>LR738711.1:447084534-447286829 GCA_902687465.1 Secale cereale | reverse complement strand
ATGGACTTTGTTTTGGGTTTACCTCGAACAAAGAAGGGGAGGGATAGCATATTTGTTGTCGTGGATAGGTTCTCGAAGATGGCACACTTTATACCATGTCATAAAAGCGATGATGCTGCTAATGTTGCTGATTTGTTGTAATGCCCCGGATGTAATACTTTCCCTTTTTGGCAATATATATACATATATATATATATATATATATATATATATATATATATATATATATATATATATATATATATATATATATATATATATATTTGGCTTCATCAATTCCATTCCGGGTTCTTCGTCTTTTCGGGTTTTCGTCGTTTTGTCGTGTGCGTGTGTGCATTCATCCATGTCATGTTGTCATGTGCATCGCATTGCATTTGTGTTGTCGTTGCATCCGGTCCCACTCGTTCCTTCCCGTTGTCCGTTTCGAGTTCCGGAGCTCTCTCACGTGTCCGTGGCATCCCCGTGGCCTACTTTTGTGTTTGGCTGTGTAACGTTTCCGGTTTGGCGTGAGTCTTGTCGTGCGGTGTTGTTTTGTTATGTGTAACCCGCCTGTCAAATCTCGTCGCGTTTGGAGTTCGTTTGATGCTCCAACAGTTATTCTCGTGGGCTAAAAGTACCTCCTCTTTGAGGCCCAAGACACCCCTCCAACAGCCCACCAACCCAACTCAAAGCCCTCCCTTCATCTAGGCCATCCAATTGTGATCTCGTGGCCGAAAACCTCCCCTCATTTGGACAACCCTAGCTCCTTGTGCCTATATAAACGTCCACCTCCCCCAAATTTTGCGCCCAGAAACCCTAATGCTTCCACAGCTCGCCGCCGGTGCTTCCACCGTAGACGCGTGGTGCTTCCACCGTTGAGCCGCCGTGCTTCCACAGTTCGTCGCCCGTGCTTCCGACGTCCCAGCGAGCTGTGCTTCCACAGTTCGTCGCCCGTGCTTCCGACGACCGCCGCCCGTGCTTCCGAGACCCGATGCGTGGGCCGCGCCGAGGTCGTCTTCAACCTCCGCCGCGCCGCCGTTCTTCTTCCCCGCCGCCGGAGAAGCTCCTCACCGCCGCCGCCAGTGCCTCCGCGCCGCCCTCTCCGTCCGCCACCACCCCTCGCCGGGTCGCCGCACCGGCCGGCGCCGCCCCGCCGCCGGGCCCCACCTCCACCGCGCCTCCCCTCGCCGGGCTCCTCCGCCGGCGGGAGGGAGCCAGGCCGCCGCGCGAGCCGCCATCGGGATCGGGAGGATCCCTCGATCCTGATCCCTAGCTCCAGCAGCCGGGTGGGCCGGCCCGATCCGCTCCACCCCGCGGGCCCGTTAGCCCGTTAACCGCTCCGCAAGCCCGCGCCGATCCAGTCCGCTTCGACCCGATCCGCCCCAGGCCGTTGACTCGCCCCGGGCCCGTTTGACCAGATCTGGAGGTAGTCTCCGTTTTTTTTCACCAAGTCCCTGGTAGTTTTAGTTTCTGATGCTATTTTATATTGTGGATAACTTTTTGTGTGCATGTCCGATTTGAGCATATGATATGTCAAAATGATCGTGGTGACTTGTACTATGTTTTGTTCCATTGTGCCATGCATGTTTGAGGTCATCTAGATGTCTTAATCTTCATGAGAAGAGTGCTACTTGTTATAAACTGATGCAATTAGTTGTTTTCATGCCATGTTTGCAATGTGATAACTTGGTGCATGTTTATCCAAATGAAGCAAATGATATGTCCACATGTTCATCATGAAATGCTCTACATGTTGATTGCTTTATCTTGCATGATAGATTTCATCTTGCCATGTTTATCTCCTTTGCAAAAGTGCATGTGGCTGTTATGTTGTTAACCTTGTTATGAGATGCCTAGTTGAGGAGCCCGTTGCTATTAGTGTGGTTGTCCCCTTGATGCATGCTTAGATGTTTTGGATTCACCATCATGTGTACTTTGCTGTGGTGCAAACCACTTGTCTTGATATGCTTTGAGGTGACTTAAACTTGCTCTCGAAGATGCCATGATGTTACTACTGTTTTAACACTTAGTGAAATTTCACTAAGTCTGGAATATGTAATTTCCAGATGCCATGTTTGCTTGTTGTTCTAGGAAAATTCATGATAGTTTTGGGGTGACTCTTGATGATTCCTTGTCGTATAAGTTGTTGGCTATCCATTCATGCTCTCACATGCTTATTTGGGTGGCTGTAGCATATTTAACTCTTGCTCCCAAGTTGCTATAAATTACTGCTGTCAGGATTTTGTTGTCAAGTTCAAAATGTCATAGCTTGTTGCTATTGATCCATGCTTCCTTTGGAGATGCTCCAATGGAATTGTTTGCTGTAGGAGATGTCTACTTTAAGTCCATGCTCATTGCCATGATGTTTGAGTGCTGTAGACTATTTATCTCTTGCTCCGAAGTTGCTATGTGGCTGTTAATTTCAGCTTGTGCATGTTTATTGTTTCGGGTGTATCTTTTAGCCCGTTGCTCCGTTTTGAGCAAGTCCTATATGTAACTTGTGTGATTTTGCATGTAGATTAATAATATCCTATTGTTATCATGTTGTGAAGTATATTGCTTGTTGCATATTGTCATGCTCCTTGTGCTGTAACTCTGTGCTTCCTATGTTGACTTTCTGTGCTTCCTAAGTGCATCTGTAGTGCTTCCATAGTGCATCAGCCATGCATCCAGTAGTTTTGTGCATTGTATCTTGTTGATTTCGTGCCTTGTGTGTTTGTGTTGAGTAGAGCCGGAAGCTGAGACCGAGTACGAGCACGAGGTTACTACCGAGGTTGTGAACGAGGAGCCCGTTTACGATCCCATCGACGACTCTTCAGGCATGATGACCTGACCACGATAACATTACTATCTTTGCCTATTGCTAGAAGTCTCGTTCTATAGTTTTGCCTCGATGCCTATGTTTTCCTGTCAGGCTCCTATTGTAACCATGAACCTGTTTAACCACCCTACCTATGCAAACCTTTGATTGGCTAAGTACGCTTCGCTCAGCCCCTCTTATAGCATTGCTAGTTGCAGGAGAAAATTGAAGATTCTTGCTTCTTGTTGAAGCTTGTTGGGATATCACACTATATTAATTATTAAATGAAATCATCTATATATTGGTAATGGGTGGAAGGCTAAGCCTTTTGCTTGGTGATTTGTTCCACTCATGCCGCCTTAGGAACCGTATAACCGGTGTTATGTTCCTTGATTATGCGTTCCTCACACGGTTGGGGCTATGGGACCTCCTCGATAAACCACTATGTGCTAAGTCTTTTCCAGCAAGTCCCAACATTGGTACTATTTGCCTGATAACTAAAACTTGCATAGGGTCTTGCTAACCCGAGTTCTTAATCAACAACCCCGGGCCAGTGCTCCACATGAGTGTTGGTCCGAAACGGGGAGCCTGCGGGGCCACCACGAGGGAACTCGAGGATTGGTAAAAACCCGTAGCTTCGCCCATCCGGTCGAGGCCTGAGACTAGATATGCGCGGCTATTGTCAGGATGTCGGCACGCCGGGAGGATTTGCTGGATTAGCCTTACCTTAGTCGGAGTATCTTGAGCACGGGATTCCGAGGATACTCGGGCCTTCCCACTTTGGAGTTGCGACTCCGCGGATCGTGGGCTTGTCATGGTCCAAGTTGGAACACCCCTGCAGGGTTATGAAATTTCGAAAGCCGTGCCCACGGTTATGTGGCAGATGGGAATTTGTTAATATCCAGTTGTAGAAAACTTGACACATGTTCAGAATACACTACCAGCGTGAGTACCGTGACGGTCATTTTCCGAAAGGGGTTCAGGAAGTGAACACGGTGGGGTTATGTTTGACTTGCTTTGGTTAGGATCACTTCGTGATCATCTCTCGTCCGATGCACTTCTCTTCTCGCTCTTTTTTACGTAAGCTAGTGCTAGTGCTGCTGCAACCTCTTGTTCTTTCTTCAGCCTTGTTCCTCACCCAAGGCTTAGATTGTCGTGTTACCCGGGAACGGGATTGCTGAGTCCTCTTTGGCTCACAGATTCTACACCACACCAGATGCAGGTACTATGGTGAGCTACACAGGCGAGGGCACCGAGCTAGACTGGGAGTACGACGAGGAGCGTAGCCGTTACTATGTGAACTATCCGGTTGATCAGTAGAGCTTCTACTAGGATTCGATCTAGACCTGTGGTTTAATGTTATGTTTGGTATCTTTCATTTGGATCTTCACCCTTAGATGGGTTGTGATGTTTATTTGAATGATGTTTGGATATGTACTGAATTGTGTGACGTGGCGAGTGTAAGCCAACTATCTTTTCAGCTTTCATCCCTATTTTTACATGAGATGTGCAAAGGTAGAAAACTTGCGATCATTCCAGAATGGGCTTATATCTTTAAGTCGTGCCTCGACACATAGGAGATATAGTCCCATCCTGGGCATTACAAGTTGGTATTCAGAGCCTTCTCCGACCTAGAAGCCCCACTGTTTGATCGAATCATTGACGGTTGAGTCTAGGCACACACTAAAAATGTTTTGAGTCCTATATTTATATCGGAGAGTAGGATTTCTTTGCTCCTCATCTCTTTTCACTCTGGTGAGGACTCCTGACGTTTACTCTTGCCTCTTCTACTCTCAAAAATCGCACCAATTTCTTTTAGGAATCTCGCGAGTATTGTTTGGATTGTTTTCGATGTCTTTGTGACGAGAATATTGTTCTCGATGCCTCCTTACATTAGGGGTTGTGGCAGTGTCCCGGGGAGTTGAGCTTCGGGGTATTGTTGTCACAAACATATCGCGGCAGTTCTAGAATACTTAAGACGGCCGACATCGAAAACTCTCCTATGCGGTTAGTGGCAAGATAACCCCGACATCACCCAGTACTGGGGAGGTAGTTCGGGAGTATTGCCATAGCCTGTATAGTAGATGCGTTTCGAAGGTCCGAGGTAGACGGTTTCCGAGAACAACTGGTTATGTGTTGAAGGATGGATACAGCTGGATGTAGGATTAGAGTTGAGTGCGCGATGCTTCCCCTGTATCCCCAACACCTGATTGCATAACTAGAAACTTTCAGAAATTAATAGGTGGGTTCATCCAGTAGCTCGTAGGCATTCTTCCAACGAATGCAGGTTACGGAGTTCGGGGTTCTACATTGAGTGAAGTGGTCTTATGGCCGATGCTCGGATTGGGAGTTGCATCTTAAAGGGTCCTTGGCTATGCTGATCCGGGGATTGCAAAACCCTTTCGTAACACGTTCCATAAGCTTTCAGCACAAAGATGTCGAACGAAGCTCCTATCTTGTGTTTGTTCTATCTGTACCTTGTTGTTTTTCTTATTTACCTTTTGTCTCCCAGTGGCTTCTCGTGAAGATTGTTGTTATCATTAAACTGAGAATTTCATTCGTTCCTCTTGTTCGAATGATTCTTGTGAAGACTATGTTGCAATTCTAGCCGTTGTTTCAGCTTATATCTTCTTTCAATCAAATTGCTGATTGGTGGTTATCTCTTTCAGGATGGCTCCGAAAAGGGTTCCCAACGCTAACCCAGAGGGTGAAGAGGTTCCTGACGGTCCTCCTTCCCCTCCTCCTCCGTCTGAGGCCTGGAGAGCGATTATGTAGACTACAAATCAGAACACCCAGTTGCTTATGCAGATGATGCAGCAGATGCAAGCAAATCAAGCAAATCAGGGTGCTCCAGGGAACCAAGGCAATTTCTTCAACCAACAGCACCATGCTACGCTCAACCAGTTCTTGGCTAATCAACCAAAGGCTTTCAGTTACTGTGTCGACCCTCTCGATGCGGAAGATTGGATTACTGATATCAACAAGCATTTTGAGTGCAGCAACGTAAGGCCCGAGGACTATGTGAAGTTTGCAGCCTTCCAACTCAAGTACCAAGCAGCTGATTGGTGGCAGCAGTACAAAGACTCCAGAGAAGGGCGTGTGATCTCTTGGGATGATTTCTGCAAGGACTTTCGCTCTCACCACATTCCAACAAGTGTCATCGAGGGTATGCGTGAGCAATTCCGCAACCTGAAGCAAGGCTCAATGACTGTCTACCAGTATAATGTCAAGTTCCAAAACCTTGCCCGCTATGCCAAGCAAGACATCCCAGATGCCAAGAGCAAGATCTATCAGTTCCGTGGAGGTCTGAAGGATGAACTTCAACTTGCTCTCACCTTGTTCGAGCCTGATGAGTTCGACAAATTCTATAACATGGCGCTTAAGCAAGTGACAGCCCAGCTCAAGATGGAGGCTTCCAAAAAGAGGATCCGAGATGCCGTTCACTCCTCCTCATCTTCTCAAGTGGTCGCGAAGCAACAGAAATTTTGGCTTCCACGTCCTCCAGTGATCTGAGCTCCCTACAACAACAACAATAAGAATGCTGGTGGTCGTGGTTTCTCCCACCCACCCAACCCAAGCAAGCAGTCCAAGTCGCAGTTCCAAGCTCCAAGACTAAGTGTTCCTCCTACTCGTCCTCTTTCTGAGGTCACTTGCTACAAGTGTGGCCAGAAGGGTCATTATTCCAACAAGTGCAACAACCCAAGGCGCCTTCCGCCTCCTCCACCTGTTAGTACAGCTATTGTCAAGCATGATCCGAAGGCAGCAAGAGTGAATCTGATGAATGCAGCTCAGGCAGAGAATTCTTCAGATGTGATACTTGGTAACCTTCCAGTTAACTCTTTTCCTGCAAAAGTGTTGTTTGATTCGGGTGCTTCATGTTCTTTCATGTCATATCCATTTGCATCCAAGCACGATGTTGTCACCAAAAATTTGCCTTAGAAGTTGCAAGTTATTTCTCCGGGGAGACGTATGTCTTCTACTGTGTTTGCTCCGGATGTATCTATTCGCATGGGTGATTATCGATTTCTGGCTTCTCCGGTGGTTCTCGACAATTCCGACATCGACCTCATCCTCGGGATGGATTGGCTTTCTCAGCATGATGCTCACATTGATTGTGCAAACAAGGAAGTCAAGATTACTCATCCTAATGAAGATGTGATTATCTTCGCCTCTCGGGATAACACAATCAGGCTTTTCTCTCAATGACAAGGGCGAGATTAATGCCATATCTCAAATTCCGATGGTAAACGAATACGAAGACGTCTTTCCTGAAGAACTTCCAGGCATGCCTCCACATCGTCAAGTGGAATTCGTCATTGAACTCGAGCCTAGTACTGAGCCAGCATGCCGGCGTCCGTACAAGCTCTCTCCTAAAGAGTTGAAGGAGTTGAAGAAACAGCTTGATGAACAGGAGCGTATGGGTCTGATCAGGCCTAGTACGTCTCCTTGGGGCTGTGGTGTCTTATTTGTCAAGAAGAAGGATGGCACGGAGTGCCTCTGCGTTGATTACCGGCCATTGAACAAGAAGACAATAAAGAACAAGTATCCGCTCCCCAACATCAATGAACTGTTCGAGCATCTCAAAGGAGCTAAAGTGTTCTCAAAGCTCGATCTCCGAATGGGCTATCACCAAATTCGCATTCGTGAAGAAGATATCCCCAAGACTGCCTTCAGAACGAGCTACGGCTCCTATGAGTATACAGTCATGTCTTTTGGTCTCGCTAATGCTCCACCTACCTTCTCGAGAATGATGCACTACATTTTCAACCCCTACACCGGCGAGTTTGTGCTTGTGTATCTGGATGACATTTTGGTATTTTCCAAGAATGAAGATCACGAAAAGCACCTCCGTCTGGTTCTTGACAGACTCCGTGAACATAAGTTCTATGCCAAGTTCTCCAAGTGCGAATTCTGGCTCGATAAGGTCTTGTATCTGGGCCATATCATCTCCGCTGACGGTATTGCGGTAAACCCCGAGAAAGTCGAAGCCATTGTCAACTTGGAACCTCCTCAGAACGTCAAGCAACTCCGAAGCTTTCTTGGTCTTGCCAGCTATTGCAGAAGGTTCGTTGAGAACTTCTCCAAGATTGCCAAGCCTCTTTCCAACTTGCTGCAGAAGAATGTCAAGTACTACTGGTCTCCAGATTGTGAAGTGGCATTCAAAACTCTCAAAGAAAACCTCATCTCAGCTCCAGTTCTTACTCCTCCAGATGAGTCCAAGCCCTACGAAGTATTCTGTGATGCTTCTCTTCAAGGACTTGGTGGTGTGCTAATGCAAGACAAGAAAATTGTGGCATACACTTCTCGTCAGCTGAAGCCAAGTGAGAAGAACTACCCCACACATGATCTCGAACTAGCAGCTGTGGTACATGCTTTGATTACATGGAGACACCTTTTGTTGGGCAGAAAAGTCGACATCTTCACCAATCACAAGAGCTTGAAGTATATCTTCACACAGCCGAATCTGAACCTCCGCCAGACTCGTTGGGTCGAAATGATCCAAGAGTATGATCCCAGCATCGAATACACACCTGGCAAGGCGAATGTGATTGCAGATGCTTTGAGCAGAAAGGCATATTGCAACAACCTCCTTATCAAGCCGTTCCAGCCTGAGCTTTGTGAAGCATTCAGGAAGCTCAACCTCCAAGTTGTTCCGCAAGGTTTTCTTGCAAATCTTCAAGTTGCTCCTACCTTGGAAGATCAGATCCGTGAGGCCCAACTCAGTGATGCTATGGTGCAGAGAGTGAAACATGGTATTGCAAAGGGTACTCCCAAGTACAAGTGCTATCGCGTTGATGAGAGAGATACCTTGTTCTTTGAGGACAGACTCGTGGTTCCCAAAGGTGATCTCAGGAAGCTCATAATGGAACAAGCACATGATTCCCTCCTTTCGATTCATCCTGGTAGTTCCAAGATGTACCAAGACCTCAAGCAATCTTACTGGTGGACTCGTATGAAAAGGGAGATTGCCCAATTCGTGAATGAATGTGATGTCTGCAGAAGAGTGAAGGCAGAGCATCAACGTCCAGCCGGTCTTCTCCAACCTCTTCCTATTCCCGAGTGGAAATTCGACCACATTGAAATGGATTTCGTCACTGGCTTTCCTAAGTCCAAGAGAGGGAATGATTCTATCTTTGTGGTGGTTGACAAGCTTACCAAAGTCGCTCACTTCCTTCCAGTCAAAGAATCCATCAATGCAGCTCAACTGGCAGAATTGTACACTTCCAGAATTGTGTCCTTACATGGCATTCCTCAAGTTATCTCCTCAGACCGTGGAAGGTTGTTCACTTCTAAGTTCTGAGACTCCTTTCCGTCTGCCATGGGCACTAAGATTCGTTTCAGCACTGCATTTCACCCTCAGACTAGTGGTCAAGTCGAGAGAGTGAATCAGATTCTAGAAGACATGCTTAGAGCCTGTGTCATATCTTTTGGCATGAAATGGGAAGATTGCCTTCCGTTTGCCGAGTTCTCTTACAACAACAGCTTCCAAGCAAGTGCCGGCAAAGCTCCGTTTGAAATCCTCTATGGCAGAAAGTGCCGTACCCCTCTCAACTGGTCCGAGACTGGTGAACGTCAACTTCTTGGCAATGACTTGATCTCAGAAGCCGAAGAAATGTGCAAAGTCATACGTGAGAATCTCAAGGCCGCTCAGTCGCGTCAGAAGAGCTACTATGACGGCAAGCATCGTGATTTGGCCTTCAACATTGGGGATCATGTCTATCTCCGTGTTTCTCCGATGAAAGGAACCCAAAGATTCGGTATCAAAGGAAAGCTTGCTCCTAGATACGTCGGGACTTTCGAGATCCTTGGCAAAAGAGGCGATCTAGCCTATCAACTTGAGCTCCCTTCCAACTTCGCCAATGTTCATGATGTGTTTCATGTGTCTCAACTCCGCAAGTGCTTCAAGACACCTGAACGCACCATTCCGTTTGAGGAGATTGATCTTCAACAAGACTTGTCTTACCGAGAGCATCCCGTTGCTATTCTCGAAGAAACCGAGCGCAAGACCCGCAACAAGTCCATCAAATTCTTGAAAGTCAAGTGGTCACACCATACCGACCGAGAAGCTACGTGGGAACGAGAAGATCACCTTCGTTCCGAGTACCCTTCCTTCTTCCAGTCCTAGATCTCGGGATGAGATCTTTTCGTAGTAGAGGAGAGTTTGTAATGCCCCGGATGTAATACTTTCCCTTTTTGGCAATATATATATATATATATATATATATATATATATATATATTTGGCTTCATCAATTCCATTCCGGGTTCTTCGTCTTTTCGCGTTTTCGTCGTTTTGTCGTGTGCATATGTGCATTCATCCATCTCATGTTGTCATGTGCATCGCATTGCATTTGTGTTGTCGTTGCATCCGGTCCCACTCGTTCCTTCCCGTTGTCCGTTTCGAGTTCCGGAGCTCACTCACGTGTCCGTGGCATCCCCGAGGCCTACTTTTGTGTTTGGCCGTGTAACGTTTCCGGTTTGGCGTGAGTCTTGTCGTGCGATGTGTAACCCGCCTGTCAAATCTCGTCGCGTTTGGAGTTCGTTTGATGCTCCAACAGTTATTCTCGTGGGCTAAAAGTACCTCCTCTTTGAGGCCCAAGACATCCCTCCAACAGCGCACCAACCCAACTCAAACCCCTCCCTTCATCTAGGCCATCCAATTGTGATCTCGTGGCCGAAAACCTCCCCTCATTTGGACAACCCTAGCTCCTTGTGCCTATATAAACGTCCACCTCCCCCAAATTTTGCGCCCAGAAACCCTAATGCTTCCACATTTCGCCGCCGGTGCTTCCACCGTTGACGCGCGGTGCTTCCACCGTTGAGCCGCCGTGCTTCCGACGTCCCAACGAGCCGTGCTTCCACAGTTCGTCGCCCATGCTTCCGACGTCCCAGCGAGCCGTGCTTCCATAGTTTGTCGCTCGTGCTTCCGACGACCTTCGCCCGTGCTTCCGAGACCCGACGCGTGGGCCGCGCCGAGGTCATCTTCAACCTCCGCCGCGCCACCGTTCTTCTTCCCCGCCGCCGGAGAAGCTCCTCACCGCCGCCGCCGGTGCCTCCGCGCCGCCCTCTCCGTCCTCCGCCGCCCCTCGCCGGGTCGCCGCACCGGCCGGCGCCGCCCCGCCACTGGGCCCCGCCTCCACCGCGCCTCCCCTCGCCGGGCTCCTCCGCCGGCGGGAGGGAGCCAGGCCGCCGCGCGAGCCGCCGTCGGGATCGGGAGGATCCCTCGATCCAGATCCCCAGCTCCAGCAGCCGGGTGGGCCGTCCCGATCCGCTCCACCCCGCGGGCCCGTTAGCCCGTTAACCGCTCCGCGAGCCCGCGCCGATCCAGTCCGCTTCGACCCGATCCGCCCCAGGCCGTTGACTCGCCCCGGGCCCGTTTGACCAGATCTGGAGGTAGTCTCCGTTTTTTTCACTAAGTCCCTGGTAGTTTTAGTTTCTGATGTTGTTTTATATTGTGGATAACTTTTTGTGTGCATGTCCGATTTGAGCATATGATATGTCAAAATGATCGTGGTGACTTGTACTATGTTTTGTTCCATTGTCCCATGCATGTTTGAGGTCATCTAGATGTCTTAATCTTCATGAGAAGAGTGCTACTTGTTATAAACTGCTGCAATTAGTTGTTTTCATGCCATGTTTGCAATGTGATAACTTGGTGCATGTTTATCCAAATGAAGCAAATGATATGTCCACATGTTCATCATGAAATGCTCTACATGTTGATTGCTTTAGCTTGCATGATAGATTTGATCTTGCCATGTTTATCTCCTTTGCAAAAGTGCATGTGGCTGTTATGTTGTTAACCTTGTTACGAGATGCCTAGTTGAGGAGCCCGTTGCTATTAGTGTGGTTGTCCCCTTGATGCATGCTTAGATGTTTTGGATTCACCATCATGTGTACTTTGATGTGGTGCAAACCACTTGTCTTGATATGCTTTGAGGTGACTTAAACTTGCTCTCGAAGATGCCATGATGTTACTACTGTTTTAACACTTGGTGAAATTGCACTAAGTCTGGAATCTGTAATTTCCAGATGCCATGTTTGCTTGTTGTTCTAGGCAAATCCATGATAGTTTTGGGGTGACTCTTGATGATTCCTTGTCGTATAAGTTGTTGGCTATCCATTCATGCTCTCACATGCTTATTTGGATGGTTGTAGCATATTTAACTCTTGCTCCCAAGTTGCTATAAATTACTGCTGTCAGGATTTTGTTGTCAAGTTCAAAATGTCATAGCTTGTTGCTATTGATCCATGCTTCCTTTGGAGATGCTCCAATGGAATTGTTTGCTATAGGAGATGTCTACTTTAAGTCCATGCTCATTGCCATGATGTTTGAGTGCTGTAGACTATTTATCTCTTGCTCCAAAGTTGCTATGTGGCTGTTAATTTCAGCTTGTGCATGTTTATTGTTTCGGGTGTATCTTTTAGCCCGTTGCTCCGTTTTGAGCAAGTCATATATGTAACTTGTGTGATTTTGCATGTAGATTCATAATATCATATTGTTATCATGTTGTGAAGTATATTGCTTGTTGCATATTGTCATGCTCCTTGTGCTGTAACTCTGTGCTTCCTATGTTGACTTTCTGTGCTTCCTAAGTGCATCTGTAGTGCTTCCATAGTGCATCAGCCATGCATCCAGTAGTTTTGTGCATTGCATCTTGTTGATTTCGTGCCGTGTGTGTTTGTGTTGAGTAGAGCCGGAAGCTGAGACCGAGTACGAGCACGAGGTTACTACCGAGGTTGAGAACGAGGAGCCCGCTTACGATCCTATCGACCACTCTTCAGGCAAGATGACCTGACCCCGATAGCATTACTATGTTTGCCTATTGCTAGAAGTCTCGTCCTATAGTTTTGCCTTGATGCCCATGTTTTCCTGTCAGCCTCCTATTGTAACCATGAACCTGTTTAACCACCCTACCTATGCAAACCTTTGATTGGCTAAGTACGCTTCGCTCAGCCCCTCTTATAGCATTGCTAGTTGCAGGAGAAGATTGCAGATTCTTGCTTCTTGTTGAAGCTTGTTGGGATATCACACTATATTAATTATTAAATGAAATCATCTATATATTGGTAATGGGTGGAAGGCTAAGCCTTTTGCTTGGTGATTTGTTCCACTCATGCCGCCTTAGGAACCGTATAAACCGGTGTTATGTTCCTTGATTATGTGTTCCTCACACGGCGATAAACCGCTAAGTGTTAAGTCTTTTCCAGCAAGTCCCAACATTGGTACTATTTGCCTAATAACTAAAACTTGCATAGGGTCTTGCTAACCCGAGTTCTTAATCAACAACCCCGGGCCAGTGCTCCACATGAGTGTTGGTCCGAAACGGGGAGCCTGCGGGGCCACCATGAGGGAACTCGAGGATTGGTAAAAACCCATAGCTTCGCCCATCCGGTCGTGGCCTAAGACTAGATACGCGTGGCTATTGTCAGGATGTCGGCACGCCGGGAGGATTTGCTGGATTAGCCTTACCTTAGTCGGAGTATCTTGAGCACGGGATTCCGAGGATACTCGGGCCTTCCCACTTTGGAGTTGCGACTCCGCGGATCGTGGGCTTGTCATGGGCCAAGTTGGAACACCCCTGCAGGGTTATGAACTTTCGAAAGCCGTGCCCGCGGTTATGTGGTGATGTAGGGTGGAACCCTAATCAGCAGATCTTTCACGATTGGAGGAAATCCCACGATGAACACGGAGAACACAAGGAGGAAATGGAGGAAAACACGAGGGGAAACACTCAAACCAACACGAAAGATGATCACACAAGTGCTAGATCCACGATACGCATCAAGATACACGATCCATAGTCAAATCACGGTGGTACAAAGGTAGTCTTCTCCCATAGGAGGTCTTGGATATCCCTTGGGATCTTCCCCGATGTGGAGGTCTTGAATCCGAGGTGGATCTTCTCCGAAGAGGCCGCGGTCTCGTAGGAGAGAATCCACAGAGGTGTCTATGATGAGCTATCCGAAAGCTTACCCTAGTACGGAGCTAGGGAATGAGTACTTATAGTCCAAGGGGGTAAGTTGGGGGGATACATGGGTGAAAACCCTTCAACTGCGCGCAGGCAGGGCGGTAGTACCGGTCCTGGGACCGGTAGTACCGGTCTTGGCAGTTTTAGCGGTTGTTCCAGTGTTGCACCGGCCTTGCACCGGTCGATCACAGAAGCTTGACCGGTAGTTGACCGGTAGTTGGCCGGTAGTACTGGTCGACCGGTAGTTGGGCGGTAGTAGACCGGTAGTACCTCTTTCACTGTGCTGTGAAAATCCTTGTCCATGCGTGTGGTGTCCATCTTGCGCCCTTCCTTCTCCTTGGCACCTAAGCACATAAAGTGTTTTCGTTTGAGGTAGCAGCCATGTCTCAAGGTGGTCAAATGGGAATTCAACAAGGAGAGAGTTAACCTGGGATTCAAGTGCTCTAGCACGAGCACGAGTCATTGGTCCTTGGGGCACTTGGTGAGGTGATTGATGGTCCATGGGGATGAGCTTGGGATGCTCCGCATCATCTCCCCTCCTTTGGGAAAGATCCGACCTCGGATCGAAATCTTCATCACCATGGAAAGGAGAGAGATCTTTGACATTGAAGGTGTCGCTCACAGAGTACTTGTCTCGTGGGATGTCGATCTTGTAGGCGTTGTCGTTGTAGCGTGCTAGCACCTTGAAAGGTCCGTCGACGCGAGGTAGTAGTTTGGACTTGTGCTCGTGTGGGAAACGGTCCTTGCGAAGATGAAGCCAAACAAGATCTCCCTGTTGGAACACCATTGGTGCCTTGTTGACGTTGAGCTTGGTGGCGAGACGATGGACTTGTCGCTCGATCATCGCCCTTGTATCTTCGTGCACCTGCTTGAGATAGGTTGCTCGTGCGCTTGCGTCCGTGTTGACGCGCTCTTGTAGAGGTAGAGGTAGGATGTCCAATGGAGACAACGGGTTGAAGCCGTAGACGACCTCGAAGGGGGACTTGCCGGTAGTCGAATGACTTGCGCGGTTGTAGGCGTACTCGGCGATGGGCAAGCATTGCTCCCATTCCTTGATGTTCTTCTTGATCAACACATGAAGAAGCGTCGAAAGCATGCGGTTCGTCACCTCCGTTTGGCCGTCCGTTTGGGGATGGTACGCCGAAGAGAACAGTAGCTTGATTCCTAGTTTGGCACATAGGGTTTTCCAAAAGTAGCTCAAGAACTTGCCGTCCCGGTCCGACACGATCGTTTTGGGCACGCCGTGTAGACGAATGACCTCCCTACAAAAGAGATTGGCAACATGTGAAGCATCGTCTATCTTGTTACAAGGAATGAAATGAGCCATTTTAGAGAATCTATCTACCACAACTAACACGGAATCTTTGCCATTTTGAGTCCTAGGCAACCCAAGTACAAAATCCATGCTTATGTCTTCCCATGGATTGTATGGAATAGGAAGAGGCATGTAAAGACCATGAGATTGAGCTTTGAACTTAGCTTTGCGGCATGTAGAACATCGGTTGGTGAGGCGTGAAACGTCACGAAGCATCTTGGGCCAAAAATAGTTCTTGGAGAGCGTAGCAAACGTCTTGTCGCGTCCAAAGTGTCCCATGAGTCCTCCT
This sequence comes from Secale cereale, assembly GCA_902687465.1. NCBI lineage: Eukaryota > Viridiplantae > Streptophyta > Magnoliopsida > Poales > Poaceae > Secale > Secale cereale. The sequence goes on along the minus strand of LR738711.1, from coordinate 447,271,474 downwards.
CCATGCGATTCCTGCAAAAGGAGCAAACGAAGCGAAGACTCGGGAATGCAAAGTTTGTTAGCTCTCATAAGATATCCATCCTTTAGGTAGTAACGTTCCCAAGAATTGTGAGTCAAGCACTTATCATAAGCATTTGCAAAGAAAGGATCATGCTCATATAAATCTTTTATGTGCTCAAAGCCAATCACATTCAACTCAAGTTGTGTTACAAGCATGCATTTGCGGGAAAGCGCGTCCGCCACAACATTTTCTTTGCCTTTGGTGTACTTGATGACATAGGGAAAAGACTCAATGAACTCACTCCATTTAGCATGACGCTTGTTCAACTTAGTTTGACCTTTGAGATACTTGAGAGTCTCATGGTCCGTATGAAGAATGAATTCATGAGGTCTAAGATAATGTTCCCAAACACGTAAAACTCTCACCAAGGCATACAGCTCTTTATCGTAGATGGGATAGTTAAGTTGCGCTCCCGATAGCTTCTCGCTAAAGTACGCAATTGGGCGCTTTTCTTGCATGAGCACGCCACCTATGCCGGTACCACTAGCGTCACAATGAATCTCAAAAGGTTTATCAAAGTTTGGTAGGGCTAGAAGTGGCGCGTGGGTAAGCAAGCTTTTTAGCTCATTGAACGCGGTGTCTTGCGAAGGACCCCAAATGAAGGGTGCGTTCTTCTTGCTCAAAGCGTGTAGAGGCATAGCAATGGTGCTAAAGTCCTTCACAAAACGTCGATAGAAACCGGCTAGACCAAGGAAACTACGCACTTGCATGAGATTCGTTGGTTGAGGCCAAGTTTTAATTGCTTCAATTTTAGTTTCATCAACGTGAACACCTTGAGAAGAAACGACAAATCCTAGGAATACAACCTTGTCAACGCCAAAAGTGCATTTCTCCATATTAGCATATAAGCGCTCTTTCCGAAGGGTTTGTAAAACCATACGGATGTGTGTCACATGGTCCTCTAGCGTCTTGCTAAAAACGAGGATGTCATCAAAGTAAACCACTACAAAGATGCCTATGTAGGGTCGAAGAAAAAAATGCATAAGACGCATGAATGAACCGGGTGCTTCGGATAGACCCATTGGCATAACAAGCCACTCATATAACCCAAACTTGGTTTTGAAAGCCGTTTTCCACTCATCACCCTCTTGAATGCAAATTTGGTAGTAACCACTTTTAAGATCAATATTTGAAAAGATGGTGGCACCACATAATTCATCAAGCATGTCGTCTAAGCGTGGGATATGATAACGGTATCTAACGATGATAGCATTTATGGGTCGACAATCGGAGCACATGCGAAAACTTCCATCTTTCTTAGGCACGAGAATAACCGGAACGGCACAAGGGCTTAAGCTTTCACGTACATGACCTTTGTCGACGAGTTGTTGTACTTGCCGTTGTATCTCCTTTGTTTCCTCGGGGTTGACGCGGTAAGGAGCCTTGTTTGGAAGTGGTGCGCCGGGTATGAGGTCGATGCGGTGTTCGATTCCACGAAGTGGAGGTAGACCCGGAGGTAGCTCATCGGGAAAGACGTCCGAGAATTCCTGCAACAAATTAAACAACACTAAAGGTAGAGGTGGTGAAGTGTTAGTAGGTTTGGCTTCCCCTTTGCATAAAAGCACAAGGTGAAAGACACTCGATGGGTTCTCACACACTTCTCTCATCTCACTTTTGGTGGCAAATAGGACTAGTTGCTTCTTGTCGCTCATCGTGGAGTCGCTCATATTTGGCTTGTGGCTCTCACTCTCTTTTTGGTGGCTCACTCTCTCACTAATCTCTCCACGATGGTTGGTAGGTAAAAGCTTGTCGGCGGCTACTTGACTTGGAGTCATTGGTCGTAGCACGAATTCCTTGCCCTTCATCTTGAAGCTATAGTGATTTGTCCGTCCATTGTGTGTGACTCCACGATCATATTGCCATGGACGTCCAAGAATAAGGTGGCACACGGACATGGGGATCACATCGCATTCAAGAGTGTCCTCGTAGGCGCCAATCTTGAAAGAGACTTGCACGGTGTGCTCGACTCGAAGAATTCCTGCGTCGTTGAGCCACTGGACCTTGTAGGGGTGAGGATGCTTCGTCTTGACCAAGTGAAGCTTGTCGCATAGCTCTTCGCTTGCCAAGTTGTGAAAACTTCCTCCATCGATGATAACCTTGACGGAGTGTCCATTGATGCCGGCCTTTGTATGGAAAATGTGACATCGTTGGTCGTCATCTTGTTGGTGTTGGAGTGTCAAGACTTTGGAGAAAACAAGATTGGGGCTTGAGTCATTGTCGCAAAACACTTGACGGTCTTCTTCTTCATTCACTTGGCGATGCATAGCGACATGCTCAAGTGCTTCCATCTCATCATCGCTCATGGAGTCATAAGATCCGTCATCGTTGATGATCATGGTGCGAACGGTCTTGCACTCAAATGACTTGTGGCCTCGTCCTTGGCACTTGAAACATTTGATGGAGCTCGTCTTGGTATTGTCTTCGGTCGGAGTTGTAGTTGAGGAAGCTCTTGGCTTGAAGTTGTTGGTAGAAGGTGGACGACTCGATGTAGTCGCATTCTTGTAGCTTGGCTTGTCGCCGAAGTTTGTAGATGGCTTGGTAGAGGTAGGAGGAGTAGCCGAAGTCGTTGAAGCTTGGTTATAGGAGCCGAAGTTCTTGGAGTTGAACTTGGAGTACTTGTAGTCCTCTTGAACTTGTCGCTCCGCTTTGGTTGCTTGATGTACTAGCTCGAGGAGATTGTTGTATGGTTGGAAGTCCGCAATCTTCTTGATAGGATAGTTGAGTCCATTCAAGAATCTCGCCATTGTTTGCTCTTCCTCTTCTGTGATGTTGGCTCGTATCATGGCAATCTCCATCTCCTTGTAGTACTCTTCAACGGACTTGGTACCTTGCTTGAGGAGTTGTAGCTTCTTGAACAAGTCACGGTTGTAGTGTGTAGGCACAAAGCATGCTCTCATGACTTCCTTCATTTGAGCCCAAGTGGTGATAGGAGGTTCGCCTTTTGCTTCTCTTCTCTCTATGATTTGCTCCCACCAAATGAGAACATAGTCTTGGAACTCAAGGGATGCCATTGCGATCTTCTTCTCTTCATCAAAGTTGTGAAGGGGAAAGATCTTGTCAACCTTCAATGCCCATGAGAGATAGTCTTCGGGATCAATGCTTCCGGAAAACTTTGGCATGGTGAACTTGAGCTTGCCATAGCGATGGTCTTCATTGTTGCCTTGCCTATTGGGAGGGTGGTCTTGATTGGGATGATTAGCAATCTCATGTTGCTCTTGTCGAAGTTGATGCTCTTGTCGCGCTTGAGGAGGAGCTTCGTTTTGCATTCTTGCTTGATGGCGTCTCTCTTGCATCTCATCACGAAGGAAATCCTCTTCTTGACGAGTGTGTCGAGTGCGGGCTGCCACATTGCGATGTGCATCTTGTAACGCTCGTTGCGCCTCCATAGCTTGAGCTTCTCGACGTTGTTGTGCTTGGCGGTTAGCCTCGGCGTCTTGTTCTTCTTGATATTGACGTGCTCGCTCTTGTTGTTGTTGGCGTAGTCGTTGCCGTTCTTGTGCTTGCTCAAGTGTAGCTTGGTTTTGACGACGTCGTCCTTCTTGCTCGTGGAATAGCTCTTGTGAACTCTTGTCATGAAGAGGCTGTCGGTTGTCATGTCGAGCTTGACGTGCGGCTTGACGAAGAGTGTTGGACGTAGGTGTACTTGAGTCTTGCGTGGAGTCGGAATGTTGACTTGAGCGGCTTCGTCTTTGAGAGGATGTTGAAGAAGAACGTCGGTTGACTATCAATGTCCGGAGCTCGTTGAATTGAGTTGACATGTTGGTGTTGATGATGTCGAATTGTTCTTTTGTTCTTGCTTCAAATTGGCGCGCGTCCTCGGCGACTTGACCAATGTACTCGCACATAGCTTCACTCTCTTGATGTAGAGCTCGTTGGACACCGAAGAGATGTAGTTTGGTGACGTAGTTGTTCGCTTCTTGAGGATCGTCGAAGATCGGGTTGGAAGATGTACTTGGCCTATCCATCATCACAAGTAAGTATGTGAGTGGGAGAAAGGAGAAGACAATACCAAATGTACCTTAACCGAAGTTGAAAATGGATCAATGATCACTCGATAATATAACCCGGAAATAGCACTATTGGTACCACTTCGTGTCGATTCTCACACCTACACAAGTAAAGCTTTGAGAGGAGCTTGGTTAGGATGTGGCACAAATTCAATGCAATCGTCAAAATGACTCAATGATGTTGAAAATGGTTCACAATTTGCTCATGCAACAAGTAGATCACTAGCAAGGTAGCACACGGAACACACGCACGGATAGATAAATGTGGTTGTGCAACCAAGGGTTAGCGAAAATGTGGAATCCATGGAAAATGCTCGTGTTGCACAACACTAGAGACACGCTAACCGATTGCTTAATAGGCGGATACGCACTTGTGCACGACCTATAAGAGGCAAAACATAACGACTATCTATCACAAGTATGCTATAAGTGGATGATTTGCCGATGCTTTTAGCACAAGATGATGTATTGCTATGTATGATCTCTTTTGATGCAAGGCTTATGATGCTATTGTCCTTTTTCTTATAAGCTTTGGTTGGCTCTTTTGCTTAAAAGCTTGTGAGCTCTTTCTTTGGATACTTATGCATGCTTCTCGTATCAAGGTAGCTATTCTGTATGCGGAGCACTCTTGTGGCACACGGAGATATGATGATATGGTATGCAATATCTATGATTATCACTAATGTGCACAAGTGTCGTGGCTCGGCAATACTCAAATGGCTAGTCTCAATGGGAAAGCTACGCAAAGATGGTCCATAGGGTGACAATGCAATTGCAAGGTAGAATGAACAATGTGTCGTCGATGTTACCGTCCTTGCCGAGGGTGAGCGGTGGTGTTGTCGATGTCGTTCCGTTCCAAGGTAGCTGAAAGATCCAAGGAAACGGTGAAACCACAACTCAAGTATCCAAGGCAAAGTGAGAAAAAATTGTCAAAATCGAAGGGTTGAAACGATGGTGGTTGCGGAAATGGTGGTGATATGCGGAAGGTGTATGTGGTGGAGGGCCTAAGCAAACTTGCCAATTTTGAAAAAAATTGTTGGAGTCTAATGGTGGTAAAACCAAGATGAGCAGCTCGGGCACGTCGCTAGCTTTTCAACGAGCCAAAGAACACTCAAATCGGAGTTCGGGAGTGAAAGTTACGGTCGAAACGGTGAAATTCGGAAGGCTGAAATTGGGTGGGGCGGAAGTACCGCTTGGAAGACCGGTAGTACCGGTTGAGATGCTCAGCGGAAGTACCGCTAGTGCCACCGGTAGTACCGCTGGTGTCGGGAAAATTCTCAGAACTGGGTTGGCCGGAAATATGGGCGGAAATGGATGATTTCGGGGTCGAAATTGGGTGGATTTAGTGGATGGAAAGTGGGGAAACTTGGGGAAATACTAGGTCCACTCGTGGCACAACAAATCCATGGAACAAATTCAACAAAATCTTGCCAAATCAACAGATCACAAAAAAAAATTTGGGGCTATTTTTGTGGGGAATTTTCGAAATTGGGAAGAACACAACAAAAACAAGCTAGAAAACAAGGTGTGGGGCTCCAAATTCGTGATCAACCTATGCTCATGATACCATAATGATGTAGGGTGGAACCCTAATCAGCAGATCTTTCACGATTGGAGGAAATCCCACGATGAACACGGAGAACACAAGGAGGAAACGGAGGAAAACACGAGGGGAAACACTCAAACCAACACGAAAGATGATCACACAAGTGCTAGATCCACGATACACATCAAGATACACGATCCATAGTCAAATCACGGTGGTACAAAGGTAGTCTTCTCCTGTAGGAGGTCTTGGATATCCCTTGGGATCTTCCCCGATGTGGAGGTCTTGAATCCGAGGTGGATCTTCTCCGAAGAGGCCGCGGTCTCGTAGGAGAGAATCCACAGAGGTGTCTATGATGAGCTATCCAAAAGCTAACCCTAGTACGGAGCTAGGGAATGAGTACTTATAGTCCAAGGGGGTAAGTTGGGGGAATACATGGGTGAAAACCCTTCAACTGCGCGCAGGCAGGGCGGTAGTACCGGTCCTGGGACCGGTAGTACCGGTCTTGACAGTTTTAGCGGTTGTTCCGGCGTGACACCGGCCTTGCACCGGTCGATCACAGAAGCTTGACCGGTAGTTGACCGGTAGTTGGCCGGTAGTACCGGTCGACCGGTAGTTGGGCGGTAGTAGACCGGTAGTACCTCTTTCACTGCGCTGTGAAAATCCTTGTCCATGCGTGTGGTGTCCATCTTGCGCCCTTCCTTCTCCTTGGCACCTAAGCACACAAAGTGTTTCTGTTTGAGGTAGCAGCCATGTCTCAAGGTGGTCAAATGGGAATTCAACAAGGAGAGAGTTAACCTGGGATTCAAGTGCTCTAGCACGAGCACGAGTCATTGGTCCTTGGGGCACTTGGTGAGGTGATTGATGGTCCATGGGGATGAGCTTGGGATGCTCCGCATCATGTGGCAGATGGGAATTTGTTAATATCCGGTTGTAGAAAACTTGACACATGTTCAGAATACACTACCAGCGTGAGTACCGTGACGGTCATTTTCCGAAAGGGGTTCGGGAAGTGAACACGGTGAGGTTATGTTTGACTTGCTTTGGTTAGGATCACTTCGTGATCATCTCTCGTCCGAGGCACTTCTCTTCTCGCTCTCTTTTACGTAAGCTAGTGCTAGTGCTGCTGCAACCTCTTGTTCTTTTTTCAGCCTTGTTCCACACCCAAGGCTTAGATAGTCGTGTTACCCGGGAACGGGATTGCTGAGTCCTCTGTGGCTCACAAATTCTACACCACACCAGATGCAGGTACTATGGTGAGCTACACAGGCGAGGGCACCGAGCTAGACTGGGAGTACGACGAGGAGCGTAGCCGTTACTATGTGAACTATCCGGTTGATCAGTAGAGCTTCTACTAGGATTCGATCTAGACCTGTGGTTTAATGTTATGTTTGGTATCTTTCATTTGGATCTTCACCCTTAGATGGGTTGTGATGTTTATTTGAATGATGTTTGGATATGTAATGAGTTGTGTGACGTGGCGAGTGTAAGCCAACTATCTTTTCAGCTTTCATCCCTATTTTTACATGAGATGTGCAAAGGTACCAAACTTGCGATCATTCCAGAATGGGCTTATATCTTTAAGTCGTACCTCGACACGTAGGAGATATAGTCCCATCCTGGGCATTACATTTGTTCTTTCGTGAAGTTATTCGCTTGCATGGTGTGCCAGATACTATTGTTTCAGATCGTGATACTAAATTTATTAGCCACTTTTGGAGATGTTTATGGGCTAAGTTGGGGACTAAGCTGCTTTTTAGTACTACTTGTCACCCCCAAACTGATGGACAAACTGAAGGAGTCAATAGAACTTTGTCTACTATGCTTAGGGCTGTTTTGAAGAATAACAAGAAAATGTGGGAAGAATGCTTGCCTCATATTGAATTTGCTTATAATCATTCGTTGCATTCTAGTACTAAGATGTGCCCTTTTGAAATTGTCTATGGTGTCCTACCTCGTGCACCTATTGATTTGTTCCCTCTTCCATTTTCAGAGAAGGTTAATTTTGATGCTAAACAACATGCTGAATTGATCTTAAAAATGCATGAGTTAACTAAGGAAAATATTGAGCGCATGAATGCTAAATATAAACTTGCTGGAGATAAGGGTAGAAAACGTGTCGTCTTTGCACCTGGAGATCTTGTTTGGTTACATTTGCGTAAGGATAGGTTTCCTAATTTGCGCAAGTCAAAGCTAATGCCAAGTGTTGATGGTCCTTTCAAGGTGTTAGAGAAAATAAAAGATAATGCATATAAACTTGAGTTGCCTGCAGATTTTGGGGTTAGTCCCACATTTAACATTGCAGATTTGAAGCCTTGCTTGGGTGAGGAAGATGAGCTTCCATCCAGGACGACTTCAATTCAAGAAGGGGAGGATGATGAGGACATCACTAACAAGGTTACACCCACAGCCCCAACTGACACATATATAGGACCAATTACTAGAGCTCGCGCACGCCAATTAAATTACCAGGTACTTCCGTGTCTTGGTAATGATTCTTATATTCATGAGAATATGATGCTGCCTAAATTGGATACATTTGTCTTGCTTACAAATGAAGGGCCTAGCTTGGACAAGAAGGATGAACATCGGAGCAAGATCAAGCATGGAGATGTTGGCATGCGCAAGGGGAACAAGAACAGAGTTACAAGTGATGATTTCAAGACTTTGAAGCCAACATAATGTGTGCGTGAAGCCTTGGACGAAATATACAAGATGCCACTTCATAAATTTCATCGAGAGGCTATTATAGGTGCTGCGTCACCTTATTATTGGGCCATGCCCGTGTAATTTCGAAATACCTGAGTATAGACTGTTTTTAGAGTCCGTATGTGTGGGGAAACAAGAATTATGGTTGGTTTCGGACCCTTCCTCCAAGGGCCACGAAATTCCCCCTCTTCTCCCATATATACAACCCTTAGGGCGTCGTTTAGAATTTGGGTTTTGTTTAGATTAAAAGTTCGCCATAGCTGCAACTTCGCGTACTTTGTTTGTGTTCAACGACCAGACAAAGGCGTCACAGAACCCCACCTTGATCAATAAAGCTTTCCTCTTATATTCGCAATATCCAGATTGCAATCTAAGTTTCTTGCTTGTTCTTCGTTTGCCTGCAGGAAACAGACCGTTGTGGTTAGGTTGATCGTGCTCCGATGTGGTCAATAACCTCTCGGAGTTGGTTTAGCGATTGCTAAGGCGCGACGTCCTCGCACGTTCGTAGTAGGATCATCAAAGTCGACTTCCTCCAAAACGATAGCCACCATCTCATCGAAAAACGGGTCACCTTTGCCTCTATCAACTTGTGTGCATGGGGTAATATGGCCTCTCAATCCAGCTAAATGTTGCTTCATCCTGGTGATTCCTCCACTAAAGATACTTTTATAGAAATTACATCCAACATTGTTCGGGTGCTTCTCACTTGGCGAGAATGCATACTCCCAAGCTGAATCCTTTTTGGCTTATTTTTGGCTGACACTCCTTCCTGTGTTGCTGATGAAGTCGCACTTGCTGACATGATCTAAGAAATTAAAAATATATTCCTGATTAATAAGCCATAAATACTGAACAAAGAACTAGTGTACTAGTACTAGACGCAAGAAAACAGAGCCACTTAATAAGCCATAAGCAAAAGAAATAGTGTACTAGTACTAGATGCAAGAAGCATTCAAGCAATGAGGCAATACGGACATGAGGACAAAATGCACACTCGTACTCTATGCTTAAACCTGAATGCGCATTTGTACTGTTTGCTTAAACCTGAATACGCATATATTTGTACTGTCTCTCTCTCTCTCTCTCAAAACTGAACAAGTGCTCTGTTTTTCCTCTACTTCGTTTGTGCGTGGTAGAAACTGAACTAGCTTGCGCGTGTCTGTGTCCGCCGCCGGCGAGCGAGACGAGGGCTAGTGCCCAGCAGCCATCACTAATTGCTTGAAGCTCGTGGATTTGCAGCTTGCCAGAGAAGGTTGTACCATTGCAGATGATGGATGCCAAAGGATCTAATGGCAAGGATGGAGTGTAGAACGTTGTGTACTCACTCGTACGCCATCGCAGCCGGCGTCCGCCAGAGGAAAACATTCAGGATCGCAGCCGCCGTCGCCGTCACCACCGCTGTGTACTAGTACACCAAGAAAAAGACCTAGGTCTGTTAGTACTAGGCAACCTTGTGCACGTTTGTGGGCTGGGCTCATCCAGTTTATGTAAATTGGGCCCCTTTTACATATCGTCCATATCAGTCAGACATGTATCGGCCCGAAATTGCGGGCTGACCAACGATACTGCGGCTGGTAAGTTGAGAAAACGCAACTACAACGGCTTTCATGAGGATATATTTCAATCTCCACACGCTACATCGGCTTTCATTAATAACTTTTTGTTAGAATTGGAGTTAGTAAACAAGAGAGAGACGCAAGGGGTACCAGGAAGAGTCATGAGAAGTGCAACATGGGTGCCGCCAATCCAGGGGTGTGTCAAGATCAATGTTGATGGGGCAGTGTCCGTGAGAAGGAAGCATGGTTCCATGGGAGCGATCTGTAGAGATCAACATGGCAACTTTTTGGGTGCCTCAGCCATCGTTTTCGAGCACATCACATATCCTCAAACGCTTGTAGCCCTAGCTATAAGAGAAGCTCTCTCTTTGGCGGATGATCTATATGCACGAGATATACAGGTTGCCTCTGATTGCAAAGTGGTTGTCGACGAGCTGCTTCATGGCAAGCTAGCTACGTATGGAGCAGTTCTTCGGGAGATTTCGGAACACTCTACTAGTTTTTTATCTTGCATTATAGGTCATGAATTTAGGAGCTCAAATTATGAAGCTCACAATCTAGCGAAACATACTCTCTCCCTCGTGGTTGGACGGCATGTGTGGTTAGGCCAGCCGGGAGATCTTCATTTCGTCCCTGTAAACATTGTGACGGGCTAATAAAGTTTCGCGAGATTGTCTAAAAAAAAGTTGAGAAAACGCAATTCTAAAAATGATAACATAGCTTCGTATCGGTGGGCATTCAAAACCGATATTGCGGTATCATGAACATAAATATCATGGAGGCTATGTTGATTTTGTTTCAACTACATGCATGAACATGTGCCAAGTCAAGCCACTCAAAGCATTCAAAGGAGGATACCATCCTATCATACTACACCACAACCATTTTAAAAGCATGTTGGCACGCAAGGTAAACCATTATAAACTCCTAGCTAATTAAGCATGGCATGAGTAACTGTAATCTCTAATTGTCATTGCAAACATGTTTCATTCATAATAAGCGGAATCGGGAACAAGAATCTAATCATATTTACAAAAAACAAAATAGGTCGAGTTCATACCAGCTTTTCTCCATCTCAATCATTTTATCATACTTCATTATTGCCTTTCATTTGCACGAACGAACAGTGTGAATAATAATAATAGTGCACATGCATTGGACTAAGGTGGAATCAACAAACATTTATTCAGAGGAGAAGACAAGGTAATATGGGCTCTTGTTAGATAATCAATAATGCATATGCGAGCCACTCATCATTTTCATCGTGGTCTTCTCCTCTCGACCCCCAAAGAAAAAGAAAAGAATTTAAAAGAAACACACTGAAATGTTTTTGGAGTTTTTGTTTTTCTGAAGAAAGTAAAACAAGAACAGTAAAAAGTATTTACATGGGAAAGCTCCCAACAAACAAAATAAGAACGAGAAATATTTTTGGATTTTCTTTTAATACTACAAACTACTAGAAGAACAAGCAAGAAGGAAAAGACAAAAAGAAGCGAGAAATATTTTGGGTCTTTTCAACGTTTTTCAAACTCACAAGAAGAAAGCAAGAAGAATAAACTAACAAGGATGATACAATGAAAAAGTATGAACACCGACAACTGGAATGAATGTGTGAACATGAATGTAATGTCGGTGAGAAATACGTACTCCCCCAAGCTTAGACTTTTGCCTAAGTTGGTCTATGGCCACGGCTCAAAGTAGCCCTCTCCTAGGTACTGAGGTGGATCCTGAGGGTTCCACTAGTTGGCGAGCTCCTGCGGCTCCCACTGAAAGATAGGCTCGTGATACGGATCAAGGGCTGGTGCTGGCTCAGGTACTGAAGGTTGTGGAAGTCCCCAAAATCTGTAGATGTCCTCGGGGCAAGTAGTTTACCTGCCTAAATGAATAAACAAAGAAGGTGCAGGCAAAGTAATAGTCTAATGAGAATCCTGGCTGAATATCAAATTATAAATAAGCCTCTTTTCCTCGTCATAGCGAATACATTTGTGTGCTACCATGCTGTCATGATCTAATTAAATAGTGGGAAGCAATTTCTCTTCTTTTTCCTAATGCCTAATGGGTATCTCGAATTGTTCAGCAAGGCGAGAGGCGAAAATGCCTCTGAAAATAGGACCCTTCGAATGGTTCAAACTCAACCGTTTAGCAACCATAGCACCCAAACTAAAAGTTCTATCATGAAGTAAAGCATGGCGCAAAATGGAAAGGTCAGGAGAACTAAAGCCTCCACTCTCCCCGCGACCAATTAAACATCTCTCGGCAAATAATGAATAATGGCGTAAAACAGGAAAATTTAAACTAGCCACTCTCGCTTTTGACACCTCTCTCCGTTCCCCTACGGTAACGACATCAATGAAATCTTCCACATCTCTAGGACGTGGTTCATCGACGCTGCCTTCATAAGGTAGTTTGCAAACCTCACAGAAGTCATACATCATCATCTCCTTATGCTCATCATATAAATCAAATTCTACCAAAGGTGGTGATTTCCTAGCATGAAAGTAAAAGTTTTGCACGAATGTATTAGTGAGTAAGAGGTGCTGATCATACTTCTCATGGAGGAAGTCGGTGATGCCTGCATTCTCCGCCAAATAATAAAAATCTTCATAAATTCCGGCCGCCCTCAAGAATGCATCACTTGTCTATTCACACGGCCGAACCTCCGTGGTGCGGGGAAGATTGTACTTGGGCTTCTTCTTCTCATTTTCATTTTCCCTTGAACCCCGGCTCGAAGAGCCTCTTAACAATCTCCTCAACATTTTATTTTTCTGAAAAATTCTATAAAATTTAGTGACTCAAAATAAAGTGAACTAAACTCAACAAAATTGATAGCAACTACTCCTACAAGTGCTTAGAGGCTATATCATGGATCAAAACTACTTTGGACCATATAAATTTGATATGCAAGCTCAAGAACAAGGTCACCATAGAAGAAAAATTGGCAGTAAATAAAGCACTAGAACAAAAACTTATTGGACCAGTAGAGGAGACACATACCGAGGAACAAAGTAGTTTTGTGGATGGTGATTTGAGCAAGGAGATCGAAAATGGCAGCAAAATGAGCTAGAACATGGGTTTGAGCTACGAAGTGATTTTCTCTGGAGGAAGAAGAAGTGGATGGGTGCTGGAATAAGTGGAGTGGGTCACGTGGGGCCCACAAGGATAGGAGCGCGCCAAGGGGGTAGGGCGCGCCCTCCACTCTTGTGGCCAACTGGTGATGCCCCCTGGTGTGTGTTCAGTGCCAGAAATTCTTAAATATTCTATAAAAAATCATATAAATTTTTAGGGCATTTGGAGAACTTTTATTTTCGGGACATTTTTTATTGCACGGATAATTCAGAAAACAGGCGGATGATCCTATTTTTGCTTTATTTAATCTAAATAACAGAAAGTAAAAAGTGGGTACAGAAGGTGGTGCCCTCTAAATTCATCCATCTCATGCTCATCAAAAGGAATCCATTAACGAGGTTGATCAAGTCTCACTAACAAAATTCTTTCGAATAATATAAAACCGGATAATTTTCAAATAACACTAGGTCACCTCAATGGGTATATGCATGTCCCCAATAACAAGAATATCATATTTCTTTTTGGTAGTAAGAATAGGTAATTCAAAAGTTCCAATAGCAATAGTCGATTTTTTTCCAATAGAATTATGCTATTAACTTGAGGTTGTTTCTTCGTAAAGTGTATCGTATGCTCATTACCATTAACATGAAAAGTGGCATTGCCTTTGTTGCAATCAATAACAGCCCATGCAGTATTCAAAATGGGTCTACCAAGGATAATCGACATATTGTCGGGCTCGGTAATATCAAGAATAACAAAGTCTGTTAAGATAGTAACGTTTGCAACCACAACAGGCACATCCTCACAAATACCGATGGGTATAGCAGTTGATTTATCGGCCATTTGCAAAAAGATTTCAGTAGGTGTCAACTTATTCAAATAATGTCTACGGTATAAATAGATAGGCATAACACTTACACCGGCTCCAAGATCACATAAAGCAATTTTAACATAGTTTTTTTAATGGAACATTGTAAAGTTGGTACTCCTAGATCTCCAAGTTTCTTTGGTATCACACCTTTAAATGTATAATTAGCAAGCATGGTGAAAATTTCATCTTCCGGTATCTTTCTTTTATTTGTAACAATATCTTTCATATACTTAGCATAAAGAGGCATTTTAAGCATATCAGTCAAACGCATACGCAAAAAGATAGGTCTAATCATTTCAGCAAAGCGCTCAAAATCCTCATCATCTTTTTTCTTGGATGGTTTAGGAGGAAAGGGCATAGGTTTCTGAACCCATGGTTCTCTTTCTTTACCATGTTAATGTAATGCCCAGGATGCGACTATATCTCCTACGTGTCGAGGCACGACTTAGAGACATAAGAGCATTCTGGAATGATCGCAAGCGTGGTATCTTTGCATAACTCATGTAAAAGTTCAGGGATGAAAGAGTAAAATAGTTGGCTTACACTCGCCACGTCACACAACGAATACAATAACATACATTCATCCAAATAACACAGGGTCCGACTACGGACGAAATCCAAACGAGAAAAGATACCACGAACACAAGTCAGGATCACTCCTAGTAGGAACCACTACTGATCGTCGGGATACGTAAGAAACGACCACGCTCTTCATCGAACTCCCAGTGAAGTTCCGATCCATCTCCTGCATTGTTCTCGGCTGTACATGCATCTGGTGTGTCTAGTAATCTGTGAGCCACAAGGACTCAGCAATCCCATTCCCGGGTATCAAGACTAACAAAGCCTTTAGTTGTGGAGAGGTAATAAAGTGTTTACAGCAAGCACTAAGCAACTAGGTTACGAGTTCAGAGCGAGATGAGAATATGTGCCAACGGTCGCCAAGTTGATCAAGAAGTGATCCTAGCTACTCACATTCATACATAACCCCACCGTGTTCACTTCCCGAAGCCCTTCGCAAAGAGACCAGCACAGTTACTCACATAGGTAGTGTATTCTTAAGGATAAGGTGTCAAGTTATCTACAACCGGATATTAACAAATTCCCATCTGCCACATAACCGCGGGCACGACTTTCGAAAGTTCAAAACCCTGCAGGGGTGTCCCAACTTAGCCCATCACAAGCTCAGGATCTGCGGAGTCGCAACTCCAAAGTGGGAAGACCCGAGTATTCTCGGAATCCCGTGCTAAAGATATTTCGACAAAGGTAAAACTAATCCAGCAAGACCTCCCGGCGTGCCGACACCCTTATAGTAGCCGCGCGTATCTCGTCTCAGGCCACTACCAGATGGGAAAAGCTACAGTAGAACCAGAACCTTGAGTTGCCTCAAGTTGGCCCCGCAGGCTACCCAGTTTGGACCAACACTCATGAGGAGCACTGGCCCGGGTTGTTGATTAAGAACTCGGGTTTGCAACTCCCTATGCAAGTTTTAGTTGTTAGGCAAATGTAAAACCAATGTTGGGTCTTGCTGGAAAAGCTTTATGCAGAGCGAATTATCAAGGGGGGCCCATAAACCCGAACCGTGTTAGGAACGCAAAATCAAGGAACATAACACCGGTTTATCGGGTCCTAAGGTGGCATGAGTGGAACAAAACACCAAGCAGAAGGCCAAGCCTTCCACCCATTACCAATATATAGGTGCATTAAATAGATATATATTGTGTTAACCCAAACATGTCCAAACATGGAGCAATCTTCGAAAACTTCACCTGCAACTAACAACACTATAAGAGGGGTTGAGCAAAAGCGTACTTAGCTGTCGGCGTTCTGGGAACCAGGGTACCCAGACTTGCCTGCCTGCGGGCCGCGACGCGCTCCTACTACGGCCTCGTACGGCCCAGCTGATTGACCAGTTGCTCAAGACCCTCGCGAGGGGGATAGTCCTCGCGAGGAGAACGACACCAAGACCTCCTCAGGAGCGGCCTCGGCTAGGCTGCTCTGGAGGGGCGGAGAACCCAAGGCCAAGCCTGCCTCAGGAGGATGTAGTGACGCAAGCAGTGACGCACCGCGCCAGCGGGTGCCAGCGCGTGCCAGCGGTGCAGTTGCCGTTTTGGTGCAAAGGAGACAGCGCAGATGCAGGTTCTGAGGGGCGAGACAAAGGTTTCCCCTTCGGTGCAACAAGACCGAATACCGCAAGGACAACAGGGAGGATGTCAACACCGAGCCCACCACCACGTCATCGTCTGATCTCTTTGCAGGCGAAGACCGCTTTTGTCAGGATAGGAGCGTCCTTGTGTTCCCGCTCAAAATGGCCGTTGTAGGATCCCTTCCCGCCTAAACATTTCAGGGGACGAGGACCCTGGCCGCCTATATAAGTAGCTAGGGTCTCCACTGTGGAGGCATTCTGATCTAAGCGGATCGACCCGGCCTTCACACCAAAGAGCAAGAACACTTGCCTCCTGACCCTCCTGAGCTTTCCTCCTGAGCTCAGGAACCGCTATACTTGTTCATACTCAAGCCCTGCTGAAGCTAATCCACCCAAGCAGGACGTAGGGTTTTACACTGCAAGGTGGCCTGAACCTGGGTAAACTCGTGTGTGCATTTACTTGTTGCTTGCTTGAATCTCACCACTGGGCGAGGGCGAGGCGCTAGGTAGACGTGAGTGGGAGAGATCTTCATTCACGCCCCTGTGTTTGAACTTCTTGGGTTTGCGGAGCCCGTAATCCGACATTTGGCGCGCCAGGTAGGGGGCGTGTCGAAATCTCGCCTCTCCGACAACCTCATCCCGCTCTCGTTCGTCGACCTCGCTTCACCGCCATGGTGGACACACGCCGAGCACGCGCCGCTCGCCGCCCCGCCAACGTCGCTCAGACGGCGCCGGCGAGCAACGGTGCACCGCTCCGCCCCAACTCGCCGGTCGCCAACGCCGCCACCGATCCGGCCGTCCATGAGCAGTAGGACTCGTCGTTGCCGCTGTTCGTGCGGCGCGATGGCCGCACGGCGACACCATCACCCTCGCTGGCCGTGGCGTCGTCCTCGCTGATCCGCCGCGGGCCGATCTACCAGCAGCCTGTGCTACTGATGGCGCAGGAGCTCCTACACTGCCGTCTAGCGGACGAACTCTATGAGTGGCTCCACCGCATCACCGAGCTTGTCAACACCACCGGGGAGGTACCTGCACCAACTCACTCCTCCCGTCCTCCGTCGCTCCTGGCGGGGAACATGGACCACAGCGTCCCGGCTCCACCTCCACTGCATGGCACCGGCCAGGGGCTCAGACACGAGGCTCCACGGCGCGAGCAGCCCCGCAGGGCCCCTACGCGCGACAAGGAGAGCTGCTAGATGGTCCCGCATCCCCAGGCAGGAGCTCGCGGGCTCCCCGTTCCGGAGCACCAGAACCGCGCACCATAGGAGGTGGTGGAGCCTGTATCCCAGGAACCAGCACCGCAGGCGTAGGGGGCGCCTGCAATCATGAGCGTGGCTGGATGTCGCGCCCTAGCTCCAGAGTTGCGGCGCCTCGTATGGCCCGGCAAGTTCAAGCCGAATCTGCCTCCACGCTACGACGGCACCGCTGACCCCGCAGAGTTCCTTCAGCTTTATGAGCTGAGCATTGAGGCATCCAACGGCACCGAGCAGGTCATGGCAAACTGGTTCCCCATGGCCCTCAAGGACGGCGGTCGCTCCTGGCTCCTGAACCTCCCCGCAGGATCCATCTCCTCCTGGGGAGAGCTTTGTGAGCGTTTCGTCGCCAACTTCCAAGGAACCCGCGACCGAGCACCGGCATCCGCGGATTTGCGCCGCGCGAAGCAGCAACCTGGGGAGACCCTGCAGAAGTACATCCAGCGTTTCAACACCGTGCGCCTCAGGATCCCTAGGGTCTCGGACGAGGCCATCATCTCGACGTTCTCCGACAGTGTCCGCGATGTCAGGATGAAGGTGGAGCTCGCCATCCACGAGGACCTATGCACGGCCCTCGAGATGTTTAACCTCGCGGCAAAGTGCGCCAGGGCAGAGGAAGGCCGCCTCTCTCTTCTAGAGCTGCCTGAAGCGGAGGCTAACGACAAGAAGGCCAAGGCTAAGGAAGCAAAGCGCAAGGGACCCGCCGTGCTGGCTGCGGAGCCAGAAGTGAAGCCTGGCTGCAGCTACAACGACCCCCCCCCCAGAGATAACCGTCCATACTGCGTCTTCCACGATGTTCACAACCACAACACCAACGACTTCCAAGAGCTCAGGGTGATGCGCGGCGGGCGCGTCGGGCAGCGTCCTGAGCGTGATAACCGCGGCTACGACCGCGGAGGGGGCCATGGTGGAGGACGCTGGGACGGTAGGAACTCGCGCCAGGGATGGCGTCACCAACCTCGTGAAGACCGCTGGCAGGAGCAGCCTCGTGAAGACCGCTGGTAGGAGCAGCCTCGTGACGCCCCCCTGGCGCGACCAGCCTCGTGAGGGTTGCCCTCAGGGCAACGCGGGCCAGCCTCCGCTGCCACCACCGCCAAGAAGGAACGACGATGACCGCCAGGGAGATGAAGCATGGGGCTTTCAGGAGCCACGCGCGGTTGCATGCATCTTGGGAGGAGCCCATGCTCCGGCTTCCCACCGCATCTTCAAGCAGTTCGCTCGTGAGGTGAACGCGGCGCTCCCCAAGCCTGACGCCGCGCGCAACCTTAGGTGGACCAAGTAGGTCATCCCCTTCGACCCCAAGGACCAGCTCAAGTGCACAGCCCCTGGCACTCTCCCGATGCTCTTCACCCCGACCATCAGCAACATCCTCGTGACTAAGACCCTCATCGACGGTGGAGCAGGGCTCAACATCCTCTCCGTCCAGACCTTCAAGACGCTCCAGGTCCCCTACGAGCAGCTCCACCCAACCAAACCATTGTACGGAGTCACAGATGGCTCCACACTCCCGATGGGGCAGGTCCGCCTCCCCATCACCTTCGGTGATCGCGACAACTATCAAACCGAGCTCATCGACTTCGATGTCGCCAACATTCACCTCCCGTACAACGCCATCCTAGGGTATCCGGCCCTCGCCAAGTTCATGGCGGTGACCCATCACGGCTACAACATCCTCAAGATGCCCTGGAGTGGCGGGGTCATCACGATCGCCTGTGACGAGAAGGAAGCAGTGCGTTCCCTAGAGTGCGCCTACCAGAATGCAGCGGTCGAGAGCTCCGACGAAGATGGAGCCATCTTCGCCCTGCAGACTGCCCCCAAGAAGAAGAAGAAGAACCTACCCGCAAACGGACCTCAGGACGCAGGGGCTCCTCACGGACCTGCCTCAGGACCCGCGCCTGCCGACGAGGCACCCTCCACCCTCGCATAGGGAGGCACGCCCGATGCCCCTCTCAGGACGGGCTCAGGGGCTCTCCTCTGGAGTGCCTCTGGTCTGACCAGCGTCACGAGGGAGGTGTTCGGATACCACCTGTAGGCGTGTCTCGACGCGCGTTTTTGTGAGCCCAACGTGAGCCATATAGCACTGGGGGCTCAAGACTTCATCGACCAAGTTACCGAGGAACTTCAGTACGCAAGGCTCATACGCGGTCGGCGCAACCACACGGCACCAAGCCCACCTACCCACAACCCAAGCAACCAATTCCGCGTCTGCGTCGACATCGCGGGCCTCAATCGAGCCACTTCTCTGAAGCCCTTCTGGCCGACGGCTGTCGGCTGGAGGAGGG
The DNA here is from genome assembly GCA_902687465.1 of Secale cereale. NCBI lineage: Eukaryota > Viridiplantae > Streptophyta > Magnoliopsida > Poales > Poaceae > Secale > Secale cereale. The sequence goes on along the minus strand of LR738711.1, from coordinate 447,251,981 downwards.
ATCTCCCATGCAGTTATGTTCGCACGCTCTTCGGCTTCTGTAACGCAGCTGCCACGCTCTAGTACCTCACGCGGCAGGCTTTGGGGGCTCAGGAGGCTCAGTGGCAGGCGGTCTTGACGGAGCAGGACCCGGACCCCTGTGACCACTGAGGGTCTTCGGAGCCCGGCGATCCTCAGGAGCGACCCGCACTACTCGCGTCTTCAGCTACCCCAACTCTTCTTCGACGGCAAGTATCAGGTGATGAATGAGGTATTCAATCGAGGGCGCCCCCGGGCTACATCATCCTCGAGCTGCTGGGGGCTCATCCTCGAGCTGCTGGGGGCTCATCCCCATAGCTGTCTCTTTTCCACATAAATCAAGGCTAGTTGTTTCTTCCTACTTGCATTATCTATATGCTTGGCATCCTCACCGGCACTAAGCTCATGAGCCCTTGCGAGCCCGCCTGCGACCGCCCCATGATTAAGGACTGGCACGACGTCTGTGCTCGGGTCCATCCCTGCAGCGTCGCTAAATCCAAGGGCCGAGCTCTGTCTCACGAGCCATTCTCGTGATGTCACCTCCCGTGGTCCTTGGTGCCTTGCACTCGCATGGGCTAATAGTGGATGGGTAAGTGGGGGCCCGTGGCAGGTGCCTAGCTCACGCAGGAACTGCGTGCCGGTTGTTTTTCTTTTGGACTGTTGCATGAGAAGACTGGGCATGGCGTCTGTGCTCAGGTCCGTCCCTGCAACGTCAATAAATCCAGCAGCTGAGCTCTGTCTTACGGGCCGGTCCCGCTACATCACCTCCTGGGGTCGTTGGTGCTGCGGACTTCTCATGTGATGCCCTCTGGAGATGCACTCGACGCAGGTCGACACAATGCATCTCTTTTCACATTTTGCAGAAGAAGACTCAGGCGCAACGCCTCAGGGTAGGGTCTCGTGGGTGATGCGTAAGCTCACCAGAACTTTCTCAGAGACGTTCAGCTCATCCTGAGGAGGGCCCATATACACCTTGGTTGTCCTGTCGTGCAAGCCACGTGTCAGGACGGGGTTGTACACGCCCCGGAGTCTCTCCCGGTGGGAGGCTCCCTCCCACGGTCCAGTGGAAGTACCATGCTCCGCGCAGGCAGAACCAACCGAGGAGCGGTTTTGCCCACGAACCAATGGAAGCACCAAGCTACGCGCTGGCCGCTACAACCGAGGCACGGTTATGCCGACACTTCGCGCAAGTGTGGTAGCTCTATGCTCCGCGCTTGTTATAAACAACCGAGGGCGGCCCCCAGTGGTCGCACCAACCTTAGGGAGCTTTTCAGCTCATGACGCTCACAGCTTCTCCTTGGATGGGTGTCGCGAGGGGGGCTAGGCACGGAGGCTATGCTCAGGTCACGCCTAGCAGATGCCACCCTATCAGGTGCCCAGACACCTGCCTTTCTCGCGCCCCTATCCTACGCAAAGGCTCATGAGCAAGGTATGGTGCTCGTTCTCCCTCGTGAGAGCCGTTCATACGTCAAGCGGGACCCCTGGGCATTGCAACCCAGGGGCCTCACTAGTCACGTAGCCCCTCACCCCTTGAGCCCGGTGCTCAACGGCGGTCGAGGTATGCGCGGGGTTGGGCCCTGCCGACGCAGAATGCAAATGGGATCGCTTGAGCGTTAAGGGGGACCCCTGGGCATCGCGACCCAGGGGCCTCACTAGCCATGTAGCCCCTCATTGCTTGAGCCTAGTTATTACGATAACCCTGGTCACCCGGTGGGCTCTATGGCGATCGAGGTATGCGCGGGGTTGGGCCCTGCCGACGCAGAGCACCTAAGCAAACATGAAAGGAAGCAAGCACGGAAATCACCAAGTTCAAGTCCAGTTATTACAATAACATCAAGTTCACCAAATTCAAGCGAGTCCTCACGCCTCCCCGAGGCACTTGCATTTCTCTCATCTTGACAGGGACAGGTCAGGCATCGCCAAGCGCGCCATCACTAGCCTCCGCCTCCTCGGCCGCGGTAGCAGCGACCCGGAGGAACGCCTCCACTAGCCCCTTGACCTTCTCCTCTAGGGCCTCAGCGGCCTCGCCCTCTATGCTCGCGGTCACGGGCTCAGACAGCGAGGCCAGGTCAAGGGTGGGGTCGCGGAGACAGAAATGGCCACACACCTGCGTCAGGGCCAAGGAAAAGAGCGTGCGACTCTCGATGTCTGCTAACTGGCCGATCGCGGCTGTAACCTTACGCAGGGCCTTCACGAGCGTGGCAAGGAGCCCAGCGGAGCCATCCTTCGGGGTGGCCAGCGGCTTCTCGAACCCTTCCCCGTAGGCAATCTGCAGCGTCGTACAGGCCTCGAGCTCGAAGGCGGCAAGGGCTCGCGACCCACTGCTGCCGAGGCCATGAGGGCGTCCTCCTTGTCGCGCACAGCTCGGGCTGCCTTGGCCTGCTCGGCCTCAGTCTTCAGCTTCTCTAGGCTCGCGCGATCAATGAGCTGCTCCTGCTGCAACCGAGACGTCTCAGCCTTCTGTGCCTTGAGCTCCTTCTCCAACCTTTCGAGCTCCTGGGCGCGCCTGGTGACTTCCTCGTGAAGGGCCTCCAGCTCACTCTCCACCTTGCGGCACCGCTTCTCGGAGGATGTCGCGATGGCTCGTGCGGCGTCACGTGCCCACGCAGCTGCTGTGGCCTCCACCTGACCCTTGGTGGCGACCGCTGAGGCCTGGCTCCAGGAGGCCCGCGCAGACTCGTCTGCCAGGAGCCACCCAGAGATCAGGCCCAAGCGTCCTTCCAACGCGCAGCCATCACCACCCAGAAGTTCGGCGCAGAGCCGACCCATCGCAGCGGAAGCGGCCTCCAAGGTCTCAGGGCCAGGCTGCACCGGCTGCTGGATGGGTGCCATCACGATTGCCTGCTCGGCCAGGGGCTCGGGGGCTCCAGCTCCCCTCGCTGGAGGAGTGGTAGGAGGAGCCACCACGGCCTCGCAAACAGCGACGAAGCCCTCAGGCGACGCCGCCACCGCACGCTCGGAAGCCTGGCTGGCCAAGGCGCGCAAGGCTGTGGCACCCTTCTCCACGGCGACAGCTGCAGCAGGTGGAGCGAGGCACCGCGACGTGGCCTCCCCCTTCGCCTTCTTCATCACGCCACCCAGGCTGCTGCACCAAGAGAAATACGTCAGGAACACAACGGTCAAGGAATGACGGGAGATTGCACACTTACTCATCGGAGGCGAGGCGCGCCCTCCTCTTCATCAGTAGGTCGGCCGCGGCCGCCGGTGCCACAGGCGCGCCAGCAGTTCGGATGCTGGCAAGGCGCGAGGCCACGGACTCGGGCGCGGCTATGGTCACCGGCTTCGTTGACACGACGCTCCACAGCGGGATCGCCGCATTGCCCCTCCGGACGCAGCACGCTCGGATCGACGCGGAGTGATTGCATGGGGCCGCCCCAGCAGCGTCAGTGCCCGGCGCCACTTCCTCAGCAGACGCCTCGGAGCTGTTCTCCTCGTCAACCCAGCCCCCGTCGCCCAGGGTCTCCTCCGAGTCCTCCTCCGCGTTGCTCCCCTCCTCGACACAGGAGGACACGTCGACCGTGGGTGGAGCAGCCACGGGCACCCCAAAGGCTAACACGGCCTTCAGCAGCTCGTTCTTGTCAGGACGGCTGTACAGCGGCATATGGGCCCCCGAGAGGTCCTCAGGAACCATCCCTAGGAGAGCGATCGAGACGAGGTCCAGGTCGACCTCGGCCAGCGTCCCCGAGCGCAACCGAAGTTTGTCATTGTCTCCCATCAGCTCCCACATGGGGCGCGAGTGTGCCTGGAGTGGCGCCAGTCGCTGCCTCAGGAACTCCTTCACGATCAGGGCCCCTTCAAACCTCGAGTCCATGTCGGCCTCGATCCTTGCCAAGACAGGCTCGGCAAGGGGGTCATTGAGCTTCGCGTAGCTCCAGCAGGCGCGTTTCTTCGGACGGGCGGTAGGCAGCGTCAACAGCGGGGCTGGGCATCCAGATAGACCCACCTCTTCCGGTGGGTGTCTATCTTCTTCCCGGCTGTCATCAGCCTGCAACCTTGGCGCTGGAAGACGAAGGAGACGCAGCCCGAGCACGGACCCTCGTCATACCGCCGCATGCAGAAGAAGTGGCGGAAGAGGGCGAGAGTCGGCTTCACCCCCACATATGCCTCGCACTAAAAGGCAAAGAGCGACAGGACGAAGATGGAGTGAGGTTGGATGTGGAGGGCATGCACCTGGTAGTGATTCAGGATGGCGTAGAAGAACTCCGAGAAGGGCGGCACGAGCCCAACAAAGATGTTGTGGAGGAAGAAGGGGTAGCAAGACATTGGCAAGGTCCGCGCCGCGATGGATCCAACCCAAATCTTCGTTGGGCCATACTCGTTGTGGTCGCTCAACAAGAAATGCTAGACCTCCGAGTAGTCCCCGATGATGGTGGACTCCTCGAGTGCCACCTCGGGGGAGGAAGCAGATCCGGACGCCTGCACGGCACCCTTGCCTTTCTTCGCCATTGCTAGAGGCGCTGGAGGATGCAGGGGATTTGGGAAGGCTGGGGCCGAAGGAGAAGGGGATTTGAGCAGGAAGGAAATGAAACAATAACTCCTCTGTAGCAAAGACAGTCCCTTTTGTCAAGTCGCACGGTCACCAAGGCCGCATGGGGAGCGGAGTCACCCACATCCCATCCAACCGTCACGCGCCAGCCTGGCCCATAGTCTTTTGGCGCCCGCGGCGCTTCGTCCTCGACTAAGGCTTCGCCCCGAAGCCAACTCCGCGTGCGCCTTGGGTCCGGGGGCTACTATCGGCATTCCGGGAACCAAGGTACCCAGACTTGCCTGCCTGCGGGCCGCGACGCGCTCCTACTACGGCCTGGTACGGCCAAGCTGATCGACCAGTTGCTCAAGACCCTTGCGAGGGAGCTAGGCCTCGTGAGGAGAACGACACCAAGACCTCCTCAGGAGCGGCCTCGGCTAGGTTGCTCCGCAGGGGCGGAGAACCCAAGGCCAAGCCTACCTCAGGAGGAGGCAGTGACGCAAGCAGTGATGCACCGCGCCAGCGGGTGCCAGCGCGTGCCAGCGGCGCAGTTGCCGTTTTGGTGCAAAGGAGACAGTGCAGGCGTAGGTTCCCGATGGGCTAGACAAAGGTTTCCCCTTCGGTGCAATAAGACCGAAGACCGCAAAGACAACAAGGAGGATGTCACCACCGTGCCCACCACCGCGTCATCGTCTGATCTCTTTGCAGGAGAAGACCGCTTTTGTCAGGATAGGAGCGTCCTTGTGTTCCCGCTCAAAATGGCCGTTGTAGGATCCCTTCCCGCCTAAACATTTCGGGGGAAGAGGACCCTGGCCACCAATATAAGTAGCTAGGGTCTCCACTGTGGAGGCATTCTGATCTAAGCGGATCGACCCCGTCTTCACACCAAGGAGCAAGAACACATGCCTCCCGACCCTCCTGAGCTCTCCTCCTGAGCTCAGGAACGGCTATACTTGTTCATACCCAAGCCCTCCTAAAGCTAATCCACCCAAGAAGGACGTAGGGTTTTACACCGCAAGGTGGCCTGAACCTGGGTAAACTTGTGTGTGCTTTTACTTGTTGCTTGCTTGAATCTTACCACTGGGCGAGGGCAAGGCGCTAGGTATACGTGAGTGGGAGAGATCTTCGTTCACGCCCCTGTGTTCGAACTTCTTGGGTTTGCGGAGCCTGTAATCCGACATTAGCCAATCAACGGTTTGCTAGGAGGGCGGTTAGAGTGTTTCATGGCAACATAGGAGGCTGACAACACAGCAATAGGCATCGAGGCATAGCTAAAGAGCGAGACAACTAGCATAGGCAAAGATAGAGGTGATATCGGGGAATGGTCATCTTGCCTGTTACGTCCACAGAGGGATCGTAACCTTGCTCCTCAAACTCAGTCTCGATAGGAACCTCGAATTCTGAATTGTCACCGGGCTCTAACCAACACAACAATACAAACCCCGGAACAACAATCAATCACCATGCAATGCTCAAACACATGATGCAAGATATGATGCATATGTGCATGGACAGAATTTGATGCATCTCAAAGGAACATGATGAGTGCACAAGTGACATGGAAATATGCAAGAACACAAAACATGTAGGGGACACATCATACAAAAGAAGCAAGAACAAGCATACTCACATATGAAGTTATTTAGTTGAACAATCCAAGCACCCAACAAGTTTTTAAAAGTTGCTTAGCATGGCAAGGGGTGCAACTAAGAACAACAACATCATGCAAGCATTTTAAATGGGCCGGAAGGAACAAACAACAATTCCGAAAACACCCATGTACATGAGAATGAAAATAGGACAGATCTGTGACAACCATATTTTAGAGTTGTTAAACATGTAAAGTAACAGCACCATCTTAATCTACACATTTTTCCACCTCAAATACATATAAAGTTTATCAAGTTTGGAGCTACGGTTATTTAGTTATGAATTAAACAAGTTTGACCATGTTTTTAACACAAATATATTCAAGCAGCATTTTAAAAGTTTTTAACATGGCAGCAAGTTGCATATAAATAAACTACACTAAAAACTAAGCAGTTTTCATATATAAAGTATTTCAAACAGAGGCATATTTTAAAAAGATAAGAAATACGCAAAAGAAATGCAAAAACTGAATTTAAAACAAAGCAGAAAAAGAAAAACACAACACTGACTCAGACTGGGCTAGCAACGGTCGTTGACCAGTGGGCCCAGGGCTGCTGAGGTGGTGGTTGGGTGTGTGGAAGTGGGTACGGGCTGGCTCAGGGGATAACAAGTGGGCCCAGGGTGTCAGGGTCACATGAAATGCAAAAATTGGGGCAATACCACTAGCCCAAGGGGATTCGAACCCAGGTCGACGAGTTAACACAGCAGGGTGCGAGCCACTGGGCTAGGATGGTGTGACTGACAAAGAAGAGGTGCAACGCCTGAAATATATTGAGAGCAGAGAGGCAAGCCACCGCACTCCGGCGAAGCAGAGGCGATGGCGAGGTGTTGTGGCTGCTTAGCTGGGCCGGCCTGGTGGCCGAGGCCCAAGCTGTGGTGTGGGCTGCGGCTGGTGCTGCACTACTGCGGCTGCTGCTGCTATTCTTTTCTTTTTCTTTATTCTTCACACAGAAATGAAAACAGAAAAGAACAGGGGGCTAGGGAAGGACATAAAACGAGATGAAAATATCCCCATGCTCATGGAAATTATGCCCTATTTTATAAAAATGAGTTGGCCATTTTTAGAGGTAGAAAAATAAAACAAGTATGAAGTACCTTCAAACTTGAGATATTTTTTTACCAAACCAAATCATTTTTAAATAGAGTGAAATTTGGCATGGGTGTTCAAGACAAGGTGAAAGAAATGTTGGGGGAAGAAGAACATTAAAGAAAGAGGCTAGATGCCACTAACAAAAATTAAAGAAAGGAATAAAGAGAGAAGGGGAGGTGATGAAAGTTGGAGGGGCTTAGGGAATGATCATGACCTAGCATCAAACCACCATAGCATTAGCAAGAAAAACTCTCTTGACATAACAAGGATGAGAAAAAAAACACAATGACAATATGAAATGCCATATGATGACCATGATGCAATGATGGTGATGAAGCAAATGCATGAATGCATAATGAAAGAAAACATGGCAATGCAATGACAAGGCATAATTGAAAAAGAACCCCCTAAGGAAAGGATAAGGACCAAATGGTAATTGTATATATTGCCATATGGAAGTTTTACATTTGGGGTGTTACAAACTCTCCTCCACTACAAAAAGATCTCGTCCCGAGATCTAGGACTGAAAGAAAGTGGGATACTCGGAACGGAGATGATCTTCTTGTTCCCATGTAGCTTCTCGGTCGATATGGTGTGACGACTTCACTTTCAAGAATTTGATGGACTTGTTGCGGGTCTTGTGCTCAGTTTTTCAAGGATAGCAACGGGGTGCTCACGGTAAGACAAGTCTTGCTAAAGATCAATCTCTTCGAAAGGAATGGTGCGTTCAGGCGTCTTGAAGCACTTGCGGAGTTGTTACACGTGAAACACATCATGCACATTTGAAAAGTTGGAGGGAAGCTCAAGTTGGTAGGCTAGATCGCCTCTCTTGCCAATTATCTTGAAAGGACCCACGTATCTTGGAGCAAGCTTGCCCTGGATACCGAACCTCTGAGAGCCCTTCATGGGAGAAACAGGGAGATAGACATGATCTCCAATGTCGAAAGCCAAGTCATGATGCTTGCCGTCATAGTAGCTCTTTTGACGCGATTGCGCGGCTTTGAGATTCTCATGTATGACTTTGCACATTTCTTCGGCCTCTGAGATCAAATCATTGCCAAGGAGTTGGCGTTCACCAGTCTCGGACTAGTTGAGAGGGGTACGACACTTTCTGCAATAGAGAATCTCAAACGAAGCTTTGCCTGCACTTGCTTGGAAGCTGTTTGTGATAGCCTGGCTTAATATGGATGATAGACTACTCATATCAATAAGGAATTCCTTCTTTTCCGGGAGCCCATTCGGATAGAACTCCAAAGTTAAGCGTGCTCAGCTTGGAGTAGTTTCAGGATGGGTGACCGACCGAGAAGTTGCTCCCGGGTGCGCACGAGTGAGGACAAAGTGCGCAGAAAAGACTAGTATTGATATGTGAGGCCAGTCTAGATCCCGCTAGGAGTAACGACCACCCGTGGGTGTGTCTGGGGCGTTACAAGTTGGTATCAGAGCCGACCCTCGCGGTTACACGGATGTTTGCGGACAGGTACCCGGTCATGTTATTCATGACGTTAGTGACCCGTCGTGGCACACGGCATGGCACATGTATCAGACTGGATGCACAGACGTTTGTGCCAAGAGGGAATGTTCCTGTGTCCCGACGAGGACGTCGGTTCCTCTGAGTGGGGGTGTATGTGATAGCCTGGCTTAATATGGATGATAGACTACTCATATCAATAAGGAATTCCTTCTTTTCCGGGAGCCCATTCGGATAGAACTCCAAAGTTAAGCGTGCTTAGCTTGGAGTAGTTTCAGGATGGGTGTCCGACCGGGAAGTTTCTCCCGGGTGCGCACGAGTGAGGACAAAGTGCGCAGAAAAGACTAGTATTGATATGTGAGGCCAGTCTAGATCCCGCCAGGAGTAACGACCACTGGCGGGTGTGTCCGGGGCATTACACTATTGTTGTAGGAGAATTCGGCAAATGGAAGGCAATCTTCCCATTTCATACCGAAGGAAATGACACATGCTCTAAGCATATCTTCAAAAATTTGGTTCACTCTTTCGACTTGACCACTAGTCTGAGGGTGAAAAGTTGTGCTGAAGTGAATCTTGGTACCCATGGCTGACTGAAAGGAATCCCAGAACTTGGAAGTGAATAGGCTTCCACGATCTGAGGAGATTACTTGAGGGATACCATGCAAAGAGACAATTCTGGAGGTGTACAGCTCTGCCAGTTGTGCTGCGTTGATGGATTCTTTGACTGGAAGAAAATGAGCCACTTTAGTGAGCTTGTCAATCACTACAAAGATAGCATTGTTTCCTCGCTGGGACTTGGGAAAGCCGGTGAGGACATCCATCTCAATGTGATCGAATTTCCACTCGATAATAGGTAGAGGTTGAAGGAGTCCAGCTGGACGTTGATGCTCTGCCTTCACTCTTCTGCAGACATCACACTCGTTCACGAATTGAGCAATTTCTCTTTTCGTGCGAGTCCACCAATAGGATTACTTGAGGTCATGGTACATCTTGGAGCTTCCTGGATGTATCGAAAGGAGTGAGTCATGTGCTTCGTTCATTATGAGCTTCCTGAGATCACCTTTTGGAACCACAATTCTGTCCTCAAAGAACAAAGTGTCTCTGCCATCAATGCGATAACAGTTGTACTTGGGAGTACCCTTAGAAATAACATGTTTCACTTTCTGCACCATAGCATCACTGAGTTGGGCCTCACGGATTTGATCTTCCAAGGTAGGAGCAACTTGAAGGTTGGCAAGAAATCTTTGTGGAACAACTTGGAGGTTGAGCTTCTTGAATGATTCACAAAGTTCAGGTTGGAACGGTTTGAGAAGGAGACTGTTGCAATGAGCCTTTCTGCCGAAGGCATCTGCAATGACATTGGCCTTTCCAGGAGTATACTCAATGCTTGGATCATACTCTTGAATCATTTCAACCCAACGAGTCTGGCGGATGTTAAGGTTTGGCTGGGTGAAGATGTCCTTCAGGCTCTTGTGATCGGTGAAGATGTCCACTTTTCTGCCCAACAGAAGGTGTGTCCACGTGATCAAGGCATGAACAACTGCTGCTAGCTCAAGATCATGTGTGGGGTAATTCTTCTCATTTGGTTTAAGCTGATGTGAAGTGTATGCAACGATCTTCTTGTCTTGCATGAGAACACCGCCGAGACCTTGCAATGAAGCATCATAGAACACTTCATAAGGCTTGGACTCATCCGGACGAGTAAGAATCAGAGCAGAAATGAGCTTCTCTTTGAGGGTATTGAATGCCACATCACAATCGGGAGTACATGAGTACTTGACATTCTTCCGCAACAGGTTGGAAAGAGGCTTGGCAATCTTGGAGAAGTTCTCAACGAACCTTCTGCAATAGCTTGCGAGACCGAGGAAACTTCGGAGTTGTTTGCCATTCTGAGGAGGTTCCTAGTTGACAATAGCTTCAACCTTCTCGGGGTTAACAAAAATGCCCCCGACAGAGATAATATGGCCAGGATAGAGGACTTTATCAAGCCAGATTTCACATTTGGTGAACTTCGCATAGAAACGGTGCTCACAGAGCCTGTCAAGGACCAAACGGAGGTGCTTGGCATGGTCTTCTTTATTCTTGGAGAATACCAAGATATCATTGAGGTAGACGAGAACTAATTCATTGGTGTAGGGGTTGAATATGAAGTGCATCATTTGAGAGAAGGTGGGTGGAGCATTTGCAAGCCCGAAAGACATGACTGTATACTCATAGGAGCCATAACTCGTTCTGAATGCGGTCTTGGGAATATCCTCTTCACGGATACGAATCTAATGGTAACCCATCCGGAGATCAAGCTTCGAGAAAACCTTGGCTCCTTTGAGTTGCTCGAACAATTCATTGATATTGGGGAGCGGGTACTTATTCTTAATTGTCTTCTTGTTCAATGGCCGGTAATCAACGCACAATCATTCTGTACCATCCTCCTTCTTGACAAAAAGAACACCACAGCCCCAAGGAGAAGTACTTGGTCTGATTAGACCCATTCGTTCTTGCTCATCAAGTTGTTTCTTCAGCTCCTTCAACTCTTTAGGAGAAAGCTTGTACGGACGCCGACTGGCTGGCTCGGTACCGGGTTCAAGTTCAATGACGAATTCAATTGGACGGTTGGGAGGCATGCCTGGGAGCTCTTCAGGAAATACACCCTCATATTCACAAACCACCGGAATCTGGGAAATGGCACTAATCTCGCCCTTGTCATTGAGAGAGAATAGCCTGATTGTGTTATCTCGAGCTGCGAAGATAATCACGTCTTCGGAAGGATGAGTTAGATTGACCTCCTTGTTTGCACGATCAATAAGAGCATTGTGATTCGAGACCAATCCATCCCAAGAATAAGATTGATGTCCGAGTTGCCGAGAACAATCGGGGAAACCAGAAAACTGTAATCACCCATATGAATAGATATATCCGGAGCAATCATATTGGAACACAACCTCTTGCCCGGAGAAACAACATGCAATGGCCTTGGTAAAGCTTCGATGTCAAAATTGTGCTTTGATGCAAATGTGTGAGATATGAAAGAACATGGTGCACCCGATGATAGAGGCAAAGGTGTCCCGTCTTTCGATAAGATGGTGGCTATCCTTTTGGAGGAAGTCGACTTTGACGATCCGACTACGAACCTGCAAGGACGTCGCGCCTTAGCAATCGCTAAACCAACTCCGAGAGGTTATTGAACACGCCGGAGCACGATCAACCTGACCACGAAGGTCTGTTTCCTGCAGGCAAACGAAGAACAAGCAAGAAACTAAGATTGCAATCTGGATATTGCGAATTTAAGAGGAAAGCTTTATTGATCAAGTGGCGTTCTGTGACGTCTTTGTCTGGTCGTTGAACACAAACGAAGTACGCGAAGTTGCAGCTATCGCGAACTTTAATCTAAACAAATTCCAAAGTCTAAACGACGCCCTAAGGGCTGTATATATGGGGGAAAGAAGGGGGAATTTCGTGGCCCTTGGAGGGGTCCGAAACCAACCCTAACTCTTGTTTCCCCACACATACGGACTCTAAAAACAACCTATACTCAAGTATTTCGAAATTACATGGGCCTGGCCCAATAATAAGGTGACGCAGCACCTATAATAGCCTCTGGACGAAATTTATGAAGTGACATCTTGTATATTTCGTCCAAGGCTTCACGCACTCATTATGGTGGCTTCTGTAACATCCCAAATTTTCAATTTGGAATGTTATACATAGATCATAATTGCATTTTCATATTTTTGCATTTTGTTCGTGCAGTTCCTCGAAATTCTAAGCAACTCAAGGACCTACGGAGAGAGTTGGGGATTTTACCGTTTTCGTATTTGAGTTCGCCCGAATACCGGTACGAGGACAGTGTGATTCTAATTATTTTTCTCTCCTAAACATATTTCTAAATAAAATAAATGAGCGGAGATAATATGACTTCTCCAAAATAATAGAAATATTGGAGGAAAAATATTAAAATCACTTTTGTATTTTTCTGGATTTATTTTCGGATTTATTTGCATAGGAAAAATATGCGTTTTTCAAAATTACATTCAGGACCAGGAAAAATGTTCACTTTGTCCTAAATATTATTAGAGGGCGGTGAAAATTTATTTCGGGAATTTTGGAGTCCGTTTGATATTTATTTCGTTAGTTTTACTGCGCCGGGACTCTATTTAAAAAAAAAACGTGAACCGACTTAGTCTCGTACCGGACAGGGACTCATGGCTTTATATAGCGCCCAGGCCGGCCCGACATCGCCCAGCCTGCCCCCGCGCGAAAACCCTAGCCCTAGCCGGATCCCGCCGCCGCCGTCGCCGCCCGCCGCCGCCGACGCAGCCGTCCGCCGCCCCTCCGCCGCCGCCGCCGCCCGCCGCCCCTCGCCGACGCCGCCGCCCGCCGCCCCTCGCCGCCGCCGCCACCCGCCGCGACCTCGCCGGAGCCGCCGCCCGCCGGAGTCGAGGTAGACGCCCGTTGTTTTTTTTTTGAGAGATCAGATATGTTTTATAAATAAACCCTAGATCTGGTTTTTTTTCGGTTTAGATCGGTTTTTTGTCGGTTTAGTTAAATAGAGGACGTTCGTCCGTACATTCGTTTTAACGAACGCTTTTCGTTAGTTAATCGCAGACAGCGAACGTTCGTTCATTAGCCAGTTCGTCGTTTTTCTTTTCGGGGTATTTTATCCGCGATTTTTCCGATCACGATTTCTGCCCTGATCTTGTTTTTCGTTTTTCTTTTCGCTCGAGAGTCGGAATCAGGTGATTCAAAATCCCAGATCTTCGTCTCGAAGCCCTCTTTACGTTTAACCAACTTGAACAAAGTTTTGGCTACAGTAAAATTTGACTTTAGGCCAACTAGTAATTCGGAGCTCGTTTCTTTTGCTGTTTGAGTTTCGTTGCTTCTTTCGAGTTGATTCTTTTTGCCAACCGGAGTTCTTAAGTTGAACTTTCTGGTTAGATATCTTATTTGAGTTTTACCCGTGCATTAGTTAAGTACTTATTGTATGCTTGTTGTTTGATTGCGATAGAGTACCCGGAGTGCGCCGCTTGCTACTTTGAGTCTCTAGGTTTTGCGGATCATCAGCAAGGCAAGTAACAGTTTGATCATGCTTTCCAATTACCCAGTTTTCATTGCATTAGTCAAACCCCTCACACATTGCATGAGAAGGATCAAATAACCTGTGGGATTGGGAAGTAGATTGAGGTAGTACCTATTACCTGCATTATATTCAAACCCTTGGGAGTTACTCTACGTTTGCTGTTAGGACATGCTATGCTCGTAGACGTGGTTTGGGTTTGAGTGAAATCCATGACGGATGTGAGTTGTTAATTAATGGTTCAACTTAAGGTGGCAACTTTAATACACATCTGGGTGGATTGAGGCATCTGGGTATTCCAGGATTGCCTGTTTTTCTTTTGGACCGCCACCCAGGCTCAAAGGGATCATGAGATTTTTCATACTAGAAACTTCCGTGTGCAGCCACATGCCAATATGGGCTCTGGCATAGTTGAATAAGTTGTGGTAAACCTTTCCATGATGGGCTAGCAGATGTAGTTGGGTTTTGTAGGTGTACCGGCCTATCTATCTGGTTAAGGGGACCTCTTCGGAAAGACTGTGTCTCGGTCATCCGTTTCTCAAACACCATGCAGTGCGAGAAACCAAACAGAGGCGATCGAGTCTTGTGGGGAAAGTGCACAAACCTCTGCAGAGTGTACAAACTGATCATGATTAGCCGTGTCCCCGGTTATGGACATCTTGAGTATCTGGTATTTGGATTATCATGTGCATCTCAACATGTTACTCTAATTTAATTTTGTTGGGTTTAATGATTACTTTTAATTGGGGTTGAGAGGATGTCTATCTTCTCAACGATGTTTCAACTACCATGATAGTTAATTAAAATACATTCCTTTGAAGTAGGAAAAATTTGGCTTTACACAAAAACTTAACCATAGAGCTTTCCACCAGCCATATTGCATATAGTATAGCTTTACTTTCATTGCATCTCTTGTGTTACCTTGCCAGCATATTCCATGTGCTGACCCATTTTTCGGGCTGCAACGTTTCATGTTGCAGACTTTTCAGACGACGAGTAAGATGCCCTTTTTAGGTCGTGGTTCTATACTCAGTGATGCCGCTGGAGTTGATGGACTCACTTATCTTCCAAGCCTTCCGCTGTTATCGTATTAGATGGCCTTCAGTCATGATTTTTTGTAATAAATTCATCGTTGGACTATCGATGTAATACGTGTGTGATTGCTACTTGTTATAAATCCTTCGAGTACCATGCGTGTCAGCATTACTGATCCAGGGATGACACTGATGCATGGAGATCAGACTGTTTGAGGTCTGGTCGCTACAAAGATGGTATCAGAGCACACGCTGACTGTAGGACACGACCACTAAGACAAGCCCTAGAACACATTCCACTCTTTCTCTTCTGACTCCTCATCTTTTCTATTCTTTAGGATGGTGGAAGTAAATCACAAGTTCATGCAACCGGATGATGATACACCTTTTGGACGACACCTGAAGGAGGTTACCAGATATCTACACATTGGATTACCAAGTTTCACTGGAACCTACAATGCCACTCTGCCTGAGGAGGAGCGCTGGTTGATTCAAGCTCAAGTTCCAAGAAGGACGTATGCACTCGTCACCCCACTCATAGCATTTTCCTTTAATGCACCTACATGGAGCCTAGGAAGGAGTATGGCAGCCCACATTGCTATGGGAAGGATTGGAGAAGTCTACAAACAGGAGCTAAAGGACACTATCTACCAGATTTGTGGATGCCGAGATGAGAACTGGGATATGATCAGCACTAGGAAGGGTATATCCATAGCAGCATTCATCCAGGAGTTGAACCACCACATTCGTCGCCAGGAGCACCAGATGTGTGCTGGGATGATAGATTTGAAGAAGGCCCTAAATAGGAATTTGAAGTTAGAGGAAGAACTCTAGTCTACACGCGATGGATATGAGGAGGAGATGAAGATACTTGTGGAGAAGAATGATGATTTGACCCGGAAGTTAGGGATACTCATGGGAGAAGAAGACGAGGAAGAAGAACCCACGGAGATTCCACCGGAAGATTATATCATCATAGATGACACGGATTCGGAAGCTGAAGATAGCAAGGATGAAGATTATGAAGATGAGGCTGGGGCAGATATTATGGAATCCTCTGCCGACCAATATTTTTAGATGACCACCCTATGACTAGTAGTTTACCACCAAGTATTAGATTTAGCTCACTTTTGTAAACGATCGTTAGATTTGTAAGACCTTGTTTGAAATTGATTGGTGTGATATGATTGTGTGTTTGTCTCATGTGCATATGGGTAGTGATTTTCCCTTAGACCTCTATTCTATTCTAATCTCTTCCCTCTACACCCATCAGATGCCTCCAAGACGTGAATTTGAGTTTCCCCCTGAGCTCACCCAGTTGATCCAGCAGCAGAACACCCTGATGCAACTTCTTGTCCAGAACAACCAGAACAACAACAACAACAACCCTCCACCACCACCACCTATGGACAACCTGACACGTTTCTTAAGGTTGCAACCACCTGTGTTTGCTAGCAGCATCGAACCAATTGTGGCTGATGACTGGCTACGCAAGATTGGAAGGGATTTGACCACCGCCAATTGCTCGGATGCGGAGAAGGTGCGATTTGCTGCACACCAGTTGTCTGGACTAGCCGCATCATGGTGGGAGAATTACACAGCCACTTACCCCGTAGCCAATGTGACTTGGGATCAGTTTCAGCAAGCTTTTCGTACCGCCCATGTCTCAACTGGAGCCATGAGTATGAAGAAGCAGGAGTTTCGCAACTTGCGCCAAGGGAATCGTACAGTAGCCCAGTACGTGGATGAGTTTAGTACCCTATCTCATTATGCCCCAGATGATGTGGCTACAGATGCCAAGAAGTAGGAGAGATTTATGGAAGGGCTGAATGATGAGATGAGTGTACAGCTGATGGTGGCAACTTTCAATAACTATTAGGAATTGGTTGACCGAGCCCTGATGATTGAAAGGAAGCATCAACAGATTGAGAGTCGCAAGAGGAAGTATGGGCAAGGGAAGTATAATTCTGGAGCTCAGCAGAAGCCTCGCTTTACCCCAAAAGCAGTAGGATAGTTTCAGCATACCCATGGAGGAAGTAGCTCACACAACCACAATGGCACCAAGAATGGCAATGGTAATGGGAGTGGGAATGGAGCCAATGGAAACCAGAACCGCCCTGCACCGTCCACACCCACCAAGAGGGATTTTAGCCATGTCACTTGTTACAAGTGCGAGAAGACTGGACATTATGCTAATGAATGCCCAGAAGTTAAGAATGGGAACGGCAATGGAAGCGCCGGGAAGAAGCCCAACCCGTTCAACAAAGGACAAGTGAACCACGTGACCGTGGAGGAGGTAGAAGAGCAACCAGATGCTGTTGTCGGTAAGTTTTTGGTTAAAACATTTACCGCAATAGTTCTTTTCGATACTGGTGCATCGCATTCATATATTTCAAGGGGATTCGTGAATAAACATAGGATGTCCACCCGAGTTCTAAAGACCCCCATGTTAGTAAGTTCACCTGGAGCAGATTATATGGCACACTAAGGATGTTTTCAGATGCCACTGACCATAGGACGCCATACTTTCCCCTCTGACCTAATAGTTCTGGAGTCACAAGGATTGGATGTGATATTAGGTATGGATTGGCTATCACAGTATGGAGGTAACATTGACTGTGCCAGTAAGTCTATTTTGCTCACCACCCCGGAGGGAAAAAGGATTAAGTATGTATCTAGGCATTCGCCTATAAGGACTCAAGTACATTCTCTCACGGGAGTTGTTCAGGAGGAAGTGCCAGTAGTGAAGGATTATCCGGATGTGTTTCCAGAGGAGTTACCTGGCATGCCACCGGATAGAGATATAGAGTTTTTGATTGAACTTTTGCCAGACACCGGGCCAATTTCTAAGAGACCATATAGGATGCCCGCAAAGGATTTGGAGGAAATTAAGAAACAGATTAAGGAGTTACTGGATAAAGGATTCATACGCCCAAGTTCTTCGCCTTGGGGTTCGCCAGTACTTCTAGTGGAGAAGAAGGATGGATCGTTAAGAATGGTTGTTGATTACCGTGGATTGAATGAAGTAACGATCAAGAATAAGTACCCACTGCCAATGATCAATGATCTGTTCGATAGATTGCAAGGAGCTAAGGTATTTTCGAAGATCGATCTACGATCAGGGTACCATCAATTGAAGATTCGAGAGCAAGATATCCCTAAGACGGCCTTTACCACTAGGTATGGGTTGTATGAGTACACCGTTATGTCGTTTGGTCTGACAAACACACCGGCATACTTTATGAACCTGATGAACAAAGTGTTTATGGAGTATTTGGATAAGTTCGTCGTAGTGTTCATAGATGATATTTTGATCTTCTCGAAGGATGAAGAGGAGCATGAAGAGCATTTGCGTTTGGTATTGGAGAAGCTCAAAGAGCACCAGTTGTATGCCAAGTTTAGCAAATGTGAGTTTTGGTTGAAGGAAGTCGGATTCCTCAGACATGTTATATCCGGAGAAGGAATAGCAGTATATCCCGCCAAGGTGGAGACTGTGACCAATAGGGAAGCACCGACGACCATTGGAGAGATCCGGAGTTTTCTTGGACTCGCAGGATACTACCGGAGATTTATCGAGAATTTCTCGAAGATTGCCAAGCCAATGACGGAGTTGTTGAAGAAGGAAACCAAGTTCAGTTGGACCGAAGAATGTGAGACTAGTTTCCAGGAGTTGAAGAAAAGGTTGGTATCATCCCCTGTGTTGATTCTGCCAGATCAACATAAGGATTATGAGGTGTACTGCAACGCTTCATGTCGAGGACTTGGAGCAGTTCTTATGCAGGAAGGAAGAGTTGTTTCGTACGCTTCACGACAACTGAAACCCCATGAGATGAACTATGCCACCCACGATTTGGAGTTAGCAGCCGTAGTGCATGCGTTGAAGACATGGAGACATTTTCTCATAGGAAACCATTGTGAAGTATATACGGATCATAAGAGTCTGAAGTATATATTCACTCAGAAGGAGTTAAATCTTAGGCAAAGGAGATGGCTGGAACTCATTAAGGATTATGACATGAGATTGCATTACCATCCCGGAAAAGCTAACATAGTAGCGGATGCGCTAAGCCGAAAGAGCCATGTCAATACCCTAATGATGGAAGAGTTTCCAAAGGAGCTAGCCGAGGACCTACGAGAACTACGTTTGGAGATAGTTCCGAGAGGCTATGTAGCAACACAAGAAATCCAGTCTACCTTGATGGATAAAATCAGAGAAGCTCAGAAAGCCGACAAGGAGATTGTCGCTATAAAGGAGAGGATGAGCGAAGGAAAAGCTAAAGGTTTTCGTGAGGATGAGCACGACACCTTGTTGTTTGAGGATCGAATCTATGTGCCCAATGACCCGGAGATTAGGAAGTTGATTTTACAGGAGGCCCATGATTCGCCATACTCGATTCACCCAGGAAATACTAAGATGTATTTGGATTTAAAGGATACTTTCTGGTGGACCGGTATGAAGAAGGATATTGCGGAGTATGTAGCAGTTTGCGATGTATGCCAAAGAATAAAGGCAGAACATCAGAAGCCAGCAGGATTGCTACAACCTATGCCAATTCCCGAATGGAAGTGGGAGAAGCTTGGTATGGATTTTAACACCGGATTGCCCACGACCAAAGCAGGGTATGATTCAATCTGGGTAGTAGTAAACTGATTGACTAAGGTAGCCCACTTTATCCCGGTGAAAACCACGTATACCAGTGCGAAGTTGGCTAAGATATACATGACCAGAATTGTATGTCTGCATGGAGTTCCGAGGAGTATTGTATCTGACAGAGGAACCCAGTTTACCTCAAAGTTCTGGAATCAGTTACATGAAACCTTGGGTACCAGGCTAGAGTTTAGCACAGCGTTTCATCCTTAGACCGATGGACAGACGGAGAGAGTCAATCAGATTCTGGAGGATATGTTGAGAGCCTGTGCATTAGATTATGGATCTAGTTGGGATGACAACTTGCCTTACGTGGAGTTCTCATACAGCAACAGTTACCAGGCCAGTTTGAAGATGGCGCCGTTCGAGGCATTATATGGAAGGAGATGCCGAACACCGTTGTCGTGGGATGAAGTTGGAGACCGACAGTTGTTTGGACCAGACTTAATCAAAGAGTCTGAGGAGAAAGTGAAGTTAATCCGAGAAAGACTGAAGGTAGCTCAGTCCAGGCAGAAGAGTTACGCCGACTCGAAGCGCAAGGAGATAGACTATGAGATCGGAGACAAAGTGTACTTGAGGGTATCGCCTCTGCGAGGAGTTAAACGTTTCGGAGTTAAAGGGAAGTTAGCCCCGAGATTTGTTGGACCTTACCGTGTTTTGGAACGCATGGGAGAGGTTGCCTATAAGTTGGAGTTGCCCGAAGGATTGTCAGGAGTGCACGACGTGTTTCACGTTTCACAACTGAAGAAGTGCGACGCGGAGATGGCCGATATACCACTTAGAGACACAGTACCCCTGGAAGCAATTCAGTTGGACAGTGACCTGACCTACGAGGAGAAGCCCGTTAAGATTTTCGAATTTTCGAGTAGAGTTACCCGTAGCAAGGTTATCAAGTTTTGCAAAGTTCAGTGGAGTCACCACACTGAGTAAGAAGCCACCTGGGAACGAGAAGATGATCTACGCAAGGACCACCCACACCTGTTCTCTACCCAAGCCGAATCTCGAGGGCGAGATTCATTCTAAGGGGGTAGGTTTGTAACATCCCAAATTTTCAATTTGGAATGTTATACATAGATCATAATTGCATTTGCATATTTTTGCATTTTGTTCGTGGAGTTCCTCAAAATTCTAAGCAACTCAAGGACCTACGGAGAGAGTTGGGGATTTTACCGTTTTCGTATTTGAGTTCGCTCGAATACCGGTACGAGGACAGTGTGATTCTAATTATTTTTCTCTCCTAAAAATATTTCTAAATAAAATAAATGAGCGGAGATAATATGACTTCTCCAAAATAATAGAAATATTGGAGGAAAAATATTAAAATCACTTTTGGTATTTTTCTGGATTTATTTTCGGATTTATTTGCATAGGAAAAATATGCATTTTTCAAATTTGCGTTCAGGACCGGGAAAAATGTTCACTTTGTCATAAATATTATTAGAGGACGGTGAAAATTTATTTCGGATATTTTGGAGTCCGTTTGATATTTATTTCGTTAGTTTTACTGCGCCAGGACTCTATTTAAAAAAAAACGGGAACCGACTTAGTCTCGTACCGGACCGGGACTCCGGGCTTTATATAGCGCCCAGGCCGGCCCGACATCACCCAGCCCGCCCGCGCGCGAAAACCCTAGCCCTAGCCGGATCCCGCCGCCGCCGCCGCCCGCCGCCCCTCGCCGCCGCCGCCGCCCGCCGCCCCTCGCCGACGCCGCCGCCCGCCGCGACCTCGCCGGAGCCGCCGCCCGCCGGAGTCGCCGCCCGCCGGAGTCGAGGTAGACGCCCGTTGTTTTTTTTGAGAGATCAGATCAGTTTTATAAAAAAACCCCTAGATCTGGTTTTTTTTCGGTTTAGATCGGTTTTTCGTCGGTTTAGTTAAATAGAGGACGTTCGTTCGTTAGCCAGTTCGTCGTTTTTCTTTTCGTGGTATTTTATCCGTGATTTTTCCGATCGCGATTTCTGCCCTGATCTTGTTTTTCGTTTTTATTTTCGCTCGAGAGTCGGAATCAGGTGATTCAAAATCCCAGATCTTCGTCTCGAAGCCCTCTTTACGTTTAACCAACTTGAACAAAGTTTTGGCTACAGTAAAATTTGACTTTAGGCCAACTAGTAATTCGGAGCTCGTTTCTTTTGCTGTTTGAGTTTCGTTGCTTCTTTCGAGTTGATTCTTTTTGCCAACCGGAGTTCTTAAGTTGAACTTTCTGGTTAGATATCTTATTTGAGTTTTACCCGTGCATTAGTTAAGTACTTATTGTATGCTTGTTGTTTGATTGCGATAGAGTACCCGGAGTGCGCCGCTTGCTACTTTGAGTCTCTAGGTTTTGCGGATCATCAGCAAGGCAAGTAACACTTTGATCATGCTTTCCAATTACCCAGTTTTCATTGCATTAGTCAAACCCCTCACACATTGCATGAGTAGGATCAAATAACCTATGGGGTTGGGAAGTAGATTGAGGTAGTACCTATTACCTGCATTACATTCAAACCCTTGGGAGTTACTCTACGTTTGCTGTTAGGACATGCTATGCTCGTAGACGTGGTTTGGGTTTGAGTGAAATCCATGACAGATGTGAGTTGTTAATTAATGGTTCAACTTAAGGTGGCAACTTTAATACACATCTGGGTGGATTGAGGCATCTGGGTATTCCAGGATTGCCTGTTTTTCTTTTGGACCGCCACCCAGGCTCAAAGGGATCATGAGATTTTTCATACTAGAAACTTCCGTGTGCAGCCACATGCCAATATGGGCTCTGGCATAGTTGAGTAAGTTGTGGGAAACCTTTCCATGATGGGCTAGCAGATGTAGTTGGGTTTTGTAGGTGTACCGGCCTATCTATCTGGTTAAGGGGACCTCTTCGGAAAGACTGTGTCTCGGTCATCCGTTTCTCAAACACCATGCAGTGCGAGAAACCAAACGGAGGCGATCGAGTCTTGTGGGGAAAGTGCACAAACCTCTGCAGAGTGTACAAACTGATCATGATTAGCCGTGTCCCCGGTTATGGACATCTTGAGTATCTGGTATTTGGATTATCATGTGCATCTCAACATGTTACTCTAATTTAATTTTGTTGGGTTTAATGATTACTTTTAATTGGGGTTGAGAGGATGTCTATGTTCTCAACGATGTTTCAACTACCATGATAGTTAATTAACATACATTCCTTTGAAGTAGGGAAAATTTGGCTTTACGCAAAAACTTAACCATAGAGCTTTCCACCAGCCATATTGCATATAGTATAGCTTTACTTTCATTGCATCTCTTGTGTTACCTTGCCAGCATATTCCATGTGCTGACCCGTTTTTCGGGCTGCAACGTTTCATGTTGCAGACTTTTCAGACGACGAGTAAGATGCCCTTTTTAGGTCGTGGTTCTATACTCAGTGATGCCGCTGGAGTTGATGGACTCACTTATCTTCCAAGCCTTCCGCTGTTATCGTATTAGATGGCCTTCAGCCATGATTTTTTGTAATAAATTCATCGTTGGACTATCGATGTAATAAGTGTGTGATTGCTACTCTGTTATAAATCCTTCGAGTACCATGCGTGTCAGCATTACTGATCCAGGGATGACACTGATGCATGGAGATCAGATTGTTTGAGGTCTGGTCGCTACAGCTTCAAAGTCCTGAAATCATCACTTGTAACTCCAAGATTGCAAGAAACTAAGATTGCAATCTGGATATTGTGAATATAAGACGAAAGCTTTATTGATCAAGTGGGGTTCTATGACGTCTTGGTCTGGTCGTTGAACACAAACGAAGTACGCGAAGTTGGAGCTATGGCGAAATTTAATCTAAACAAAACCCAAAGTCTAAACGACGCCCTAAGGGCTGTATATATGGGAGAAAGAGGGGGGAATTTCGTGGCCCTTGGTGGAGGGGTCCGAAACCAACCCTAACTCTTGTTTCCCCACACATACGGACTCTAAAAACAGCCTATACTCAAGTATTTCGAAATTACATGGGCCTGGCCCAATAATAAGGTGACGCAGCACCTATAATAGCCTCTGGACGAAATTTATGAAGTGGCATCTTGTATATTTTGTCCAAGGCTTCACACACTCATTATGGTGGCTTCAAAGTCCTGAAATCATCACTTGTAACTCCATTCTTGTTCCCCTTGCGCATGCCATCATCTCCATGCTTGATCTTGCTCCAATGTTCATCCTTCTTGTCCAAGCTAGGCCCTTCATTTGTAAGCAAGACAAATGTATCCAATTTAGGCAGCATCATATTCTCATGAACATTAGATTCATTACCAAGAAACGAAAGTACCTGGTAATTTAATTGGCGTGTGCGAGCTCTAGTAATTGGTCCTGTATATGTGTCAGTTGGAGCTGTGGGTGTAACTTGTTAGTGATGTCCTCATCATCCTCCCCTTTTTGAATTGAAGTCGTCCTCGACGGAAGCTCATCTTCCTCACCCAAGTAAGGCTTCAAATCTACAATGTTAAATGTGGGACTAACCCCAAAATCTGCAGGCAACTCAAGTTTATATGCATTATCATTTATTTTCTCTAACACATTGAAAGGACCATCAACACATGGCATTAGCTTTGACTTGCGCAGATTAGGAAACCTATCCTTACGCAAATGTAACCAAACAAGATCTCCAGGTGCAAAGACAACACGTTTTCTACCCTTATCTCCAACAAGTTTATATTTAGCATTCATGCGCTCAATATTTTCCTTAGTTAACTCATGCATTTTTAAGATCAATTCAGCACGCTGTTTAGCATCAAAATTAACCTTCTCCGAAGATGGAAGAGGCAACAAATCAATAGGTGCACGAGGTAGGAAACGCATGAATGCTAAATATAAACTTTGGAGAATATTGTAGAGCCACTCAATTCATCAAGCATATCATCTAGCCTAGGAATAGGATGACGATAACGAATAGTAATATTATTAATGCCTCTACAATCAACACACATACGCGATGTACCATCCTTTTTCGGCACTTGAATAATAGGAACATCACAAGGACTAAGGGATTCATGTATATAACCTTTGTCGAGTAGCTCCTGTACTTGACGCATAATCTCCTTCGTCTCTTCTGGATTGGTACGGTATGGTGCGCGGTTGGGTAGCGATGCACCGGGAATTAAGTCAATCTAATGCTCAATCCCTCGAATAGGTGGTAATCCCGGTGGCACATCTTGTGGAAAAACGTCGGCGAACTCCTGCAAAATGTTAGTGACAGTAGGGGGCAAAGAGGAAGGCACGTCCCCGAATGAAAATAATGCCTCTTTGTACACAAAAGCATAGCAAACAGATTTGCTAAAATCTAGCTCATCAATATCAAATTTGGTGGCAAGTAAACATGCACTTTTCAATTTAATTTCAGAAGCAACAGTAGATTGTTTATTATTAGGTTTCATTTGTTGCTCAAATTCTTTTGCCACAATATGATTTTCACTCTTATTTTTCTCCTGTTTTGCTTTATTAGCTCTAATAATATTATCTTTCAAAATGGAACCGGGAGTCAAAGGAAGTAAAGTAATATTTTTATCCTTATGAACAAGAGTATACTGATTGTTTCCACCATGGTGTGCATAATTTTTATCAAATTGCCATGGTCTACCAAGTAATAAGGAACATGCTTGCATAGGTACCACATCACAATCAACATAATCAACATATGTAGAGATACTAAAATGCACACGAACAGTACGTGTTACCTTAACCTTGCCGATGTTGTTGAACCATTGTATGTAGTAAGGATGTGGATGTGGTCTTGTGGTGAGAGATAGCTTATCCACCATCTCCATGCTAGCCAAGTTGTTGCAACTCCCTCCATGTATGATCACGCGAACAGAACGTTCCTTCACAACTCCCTTTGTATGGAACAAATTATGCCTCTGATTTTGCTCAGCTTGTGTAACCTGCACACTCAAAATATGTTGAGCAACTAAACATTCATACCTGTCAACATCTTCAGGAGCCATGCATTGCGTCTCATGATCAGAATCGTCTCTGCCGTGTTCTTCACGTGTAATAAGAGCCAAAGACTCCTCATCATAGTCACTAGCGGACTCATATCCACCATCCTCAGTAGCTATCATCACACGCTGAGATTTGCATTCTCTCGCAAAATGTCCTCTTCCCTTACAACAACGACAAATAATATCACTGGTGTGCCCTGTTGATGCCATGGAAGAAGAAGAACTCTGTGCAGGCCCAATAGGTGTGCTCTTGGCAGATAATGGTGGTTGTGCCTGCTTCCTTGTATCACGGCTGGAGGTAACAGCTGATGGAGGTGTCGGTGCAGTAGAATGTGTGGAAGTAGAAGATGCACGCGGTGTCCATGATGAAGGTCGACCTGCAGAAAAGTTAGTCCGCGCCAATGCCTGTCGATCCTGCACTTCACATTCAGCTTTACAAGCAAGATGGAATAAACGAGTGATAGTATTATAATCCTTATACTCTAGAATGGTCTGAATCTCTCTATTTAATCCACCCATAAAACGTGCAAGCATAGCTTCATTCTCCTCAACAATACCACATCAAATAAGGCCAGTTTGTAATTGCTGATAATATTCTTCTACATAATTTTTTTCCTTGTCTTAAGCGCTTCAATTTTTGAAGTAATTCACGTTGATAATATGGTGGAACCCAACGAGTACGCATAGCAGTTTTCAAAGCAGCCCAAGTAGCTGGAATATGATATAATCTACAATGTTCAGACCACCAAACATATGCAAAACTAGTGAAAGCACAAACAGTAGCAGGAACACGTCTCTCCTCAGGATAGTGTAAACATGTAAAACGTTGTTCAGTTTCTAACTCCCAAGTAAGATATATATCAGGAACATATCTACCCTCAAATGGTGGAATATTCAATTTCAGTTTAGGAAGATGGACATGTACCTCAGGTGGTGGTGCAGCCCTACCTTTGCGATGATATGCATGAGGACGACCTGGTGGTGGTGGTGGTGGTGGTTGCACGTAGTTCTAATTTTGGTCAACCTCATCCTCGTAATGGTCCTCCACCTCTGTAGTAGTAGCAGGAGCTACAGAAACATCAACAGCGGCACCATAAGTTTGACCAGGCTCAAGGGGAACGCGTTGTGCTCGTCCCACTTGATTTGGAAGGCGATATTGTGGTTGTTGTTGTTGTAGAGGTGCGACAGCTGCAGCAGCCGGTGGTGGTGGAAAACGTGGAAGCAATTCAGCAAACTTGTTATCGAGCTTTGTTTCAAATGTTTTCTCCATGCCATCTATCTTCTCCATGGCCTCGTCAAATCTGTTTAGCACATCTTGCACCTGTACACTCATCATTTGCTGAAACTTATCATGAAGCTCCTTGTTCGTCAAGTTCTCCCAGTTAGTCTCGTCTGCTTGTGATCCTGGCATGGTTAGCAGCAACAGAAACACACAAGAATATGATCCTACAGACTAGTAGAAAATGGTGGTGGTTGGGCGTCACAAATCCGTCAAGCAAATCTCAAATTCTTACCAGTTCTTACCCAGCAGCAGGTGGTGATCGGCAACCGTGGTAGTCAAAACTCTCAAAGGTTGAATAAAGTGATTACCAGGGAGAGTTAAAATGCACGACGTAGATGTATGTGGAGCTGGGAAGGCTTATAAGATGGTAGGAAAAAGGGTCAGCAATAATCAATTCAGAGATGCAAAGTTGAATAAACGCTCAACGACGGTACTGTGCTGGTCCTAGGCTAGACCGTGCTAGAGACGCGAGCCTAGAACACTAACAAAATCATGGCGCAGCACGTAAACAAGGGAGGAGCACACTCTGAATTTTTTTTTTCTTTTTTTTGCACTTTTTTTCCTCTTTTTTTTTTGCTCCGCGACAAAATTTTTTCTTCGAAAAAGTCTACAAATGGTCTAAAAACTGCCTAGCCAGAATTTTCCAGACTTAGTTTTTTCTACTGCGGGTAGCACGGATGTTTGGGAGTCCTTCTCCGTCACGACTCAGAGTATGGCGTGATCTGGAAATCCAAAACAGAGTAACAAAATACTGGACTCGGAATAGGACTGGTGGCGGAGATGAATCTGGTGGAACTCGGACTGGTGGCGGAGATGAATCTGGTGGAACTCGGACTGGTGGCGGATATATGTTGCAGGTGGACTCGGATTGGCGTGATGGCGGCGGATATGTGGTGGCCTATATGGACTCGGATTGGCCGTGAATATGTGGTGGTGGTATATGGCAGCAGTGATGAAGTTGGTGCGGTGGTGGTATATGGCAGCAGCGATGATGATGATGCGGTGGTGATATATGGCAACGGCGACGTGACAACCCGTGAACAGAACTCGAAACTCTAAAGGACTAGACGCTAAGACCAGCAACTTGACACGACGATGCAACCGCAAATTCAAAAAAGCAAATACAGAAAAGATTATGCAAAGGCTCAGATTGGTTCGGATGGGATAAACTAACCCTAATTTTTTTTGGCTTTTTCGTGGACTATAGGTATGAAGAACAGACTCGATCTAAACTACGAAAAACTGTAAAATCTCACCGAGCAACCTGGAAATCTGATACCACTTGATAGAGGCAAAGGTGTCCCGTCTTTCGATGAGATGGTGGCTATCGTTTTGGAGGAAGTTGACTTTGACGATACGACTACGAACATGCGAGGACGTCGCGCCTTAGCAATCGCTAAACAAACTCCGAGAGGTTATTGACCACGCCGGAGCACGATCAACCTGACCACGAAGGTCTGTTTCCTGCAGGCAAACGAAGAACAAGCAAGAAACTGAGATTGCAATCTGGATATTGCGAATTTAAGAGGAAAGCTTTATTGATCAAGTGGGGTTCTGTGACGTCTTTGTCTGGTCGTTGAACACAAACGAAGTACGCGAAGTTGCAGCTATGGCGAACTTTAATCTAAAAAAAACCCAAAGTCTAAACGACGCCCTAAGGGCTATATATATGGGGGAAAGAGGGGGGAATTTCGTGGCCCTTGGTGGAGGGGTCCGAAACCAACCCTAACTTTTGTTTCCCCACACATACGGACTCTAAAAACAGCCTATACTCAAGTATTTCGAAATTACATGGGCCTGGCCCAATAATAAGGTGACGCAGCACCTATAATAGCCTCTAGACGAAATTTATGAAGTGGTATCTTGCATATTTCGTCCAAGGCTTTACGCACTCATTATGGTGGCTTCAAAGTCCTGAAATCATCACTTGTAACTCCATTCTTGTTCCCCTTGCGCATGCCATCATCTCCATGCTTGATCTTGCTCCAATGTTCATCCTTCTTGTCCAAGCTAGGCCCTTCATTTGTAAGCAAGACAAATGTATCCAATTTAGGCATCATCATATTCTCATGAACATTAGATTCATTACCAAGAAACGAAAGTACCTGGTAATTTAATTGGCGTGCGCGAGCTGTAGTAATTGGTCCTGTATATGTGTCAGTTGGAGTTGTGGGTGTAACCTTGTTAGTGATGTCCTCATCACCCGAATTAAACAAGACTTTTGCAGGAATAGAGTTAACTGGAAGATTACCAATTATCACATTAGAAGAATTCTCTGCTTGAGCTGCATTCATCAGGTTCACTCTTCCTGACTTGGGATTGTGCTTGACAATGGCATTGCTGACAGGTGGAGGAGGCGGAAGGCGCCTTTGGTTTGGACACTTGTTAGCATAGTGACCTTTCTAAGTACACTTGTTGCAAGTAACCTCTGAGAGTGGTCGATGAAAAGGACCGCTTGGTCTTGGAGCTTGGAACTAAGACTTGGACTGGTTGCTTGGGTTGGGTGGTTGGGAGAATCCACGACCACCTGAGTGCTTGTTGTTTCTTGGAGGACAGAGCACTGGAGGAGGCGGTAGCCAGAACTTCTGCTGCTTGGTGACCACTTGAGAGGAAGAGGAGGAGTGAACATGATCTCTTATCCTCTTCTTGGAAGCTTCATATTTGAGCTGTGCTGCCTCTTGCTTGAGAGCCATGTTGTAGAATTGATCAACTTCATCTGGCTCGAACAAAGTGAGTGCAAGTTGGAGTTCATCTTTCAGACCACCTCGGAACTGGTAGATTTTGCTCTTGGCATCGGGGATGTCTTGCTTTGCATAACGGGCAAGATTCTGGAACTTGACATTGTATTGATAGACGGCCATGGTGCCTTGCTTCAGATTGCGGAATTGCTCACGCATGCCTGTGATGACACTGGTAGGAATGTGATGAGAACGGAAATAGCGACAGAAGCCAGTCGACGAGACCTCACGACCCGCTCTAGAGTCTTTGTACTGTTGCCACCAATTTGCAGCTTGGTCTTTGAGTTGGAAGGCGGCAAACTTGACATAATCCTTAGGTTTGACGTTACTGCACTCAAAATGCTTCTTGATGTCTGTGATCCAATCTTCAGCATCTAGCAAGTCCACACAGTAACTGAAAGACTTGGGCTGATTTGCCAGGAATTGGTTTAGAGTCGCAAATTGAGGTTGATTGAACAAATTTCCTTGGCCTTGGTTCCCTTGATTGCCTTGTTTTGCTTGATTGGCTTGGAAACTCTGCATCATCTGAATGAGCATCTGAGTATTCTGATTGGTTGCCTGCATAATCGCTCTCCATGCCTCAGACGGAGGAGGAGGGGAAGGTGGACGCTCTTCTTCACCCTCTGGGTTCTGGCTGAGAACTTTCTTAGGTGCCATCCTGAAGACGATGACAACCGTTAGCCATTGAAGCAATTAATAGATAAGCTGAATCAACGGCTAGATATTTGCAACATATAGTCTTCACAATGAACATTCAAAAAAATTGAATGAATGAATTCCATAGCTTAATGATACATCAACTTGTCGAGAAGCCACTTGGGAGAACAAAATGATAGAATAAAACAACAAGGTACAGATGGAACAAATACATAATAGAGGTTTCGTCCCACATGTTCGTACTGAATGCCCCATGGCACATGCTACAAAGGGCATTGCAATCCTCGGATCAGCATAGCCAAGGATCCTTTAAGATGCAAGCCCCTAGTGCAACAACGCCCATGATAGCCTCTCCACTGAATGTTGAACCCCAACCTCATATCATGCACCCGTAGGAAGATAACTTAAGATCTACTTGAATCCCACCTATTGATTCCCGAAGCTTTCCAGTTATGCAATCTGGTGTTGGGGATACAGGGGAAGCACCGCGCACTGAACTCTAAACCTACATCCATTGTATCCATCCGTCAACACATAACCAGTCATCTTCGGAAACCGTTTACCTCGGACCTTCGAAATGCATCTGCTATACTAGCTGTGGCAATACTCCCGAACTATCCCCCCAGTACTGGGTGACGTCAGGGTTATCTCACCACCAGGCATGCATAGAAGAGTTTTCAATGTCGACCGCCTCTGACATTCTAGAACCGCTACGATACATTTGTGATGACAACACCTCGAAGCTCAATTCCCCGGGACATTGCCACAACCCCTAAATGACAGGAGGCACCAAGAACAATGTTCTCGTCACAAAGATATCGGAACAATCCAAACTATACCCGCGTGATCCTAAAATATTTTTGTGAAATTTTGAGAATAGTGAAGATAAAACAACGTCAGGAGTCCTCACCAGAGCGACGAAGGGGATGAGGAGTAAAAAGAAATCCCACTCTCCGATATATATAGGACTCAAAACATTTTGTGTGTGTGCCTAGGCTCAACCGTCAGCGGTTTGATCAATCAGGGGGCTCCTAGGTCGAAGAAGGCTCTGATACCAACTTGTAATGCCTAAGATACGACTATATCTCCTACGTGTCAAGGGACGACCTAGCGACATAAGTGCATTCTGGAATGATCGCAAGCGTGGTATCTTTGCACAACTCATGTAAAAGTTCAGGGATGAAAGAGTAAAATAGTTGGCTTACACTCGCCACATCACACAATGAATACAATAACATACATTCATCCAAATAACATAGGATCCAACTACGGACGAAATCCAAAAGAGAAAAGATACCACGAACACAAGTCCGGATCACTCCTAGTAGGAACCACTACTGATCGTCGGGATACGTAACATAGAAACGACCACGCTCTTCATCGAATTCCCAGTGAAGTTCTGATCCATCTCATGCATTGTTCTCAGTTCTACCTGCCTCTGGTGTATGTAGTAATCTGTGGGCCACAAGGACTCATCAATCCCATTCCCGGGTATCAAGACTAACAAAGCCTTTACATGTGGAGAGGTAATAAAGTGTTTGCAGCAAGCACTAAGCAACTAGCTTACGAGTTCAGAGCTAGATGAGAATATGTGCCAACGGTCGCCAAGTTGATCAAGAAGTGATCCTAGCTACTCACGTTCATACATAACCCCGCAGTGTTCACTTCCCGAAGCCCTTCGGAAAGAGACCATCACGGTTACACACACAGGTAGTGTATTCTTAAGGATAAGGTGTCAAGTTATCTACAACCGGATATTAACAAATTCCCATCTACCACATAACCGCGGGCACGGATTTCGAAAGTTCAAAACCCTGTAGGGGTGTCCCAACTTAGCCCATCACAAGCTCACGATCTGCGGAGTCGCAACTCCAAAGTGGGAAGACCCTCGTATTCTCGGAATCCCGTGCTCAAGATATTTCGACAAAGGTAAAACTAATCCAGCAAGATCTCCCGACGTGCCGACACCCTGATAGTAGCCGCGAGTATCTCGTCTCAGGCCACGACCGAATGGGAAAAGCTACGGTAGAACCAGAACCTTGAGTTGCCTCAAGTTGGCCCCGCAGGCTGCCCAGTTTGGACCAACACTCATGAGGAGCATTGGCCCGGGTTGTTGATTAAGAACTCGTTTGCAACTCCCTATGCAAGTTTTAGTTGTTAGGAAAATGTAAAACCAATGTTGGGTCTTGCTGGAAAAGCTTTAAGCAGATCGAATTATCAAGGGGGGCCCATAAACCCCAACCGTGTTAGGAACGTAAAATCAAGGAACATAACACCGGTTTATCGGGTCCTAGGGTGGCATGAGTGGAACAAAACACAAAGCAGAAGGCCAAGCCTTCCACGCATTACCAATATATAGGTGCATTAATTTAAATAGATATATATTGTGTTATCCCAAACAAGTCCGAACGTGGAGCAATCTTCGAAAACTTCACCTGCACCTAACAACGCTATAAGAGGGGCTGAGCAAAAGTGTACTTAGCCAATCAACGGTTTTCTAGGAGGGCGGTTAGAGTGTTTGATGTCAACATAGGAGGCTGACTATAGAGGAATAGGCATCGAGGCATAGCTAAAGAGCGAGACAACTAGCATAGGCAAAGATAGAGGTGATATTGGGGAATGGTCATCTTGCATGTTAAGTCCACGGAGGGATCGTAACCTTGCTCCTCAAACTCAGTCTCGATAGGAACCTCGAAAACCGGTGACGTCACCGGGCTCTAACCAACACAACAATACAAACACAGGAACAACAATCAATCACCATGCAATGCTCAAACACATGATGCAAGATATGATGCATATGTGCATGGATAGGATTTGATGCATCACAAAGGAACATGATGAGTGCACAAGTGACATGGCAATATGCAAGAACACAAAACATTTAGGGGACACATCATGCAAAAGAAGCAAGAACAAGCATAGTCACATATGAAGTTATTTAGTTGAACTATCCAAGCACCCAACAAGTTTTTAAAAGTTGCTTAGCATGGCAAGGGGTGCAACTAAGAACAACAACATCATGCAAGCATTTTAAATGGGCCGGAAGGAACAAACAAAAATTCCGGAAACTCCCATGTACATGAGAATGAAAATAGGACACATCTGTGACAACCATATTTTAGAGTTGTTAATCATGTAAAGTAACAGCACCATCTTAATCTATACATTTTCCACCCCAAATACATATAAAGTTTGTCAAATTTGGAGCTAACGTTATTAAATTATGAATTAAATAAGTTTGAACATGTTTTTAACACAAATATATTCAAACAACATTTTAAAAGTTTTTAACATGGCAGCAAGTTGCATATAAACAAACTACACTAAAAACTAAGCAGTTTTCATATATAAAGTATTTCAAACAGAGGCATATTTTAAAAGATATGAAATATGCAAAAGAAATGCAAAAACTGAATTTAAAACAAAACAGAAAAAGAAAAACACAACACTGACTCAGACTAGGGTAGCCACGGTCGCTGACCAGTGGGCCCAGGGCTGCTGAGGTGGAGGCTAGGTGTGTGGAAGTGGGTACGAGCTGGCTCAGGGGATGACAAGTGGGCCTAGGGTGTCAGGGTCACAGGAAATGCAAAATTGGGGTAATACCACTCGCCCGAGGGGATTTTAACCCAGGTCGACGCGTTAATAGAGCAGGGTGCGAGCCACTCGGCTAAGATGGTTTGACTGACAGAGAAGTGGTGCAGCGCCTAAAATATATTCAGAGCAAAGAGGCCAGTTACTGCACTCCGGCGAAGCAGAGGCGACGGCGAGGTGCTGCGGCTGCTTAGCTGGGCCGGCCTGGTAGCCGAGACCCATGCTATGGTGTGGGCTGCGGCTGGTGCTGCACTGCTACGGCTGCTGCTGCAATTCTTTTCTTTTTCTTTTTTCTTCAGGCTGAAATGAAAACAGAAAAGAACAAAGGGCTAGGGAAGGAGATAAAATGAGATGAAAATATCTCCATGCTCATGGAAATTATGCCCTATTTTATAAAAATGAGTTGGACATTTTTAGATGTAGAAAAATAAAACAAGTATGAATTACCTTCAAACTTGAGATATTTTGAACCAAACCAAATCATTTTTAAACAGAGTGAAATTTGTCATGGATGTTCAAGACAAGGTGAAAGAAATGTTGGGGGAAGAAGAACATTAAAGAAAGAGGCTAGATGCCACTAGAAAAAATTAAAGAAAGGAATAAAGAGAGAAGGGGAGGTGATGAAAGTTGGAGGGGCTTAGGGAATCATCATGATCTAGCATCAAACCACCATAGCATGAGCTAGAAAAACTCTCTTGACATAACAAGGATGAGAACAAATGCAATGACAATATGAAATGCCATATGATGACCGTGATGCAATGATGGTGACGAAGCAAATGCATGAATGCATAATGAAAGAAAACATGGCAATGCAATGACAAGGCATAATTGAAAAAGAATCCCCCAAGGAAACGATAAGGACCAAATAGTAATTGTATATATTGCCATATGGAAGTTTTACATTTGGGGTGTTACAGTTATCTAGCAACAAAGTCTCTCTTATCATAACGTTGATTCTTTGATTATGGGTTATCAAGATCAACATCATGTTCAATCTCCACATCATTATTATTGCTAGGTTCAGCATTCGTATGAACATCATTATTAACATTATCACTAGGTTCTTGTTCATTACCAGATTGTGTCGCAGCATCAGAAATAGAAATATCATTGAGATTCTCATGGGTGACTATATCAGGTTCACTAACATGCAAAGTCCTATCGGTTTTCTTTTTCTTTTTATTACTAGGACTAGGTGTATCAGTATTTGTTCTCTGAGAATCTTGCTCAACTCTCTTAGGATGACCCTCAGGATACAAAGGTTCCCGGGTCATTGATAAAGGCGAGGGGCCCGATCTTTCGATGAGATGATAACTATCGATTTGGTGGAGACGACTTTGACGATTCGACTACAAACGTGCACGACGTTGCGCCTTAGCAATCGCTAAACCAATCTCCAGGGGTTACTAACAATGCCAGAAGCACGATCAGCCTAACCATGAAGGTCTATTCCTGCATGCAATCGAAGAACAAGCAAGAATATGATAAAGCAATCTGAATATTGCAAATATAGATGAAGTATTGATAAAGGTGGGGATCCGTAAGCGGTCTTGGTCTGGTCGTTGGACTCAAACGAAGTACACGAAGTTGCAATGGCTAACTTTTGACTAAACAAATCCCCAAAGAAAAAGCTATTAGATGGATCTACTTATATAGGAGCAAGGGGTGGCAGCTAAGGAGGTGGAAGGATGTCCCAAGACAGCCTAAAACTAAACCTAGGTCGTACAAGGCTCATGGGCCCAACAAGGGGTGGCGCCTAAGGAGGTGGAGGTGATGCAACACCTTTGGACTTGTAGTTTGACTCGGATTCTGTTGCAGCGTCTGATTGTTTCATCGATATCTCAACGCTCCGGACGAATTTGAAGGTGAATCCAATTGGGTTGGAAAGTGTATGAAATGTAGTTTCCAACAAAAAAAAGAATCACCCAATCCGGAGTCCGTATGAAGGAGTTCTTGCCGTTTTGAGTCGGGTATGTCTGTGCAGTCCGAATCTGGATGCAGAACGTGAGAGACTTGGACTCTATCTTCTCTTGGCCCAAAAGTGACGTGAGAGAACTTTTTGAACAGCACCTAAACTTCTCTTTTTGCCTTATGTTCATATGTGGATTGTACAAATGTCCCATACACCTGGAATTAGACATGACACAAAAGTCTGTGAAGTATTTTTGCCCTGGATGACATAAATAAATCGTTGCATAGTTTGCATTAGAAATCACCTCACAAATATACATGTATGCAATATTTTTGGTCGTATCCAAGGTAGTCATGTCCTCATCATCCTCCCTTTCTTGAAAATAAAGCCATCCTCGATGTTGCTTAATCTAAAATTTGGGTAAGAAAATAGATAAGGTGTACATGTTGTATATGTATATGTCATCCATTTTTACTTCCCTTAATTTTTGCACATATGACACATGTATAGATGAGTAACTTTCATAGTTCATAAAATATAAAGCCATAATATTATCGCAATAAGTAGAAGGCATGAAAACATTGCAACTCAGTTTGCACAAGTAAGTGAAGCTCTTATTCATATCAAAAGATTGACAATGTTCATCATTAAGCCATCCCAACATTGGTGAATAAACCTTACTTGCATGAAATTCACAGGCTACA
Organism: Secale cereale; assembly: GCA_902687465.1. NCBI lineage: Eukaryota > Viridiplantae > Streptophyta > Magnoliopsida > Poales > Poaceae > Secale > Secale cereale. The sequence continues at coordinate 447,215,709 of LR738711.1, read as the reverse complement.
ACATGCTTAAATAAGCATACATGCAATAAGTCATTTGACATAGAATCGTCACCAAGATTAGGGGTCATATCAAAATGATTAAACATTGGCACAATTATTGTCAAATGTATTTTATCCAAATCTGGTTTATTCTCTGATTCACATGATTCTTTTGCATCAACAGTTAATTCAATGGGTGCACTCAAAATTGTTGGTATTTCAGTTGTTTGATCACATGACGCATTCATGACAGTAACATGATTATCTAAACTAGGTGGTGTGCTCAAATCAACAGGTAATTCAATACATGATGTATTCAAGTTAACTAGATATGCATCATCCTCATGTGAAATTATATCATCATTGATTTTACTGTTACCTCGTCGCAAAGACGTAGCTGATGTAGGTTCGGACGATGACAAGGTACCATACACTTTAGATGATGTCACGCTCACAATCGGAGGTGTGGCTGCTCTTGTCGGTGCAATGGTGGAGGAACCAACCAGTGGTGGTGAGCATGAACTGGAATAGTAGTTGTTGTACTCACACAATGCATCCTCCTGTATTTGTCTCTCAAAGGTACAAGCACGAACATACATACCAGTAATGCAACGAGGAATATACTGAAATCTTGCGCGAATATCATGGTTTAAACCACCAAAAAATCTATTCGTTGTATCATCCTCAGATTCTTCTATGTCACAATGATGCATATAAGATTTGAACTCTTGGTAGTAAGCATGAACAGTGTGACTGCCTTGTTTTAATTGTTCCAATTTGCGAAGCAATTCACGGCGATAGTAAGGAGGAAAATGTTTTCTCATTACAGCCTTCAAATCTTTCCAAGTTGCGGGTTGGTTATCAATATTTTTCTTACAATGCACACTCCACCAAACAGAAGCAAAACCAGTAAATACTCTTGTGGCAGCTTGTACTCTCTCAAGTTCAGAAAAATGATGGTGACTAAAAACTTTTTCTACTTCAAGCTCCCAAGCTAGATAAATAGCAGGATTAAATCTACCCTCAAATGACGGTAAAGAAATAACCCAACCATGTGCTTGTGTGTGTTGTCCCATGTCTCGTGACGGTGAAGATGTATCCGTCGTCCAAGAACTTCTGTCTCCGGTACCTGTCATGATTAGTAGAAACAAGAAACAAAATTCGAGACTAATGTTCCTATGAACTACTAGGATGTGGTGGTAAAGCGCTCATAGTAAAGCAAATATCAATATCTTACAAGTTCTTACCATGCAGCAGGTGGTGATAGACAACCAGCAGTGTCAAATAACTCCAAAAATTGAGTAAAGCGATTGCCAGGTGAACGTACGTAAACACGGTGTAGAAATATGTGGAGCTGGGTTGGCTTTATATATGGTAGCAAAAGATTAGCAATAATCAATTCAGAGATGCAATGTTAAATAAACGCTCAACGACGGTACTGTGCTGGTCCTAGGCTAGAGCGGACTAGAGACGCGAGCCTAGAACACTAATGAGGTCACGGTGTAGCACAACTAGCATCAATAAAGGATACGAAGTAGCTCTGGACAACAAGATATAAGTGAAGATCAGAACGGCAGTAAAGATAATGATGAAAACAACTACAAAGCAGAATATACAACAACACTCTCTCCAACTTTCTTTTTCTTTTTTCTCACACTTTTTTTCTTTTTCTTTCTCTCCTTTTTTTACTTTTTTTTTCTCTGTCTTTTTTTCTTTCTTTCTCCCTCTTTCCAAGACAAACTAGATAAGATGCAGATTGGATCAAGCAAAGATGCGAACGACTTCAACTATGATTGTGACAATGAACGATGGGTAGCACGAGGTGGAAATTGATGGATGAGGTGGTGGACAGCGGAAGGGATAACGATGCAGCGGCGACGTGACTAATGTGAACAGAACTCGAAACTCTAACGAACTAGACACTAAGACCAGTAACTCGACACAACGATGCAACCGATAATTCAATAATGCAAACAATGAAAAGAAAATTGCAAAGGCTCAGACTGGCTTGGACAAAGGATGAATAGATCTAACTTTTTTTGTGGCTTTTCTTTGGACAATAGGTAAGAAAATAAATCTAATCTAGGAATAACTGGAAATTCTCACCGAGCGACCTAAAAACTGATACCACTTGATAGAGGCAAGGAGCCCGATCTTTCGATGAGATGATAACTATTGATTTGGTGGAGACGACTTTGACGATTCGACTACAAACGTGCAGGACGTTGCGCCTTAGCAATCGGTAAACCAATCTCCAGGGGTTACTGACAATGCCGGAAGCACGATCAGCCTGACCACGAAGGTCTATTCCTGCATGCAAAGAACAAGCAAGAATATGATAAAGCAATCTGAATATTGCAAATATAGATGAAGTATTGATAAAGGTGGGGATCCGTAAGCGGTATTGGTCTGGTCGTTGGACACAAACGAAGTATATGAAGTTGCAATGGCTAACTTTTGACTAAACAAATCCCCAAAGAAAAAGCTACTAGATGGATCTACTTATATAGGAGCAAGGGGTGGCGGCTAAGGAGGTGGAAGGATGTCCCAAGGCAGCCTAAAACTAACCCTAGGTCGTACAAGGCTCATGGGCCCAAGTGGAGGTGATGCAACACCTTTGGACTTGTAGTTTGACTCGGATTCTGCTGCAGCGTCAGATTGTTTCATCGATATCTCAACGCTCCGGACGAATTTGAAGGTGAATCCAATTGGGTTGGAAATTATATGAAATCTTGTTTCCAACAAAAAAAGAATCACCCAATTCGGAGTCCGTATGAAGGAGTTCTTGCCGTTTTGAGTCAGGTATGTCTGTGCAGTCCGAATCTGGATGCAGAACGTGAGAGACTTGGACTCTATCTTCTCTTGGCCCAAAAGTGACGTGAGAGAACTTTTTGAACAGCACATAAACTTCTCTTTTTACCTTATCTTCATATGTGGATTGTACAAATGTCCCATACACCTGGAATTAGACATGACACAAAAGTTTGTGAAGTATTTTTGCCCTGGATGACATAAATAAATTGTTGCATAGTTTGCATTAGAAATCACCTCACAAATATATATGTATGCAATATTTTTGGTCGTATCCAAGGTAGTCATGCCCTCATCAGTCATTTTACCACCTCTAGTCATAACCCAAACAACATTATCATTATTCTTACTATTCAACTCATTGAGAAAATCATTTTGTGCTTTCAGTACTTGTTCCACTTGAGTTGTAACCATGGAAGCATGTTAACTAACAAGCTTAAGATCATTAACAGTTCTAGTCATATAATCACCCAAGCATTCAAGCATATAAGCATTATGTTTCAGTTGTCTACTAACATAAGCATGGAAGTTTTCTTGTTTAACAAAAAATTTGTCAAACTCATCCAAGCATTGACTAGCAGACTTATTATGAGGATTATCACCTTCATCAAATCTATAAAGAGAATTTACCTCTACTACCTGTGTCGGGTTATCAAGACCATGTATTTCTTCAATAGGCAGTAATTTCTTAACATCTTCAACTTTAATACCTTTTTCCTTCATAGATTTATTTGCCTCTTGCATATCTTTGGGAGTGAGAAATAGAATACCCCTTTCCTTCAGAGTTGGCCTCGAAGTAGGTTTGGGAAGAGTCCAATCATTATCATTTCTCAATATATTATTCAACAATTTTTCAGCTTCCTCAATAGTTCGTTCCCTGAAAACACAACCAGCACAACTATCTAGGTTGTCCCTAGAAGCATCGGTTAGTCCATTATAAAAGATATCAAGTATTTCATTTTTCTTGAGAGGATGATCAAGCAAAGCATTAAGTAATTAGAGAAGCCTTCCAAAAGATTGTGGGAGACTCTCTTCTCCAGTTTGCACAAAGTTAAATATTTCCTGTAAGGCGGCTTGTTTCTTATGTGCAGGAAAATATTTTGCAGAGAAGTAGTAAATCATATCCTAGGGACTACGCACACAACTAGGAGCTAGAGAATTGAACCATTACGTAGCATCACCCTTTAATGAGAAAGTAAACAACTTAAGAATATAATAATAGCGAATTTTTTCCTCAGGAAGAAATAGGGTGGCTATATCATTTAATTTAGTAAGATGTGCCACAACAGTTTCAGATTCATAACCATGGAAAGGATCAGATTCAACAGAAGTAATTAACTCAAGATCAATAGAGAATTCATAATCCTTATTAGTAATACGGATAGGTGAAGTAGCAAAGTCGGGATCATATTACATTCTAGCATTCAAAGATTTTTCTTTCCACTTGCGTAGTGATTTCTTAAGATCATTCCTATCCTTACAAGCAAGAAAGTCTCTAGCTACCTCTCCTTCCATAACACATCCCTTAGGCATAACAGGTAATTCCTATCTAGGAGAGCTAGGTTTAATAGGAGTTCCAAAGTTTTCAGTTTCAATAATTGCATGAGTTTCGGAAATATCATCATCTTCAGCATAATCAATAGTTCTAGCTCTAGCAAGATGTTCATCAAGTAATTCGCCCAGTGGCACAGTTTTATCAAACATAGTAGTAGCATCACAAGCATCATTCATAGTAGAAGTGGCATCATCAATGACATGCGACATATGAGAATCAATAGCAGGTGTAGGTGTTGCAAGCTAGCTCAAAACAGATGGTGAATCAAGTGTAGATCTAGATGGCAGTTCCTTACCTCCCCTCGTTCTAGAGGGAACGGTCTTGGTTCTAGCATCCTTTAGTGGCCTCATAGTGATCAACAAATATAAATCCCAAGTAACTCAGAGAATAGAGCTATGCTCCCCGGCAACAGTGCCAGAAAAAGGTCTTGATAACCCATAAGTATAGGGGATCGAAACAGTTTTCGAGGGTAAAGTATTCAACCCATATTTATTGATTCGACACATGGGGAGCCAAAGAATATTCTCAAGTATTAGCATCTGAGTTTTCAATTCAACCACACCTGAAAAGACTTAGTATCTGCAGCAAAGTGTTTAGTAGCAAAGTAATATCGAAGTAATGATAACCATAACAGTAGTAGCAATTTTGTAGTGATTGTAACAATACCAGTAACGAAAGTAACAAAGCAAGTTGTCGGATTTAGGGCTCCGCAAAACCCTTCTAGGTTCGAACTCTGGGGTGCGTGCAAAGAACTCAACCTCGCCTATCTACGTACTCGCCATCCCATGAACTAGCTCGATGAACGGGAATGTAAAAGAGACACGAGGCAGTTTATCCTGGTTCAGGCCACCTAGCGATGAGTGGACCTACTCCAGCAATGTGGTGGATTAGCCTCGAGATGGGCTGAGGATGAACTAGTACAATGGGTGAACAACCTCCGGAGGTGTGTTATTGCTTTGAGGTGGAGAGGAAGGTCTGAATGATCCGTCCCCTGCTAGGTGGTGGCTATCTTACTTATATAGTGGACTTGGTCCTACTCCCCTAAAATGTTGGCCGGAAGGGATCCCACCATCGGTGTAAAAACGGTGGATCTCGGGTAGGGGGTCCCAAACTATGCGTGTGACGATTGATGGTAACAGGAGGCTGGGGAAACGAGGTTTACCCTGGTTCAGGCCCTCTCGATCGAGGTAAAACCCTACTTCCTGCTATATTAATATGGATGAATATGAATACAAGAGTTGATCTACCTCGAGACCGTATTGGCTAAACCCTAGAATCTAGCCTATGAGGATTTGTGTTTCTTTACTAGCCTCTACGGACTAAACCCACCGGTTTGTATACACACCGGAGGGGCCTAGGGTTTGTACATACCAACTTGTAGAGGAAGGAAAGATTACACCCAAACCTAAAACTTTCCATTATACGAATACATGAGTCCTATCCGGATATGAGAGATGATCTTCGACTATGATCTTCACGGCCCACTAGTCCGGCCCACCAAGAGTTATCTGGCCTCCCGAGGACCCCTCGATCCAGGACTCCCTCAGTAGCCCCTGAACCTGACTTCGATGACGATGAGTTCGGCTTCCGTATTGTCTTCGGTATTGCAAGGCGGGTTCCTTCCTCTGAATATATCTTTTGCAAAAAGGTGTATTGTGTTCGGCTCTGCAAGGTTAGTACAACCCTTAGCCTCGAAGGCAAGGCTCTTAAAAAATGAATAGTGTGTCTCTACTGAAAACTTTTGGTGAAGCGTCACGTCCATCCCATTAACATATCGAACCATTTTATTTGGCCCTGGTTTCGCGTTTTGAGGCATATCCTCATTGACAAGTCTTAGCAGAATAGAGATCGTGCCCGCTTATTGTGGTATCCTTATCAATATGACGTGAGCACCCACGCCGTGCATTACGCACGACCGCTTTGGGTACCGGCGAGGTTTATGGTCAAAGTGGGGGGACGTTCTGTATTCACAGCATTATAAAAGGGCATGAATCCCTTTCATCAGCCCCACGCCTTCCTCAAGCTCGAGCTCTCCAGTCTCCCTAGCCCCAGCTTCCCCATCTCCTGCGCCCACCGCTCTGCGTTCCTCAACCACCGCCTCCTTCCCTAGCAATGGCTGGTTTCGGCGCCAGGGGCAAGTGGGAGGCCTCCACGGTCACTGAAAAACCCGTGGAGGATCTGCGGAGCGCGGGCTATCTCGCCACCGACATCGCGCACCGAGTTCCTGCCAAGGGTCAGGTGATTCCTGTCCCACAGGCGGGCGAGAGGGTAGTGTTCACTTCCCACTTTGTTAGAGGGCTAGGGTTTCTGCTTCACCCCTTTGTTCGGGGTTTACTATTCATCTACGGGCTAGATTTCCATGATCTAGCCCTGAACTCAATCCTTCACATCTCCGCTTTCATAGTGGTTTGTGAAGCTTTCCTCCGCATCCCTCCACACTACGGCCTACGGCTCAAAACCTTCAACATGAAGCCGAAGGTGGTGGATGGGCAGCACGCGGAGTGCGGGGGCGCCATGATTAGCAAGCTCCCGAAAGAGACTTGGCCCAAAGGGTCATTCGTAGAGATGAATAAGGTCTGGTAGCAGGAGTGGTGCTACATCACCGAATCCCGCGACGCCAAATGGGCGGCGGAGCCTGCTTTCAGATCCAGACTCCCATAGAGCTTAGCCTCCTGGACTAAAAAGGGTCTGGACTGGGGGTCTCAAACTGAAGTGACGAGATTCCAGAGCCGTGTATCCGGCGTGATTTCCAAAGGGCACCAGCTCTCGTCTGTGGTCCAGGTAATCCTGGCCCGACTTATTCTCCCTTGCCAAAGCCGGGACTCCTCCCTATGGGAGTTCAATTCAGCAGGAGATAAGCCGCTGAAGCATCTCTTCGGCTTTACGCACAAAGAGATCTGGAAACATCTCTTTAAGAGCCAGAAGGAGTGGCCGGCAGAAACCGAGGACGCGGGCTGTAGCACTGTGCTCTCCACCCCAGAGGTAATAGAAAACTTTGCCGAACATATATTTCTTCCCTTATTTAATGATAACAGGAATTGGACTTTTTGCGTGATATACAGGGCTGGACGAAGAAGGCGACCGGGATCAAGTGTCCGGCGCCTTTGCCCGAAGACCCAGAATCGCCTTGACTAACGGCGATGCTGGTCCTGGCGCCATACAAGGCACCGGCCAAGAAGCCCAAGAAGAAGAGCAAGGGGGCCGGAGACAGCCCCCGCCCTGCGAATAAGAAGTCCGAGGAGATCAACATTCTCTCCTCCGAAGAGGGGAGGAAGATGACGAGGAGGAGGAAGAAGAAGAGGAAAAAGAAGAAGAGCCCCGTACGCAAGGCAGGGGGAAGAAGAGGGCGGCCCCTACTAAAGCAGTCACGGCCGCACCCCGGAGGAAGATGAGCCTCGCTGCTAGTTCAGATTCTTCCGAACATAGCTTCGTGGTGAAGCCTAGGGAGAAACCCCTGCCCGAATCGTATGTTTGTCCGGATTAACTGCTGCACCTTTATTTGTGTAGCATTTTTTGATGCTTACTTGGTATTTCTCACCTGCTGACTTACAGCCCTCTCGGAGGACACCCCGACGCCTCCTTATCGGAGGGGAACTCTCTAGCACTTGGAGATACGGAGAGTGACCCGCTGGTCCGAGCTCCATCGCCCATGATCGGCGGGGACACTGAAGTGTCCTCCCAGCGGGTGTCCTCCTCCCAAGGAGATGAGGGCGGAGCAGGTGACGGGGCGACCGGAGGTAATACCACGACCGTCGCAGACCATGGGGAAACAACCCCCATGGAGACCGAAGACGGGGGGGGGGGGGGGGGCGAACAATCCGGGGCCCTCCCGAACATTGACCCGGAGCCTAATGTGGCTCCGGGGTCCGAAGACCAGGACCCCCAAGCGGGGGCGGACACGACGGCGCCTGGAGTCAATCCGGAGGTGCCGGATCCTATGGAGGGAGCACTGCAAAGTGCTTCCATCGTGGAAGAGCACCGCACCGTGATGGGTGCGGTGATGAAGAAGATTCAGTCCGTCAAGGGCGGACTGAATGAAGCCTTCAACAGCGTGTTAATAGGCTTTGAGGTAAGCAATGTAATGTTCTTTATAGAACTTTTTTTACGCACATACATAGCCAGTAGCCCCTGATGCCTTGTGTGATTCTGAAGAGAATCGGACGAAGTATCCATAGTATAGCGTACTTATAGAGCTGAACTGTTGTGCATGCTTCACTAGTTGCGGCAACTGCGCGAGATGCGGAGGTTGCCGAACTAAACTGGAAGCTCTTGTTGGCCAACGCGGACCTCGACTGCGTTAATCAGCATTTAGATGAAACGCATGGTATGCGGTAAGAAATTAAGATTTCAAGAAGAATAATTGATTGAGTATGTTTATAAACTCTGATATGGTATTCTGTATTACATAGTTGGCGCCACTGAGCTCGAGGCCCATAAGGGCGAGGTTGCCAAGGCCAAGAAGTAGGCCAAAGCGAACAAGGTAGCTACTGACAAAGCGGCTGCCGATTTGGAGGCCAAAAAGGCTGAGTGCGAGAAGCACCGGGCTCGGGTGTCCGAAGTCGAGGTTGAGCTCAACGATGCCATTGTCAAATGTGAGGCATTGGAAAAGAAGACTTCGGAACAAGCATCCGAGCTCGCTGCGGCAGTTAAGTCTGCCCAGGATGCATGAGGCGAGGCGCAAGGCGAGGCATGCAACGCCTGTGAAGAAATCAAGCAGGCATGACATATAGCATTTGGTAAGATTTTTCTCTTACACAACATCTTCGGAGGGCGGAAGTATCTTGGGCTGACACGGTTGTGGAGTTCTTCAGGCGTGTTTGCTGACCTTCCGACGAGCAGTGCTGACGCTGCCAGTACTTCTGAGCCCAGGAGGGGAATGACACGAAGAAGTTTTTTTGGTTGCAGTTCTATGCGCCAAAACATCCGGTGCCCCTCAACGACCAGATGAAGCAGCTGGTCGAGCTGCACGGCATGGCGGGTTCAGCCATGAAGGACTTGATAGTCCGGCTATGACCCGTTGATCCAATCCCAAGTAGCTACTTCGGATTGGTGAAGCGGCTCGTTGAGGCGAGTCGGCGGGTCGACGTGTTGACGTGTTCGGCCTGCATAGAAGGTGCTCGGATGGCCTACGCTCGTGTGAAAGTGCACTAGGCAAAGATGAGGGCGGAGCATATAGCCACTGATGGTCCGCCCACAGGCAAGGAGCACCGCAAGCCGGAGAAGTACTTCGAGGAAGTCATAGAAGGCGCCCACCTTGTAGCAGGCCAGTGCTTGAAGGACATTATCTTCGAGTAATTGTATCCGGATGTAAAGACTTAGGCTAATGAATCCGATGTACATGACTTTTGCGCTATTATAATATAAGCGTCTTTTACCTCCTGTGTGACTGTTTATTTAAATCTGAAAGTTTCCAGTCGTCGGCTTCAACCCCCATGTACATAGTACTAGGGTGTTCGGTCATATGCATGTACACTCTTTATCCAACATCTTGGTCCGAATAGGAGGTGTATGCGGAGCGAACCATGTAATCAGACTATGCGGCGTTATAGCTTTCACTTAGTCGTAGGAGCTTGACATGTGGGGCTAAGTACTAGCCCCTCGTGCGGATATGATATTCCTTACTTAAGGTATCCAATTGCACCTGGCTGGGCTAAAAAACCAACCCTTCGTATAACACGAGATATATCTCTATCGATCGTAGTATAAAACTAAGTCACCGGATTGCGGACCAGGTTCTTGATACGTCTCCAACGTATCTACTTTTCCAAACACTTTTTCCCTTGTTTTGGACTTTAACTTGCATGATTTGAATGGAACTAACCCGGACTGATGTTGTTTTCAGCAGAACTGCCATGGTGTTGTTTTGTGCAGAAATAAAAAGTTCTCGGAATCGTCTGAAAATCAACGGAGAATTATTTCAGAAAACAAAATTATCTGCAAGAAGATCTGCACTGGGGGTCCCACACCCTGTCCTCGAGGGTGGGGGGCGCCCCCCTTCCCATGGCGCGCCCCCTGCCTCGAGGGCCCCCCGATGCTCCACCGACGTATCCCAAATCCTATATATTCCATTTCGTCGAGAAAAAAATCAAGGAGAAAGTATTATCGCGTTTTACGAGACTGAGCCGCTGCCAAGCCCTAATCTCTCTTCACTCGCAAAAAAAACACCCGCAAAAAAAGCCCTAATCTCTCTCGGGAGGGCTGATCTGGAGTCCGTTCGGGGCTCCGGAGAGTGGAGATCGTCGCCATCGTCATTATCAACCTTCCTCCATCACCAATTCCATGATGCTCATCGCCGTGTGTGAGTAATTCCATCATAGGCTTGCTGGACGGTGATGGGTTGGATGGGATCTATCATGTAATCAAGTTAGTTTTGTTAGGGTTTGATCCCTAGTATCCACTATGTTCTGAGATTGATGTTGCTATGACTTTCCTATGCTTAATGCTTGTCACTAGGGCCCGAGTGCCATGATTTCAGATCTGAACCTATTATGTTTCCATGAATATATGTGTGTTCTTGATCCTATCTTGCAAGTCTATAGTCACCTACTATGTGTTATGATCCGGCAACCCCGAAGTGACAATAATCGGGACCACTCCCGGTGATGACCATAGTTTGAGGAGTTCATATATTCACTATGTGTTAATGCTTTGGTCCGGCACTCTATTAAAAGGAGGCCTTAATATCCCTTAGTTTCCAATAGGACCCCGCTGCCACGGGAGGGTAGGACAAAAGATGTCATGCAAGTTCTTTTTCATAAGCATGTATGACTATATTCGGAATACATGCCTACATTGCATTGATGAACTGGAGCTAGTTCTGTGTCACTCTAGGTTATAACTTCTACATGATGAATTGCATCCGACGTAATTTCCCATCACCGATCCGATGCGTACGAGCTTTACCTATATTGCTAGTTGCTATTTACTTTTCCGTTGCTATTACCACAAAAACTACAAAAACACTGTCTTTACTTTTATTGCTGCTGCCGCCACTATCATATTACTATGCTACTAAACTATCTTGCTGCAGATACTAAGTTTCCAGGTGTGGTTGAATTGACAACTCAGCTGCTAATACTTAAGAGTATTCTTTGGCTCCCCTTGTGTCGAATCAACAAATTTGGGCTTAATACTTTACCCTCGAAAACTGTTGTGATCCCTTACACTTGTGGGTTATCAGTTCTCGCCTATCAGGATGGTCAGTTTTCGGCTTTCTCTACTGATGTACTTGACCGGACGAGCCAGAAGTACAATTGCAGTAGTTCTCCCTTTACACCTTAGCCGAACAATCGGGAATGTAGGGGTAAGAACAGGAGCCGGGCAACCCAACTATTGACCCAAGACATGATTCGGAACTGATGCATATAAGGCAAACATCCAGAACGCCGAAACGTTTCCAGGGAGCATAGCTCTATTCTTTAAGTCACTTGGGATTTATATCTGCTTATCACTATGAAGAATTTAAAGGACTCAAAAACCAAGATCTTACCCTCAACTACGAGGGGAGGTAAGGAACTGCCATCTAGCTCTGCACTTGATTCTCCTTCTGTTATGAGTAAACTTGCGACACCTACTCCTGCTATTGAATCTAATATGTCGTATGTTCTTGATGATGCTACTTCTGCTATGTATGATGAAACTACCTCTATGCCTGATACTGTGCCACTAGGTGAATTTCTAGATGAACAAATTGCTAAGGTTAGGGAGAGTGCAAATGTTGATGACATTTATGAAAGTGATGATGAAACTACTCCCAATAGATATGAATTGCCTGTTGTGCCTGAGGGTTATGTTATGGACGAACAAACTGGTAGAGACTTTCATGCTTGCAATGATAGATATGATCTTAAGAAGTTATTAGCTAAGCTGAAAGAAAAGTCATTGAATGCTAGAATGAAACATGACCCTTCTTTTGCTAGTTCACCTATATGTGTCACTGATAAGGATTATGAATTCTCTGTTGATCTTGAGTTAATTACTTTGGTTGAATCCGATCCTTTCCATGGCTATGAGTCTGAAACTGTCGTGGCACATCTTACTAAGTTAAATGATATAGCCACCCTGTTTACCAATGATGAAAAGATTCGCTACTATTATATCCTTAAGTTGTTTCCGTTCTCGTTAAAGGGTGATGCTAAGACTTGATTTAATTCTCTTGATCCTGGTTGTGTGCATAGTCCCCAGGATATGATGTATTACTTTTCTGCTAAACATTTTCCCGCTCATAAGAAACAAGCTGCCTTACGGGAAATATATAACTTTGCTCAAACTGGAGAAGAGAGTCTCCCACAAGCTTTGGGGAGGCTTCTCTAGTTACTTAATGCTGTGCCTGATCATCCTCTTGAGATGCACGATATACTTGATGTCTTTTATAATGGACTAACTGATGCTTCTAGAGACCACCTGATGCGGAGCATCCCGAGGTCATCCCCATGGACCCTCCATCGCCTCACCAAGTGCCTCAAGGACCAATGACACATGCTCGTGCTAGAGCTCTCGAGACCGAGGTGACGTCACTCCTAGCTCAACTTCCATATGAATCTGGCGAGACATGGTTACTACCTCAGACGGATGTGTTCTGTGTACTCAGGTGTGAAGAAGACCACATTGGAGATGTGCGTGAAGATGGACAAGTCCCCAAGCTCACGGACGAGACTTTGCATCGAGAAGGGCTGAAAAAGGCTCCAGGCCCCGGACATCCAGCCCCCTGGCCCGAACATCCGGCCCCTGGACAAACAGCTACAGAAGGGCACCAGCGGCCGAAGCTACAGGGCCCGGACATCCGGCCAGGCCCCGAAAATCCGGCCAGGCAAGACCCGGACATCCAGCCTTGGGCCTGGAAATCCGCCGCCACTCTACAGAAGCCGCCCGAGACTCGACCCCTCCAGCTCGGACATCCGGCCCCTCGCCCCGGACATCCGGCGACCCGCGAAGCCCCGGACATCCGGCCCGTCGCCCGGACGTCCGGCCCCGGAGTGCCTGCGCGCATCCCTTTGGGCCGTAGCCCGTGTATCCCTTCGCTCCGTACTCTATATATACTCCTTTCCCCACATCTTTTAGGGAGCTTTTTGGATAGCTCATCATAGACCTTTGTGGTTCCTCTCCAACGAGACCGCGGCCTCTTCGGAGAAGATCCACCTCGGATTCAAGGCCTCCACACCGGAGAAGATCCCAAGGGATACCCAAGACCTCCTCCGGGAGAAGACTATCTTTGTACCACCGTTGTTGACTATGGATCGTGTATCTTGATGTGTATCGTGGATCTAGCACCCGTGTGACCGTATTTGTGTTGATTTGAGTGTTTCCCCTTGTGTTTTCCTCCGTATCTTCCTTGTGTTCTCCGTGTTCATCGTGGGATAACCTCCTTTCGTGAAAGATCTACCGATTAGGGTTCCACCCTACATCATATTATGGTATCATGAGCATAGGTTGATCATGAATTTGGAGCCCACACCCCGTGTTCTAGCTTGTTTTTGTTGTGTTCTTCCTAATTTCGAAAATTCCCCACAAAAAGAACCCCAAATTTTTTTTGTGATCTCTTGATTTGGCAAGATTTTATTGAATTTGTTCCATGGATTTGCTGTGCCACGAGTGGATCTAGCTTTTCCCCATCTTTTCCCCATTTTTTTTCCGCAAAATCCGACGAATTTTGGCCCCAAAATCACCGTGTGCAAGGAGTTCTTCACGGTCTCGGGCACCCCGGACATCCGGCCCGTGCCCCGAACATCCGGCCTAGCCCGGACATCCGGCCCCTGGCCCGGACATCCGGCCTCCCGCAGCCACAAAACCACCGATCCACCCCCACCTTGCACTCTCCACCGCCATTTTCGTTCGGTATCCCACCAAACCTTCCGCATACCACCACCACTTCCGCAACCACCATCGCTTAACCGCTCCGAGTTTGACAAGTTTGTCTCCCATTGTCTTGCATACTTGAGTTGTGGTTTCACCATTTCCTTGGATGTTTAGGCTACCTTGGAACGGCAAGACGTCAACAACACCACCGCTCAACTTCGGCAAGGACGGTAACATCGACGACACCTTGTTCATTCTACCTTGCAATTGCATTGTCACCCTATGGACCATTTTTGCGTAGCTTTCCCATTGAGACTAGCCATCTGAGTATTGTAGGGCCACGACACTTGTGCACATTAGTGATAGTCATAGATATTGCATACTACATCATCATATCCCCGTGTGACACAAGAGTGTCCCGCATACACAATAGCTACCTTGATCCGAGAAGCATGCATAAGTCGTCAAAGAAAGAGCTCACAAGCTTTTAAGCAAAAGAGCCACCAAAAGCTTATAAGCAAAAGGAAAATAACATCATACGCCTTGCATCAAAAGAGATCATATGACATAGCAATACCATCTTGTGCTCAAGCTTCGGCACATCATACACTTATAGAATACTTGTGATAGATAGTCGTTACGTTTTGCCTCTTATAGTTCGTGCACAACTGCGTATCCGCCTATTAAGCAATCGGTTAGCGTCTCTCTAGTGTTGTGCAACACGAGCATTTTCCGTGGTTTCCACATTTTCGCTCACCCTTGGTTGCACAACCACATTTATCTTTCCGTGCGTGTGTTCCATGTGCTACTTTGCTAGTGATCTACTTGTTGCTTGAGCAAATTGTGAACCATTTTCAACATCGTTGAGTCACTTTGATGATTGCATTGAATTTGAGCCACCATCCTATCCAAGCTCCTCTCAAAGCTTTACTTGTGTAGGTGTGAGCATCGACACGAAGTGGTACCAATAGTGCTATTTCCGGGTTACATTATTGAGTGATCATTGATCCATTTTCAACTTTGGTTAAGGTACATTTGGTATTGTCTTCTCCTTTCTCCCACTCACATACTTGCTTGTGATGATGGATAGGCCAAGTACATCTACGAACCCGCCTTTCGACGATCCTCAAGAATCGAACAACTACGTCACCAAACTACATCTCTTCGGTGTCCAACGAGCTCTCCATCAAGAAAGTGAAGCTATGCGCGAGTACATTGATCAAGTCGCCGAGGACGCGCACCAATTTGAAGCAAGAACAAGAGAGCAATTAGTTCTTCTTCCACATCGTCTCAAAGAAGAAGCCGCTCAAGTCGACATACCGACTCCACGCAAGGCTCAAGTACCCCTACATCAAACACTTTTCGTCAAGCCGCACGTCAAGCTCGACATGACAACCGGAACCCACGACATGACAAGAGTTCACAAGAGCTATTAGATGAGCAAGAAAGTCGACATCGCCAAAACCAAGCCATACTTGAGCAAGCACAAGAACGGCAATGACTACGCCAACAACAACAAGAGCAAGCACGTCAATACCAAGAAGACCAAGATGCCGAGGCTAACCGTCAAGCACAACAACGTCAAGAAGCTCAAGCTGTTGAGGCGCAACAAGCATTACATGATGCACATCACAATGTGGCAGCTCGCACTCGACACACTCGTCAAGAAGAGGATTTCCTTCGCGATGAGATGCAAGAGAGGCGCCACCAAGCAAGAATGCAAGACGACGTTCCTCCTCAAGCGCGACAAGAGCAATAAGAACAACAAGCTCGGCAAGTACACAATGACAATGGACATCTACTACGCCAAGAGCAACATGAATTGTTAATCGTCCCAATCAAGACCGCCCTCCCAATAGGCAAGGCAACAATGAAGAGCATCGCTATGGCAAGCTCAAGTTTACCATGCCAAAGTTTTCCGGAAGCATTGATCCCGAAGACTACCTCTCATGGGCATTGAAGGTTGACAAGATCTTTCGACTTCACAACTTCAATGAAGAGAATAAGATCGCAATGGACTCCCTTGAGTTCCAAGACTATGTTCTCATATGGTGGGAGCAAATCACTGAGAGAAGAGAAGCAAAAGGCGAACCTCCTATCACTACTTGGGCTCAAATGAAGGAAGTCATGAGAGCACGCTTTGTGCCAACACACTACAACCGTGACTTGTTCAAGAAGCTACAACTCCTCAAGCAAGGTACCAAGTCGGTTGAAGAGTACTACAAGGAGATGGAGATTGCCATGATACGAGCAAACATCACGGAAGATGAAGAGCAAACGATGGCGAGATTCTTGAATGGACTCAACTATCCTATCAAGAAGATTGCGGACTTCCAGCCATACACCAATCTCCTCGAGCTAGTACATCAAGAAACCAAAGCGGAGCGACAAGTTCAAGAGGATTACAAGTACTCCAAGTTCACCTCTAAGAACTTCGGCTCCTACAACCAAGCTTCAACGACTTCGGCTACTCCTCCTACCTCTACTACAAACTTCGACGACAAGTCAAGCTATAAGAATGCGACTACATCAAGTCGCCCTCTTCTACCAACAACTTCAAGCCAAGAGCTTCTTCATCTACAACTCCACCCGAGGACAACTCCAAGACGAGTTCCATCAAATGTTTCAAGTGCCAAGGGTGAGGCCACAAGTCATTTGAGTGCAGGACCGTTCGCACCATGATCATCAACGATGACGGATCTTATGACTCAATGAGCGACGATGAGATGGAAGCCCTTGAGCATGTAGCTATGCATCGCCAAGTGAACGAAGATGAAGACCATCAAGTGTTTTGCGACAATGACTCAAGTCCCAATCTTGTTGTCTCCAAGGTATTGACACTCCAACATCAACAAGATGATGACCAACGATGTCATATTTTCCATACCAAGGCCGGCATCAATGGACGCTCTGTCAAGGTTATCATCGATGGAGGAAGTTGTCACAACTTGGCAAGCGAAGAGATATGCGACAAGCTACATTTGGTCAAGACGAAGCATCCTCACCCATACAAGATCCAATGGCTCAACGACGCCGGAACTCTTCGAGTCGAGCACACCGTGCAAGTCTCTTTCAAGATAGGCGCCTACGAGGACACTCCTGAATGTGATGTGATCCCCATGTCCGTGTGCCACCTTATTCTTGGACGACCATGGCAATATGATCATGGAGTCACACACAATGGATGGACAAATCACTATAGCTTCAAGGGCAAGGAATTCATGCTACGACCTATGTCTCCAAGTCAAGTAGCCGCCGACAAACACTTATCTACAAACCATCGTGGAGAGAATGGTGAGAGAGTGAGCCACCAAAAGGAGAGTGAGAGCCACAAGCCAAATATGAGCGACTCCACGATGAGCGACAAGAAGCAACTAGTGCTATTTGCCACCAAAAGTGAGATGAGAGAAGTGTGTGAAAACCCATCGAGTGTCTTTCACCTTGTGCTTTTATGCAAAGGGGAAGCCAAACATACTAACACTTCACCACCTCTACCTTTAGTGTTGTCTCAATTGTTGCAGGAATTCTCGGACGTCTTCCCCGATGAACTACCTCCGGGTCTACCTCCACTTCGCGGAATCGAACACCGCATCGACCTCATACCCGACGCACCACTTCCAAACAAGGCTCCTTACCGCGTCAATCCCGAGGAAACCAAGGAGATACAACGGCAAGTGCAACAACTCATCGACAAAGGTCATGTACGTGAAAGCTTAAGCCCTTGTGCTGTTCCGGTTATTCTCGTGCCTAAGAAAGATGGAAGTTTTCTCATGTGCTCCGATTGCTGTCCTATAAATGCTATCACCGTTAGGTACTGTTATCCTATCCCACGCTTAGACGACATGCTTGATGAATTATGTGGTGCCACCATCTTTTCAAAAATTGATCTTAAAAGTGGTTACTACCAAATTCGCATCCAAGAGGGTGATGAGTGGAAAACGGCTTTCAAAACCAAGTTTGGGTTATATGAGTGGCTTGTCATGCCAATGGGTTTATCGGAAGCACCAGTTCATTTATGCGCCTTATGCATTTTTGTCTACGACCCTACATAGGTGTCTTTGTTGTGGTCTACTTTGATGACATCCTCATTTTTAGCAAGTCGCTTGAGGACCATGTGACACATATCCGTATGGTTTTACAAACCCTTCGGAAAGAGCGCTTATATGCTAATATGGAGAAATGCACTTTTGGCGTTGACAAGGTTGTCTTCCTAGGATTTGTCGTTTCTTCACAAGGTGTTCACGTTGATGAAACTAAAATTGAAGCAATTAAAACTTGACCTCAACCAACGAATCTCATGCAAGTGCGTAGTTTCCTTTGTCTAGCCGGTTTCTACCGACGTTTTGTGAAGGACTTTAGCACTATTGCTATGCCTCTACACGCCTTGAGCAAGAAGAACGCACCCTTCATTTGGGGTCCTTCGCAAGACACCGCGTTCAATGAGCTTAAAAGCTTGCTTACACACGCACCACTTCTATCCCTACCAAACTTTGATAAACCGTTTGAGATTCATTGTGACGCTAGTGGTACCGGCATAGGTGGCGTGCTTATGCAAGAAAAGCGCCCAATCGCATACTTTAGCGAGAAGCTATCCGGAGCGCAACTTAACTACCCCATCTATGATAAAGAGCCTTATGCCTTGGTGAGAGTTTTACGTGTTTGGGAACATTATCTCAGACCTCATGAATTCATTCTTCATACGGACCATGAGACTCTCAAGTATCTCAAGGGTCAAACTAAGTTGAACAAGCGTCATGCTAAGTGGAGTGAGTTCATTGAGTCTTTTCCCTATGTCACCAAATACATCAAAGGCAAAGATAATGTTGTGGCGGATGCACTTTCCCGCAAATGCATGCTTGTTACACAACTTGAGTTGAATGTGATTGGCTTTGAGCACATAAAAGACTTATATGAGCATGATCCTTTCTTTGCAAATCCTTATGCTAAGTGTTTGACTAACACTTCTTAGGAACGATACTACCTAAAGGATGGATATCTTATGAGAGCTAACAAACTTTGCATTCCCGAGTCTTCGCTTCGTTTGCTCCTTTTGCAGGAATCACATGGAGGAGGACTCATGGGACACTTTGGATGCGACAAGACATTTGCTACGCTCTCAAAGAACTACTTTTGGCCCAAGATGCTCCGTGACGTCTCACGCCTCACCAACCGATGTTCTACATGCCGCAATGCTAAGTCCAAAGCTCAATCTCATGGTCTTTACATGCCACTTCCTATTCCATACCATCCATGGGAAGAAATAAGCATGGACTTTGTACTTGGATTGCCTAGGACTGAAAATGGCAAAGATTCCGTGTTTGTTGTCGTGGATAGATTCTCTAAAATGGCTCATTTCATTCCTTGTAACAAGATCGACGATGCTTCACATGTTGCAAATCTCTTTTGTAGGGAGATCATTCTTCTACATGGAGTGCCCAAGACGATCGTGTCGGACCGGGACGTCAAGTTCTTGAGCTACTTTTGGAAGACTCTATGCACCAAACTAGGAATCAAGCTACTCTTCTCTTCGGCATACCATCCACAAACCGACGGCCAAACGGAGGTGACGAACCGCACACTTTCGACGCTTCTTCGCGTGTTGATCAAGAAGAACATCAAGGAATGGGAGCAATGCTTGCCCATCGCCGAGTACGCTTACAACCGCGCAAGACATTCGACTACCGGCAAGTCCCCCTTCGAGGTCGTCTAAGGTTTCAACCCGTTGTCCCCATTGGACATCCTACCTCTACCGCTACAAGAGCGCACGAACATGGACGCAAGTGCACGAGCGAGCTATCTCAAGAAGGTGCACGAACATATAAGGGCAATGATCGAGCGACAAGTCCATCGTCTCACCACAAAGATCAACGTCAACAAGGCACCAATGGTGTTCCAACCGGGAGATCTTGTTTGGCTTCATCTTCGCATGGACCGTTTCCCACATGAGCGCAAGTCCAAATTACTACCTCGCGCCGATGGACCCTTCAAGGTGCTAGCACGCTACAACAACAACGCCTACAAGATCGACATCCCACGAGACAAGTACTCCGTGAGCGATACTTTCAACATCAAGGATCTATCTCCTTTCCACAGTGATGAAGATTTCGATCCGAGGTCGAATCTTTCCCAAGGGAGGGGAGATGATGCGGAGCATCCCGAGGTCATCCCCATGGACCCTCCATCGCCTCACCAAGTGCCTCAAGGACCAATGACACGTGCTCGTGCTAGAGCTCTCGAGACCGAGGTGACGTCACTCCTAGCTCAACTTCCATATGAATCTGGCGAGACATGGTTACTACCTCAGACGGATGTGTTATGTGTACTCAGGTGTGAAGAAGACCACATTGGAGATGTGCGTGAGGATGGACAAGTCCCCAAGCTCACGGACGAGACTTTGCATCGAGAAGGGCTGAAGAAGGCTCCAGGCCCCGGACATCCGGCCCCTGGACAAACAGCTACAGAAGGGCACCAGCGGCCGAAGCTACAGGGCTCGGACATCCGGCCAGGCCCCGGACATCCGGCCAGGCAAGGCCCGGACATCCGGCCTCGGGCCCGGAAATCCGGCGCCACTCTACAGAAGCCACCCGAGACTCGACCCCTCCAGCCCGGACATCTGGCCCCTCACCCCGGACATCCGGTGACCCGCGAAGCCCCGGACATCCTGCCCGTCGCCCGGACGTCCGGCCGCTGAGTGCCTGCGCGCATCCCTTTGGGCCGTAGCCCGTGTATCCCTTCGCTCCGTACTCTATATATACTCCTTTCCCCACATCTTTTAGGGAGCTTTTTGGATAGCTCATCATAAACCTTTGTGGTTCCTTGATACGTCCAAAACGTATCTATAATTTCTCCTTGCTCCATGCTTCTTTTGTGTGATATTGCTATGATATTGATGCACTTCCATACACTTTTGATCATATTTGGACTAACCTATTAACTAAGTGCACCACAGTGCCAGTTCCTGTTTTCTGCTGTTTTTCTATTTCAGGTTTCCCCCATATTAAAAGTGCTCCAAAAATTCCAGGAAAAATCAGCGTACAGGAAGCTTCGCGAAGAACCAAAGATGGGCCAGAGGGGAGCCAGGGGAGGCCCAGGCGGCCACCTGGCGCAGCCCCACCCCTGGCCGCGCCAGGGGGGCGCCTGAGGCCCCTGCTCCGCCTCTGGCTGCCCTCCTTCGCCTATATATCCCTCTCGTCCCGAAACACTCGAGGACAGAACCCTTATTCGCGATCTCGCCTCTGTTCTGCCGCCGCAGAGCTTCCAAGATCGAGAGCATCAGGAGAACTCTTCCCGGCACCCTGCCGGAGGGGAGAACCACCACCGGGAGCTTCTCCACCACCATGGACGCTTCCCGGATGAGTCGTGAGTAGTCCACCTTGGATCATGGGTCCATGATCAGTAGCTATGTGATGTTCTCCTCCCCTCTTTGCTCTTCATGGTTTAGACCTCGTGAGCTGCCCTACATGATCGAGGCACATATGTAATCTTTCTGCTGTTGCTTTGCTGAGTTTGCTGGGATCTGATGGATTATGAGACTATGTTCAGATTGTGTTTGAGTAATATATTTGATTCACCTCTTTTATATCTTTGTTCTTGAGTAATTCTTGCATGTTCTCCGTTGCTGTTTATTGCTTTGGCCAAGTAGTAGGTAGTAACTCCAACAGGGAGCGTTATGCTTGATTGTGGGTTCATGCCCCCTGATGACTAGCTTGAGTGACAGAAACATGAGTCTAGGGGATGTGCTGTTGCCACAAGGGAGAAAACAACGGTGCTTGTACTTGCGGGTGCAAGGATTGTTTACTTTACGCAAAGTTCTTTTAATCCAGTTGTCTGTTGCTTTGAGTTTACACTTTGGTTGGGATTCGCAACTTAATACCAGCGAGATGTTCTGGATTGATATCTCAAGGTGGATGATTAGTAGTAGATGCAGATGGATTTCGGTCTACTTGCCTTGGCGTACCGCCCATGCTTTTGAGCCTCTACCTTTCTTTGCAGCATAGTTAGCATTGGTTTGCGCACATAATCCTGTCAATTGCCCAGCTGTGATTTGTTTACCTCGCTTTGCTGTTTTATCGTATTTTGGGAGAGACACATCACTAGTGAACATCATGGGACCCCGGTGCATATTACCACCGCTGATCACACCTTCTATTTACTTCCTGTTTTTATTTCCTAGTTGCAGTCATAGCTATCATTATTATCTCTTGTGTTTGATCCTTTGTAAACAACAAGGCCGGAGGGATTGACAACCTCTCTGTACTCGTTGGGAGCAAAGTTATCTGTATCTGTGTGCAGGTCCCGTCAACCGCTAACTTTCTGGCGCCGTTGACACCTACTTGTCGACCCTCGGAGTCTCACGGGATTCGATCCTTGGTATCTTTGCCAAGGGAAATTTTCCGCTACGCTACATCTCAACCTTCCACTTGGGGTAACCAACGAGGGGCGAGAAGCCCTCAAGCAAGTTTCTGGCACCGTTGCCGGGGACTCCACTCTTCAAGATAGGGGAGTTGCACGCTATCTTTTATCTTTGCTTTTTAGTCTTGTTAGTTTACCTTTCAGTTTTTGCTTTAGTGTCCCTTACAAAAAATCACAAAATTAGTTATCTTGCTTTTAGTTGGCATTATGTCTGGTCCTTTTGCCTTTGGTGAGGCAGAAGTGCTCACCTTTAAACAAAGAGGTGGTTAAAGTCTAAAAGATGCTTGGTATAGAATTAATGATTCTCAAAAAAGAGCCACCAAGAAGCAATCTACTACTATCCTACTTAGAAATTTTTATGTTGGAATTACTTCTTGGAATAGGTTTATTCTAGATTCTGCTATCAATGGAAATTTCCTAGAAGCCCCAGTTTGGGAATCTCTTAGTATTATGGAAAATCTTGTTGGAAATCCCCTGTTGTTAGCATTCAAGAGGACATTACCCTAGCTCACATTATGAAAAAACTTGAAAAGATAGAGCTAGAGATGCCAAGCATTAATAAGATAAATGAGTTGGACCGTTTGATCCAAGGGAATTTGACTAGGCTTGATAGCTCCATGCATAAAATTCTCAAAACTTTGGAGACTATCAAATCCCATGACTTGGATTCTTCTAGGATAGACAAGATTGAGGAAATCTTTGACACTTTAGGAACTACTTTCTCCTCAATCAAAGCAAAAAAGGTAGAAACTCCGGCAAAGAAGGAACCTAAGTTCGTTTACGTTCCAAAGGCTCCTCGTTCCAAAAGTAATCCATCTATTGCCAAAGGGGTTAAAATTGTGAAGACTTTGGAAGAAATACCTCTCTTTGATAAATTTATAAATGAATCTCCCATTGACTTTCCACCTTTTGGTTTTCTCCCTAGAAGTATCTTTATTAGTCCTTTATTTGAAAGTCCTCTTAAGATTAGTTGTACTATTGAAGAGCTTTTTGATGATCTTGATGATGGTTCAATTGATACAACTTGATCTTTTTGCATCATGCCTAGCTTAAAGGCATAAAAGAAAGCGCTTTTGGGAGGCAGCCCACAACGAATTAGGTTTTATTTTGATTTTGTTGTGTCTTGATGTTTGTTACTACAGTAGCATCATCATTGTATCTTTTCCTTTCAGCTTTGTGCCAAGTTTAGCCTCCGATTGCAAGAAAGTTCAAAAGTTGTGACGTGCTGTCCAGAAAACAGATTCTGTCCTTGGACAGAAAAGTTTGAATAAAATCACCAGATCATCTTTTTGATCTGAATTTTTTTGACAGCGTGCTCTATACAATTGGCTTTCGAGCGTCTGTTCTGAGTTTTTTGATTTGAGTTGCAGAAGTGCCCCGAAAAAATTATTTACTACCTGCTGGTCTGTTTTTCACAGATTCTGTCCTGTTTTGCCTTTTCTTCGTTTTGCAAACCTTGAGCTTGCTTTTTATTTGCAAAAACCTTTTGGCAATCTTGAGAAACAGCAGCTCTTCAAGATTATTTTTATTTCCAGTAGGGAAAAATTATTTTATTGTGGGTACTAACCTCGCTAATCAGATTATGATGAGTTATGTATGAAGGGAGTTTTCAAGTGTGCGAGGGACGATGATAAAAGAAGATTCAGGAGGGTCAAACGCTCAAGCTTGGGGATGCCCCCGTGCACCCCCAAAAAATATTCAAGAAGACTCAAGCGTCTAAGCTTGGGGATGCCCCCATGCATCCCCTTCTCCATCAACATTTATCAGTTCGTCTTTCGTTCCACTATAATTTTATCACTTCATGCGTTATGTGCTATGCTTGGAGCGTCTTGCTCTTAGTTTCTTTTTTTAGTTTTCTTTAGCTTTGCTTGCTGTTCATAACAAGTTAGAACCCAGCTTTCTTTGTGTGGGAGAGAAACACGCTCCACTTCAACCTAGAACACAACATAGGATTTTCATGCTTATCTTTGCTGTGTGTGTTCTTTGTCTTTCCATAGCTGCTGTCATGTTTAGCTCTTAGTTTTCATACTTTTCTTTTTAAAGAGCTTTTGTTTAGTTGGTTGCTGAACTCTCTTGAGTTTTCATGTTTATCTTGTTAAGAGAGTTTGCCTGTTGCACTGAGTTGTGTGTCTTAACTTAAAGTAGGTAATTGAGGTTGCTATTTAATTTTAGTAGTAACTTGCAATAGTTTGAGGTATTGCCATGAGTAATGTCTGAACTTTTGGTGTCAAGAGCTTTAGCCTATTAGTGATAGATGTCGTATTTTGGGCAATTCGTGTTTATTTTTGAAAACCTACAAAATAGTTGAGAACTTTAGCTACTAGATGGATCACTAATCTTTGGAGGGATCGAATATTAGAGTACACTCACGTACCATGAGTCGAGGATGCGCAAGGATAACCAAACCCCCATACACTCCTCCTCGGGGTACTTGTCTCTTTGTGAACCTCCTAATTAGATTGAGAGTTACCGATAATAAGTGAATGAGTTCTTCGGACTAATGTGAGTATTCGAAAATTGACACTTCCACCTAGCCATATTTTTCTAGCCTCTTCGGTACCGTGCATTGCCCTTTCTCACCTCGAGAGTTGGCGCATACTTCGCCGGTGCATCCAAATCCTTGGCACGATACGCTCTGTCATCATAAGCCTCATTATATCCTTCCTCAAAACAGCCACCATACCTTCCTATCAAGGCATTTCCATAGCCTTTCCGAGATACATTGCCATGCAACATCCATCTTCTCATGACTTGATCTTCATGTCATACATTCTTTTGCTTGAGCGATGAGCCGCATGCTAGTTGGGCCTTGCCCTAATCATTGCTACATGACGCGCTAGTATCATTGCATATCCTGCTACACTGGCAGAGGCATACATTTGCATACATCATGATAGTTTCATCTTCTTTATGTTGAGTACTCTTGTAAAGTGTGAAAGATCTTCTATACTTCTTGTAATATATAGAGTGTTGCCCCTAAAGTGAGGAAAAGATCCCAAAGAGGACAAAATCAAAAGATCCCAAAGAGGACAAATGAGAGTTAAATAGAAAGAGCCATTGAGGCCCAAAAAAAATAAAAAAAAATAGAAAAAAGAGAAAAAGAAATAAAAAGAGAGAAGGGGGCACACTACTATTCCTTTTGAGAGATCCACACTCGTACTTCATCTTATACCTTGTACTCCATAGAGATTATCATTCATGCATATAGCTATGTGGGGACCTTCACACAATAGAACGTGGCTTGTATATTCCAATGATGAGCCTCCTCAAAAGAGCTCTAGGTCTTCTTGAGCGAGCAAGTTGGATGCACCCCCACTAGTTCCATTGGAGAGCTTACCTTAGCTCATATGTGCATCCGTTGCATGGCAATCCCTACTCCTCACATCATATCTATCATTTGGCTTTCTCTCGCCTATGATTGTCCTCATTGATGTGAGCCTTTCACACCTTTTTTGTCTTCCCCCTTCATCATTTTTCTCTCTTTGCCATCCTAAGTGTCAACTTTCTTGCTTACGCTCATCCATTGCATGAGTGCTCAAAATATCGAAAGGGAGTGGATCATTTTGACTTGTACCTGGCTAGTGGTCTGGGGATGAGTCAAGATAAGATTCCAAAGAAGACCAAGTGTGAAACTTTAGTAGATTAAGTTCTCAACAATACAAAAACTATGTTTTACTCTCTCGTATATCCCTATCCCCTTTCTTGCACGCAAACACCATTTGGAGACATTCGAGTCACGGACAGCGAGAGCTCTTGCACCTTTATGTTCTTATGTTGCTTGTTACAATGCTAATATAGACTCTTGCTTGTTATGACTTGAATTGAATTACATGCCTTGATTGCTTTACTTAAAAAGTTCTTATATGGTTGGTAGCATGTCACCACAGAAATTATGCTTGTTATCATTGACCTACTCGAGGACGAGCAGGAATTAAGCTTGGGGATGTTGATACGTCCAAAACGTATCTATAATTTATGCTTGCTCCATGCTTCTTTTGTGTGATATTGCTATGATATTGATGCACTTCCATACACTTTTGATCATATTTGGACTAACCTATTAACTCAGTGCACCACAGTGCCAGTTCCTGTTTTCTGCTGTTTTTCTATTTCAGGTTTCCCCCATATTAAAAGTGCTCCAAAAATTCCAGGAAAAATACAGGAAAAATCAGCGCACAGGAAGCTTCGCGAAGAACCAAAGATGGGCCAGAGGGGAGCCAGGGGAGGCCCAGGCGGCCACCTGGCGCGGCCCCACCCCTGGCCGCGCCAGGGGGGCGCCTGGGGCCCCTGCTCCGCCTCTGGCTGCCCCCCCTTCGCCTATATATCCCTCTCGTTCCGAAACCCTCGAGGACAGAACCCTTTTTCGCGATCTCGCCTCTGTTCCGCCGCCGCAGCGCTTCCAAGATCGGGAGCATCAGGAGAACTCTTCCCGGCACCCTGCCGGAGGGGAGAACCACCACCGGGAGCTTCTCCACCACCATGGACGCTTCCCGGATGAGTCGTGAGTAGTCCACCTTGGACCATGGGTCCATGATCAGTAGCTATGTGATGTTCTCCTCCCCTCTTTGCTCTTCATGGTTTAGACCTCATGAGCTGCCCTACATGATCGAGGCACATATGTAATCTTTCTGCTGTTGCTTTGCTGAGTTTGCTGGGATCTGATGGATTATGAGACTATGTTCAGATTGTGTTTGAGTAATATATTTGATTCACCTCTTTTATATCTTTGTTCTTGAGTAATTCTTGCATGTTCTCCATTGCTGTTTATTGCTTTGGCCAAGTAGTAGGTAGTAACTCCAAGAGGGAGCGTTATGCTTGATTGTGTGTTCATGTCCCCTGATGACTAGCTTGAGTGACAGAAACATGAGTCTAGGGAATGTGCTGTTGCCACAAGGGAGAAAACAACGGTGCTTGTACTTGCGGGTGCAAGGATTGTTTACTTTACGCAAAGTTCTTTTAATGCAGTTGTCTGTTGCTTTGAGTTTACACTTTGGGTGGGATTCGCAACTTAATACCAGCGAGATGTTCTGGATAGATATCTCAAGGTGTATGATTAGTAGTAGATGCAGATGGATTTCGGTCTACTTGCCTTGGCGTACCGCCCATGCTTTTGAGCCTCTACCTTTCTTTGCAGCATAGTTAGCATTGGTTTGCGCACATAATCCTGTCAATTGCCCAGCTGTGATTTGTTTATCTCGCTTTGCTGTTTTATCGTCTTTTGGGAGAGACACATCACTAGTGAACATCATGGGACCCCGGTCCATATTACCACCGCTGATCACACCTTCTATTTACTTCCTGTTTTTATTTCCTAGTTGTAGTCATAGCTATCATTATTATCTCTTGTGTTTGATCCTTTGTAAACAACAAGGCCGGAGGGATTGACAACCTCTCCGTACTCGTTGGGAGCAAAGTTATCTGTATCTATGTGTAGGTCCCGTCAACCGCTAAGTTTCTGGCGCCGTTGACACCTACTTGTCGACCCTCGGAGTCTCACGGGATTCGATCCTTGGTATCTTTGCCAAAGGAAATTTGCCGCTATGCTACATCTCAACCTTCCACTTGGGGTAACCAACGAGGGGCGAGAAGCCATCATTCCTCTCCTACGAGATCGCGGCTTCTTCGGAGAAGATCCACCTCGGATTCAAGGCCTCCACAACGGAGAAGATCCCAAGGGATACCCAAGACCTCCTCCGGGAGAAGACTATCTTTGTACCACCGTTGTTGACTATGGATCGTGTATCTTGATGTGTATCATGGATCTAGCACCTGTGTGACCGTATTTGTGTTGATTTGAGTGTTTCCCCTTGTGTTTTCCTCCGTATCTTCCTTGTGTTCTCCGTGTTCATCGTGGGATAACGTCCTTTCGTGAAAGATCTGCCGATTAGGGTTCCACCCTACATCACCACCTGGATAGTTGTGCTGGTTGTGTTTTTAGGGAAAGAACAGTTTAACAAGCTGAATTACTATTGAATAATATGCTGGCCAATGAAAATAATTGGACACTTCCTAAAGCAGCCCCTAAGCCAACTCCGAAGAAAAGAGGTGTGTTATTTCTCAGTCCTGAAGACATGCAAGAGGCAAAGAAATCTATGAAAGAAAAAGGTATTAAAACTGAAGATGTTAAGAATTTACCGCCTATTGAAGAAATACATGGTCTTGATAACCCGACACAGGTAGTAAAGGTAAATTCTCTTTATAGATTTGATGAAAGTGATATTCCTCGTTATAAGTCTGCTAGCCAATGCTTAGATGAGTTTGACAATTTTATTATGAAACAAGAAAACTTCAATGCTTATGTTGGTAGATAACTACAACACAATGCTTATATGATTGAACGCTTGAGTGATTATCTGTCTAATGCTAAGGACGAATTGAAACTCATTAGTATACATGCTTCTATGGTCACCACTCAACTAGAACAAGTACTTAAGGCTCAAAATGATTTGCTCAATGAATTAAACAGTAAGAATACTGATAATGCCATTAGAGTCGTGACTAGAGGTGGTAGAATGACTCAGGAACCTCTGTATCCTGAAGGCCGCCCTAAGAGAATTGAGCAAGATTCTCAAAGAGCTAATTTAGATGCACCTAGTTCTTCCAAAAATAAGAAAAATAAAAATGATAGAACCTTGCATGCTTCTAGTGAACCTGTAGCTCCCCCACCCGAGAATCCCATTGATATATTTGTTTCTGATGCTGAGACACAATCTGGTAATGAACATAAACCTAGTGATAATATTAATAATGATGTTCATGATGATGCTCAACCTAGCAATGATAATGATGTAAAGATTGAACCTGTTGTTGATCTTGATAACCCACAATCAAAGAATCAACGTTATGATAAGAGAGACTTTGTTGCTAGGAAGCACGGTAGGGAAAGAGAACCATGGGTTCAGAAACCCATGCCTTTTCCTCCGAAACCATCCAAGAAAAAGGATGATGAGGATTTTGAGCGCTTCGCTGAAATGATTAGACCTATCTTTTTGCGTATGCGTTTGACTGATGTGCTTAAAACAAATCCTTATGCCAAGTATATGAAAGATATTATTACCAAAAAAACAAAGATACCTGATGTAGAAATCTCCACCATGCTTGCCAATTACACTTTTTAGGGTGGAATCCCTAAGAAATTAGGAGATCCAGGAGTACCTACTATACCTTGCTCCATTAAGAGAAACTATGTTAAAACTGCTTTGTGTGATCTTGGAGCTGGTGTTAGTGTTATGCCTCTCTCTTTATATCGTAGACTTAACTTGAGTAAGTTGACACCTACTGAAATATCTTTGCAAATGGCCGATAAATCAACTGCTATACCTCTTGGTATTTGTGAGGATTTGCCTGTTGTAGTTCCAAATGTTACTATTCTAACGGACTTTGTTATACTTGATATTCCCGAGGACGATAGTATGTCTATTATTCTTGTAAGACCTTTTATGAATACTGCAGGGGCTGTTATTAATTGCAACAAAGGCAATGTCACTTTTCATGTCAATGGTAATGAGCATACGGTACATTTTCCTAGGAAACAACCTCAGGTTTATAGTATCAATTATATTGGAAAAACTTCGACTATTACTATTGGAGGTTTTGAGTTTCCTCTTCCTACTATCAAGAAGGCACATGACATACTTATTGTTGGGGACATACATATCCCCATTGAGGTAACATAGTGTTATTTGAAAATTCTCCGGTTTCATGTTACTCGGAAAGAGTTTATTAACAAGACCTGATCAACCTTGTTAATGGATTCCTTTTGATGAACATGGGATAGGTGAATCTAGATAACACAAACCTTCTGTACCGTCCTTTTACTTTCTGTTAATTAGGTCAAATAAAAGAAAAATAGCATTATCTGTCTGTTTCCAGACTTATCCGTGCAATAAAAAATATCCTGAAAATAAAAGTTCTCCAAATGCCATGAAAATGAAATATGATTTTTTCTAGAATATTTAAGAAAATATGGCACTGAACACACAGCGAGGGGAGCCATCACGTGGCCTCGAGGGCACACGGCGCCCACCCCCTTCACAGGGCGCGCCCCCTGCCTCGAGGGCCCCACGTGGCCCCCTCCCAAAAAAATCCCCAACCAGCTCAAACCCGAGTTCTAGCTCATTTTCCTGCCATTTTCGATCTCCTTGCTCAAAGCACCTTTCACCAAACTGTTTGGGGAGATTGCTCCTTATGTGACTCCTCCATTGGTCCAATTAGTTTTTGTTCTAGTGCTTTATTTGTTGCAAATTTGTGCTGCTATGGTGACCTTATTCTTGAGCTTGCATGTCAAATTTTCTTGGTCCCAAGTAGTTCTAATGCATGATATAGCTTCTAGGCACTTATAGGAGTTGTTGCTATCATTCTTGTTGAGTTTGGTTAACTTTTATTGTGAGTTACTAAAAAATTCAGAAATTTTCAGAAATGGAAAATGTTAAAAAGAATATTGAGGGGCTCTTCTAGCAAGAGCTCAGAGGAGAAGAAGAAAGAAGAAAATAAGAAGCCCATGTATCATCTTCCTCGCATGGCGGAAGTTCGACCGTGCGAATGGCCTTGTAATAATTTCATGATGTCCGCCGGTATTTACGAAGAATTTTATTTTCTGGCAAATAATGCAGGCCTCACTAACTTCCTCCACGACAAAAAAGAACAGTATCTCTTACTCACCAATATTTTTACACAAAGCTTCCATTTTCATTCTAGGAAAACACCACCTACGGTGGAGTTTCGCTTATATGATGTGGTTAAGGAGATATGACTGTTAGATTTTTGTGAAATATGCAAAGTACCCTTTGAAGGTAGACTAGATGAACCACATGACGTCAAAGGGTTTATTGATATGATAGCCGTAGGTGAAACTAGACAAGTTTCAGGGGCAAGAATCACCCATATACACTTCCCTGTTCTGCGCTACTTTGCTTTATTTGCTAGTAGGTGTTTAATTGGTCACGGGAACAGTGGGAATCTCAGTGCCCCTGATATTATCATTTTACGCCATGCCTTGTTTCGTGACACAACTTTTAGCTTGGGCGCCGTCGTTGCCAAACGATTGAGTCTGAACCGCTCAAAGGGGCCCGTCTTTGGAGGCATCTTTGCTTCTCGCCTTGCTGAACATTTTAATATACCTACTAGGCATCATGAGAAGGAAGAAAAATTGCTTGCCCCTATTTATCTAGACTACAAGAGCATGGTAGCTCATGACTTTATTGTTAAACACAAAAATATGCAGCTACATTATAAATTGAGGTTTGATGAAATATACTGTGAAATTGTTACCTTGCCTTCACCATATCTGTTTGATCTGTCCACATGCAAGTACCTCATTACATCAGATGCTTTTTACAAGTACCAAGACCAGGCACAAGCTTCAGAGCCTGAGCCAGAACCACCATTTGATCCTTCCCGTCAATCTGTTTATGGGTGGGAGCTGGACGAGCTAGCCAACCAATGGCGCCCGGAGGACACATCTCAGTACACTAGAGGGAGTGGCTTCGATCCCTGGCCATAGACCAACTTAGGCCAAAAGCCTAAGCTTGGGGGAGTACGTGTTTCTCACCGATTTACATTCATGTTCACACTTATTCTAGCTGTCGGTGTTCACACTCTTTCACTATACCATCCATGCTTAGTTTAAATTTCTTTTTCTTAGTCTTTTTCTTGTGTGCTAGAAAAACCCAGAAAAACAAAAAAATATATCAGTTGTAGCTTCTAGCTAGTTTACTTTCTTTGCTTGTAGTAGTAACTAAAAATGAAAACCCAAAAAGATTTCCCGTTCTTCTTTTGCTTGTTGGGAGCTTTCCCGTGTAAATAGTTTATTTTCTTTTCTTTGGGGTTAAGAGTAGAAGACCATGATTGAAAATAATAATAGTGCACGTGAGCCATATTACATTGTCTTCTCTTTTGTATTAAATGCCTGCAGATTCCAGCTTACTCCAATGCATGTGCACTATTATTTTCCACATCGTTCGGTCATGCAAGTGAAAGGCAATAAGGATGATATATGATGAACTAATTGAGATGAGAAAAGCTGGTATGAACTCGACCTCTTTTGTTTTTGTAAATATGATTGCTCATCGTTCCTAATTCAGCTTGTTATGAATGAAACATGTTTGCAATGACAATTAGAGATCATAGCTGATTATGCCATGTTTAATTAGCTGAGTGTTTATAATGGTCTATCTTGCGTGCCAACATGATATTAAAATGGCTGTGATGTGGTATGATGGGTGGTATCCTCCTCTGAATGATTTAAGTGACTTGACTTGGCACATGTTCACGCATGTAGTTCAAACAAATCAACATAGCCTTCACGATATTTATGTTCATGGTGATTTATATCCTACTCATGCTTGCATTCATTGTTGATTAATTTTAATGCATGTTCATGACCGTTGTTGCTCTTTAGCTGGTCGCTTCCCAGTCTCTTTCTAGCATTCACTTGTACTAAGCGGGAATACTGCTTGTGCATCAACTTCCATAAACCCCAAAGTTATTCCACATGAGTCCAGCATACCTTCCTATATGCGGTATTTACCTGTCGTTCCAAGTAAATTTGTATGTGCCAAACTCCAAACCTTCAAATGAAATTCTGTTTTGTATGCTCGAATAGCTCATGTATCAACTAGGGTTGTCTATATCTTCCATGCTAGGTGGGTTATTCTCACGATGAGTGGACTCCGCTCATCATTCACGAGAAAATGGCTGGTAACCGGGATGCCCAGTCCCATGCTCAAAATCATAATAATTAAACAAAACTCCCCCAGGGCTGTTGCTTGTTTGGACGGTAACCCGTGGATTCGCCTGGCCGTGGAGTGTGCTTGTTAGTGGTTGGGGGAGTATAAACTTTCCCATTCTGTTTGGGAACTGCCTATAATGTGCGTAGCATGGGAGTATAAACTTTCCCATTCTTGTTAGTGGTTAGTGGTTGACAATGAAAGTATACCGCTCAAAATGTTATTCAATCTCTACTAAAAAATCGAGCTCTGGCACCTCTACAAATCCCTGCTTCCCTCTGCGAAGGGCCTATCTATTTACTTTTATGCAGAGTCATGACCCTCTTATCAAAAAGCACGAGTAGGAGAGCACCTCTGTCATTGCATGTATTACTATTAATTTGCATTGAGTATGATCATGATTGGATCTCTTTTACCATGAATTACAATGTCTAGTCAGTCCTTGATCTTTAAAGGTGCTCTGCATTTATGTTTTGCGGTCTCATAAAGGGCTAGCGAGATACCATCATGTTATATCATATCATGATTGTTTTGAGAAGTGTTGTCATCCGAGGTTTATTATTATTGCTCGCTAGTTGATTATGACATTGATGTGAGTAGTCTTGGGACCTGAAAGTTATTGTGAATGTGGACAGTTCAGGATCTTGTTGAAAACCTGAATGCTAGCTTACATATTTACAACAACAAGAGCAAACAGAGTTTGTCAAAGTTTTTCTTTATCACTTTCAGTTTATCTACTGAATTGCTTAAGAACAAGCAAAGGTTTAAGCTTGGGGGAGTTGATACGTCTCCAACGTATCTACTTTTCCAAACACTTTTGCCCTTGTTTTGGACTCTTACTTGCATGATTTGAATGGAACTAACCCGGACTGGCGCTGTTTTCAGCAGAACTGCCATGGTGTTGTTTTGTGCAGAAATAAAAAGTTCTCGGAATCGCCTGAAAATAAACGAAGAATTATTTCAGAAAATATAAAAAATATTTGTAGAAGATCTGCACCGGGGGGGCCACACCCTATCCTCAAGGGTGGGGGCGCGCCCCCTTCCCGGGGCGCGCCCCCTGCCTCGAGGGCCCCCCAATGCTCCACCGACGTATCCCCAGGTCCTATATATTCCGTTTCGTGGAGAAAAAAATCAAGGAGAAAGAATTATCGCATTTTACGAGACGGAGCCGCCGCCAAGCCCTAATCTCTCTCGGGAAGGCTGATTTGGAGTCCATTCGGGGCTCCGGAGAGTGGAGATTGTCGCCATCGTCATCATCAACCTTCCTCCATCACCAATTCCATGATGCTCACCGTCGTGTGTGAGTAATTCCATCGTAGGCTTGCTGGACGATGATGGGTTGGATGGGATCTATCATGTAATCGAGTTAGTTTTGTTAGGGTTTGATCCCTAGTATCCACTATGTTCTGAGATTGATGTTGCTATGACTTTGCTATGCTTAATGCTTGTCACTAGGGCCCGAGTGCCATGATTTCAGATCTGAACCTATAATGTTTCCATGAAATGTGTGTTCTTGATCCTATCTTGCAAGTCTATAGTCACCTACTATGTGTTATGATCCGGCAACCCCGAAGTGACAATAATCGGGACCACTCCCGGAGATGACCATAGTTTGAGGAGTTCATGTATTCACTATGTGTTAATGCTTTGGTCCGGTACTCTATTAAAAGGAGGCCTTAATATCCCTTAGTTTCCAATAGGACCCCGCTGCCACGGGAGGGTAGGACAAAAGATGTCATGCAAGTTCTTTTCCATAAGCACGTATGACTATATTCGGAATACATGCCTACATTGCATTGGTGAACTGGAGCTAGTTCTGTGTCACCCTAGGTTATAACTTCTACATGATGAATTGCATCCGATGTAATTTCCCATCATCGATCCAATGCCTACGAGCTTTACCTATATTGCTAGTTGCTATTTACTTTTCCGTTGCTATTATCACAAAAACTACAAAAACACTGTCTTTACTTTTATTGCTGCTACCGCCACTATCATATTAATGTGCTACTAAATTATCTTGCTGTAGATACTAAGTTTCCAGGTGTGGTTGAATTGACAACTCAGCTGCTAATACTTAAGAGTATTCTTTGGCTCCCCTTGTGTCGAATCAACAAATTTGGGTTTAATACTTTACCCTCGAAAACTGTTGTGATCCCCTACACTTGTGGGTTATCAGTTCTCGCCTATCAGGATGGTCAGTTTTCGGCTTTCTCTACTGATGTACTTGACCGGACGAGCCAGAAGTACAATTGCAGTAGTTCTCCCTTTACACCTTAGCCGAACAATCGGGAATGTAGGGGTAAGAACAGGAGCCGGGCAACCCAACTATTGACCCAAGACATGATTCGGAACTGATGCATATAAGGCAAACATCCAGAACGCCGAACACTCCCTATAAGTGTTCGGTCTTTTCGACATATACCGGGCTAAATATAGCCCCTCGTAATGGACCCTTATTGACAAGGCACATGTGGCAACCTGATGTGGGGAGAGAAATTTTATGGTGAGTGAATAAACCTCCGAACATAATGCGAATCAAGCTGCCCTATTAATATCCCTTTATAGTACGACGAGCCATAAGCTTACAGATAATGCTGATAACCTTCTTGGACATTTTACATGCCAGAAAGATATATAACAAGGAAAAGAAAAAAGGTTTACACAGGGTCTTAATCTAAAATGAAACCTTAGTGCGGGTCCGTGCTGCACGTCTGCGCCATTTCCTCTTCTATAATGTGTCCTTGAAGGGGGGAGTATGATGGCCGTCTGTAAAAAGGAAAAGAAACATGGAAAAGAAAAAGAAATCCAGTGTGTCCATGACAAGACTAATTTGTTTAATGAACCTAGAAAGATAAGTTTAGAGTCTGAATAGGGTCAAGTTGAACTATGGACTATATGCAGTGTGCCCCCAGCGCCGCCCAAGGGATTTTTAAGGCATAATTATGCACTCGAGGTACATGTGCTATCACCTTATGGGGCAGTCGATGGGGGCGTAGCTGCTAATCTAGCTCAGGTTCATCTGAGCTGTCACACTGAGGCGTGTGTTGGACATGTTTAGTTATGTCCGCGGCTGACAGATTATTCGGCTTGAATAGGCCGTTTTGGACTTAGGCTGCTAGGGCCGCAGTGTCCTCCTCCATACGGAAAGAGCACTCCATATTTCCATTGACCGTGATGACGCCATGTGGTCCATGCATTTTAAGCTTTAGATAAGCATAATGTGGGACTGCATTAAAGTGGGTGATGGCTGTTCTACCGAGTAGAGCGTGATAGCCACTTCAGAATGGAGCTATGTCGAAGATTAACTCTGCGCTACGAAAGTTATCAGGAGAGCCGAATACGACATCCAATTTTAAAGAGCCCGTGCAGTGGGCTTCTACGCCCGGTATCACTCCTTTAAAGGTCATGCCGCTTGGCTCGATTCTTGACGGGTCTATCCCCATCTTGCGGATAGTGTCCTGATATATCAGATTATGACTGATGCCGCCATCCAAGAGGACTCAGGTGAGATGGTATCCATCGATTATTGGGTCGAGCACTAGGGCAGCCGAACCCCCATGACGAATACTAGTCAGATGATCCCTGCGATCGAAAGTGATCGGACAAGCCGACCATGGGTTGAATTTGGGGGCAACATGCTCAATGGCGTAGACATCTCGGAGTGCGCGCTTGCGCTCCCTCTTTGGGATATGAGTGGCATATATCATGTTCACTGTTTTAACCTCCGGTGGAAATTTCTTATGTCCCCCTATATTCGGCTGGGGAGGTTCGCCCTCGTCTTTGCTCTGAGGCTCCTTCCCCTTGTGTTCGGCATTGAGCTTGTCAGCCTACTTGAAGAGCCTACAATTACGGTTGGTATGGTTTGCAGGTTTCTCTTGGGTGCCATGGATTTGGCAGGACCTATCTAATATTTTGTCCAGACTAGATGGACCATCTTTGTTGCCTTTAAATGGCTTCTTCTGTTGACTAGGTCTGGAGCCGCTGGATCCGGCATTTACCGATGTATCATCTGGGCTTCCAGCATTGTCCCTGGCTTCAGATGTTCGAGGGTCACTGGTGCTGCTACGAGCCAACCAGCTATCCTCACCTGCGCAGAAGCGGATCATGAGTGTAGTTAGGGCTGCCATTGTTCTCGGCTTTTCCTGTCCAAGGTGTCTGGCTAGCCTTTCGTCCCGGACACTGTGCTTGAAGGCCGCTAAGGCTTCAGCGCCCGGACAGACGACTATTTGGTTCTTCTTAGTGAGAAACCGATTCCAAAGCTTGCGGGCTAACTCCTCGGGTTGTTGGATGATGTGACTTAGCTCGTCAGCGTCCGGGAGCTGGACATATGTCCCTTGAAAATTGGCCCGAAAAGCGTCCTCAAGTTCTTCCCAACTCCCAATGGAGTTCTCTGGGAGGCTGTTTAGCCAGTGCCGAGCTGGTCCTTTCAGCTTGAGGGGTAGATATTTAATGGCATGGAGATCATCTCCTCGAGCCATGTGGATGTGAAAAATGAAGTCTTCTATCCAGACGGCAGGATCCGTCTTTCCATCGTACGCTTCGATATTCACGGGTTTAAACCCTTCTCGAAAATCATGATCTAGCACCTCATCGATGAAGCACAGGGGGTGTGCGACGCCTCTGTATTTTGCTATAACATGGCCTATGTCCGATAGTTGTGATGTTCAGTATTGGCCCCGAACTGGTATATGACCGGGGCGATTGGCTTGATAGCCGCCGTCCCGTGCAGGATCTCGGTCCCTAGGTCCGTAGATAGACTTGATGTTGCTAGCTTTTTTGTTCAGGTCCTCACATAGATCGTGTTTTCGGACTTGAGCCACATCCTCCTTTCCTTTACGAGGTGGGGGTGCAGGCTTGTGTACGCCGTTTCTAGACACTCTATCCCGTCCACGAGGTGGTCGGTCTGGTTTATTGGCGGTATTATTCTTTGGTGGTATAGGCGCAGCGGCCTCTTCGTCGAATTCGGACAACAGTTTACACTTAGAATAGCCTTTGGTTTGGCCATTATAGCCATGTTTTTGCTCATCATCTAGTACTTCGTTCCATCTTTCGTTGAGTGTATCCTGTGCGGCTCGAAGCCGTCTCTGCAGCTTTTGAGGCTCCTTGCGGTGGCAATAAGCCTCCGATGGAAGCGCCTTTGTTCTGAGGGTTCTACTGGGACGATGTATTCGTCGTCGCCCAGGCTCACTTCTTCTTTGGAGACATGTTCGTAATTACTATCTTCGGCATCGCTGTCATCAGACAGCGGCTTCAGACTCTGTTCACCGTCCTCTCGCTCCTCCTCCTCCATCGCTGGGTCTGCGGGGTCTTCGGCTTGTTCCAGAATATCATCATCATTAGTGACAGTTTTACTATCTTTTCCTTTACGGGATTTGGTTCGTCGCTTTAGACGCCGACGTTTGGGAGGTTCTTTGACAGGCTTGTCCTCTAAGGGATCGTTTTCGCCCCCCCTCCTTCTCCTTAGGGGTATCCACCATGTACACACCGTATAAAGACGTAGCTGTCCACCACCCGGTTACGGGCCGGCTTCGATCTGGATCTGCTTCGGCTTCGAGGTCCATCCCTTCGATGTCTTCGGAAGCGTTGTCAAGTAGATCGGTTAGATCTTCAACCGTGGCTACCAAGTGGGTGGTGGGTGGGGAGAAAATTCTGCGTCAGCCTCCAGTTCGAACGAGATACAATGCGGCTGAGCGACCCATCTAGGGAGAGGGATCGCAACGAATTTTGCATGTCGCCATAGGGTGAGTGCTGGAAGATATCTGCAACACTGAATTCGATGTTAGACGCCTGATTGGGCTTAAAGGGTGCAGATGCACATGACTCAGAATCTGAGGCCGGAGTTGAGTCCGGAGTTCCGATAACACAGACCCCGCTTAGAGTTGGGTCTGTGTGCGGCTCCAACACCCTGGAGTCTGCGGCTTTCGTGGCGGGGTTGAGCTTCCCGTCTTTGGACGACGCGATCTGTTCTCGATCTAGGGCCAGAACTGTTGCACGTGCTATTTCCTGATCTGATGACAGAGCTAGATCGTGTTCATCGTGATGGCAGAGTGAGATTTTCGCGGGCTCGAATCCGTCGAAGATCAAGTCTCCGCGGATATCGCAACGTAGTTTAGGCTTCCAAATCTAACTTGATGGCCAGGGGCATAGCTCTTAATCTGCTCGAAGTGGCCTTCTGTGTCGGCACGGAGCATGAAGCCGCCAAACACAAAAAGTTGGCCAGGAGGGAAAATTCCCTTGGTGTCACCGTCGTTGTTGGTGACGCAATCCATCAGTCCTTCGGTCGATGACATAGTGGAACTCTCATTGAAAGCACCAATGTCGGTTTCAAACCCGGTGGATCTCGGGTAGGGGGTCCCGAACTATGCGTCTGAGGATTGATGGTAACAGGAGGCTGGGGACACGAGGTTTACCCAGGTTCAGGCCCTCTCGAACGAGGTAAAACCCTACTTCCTGCTATATTAATATGGATGAATATGAATACAAGAGTTGATCTACCTCGAGATCGTATTGGCTAAACCCTATAGTCTAGACTATAAGGATTTGTGCTTCTCTATTAGCCTCTATGGACTAAACCCTCCGATTTATATACACACCGGAGGGGCCTAGGGTTTGTACATACCATCTTGTAGAGGAAGGAAATATTACACCCGAACCTAAAACTTGCCATTATACGAATACATGAGTCCTATCCGGATATGAGAGATGATCTTCGACTATGATCATCATGGCTCACCAGTCCGGCCCACCAAGAGTTATCTGGCCTCCCGAGGATCCGTCGATCCAGGACTTCCTAACCCACAACAGCCCATTTTGCAGGGAGACAACTAGTACATCTTATCCTGGCTAAAGGTTGTCTTGGCCTGCAAAGCCTTTGATCCTGATGCCATGGTGGGCTCGGCGATGGCCTCCATCCTGCCATCCTAGCGGTCTTGGTCTTGTTGCATGGGAATGGAAACCTTTCGCAGATTCCTCGGGACTCTACGCCTGAGCCTGATTCCTTAGCACCAAAGAGGAAATTGTGGTACTGCGTCCACTGGCCCCCGCCTGGCCTGGGTTTTCATGGCTTACGTCATGCAAACCTCGCGAGGTGGGGGTTGCATAGAGTTCTCCGATCCTCAGGAGATAGCTAGACAAGGCTGCCCCTTCAGGAGGTCTTGGCGTCGTTTGTCCCGCAAGGATTGGCCCCTCGCGAGGGTCTTGAGTGTCGATGCTGAAGATGGGCCGTACAGGCTTGAAAAGGAGCCACGTCGCGGGTCGTAGGCAGGCAAGTCTGGGTACCCTAGTTCCCAGAATGCCGACAGTAGCCCCCGGGCCCAAGGCACGCTCGGACTTGGCTTCGAGGCGAAGCCATGGGGCAAGGGCGAACCTCCATGGGCCCTAATTGCCTATGGACCTGGTCAATGTGTGGCGCCTGGATTGGACGTGGGCGTCTCCACTTACCCACATCGCCTCGGCAACCAATCGACTTGACTCGAGCCTGCTGAATGCAGAAAAAGGGTCATCATTACCTTTGATTGGGGGGGGGGGCTGACGGTTTTCCTCCCTCTTTCTATAAATGGGGAGGGGCGGAGTACCCTCCGCTCATCTCCATCTCCTCGCTGCTTGCTCCTCTTCGCTTCAGGCGTCCATGGCACCACAGAGGAAGTTCCCAGCCGTTGAGAAAGGCAAGGTCCCCAACGAGAGCCCCGACATTTCCCCAATGCGAAGGGGTCGTGGGCGCCCTCGCAAGTATGTTGTGACCCCAGGTGTGGCATCCCAGGGGTGCGGGCGTGCTCCTTCGCGCTCGGGCATTGCTTCTGGGAGCCGCGGCGGCGCTTCCTCACGCGGCGAGGACTACGACAGACGAGGTAGTCTCTGCGGCGAGGGGAAACGCGTCGTAGCCGTTCGGCCTTCACGGCCACGCTTCCGCTCGGCAGACGCCTTTCCGGAGTTCGTCGTGTGGTTGGAGAGGCCCGCCAGCACCTAGCTTCCGCTCCCGCACTTCCTCGCGAGGCCGCTGTGGAGGAGGCCTGGCGGCCTATGGCTGCAAGCCGACGGGTGCTGCAGCAAGGCCTCGTGGGTGGGGTCGAGGCCGCTGCCATGGGCGACGTGTCCTTCACCCGCGGCTGGCATACGTTTTCCCGCGTGCGGGGCCTGAGCGAGTGGTGCACCCTCCACTTCAAGTATGATGGCCTCGCGGCCCTTTATGTGAGGGTGTTCGGAGAAGACGGCCAGCGCACAGGGTGCTGCCCCGAGGACGACAACGACGACGGCGAGCCCGCCCTGGACAACGTTCGTGGCTCTTCCAGCAACGGTAGATCCTCCTCAGGAAAAAGCGCCAGCAGCAGCGGCTCTGATGAGCTGCCTCACCGCCGAGCCCGGTTCGGGGGAGGCGACGAAGCATCTTGCCGTCGTTCCGCGGTGAAGAGGGAGGGGGCTCAGACAGAGCCCCCATGTTGCTGGTGCCGGGCCTCAGGAGCTGTCGTGGGCGTTCCTCTCCCTTTGGTCCTTTCTTGCATTTCCTAAGAATACGTACCGATGGGATATGTAATGGACTATGGCGCTTGTGCCAATATATTATGTTATGTTCTACTGTTCATGTTGTGTCTTGATATCTGTGCTACCACTAAGTGCGGATAGGATAACTTAGCCTGTCGAGCTCATGATAGGCGTTGGATTCCGTAGGTCTTCTCTCGAGGCTCCCTTCATGTCAGCCTCGAAGCCGTTGAGCCTCCGGAGGCGTGGGTCGTGGTGCTACTGCAAAATCAAGGAATCTAATGAGGCATCTTGTCCTTACTTACCCAGCTAGTTGTGGCCGATGGCTCTTGGTTGCGGTGCATGGAGTCACGGGCTTGGAGAAAGCGTGCGTGCGCCCGATCTCATTCGAGCGTGTCCCGCGAGGACAAAATACACCAAAGCACTGGGGTACCCAGGCTTGACGAGGTGTGACTGCGGGTTAGCCCGAGCGTATGCACCTACCTACTCCCTACGTGCGGGACACGCTTAGGAGGAGCGACGGGCAACTGCCACTCTTCCCGGAGTAAGGACGAAAGAGGCGAGCAAAACCAAAAAGGAGGGTGTCACATCCCTAGTTAGTGCTTGCATTAGGACTAGCTAGAGTGTGCATCATGTTTACTTTTCAAAGAAACTTGAAATGGGAATGACAGAAACCCCAGCACCCCTCTTCTAACAACTAGGGTTTAATAAAATCTTTTCCAATGTACCCAAAATGCCCTTCAAAAATGTTCATCATTTCTTCCTTGGTCTTAAACCTCTGCCAAAAATGGTGCACAATTTTCTAGGACATCCAGGGTCTCTGGATTAAATCATATGGTATTTGCATTTGGGCATTTAAATGCTATAAAATGTTTTATGTGCCCAAATATTCATAAACTAAAATGTTCCATGATGTTCATATTATAGGCAGTGGGCATGACTAGTTTTATGAGCTATAAAAATGCTCTGGCATTTTTATTAATTCCACAAAGTTGCAAAAGAAATGAAGTAAAAAGTAAATAGGAAAAAAAAGAAGGAAAGCAACTTACCTGAGCCCACTTGCCTGTCTAGCCCAGCCGGCCCATCCCACCAGGGGCATCTTCGTCTTCTTCGCCGCGCCAGCGCATGAAGCTGCTCGGTGGCGAGCGCCGCCGACGCGCCGGCCACCTCCTGCCTGCCTGGCTGGCCTCCTCGACCCCCTGGATGAAGCGGT
Source organism: Secale cereale (assembly GCA_902687465.1). Lineage (NCBI taxonomy): Eukaryota > Viridiplantae > Streptophyta > Magnoliopsida > Poales > Poaceae > Secale > Secale cereale. Next base: position 447,172,739 of record LR738711.1, on the reverse strand, counting down.
ACGACGCCACGCAGACCCCCTGGCCCTCTCGACCGCTCCCCTCTCTCTTCCCCCTCCCCTGGCTCTCTCCCTCGCACCGCCCGAGCGGAGCTCGTCGTTGCCGCCGCGTCCACCGAGTCCCCCTCGCATCTCCGACGAGCCCCCGAGCTCCGCCTTGCTGCCGTGCTTCTCTACGCCGAACCACAGCACCCCGAGCGCCTTGAGGCTTCGTCTTCGAGCTCGTCTTCTCCGCACGGCCGCCGGACGCCATCGACGAATTCGCCGGACCCCGTGCCTCCCCTGCCTCGCCAACTTTACCAGAAGATCCACGGTGAGCCCCGGTTCCGTTTCCTCCATGCCCCGTCGCCTGTCTCGCTCCCTAACAGCATCGGCCACCAGAGCCGAGCACTCCTCGCCGCCGGCCATGGCGCCGCCGCGGCCACAACGACTGCCACTCGCGTCTAAGTGCATCACCGCACTCAGCACATCACCACGGACCCGTAGCAACCAAGTGCTGCTCCTGCCATGCGCTGTAACGTCGTAATCATCGACGCTTGAATTCTGGCCGCCGCCTTCAAGCTCGCCGCCGATGATGCCGGCCACCCCAGCACCTACCGTTGCCTCCACTAGATGCGCACGAGTCCCAGCTCGCTGTAGAGCCCAACCGCGACTCAAACGGTGGCCTGTAGGCAAAACCCGAACACCGCCGCCGTGTCTGGCCTCGCCGGCGTCGAGCCGCCGGTGGGTTTTAACCCGTTTGACCACGCCTGGACCCCCCCTGTGTCGCTGACATGTGGGGCCGGTCGTTGACTAACTTAGTTTAGATTTTATTTTAAACACTAATTGCTGTCATTAGTCTAGTGAGTCAAAGACATGTGGGGCCTAGCCCCTGTTAACTTTAGTTTAGTGTTAAGCTCTTTCAGTTAGCACCAGAGTCACTGACATGAGGGACCCACTGGCCAGGTTTGACCTGGGCGCCCTGTTGACTAGCTGACGTCAGCATGATGTCATGCTGACGCAGTAAAGGATTTTCTGGGATTTTTAGATTTAAAAACAATTCAGGAAATTCCAGAAAATGCTGTAAACTTCAAAAAATCATATAAATTCAGCAGTAGCTCAGATGGAAAAGATTTATATATGAAAATTGATCAGAAAAATCCAATCTTTCCAATGGCACTAGTTTCATGCATGTTTGAGCAAGTTAACCTTGCTGTATACATTAAAACATGATAATGCACTTAATTAAATAATAGTTGGAGTTTCAATTTGAATCTTTGATTCAAATGGGCTCAAACCCTTCTGGTTATAGTTGCATTAGCCCAAAACACATGCATCTTGCCATATCATGAGCATGCATCATATTGTTGCATTTGTTTGTTTATTGATTGTATCACCGATATTCTCCGTGTTAGGTCCTGCTCCCGAGGATACTCCTGCGTATCCAGCTGAAGAGCAGTACCCGACAACTACTTTGTCAGGCAAGCAATCATTGATCATTCCGATACAAACCCATCTTCTTGCTCCTACTCTCTTTTACTGCATTAAGGCAATAGTGTGTGAACTGCTACTTGCTGCGGAAGTTGAACCCTATTCCCTTGCATGACCTGTCATTGCCACAGTAAATAGTTGAAACCCACTAGCATGTGTAGGAGTTGATTGAGCCATGTGATGTGTGTTCCACCATGCTATTTGTTTATGTTGCCTGCTATGCTTAGAGTTGTGTCAGGTCTGATCCATCTGGGTGATGGATCAGAGTGAAATGATCATACCGGTAAAGAGAGGGAATTGTGGAACATGTTTGGTAAAGGTATCGATGAAAGGCCATGTAGGAGTACGTGGTGGGTTGTTTCATTGGAACCGTCCATAGGACCTGAGATCTGTATGTGTGGTTCAAGTTACAGTTACTACCACACATTGGGCCCTGAAATATGACCCCGCTCGACTTATTGACTGCCATGTTCTCTGTCCAGGAGTTGCAACTAGTTTCTGGTGTTTGTAGTTTACTGGTGGTCGTGCACAGCGCTGACCCTCGGGGTGGGCTGTGATGCGACAGGTACGTGGCACGGTGTACCGATTGCCTGTTTGGTGATTCGGGAACCCTGTAAACATCGTTTGGGGCTGTGAGCGACACCCCGGCCGGATCTCCCCACGGATGGAACCCAAATAGGCGATAAACCTGGACGAGAGACTTGAGTGGTTGGTTAGTGTTGGAAATATGCCCTAGAGACAATAATAAATTGGTTATTATTATATTTCCTTGTTCATGATAATTGTTTATTATCCATGCTAGAATTGTATTGATAGGAAACTCAGATACATGTGTGGATACATAGACAAACACCATGTCCCTAGTAAGCCTCTAGTTGACTAGCTCGTTGATCAACAGATGGTCACGGTTTCCTGACCATGGACATTGGATGTCGTTGATAACGGGATCACATCATTAGGAGAATGATGTGATGGACAAGACCCAATCCTAAGCCTAGCACAGATCGTGTAGTTCGTATGCTAAAGCTTTTCTAAATGTCAAGTATCTTTTCCTTAGACCATGAGATTGTGCAACTCCCGGATACCGTAGGAATGCTTTGGGTGTACCAAACGTCACAACGTAACTGGGTGGCTATAAAGGTGCACTACAGGTATCTCCGAAAGTGTCTGTTGGGTTGGCATGAATCGAGACTGGGATTTGTCACTCCGTGTGACGGAGAGGTATCTCTGGGCCCACTCGGTAGGACATCATCATAATGTGCACAATGTGATCAAGGAGTTGATCACGGGATGATGTGTTACAGAACGAGTAAAGAGACTTGCCGGTAACGAGACTGAACAAGGTATCGGGATACCGACGATCGAATCTCGGGCAAGTACTGTACCGATAGACAAAGGGAATTGTATACGGGGTTGATTGAATCCTTGACATCGTGGTTCATCCGGTGAGATCATCGTGGAGCATGTGGGAGCCAACATGGGTATCCAGATCCCACTGTTGGTTATTGACCGGAGAGTCGTCTCGGTCATGTCTGCGTGTCTCCCGAACCCGTAGGGTCTACACACTTAAGGTTCGGTGACGCTAGGGTTGTAGAGATATAAGTATGCGGAAACCCGAAAGTTGTTCGGAGTCCCGGATGAGATCCCGGACGTCACGAGGAGTTCCGGAATGGTCCGGAGGTAAAGATTTATATATAGGAAGTCCTATTTTGGCCACCGGAAAATGTTCGGGATTTTTCGGTATTGTACCGGGAAGGTTCTAGAAGGTTCCGAAGTGGGGCCCACCTGCATGGGGGGACCCACATGAACGTGGGTAGTGGGGGCAAGGCCCCACACCCCTGGTCAAGGCGCACCAAGATCCCCCCTTAGAAGGAATAAGATCATATCCCGAAGGGATAAGATCAAGATCCCTAAAAAGGGGAGGATAACAATCGGTGGGGAAAGGAAATGATGGGATTTCTTTCCCCCACCTTTGCCAACGCCCCAATGGACTTGGAGGGCAAGAAACCAGCCCCCTCCACCCCTATATATAGTGGGGAGGCGCATGGGAGCCGCACCCCAAGCCCTGGCGCCTCCCTCTCCCTCCCGTGACACATCTCCCTCCTCCCGCAGCGCTTGGCGAAGCCCTGCTGGAATCCCGCTACTTCCACCACCACGCCGTCGTGCTGCTGGATCTCCATCAACCTCTCCTCCCCCCTTGCTGGATCAAGAAGGAGGAGACGTCCCCACTCCGTACGTGTGTTGAACACGGAGGTGCCGTCCGTTCGGCGCTAGGATCATCGGTGATTTGGATCACGACGAGTACGACTCCATCATCCCCGTTCTCTTGAACGCTTCCGCTCGCGATCTACAAGGGTATGTAGATGCACTCCCCTTTATGCGCGTTGCTAGATTACTCAATAGATAGATCTTGGTGATGCGTAGGAAAAATTTTGATTTTCTGCTACGATCCCCAACAGTGGCATCATGAGCTAGGTCTATGCGTAGTATCTTGCACGAGTAGAACACAAAGTAGTTGTGGGCGTAGATCATGTCAATTTACTTGCCGTTACTAGTCTTATCTTGATTCGGCGGCATCATGGGATGAAGCGGCCCGGACCGACCTTACACGTACTCTTACGTGAGACAGGTTCCACCGACTGACATGCACTAGTTGCATAAGGTGGCTAGCGGGTGTCTGTCTCTCCCACTTTAGTCGGATCGGATTCGATGAAAAGGGTCCTTATGAAGGGTCAATAGAAATTGGCATATCACGTTGTGGTTTTTGGCGTAGGTAAGAAACGTTCTTGCTAGAAACCTATAGCAGCCACGTAAAAACTTGCAACAACAATTAGAGGACGTCTAACTTGTTCTTGCAGCATGTGCCGTGTGATGTGATATGGCCAAAAGGATGTGATGAATGATATATATGTGATGTATGAGATTGATCATGTTCTTGTAATAGGAATCACGACTTGCATGTCGATGAGAATGACAACCGGCAGGAGCCATAGGAGTTGTCTTATTTATTGTATGACCTGCGTGTCACTGAATAACGCCATGTAATTACTTTACTTTATTGCTAAACGTTAGCCATAGTAGTAGAAGTAATGTTTGGCGAGACGACTTCATGGAGATCATGATGATGGAGATCATGGTGTCATGCCGGTGACAATGATGATCATGGAGCCCCGAAGATGAAGATCAAAAGGAGCAAAATGATATTGGCCATATCATGTCACTATTTGATTGCATGTGATGTTTATCATGTTTTACATCTTATTTGCTTAGAACGACGGTAGTGAATAAGATGATCTCTCACTAAAATCTCAAGAATTGTGTTCCCCCTAACTGTGCACCGTTGCTAAGGTTCGTTGTTCCGAAGCACCACGTGATGATCGGGTGTGATAGGTTCTAACGTTCGCATACAACGGGTGTAAGCCAGATTTACACACGCAATACACTTAGGGTTGACTTGACGAGCCTAGCATGTACAGACATGGCCTCGGAACACGGAAGACCGAAAGGTCGAACATGAGTCGTATAGAAGATACGATCAACATGAAGATGTTCACCGTTGATGACTAGTCCGTCTCACGTGATGATCGGACACGGCCTAGTCGATTCGGATCATGTATCACTTAGATGACTAGAGAGATTTCTATCTGAGTGGGAGTTCATTAGATGAACTTCATTGTCATGAACAATAGTCTAAGTTATCTTTGCAAATTATGTTATAGACCAATAACTGCGTTGTAGCTCCCTGTTTAATACGATCCTAGAGAAAGACTAAGTTGAAAGATATTGTAAGCAATGATGCGGACTGGGTCCGTAGTCCGAGGAGTGTCCTTACTGCTGCACAGAAAGCTTACGTCTTTGATGCACCGCTCGATGTGCAAACCCCTACAACGTTGTCTGTGGATGTTGTGAACACCTGAGAGACACGTCCTGATGACTACTTGATAGTTTAGTGCGCCATGCTTTACGGCTTAGAATCGGGATTCCAATGACGTTTTGAACGCCATAGAACATATGAGATGTTCTAAGAGCTGAAATTGGGATTTCAGGCTCATGCCCGTGTTGAGAGGTATGAGACCTCTGACAAGTTCTTTTGCCAAAAAGATGGAGGAGAATGGCTCAACTAGTGAGCATGTGCTCAGAATGTCTGGGTGCTAAAATCACTTGAACCAAGTGGGAGTTAATCTTCCAAATGAGATAGTGGTTGACGGAATTCTCTAGACACTATCACCAAGCTACTAGAACTTCGTGATGAACTATGACATGCAAAGGATGGAGATGATCCCGGAGCTATTAGCAGTTCTTAAGACCGCAAAAGTAGAAATCAAGAAGGAGCATCAAGTGTTGATGGTTTAACAATACCACTAGTTTCAAAAGGGCAAGGGCAAGAAGGGAAACTTCATGAATGGCAAACCAGTTGTCGCACTAATGAAGGAACCCAAGGTTGAACCCAAACCTTGAGACTAAGTGCTTCTATTGTAAGGGGAAAGTCATATGGTAGCGGAACTACCCCAAATACATGGTAGATAAGAAAGCTGGCAACTTCAACCAAGTATGTTTGATATACGTGTTATTGATGTGTACCTTATTAGTACTCCTTGTAGTATCTGGGTATTGGATACCGGTTCAGTTGCTATTATTAGTGACTTGAAGCAAAAGCTACTGACTGAATGGAGACTAGCTAAGGGCGAGGTAACGATGTATGTTGGAAGTGTTTCAAAGGTTGATAAGATTAGCATCGCACGCTCCCTCTACCTTCGGGATTAGTGTTGAACCTAGATAAATGTTATCAGGTGTCTACGTTGAGCATGAATATGATTAGATCATGTTCATTGCAATACGGTTATTCATTTAAGTTAGAGAATAATGGTTATTCTGTTTACATGAATAATACCTTTATGGTCATGCACCCTATGGTTTATTGAATCTCGATCATAGTAATACACATGATAATAATATTAACGCCAAAAGATGTAGAGTTAATAATGATAGTACCACTTTCTTGTGGCACTGCCGCTTAGGTCATTTTGGCATAAAATGCATGAAGAAACTCCATGCTGATGGATGTTTGGAGTCACTTGATTTTGCATCGCTTGACATATGCGAGCCATGCCTCATGGACAAGATGACTAAGATCCTGTGTTCAGGTACAATGAAACGGGAAAGTGACTTGTTGGAAATCATACATGCTGATGTGTGTGATCCAATGAGAATTAAGGCGTGTGGTGGATATCGTTATTTTCTCATCTTCACTGACGATTTGAGTAGATATCGGTATATTTACTTAATGAAGCAAAAGTCTGAAACGTTTGAAAAGTTCAAGCAATTTCAGAGTGAAGTTAACAATCATCATAACAAGAAGATCATGTTCCTACGATCTGATCAAGAGGAGATTTTCTGAATTATGAGTTTGGCAATCACGTAAGACATTGTGGAAATGTTTCACAGTTGAAGCCACCTGGAACACCACAGCGTAATGGTGTGTCCGGACGTCGTAATCGAACCTTATGAGATATGGTGCGATCTATGATGTATCTTACCGATCTACCGCTATTATTTTGAGGTTATGCATTAGAGACAACTGCATTCACTTTAGATAGGGCACCATCTAAGTCCGTTGAGACGACGCTGTCTGGTTTGGCAAGAAACCAAAGTTGTCGTTTTCTTAATGTTTGGGGCTGCGATGCTTATGGCTTCAGCCGGGAAAAAGCTCGAACCCAAAGCGGACAAATACATCTTCATAGGATACCCAATGGTAACAGTTGGGTATACCTTCTGTCTCAGATCCAAGGGCAAAAATGTTTGTCGCTAAGAACGGGTCCTTTCTCGAGAAGGAGTTTCTCTCGAAAGAATTGAGTGGGAGGAAGATAGAACTTGATGAGGTTGTCAAACCCTCACTTCAACCGGAGAGTAGTGCAACACAGAAAGATGTTTCTGTGGAACCTACGACTGTGAAGAGGAAACTAATGATAGTGATCATGAAGCTCCAGATCAAGTTGCTATCGAACCTCGTAGGTCGACAAGGATATGTACTACTCCTGAGTGGTACGGTGATCCTGTCTTAGAAGTCATGTTGTTGGACAACAATGAACCTACGAACTATGGAGAAGCGATGGTGGGCCCATATTCCGACAAATGGTTAGAAGCCGAGAAATCCGAGATAGGATCCATGTATCAAAACAAAGTATGGACTTTGGTGGACTTGCCCGATGATCGGCAAGCCATTGAGATAAATGGATATTTAAGAAGAAGACGGACGTGGACGGTAATGTCACCGTCTATGAAGCTCGACTTGTGGCGAAGCGTTTTTCACAAGTTCAAGGAGTTGACTACGATGAGATTTTCTCACCCGTAGCGATGCTTAAGTCCGTCGGAATCAAGTTAGCATAAGCTGCATTTATGAAATCTGGCAGATGGATGTCAAAACAAGTTTTCTTACCAGTTTTCGTAAGGAAAGGTTGTATGTGATACAATCAGAAAGGTTTTGTTGATCCTAAGGATGCTAAAAGGTATGCTAGCTCCAGCGATCCTTCCATGGACTAGAGCAAGCATCTCGGAGTCGGAATATACGCTTTGATGGAGTGATCAAAGTTTTTGGGTTTATACTAAGTTTGTTAGAAACTTGTATTTACAATAAAGTGAGTGGGAGCACTACAACATTTCTGATAAGTATATGTGAATGACATATTGTTGATCTGAAATGGTGTAGAATTTCTGGAAAGCGTAAAGGGTTGTTTGAAAAGAGTTTTTCAAAGGAAGACCTAGATAAAGCTGCTTACATATTGGGCATCAAGATCTATACAGATAGATCAAGACGCCTGATAATACTTTCAAAAGAACACACACCTTTGACATGATTTTGAAGGAGTTCAAAATAGATCAGTCAAAGAAGGAGTTCTTGCCTGAGTTGTAAGGTGTGAAGTTGAGTAAGACTCAAAGCTTGACCGCGGCAGAAGAAAGAGGAAGGACGAAGGTCGTCCCCTATGCTTTTGTAATAGGCTCTATACGATATGCCATGCTGAGTACCGCACCTGATGTGTGCCTTGCCAAATGTTTGGCAAGAGGGTACAAAGGTGATCCAGGAGTGGATCACCAGATAGCAGTCAAAATTATCCTTAGAGGAATAAGGAAATGTTTCTCGGTTATGGAGGTGATAAAGAGTTCGACATAAAGAGTTACGTCGATGCAAGCTTAACACCTATCCGGATAACTCTGAGTGGAGATACCGGATACGTATAATGGAGCAACAGTTTGGAATAGCTCCAAGTGGAACGTGGTAGCAGGATCTACGATATGACATAAAGTTTTTGCGAAGTACATAGGGATCTGAATGTTGCAGACCCGTTGACTACAACCCCTCTCACAAGCATAACATGATCAAACCCAGAACTCATTGAGTGTTAATCACATATTGATGTGAACTAGATTACTGACTCTAGTAAACTCTTTGGATGTTAGTCACATGGCGATGTGACCTATGGGTGTTAATCACATGGCGATGTGAACTAGATTATTGACTCTAGTGCAAGTGGGAGACTGTTGGAAATATGCCCTAGAGGCAATAATAAATTGGTTATTATTATATATCCTTGTTCATGATAATTGTTTATTATCCATGCTAGAATTGTATTGATAGGAAACTCAGATACATGTGTGGATACATAGACAAACACCATGTCCCTAGTAAGCCTCTAGTTGACTAGCTCGTTGATCAACAGATGGTCACGATTTCCTGACCATGGACATTGGATGTCGTTGATAACGGGATCACATCATTAGGAGAATGATGTGATGGACAAGACCCAATCCTAAGCCTAGCACAGATCGTGTAGTTCGTATGCTAAAGCTTTTCTAAATGTCAAGTATCTTTTCCTTAGACCATGAGATTGTGCAACTCCCGGATACCGTAGGAATGCTTTGGGTGTACCAAACGTCACAACGTAACTGGGTGGCTATAAAGGTGCACTACAGGTATCTCCGAAAGTGTCTGTTGGGTTGGCATGAATCGAGACTGGGATTTGTCACTCCGTGTGATGGAGAGGTATCTCTGGGCCCACTCGGTAGGACATCATCATAATGTGCACAATGTGATCAAGGAGTTGATCACGGGATGATGTGTTACGGAACGAGTAAAGAGACTTGCCGGTAACGAGACTGAACAAGGTATCGGGATACCGACGATCGAATCTCGGGCAAGTACTGTACCGATAGACAAAGGGAATTGTATACGGGGTTGATTGAATCCTTGACATCGTGGTTCATCCGATGAGATCATCGTGGAGCATGTGGGAGCCAACATGGGTATCCAGATCCCGCTGTTGGTTATTGACCGGAGAGTCGTCTCGGTCATGTCTGCGTGTCTCCCGAACCCGTAGGGTCTACACACTTAAGGTTCGGTGGCGCTAGGGTTGTAGAGATATAAGTATGCGGAAACCTGAAAGTTGTTCGGAGTCTCGGATGAGATCCCGGACGTCACGAGGAGTTCCGGAATGGTCCGGAGGTAAAGATTTATATATAGGAAGTCCTATTTTGGCCACCGGAAAATGTTCGGGATTTTTCGGTATTGTACCGGGAAGGTTCTAGAAGGTTCCGAAGTGGGGCCCACCTGCATGGGGGGACCCACATGAACGTGGGTAGTGGGGGCAAGGCCCCACACCCCTGTTCAAGGCGCACCAAGATCCCCCCTTAGAAGGAATAAGATCATATCCCGAAGGGATAAGATCAAGATCCCTAAAAAGGGGGGATAACAATCGGTGGGGAAAGGAAATGATGGGATTTCTTTCCCCCACCTTTGCCAACGCCCCAATGGACTTGGAGGGCAAGAAACCAGCCCCCTCCACCCCTATATATAGTGGGGAGGCGCATGGGAGCCGCACCCCAAGCCCTGGCGCCTCCCTCTCCCTCCCGTGACACATCTCCCTCCTCCCGCAGCGCTTGGCGAAGCCCTGCTGGAATCCCGCTACTTCCACCACCACGCCGTCGTGCTGCTGGATCTCCATCAACCTCTCCTCCCCCCTTGCTGGATCAAGAAGGAGGAGACGTCCCCACTCCGTACGTGTGTTGAACACGGAGGTGCCGTCCGTTCGGCGCTAGGATCATCGGTGATTTGGATCACGACGAGTACGACTCCATCATCCCCGTTCTCTTGAACGCTTCCGCTCGCGATCTACAAGGGTATGTAGATGCACTCCCCTTTATGCTCGTTGCTAGATTACTCCATAGATAGATCTTGGTGATGCGTAGGAAATTTTTTGATTTTCTGCTACGATCCCCAACAGTTAGGTCGTGGTCTACACCCACGTCGGCTTTCGCTTGAAGTCTGCCGAGCACATGTCGTGTGCAGACGCTAAGTGGTGAAAACATGTGTGAAGAAGTACACCCCTGCAAGGTTACCAATCTATTCGAATAGCCGTTGTTCGCGGTACGGACTACTTGGTTACTCTTACAGGTCATAGACAAGTTGATGGATACTAGTAAAAGCCTCAAGACACGTGTGAGTACCGTGGATGGCTCTTTCGTAGGATAACGGAAGATAATCCTCGGTGGTGTATTGTTGTGGAGAGTAGAGGACTCGGGTACGTAGTATAATCTTGCAATCTGTTGAGAGTTGTAGTATAGGTGAGCCAAGAGTCAAAGTTGGCTTTCTGCTATGAACTCCACTACCCCCTGTTGATAATGTTGCATGTATGATAGGTTCTGTTGTAAGACTTGCTGAGTACCTTTGTACTCATGTTTGCTTAATAACTGTTGCAGAGGAGAACCCTGCCCCTTCTGATGGGTTCTACATAGACGTTGACGTCGACGAGTAGCTTGTCACCCAGACGGAGATCTGGAGCTTCTGAAGGGCTTTGTAGATAGTCAGGCTACACCAAGCCTGTTTTATCTTCTAAGTTGTCTATACTCAGACATGTAGCTTCCGCTTGTGCTTGTATGACTGTATGACTTGAGTGTTGGGTCATGTGACCCCTACCTGTATGGATATGTTATGTATGGCTCTTGGAGCCTTTTAAATAAAGTACTTTGAGTCATAGAGTTCTGTTGTGATGCAATGTTGTATTTGCACATATTGAGCATATTGTGTGTATGATTGAAATGCTTGGTATGTGTGGGATCTGACACCTAGTTGTTTTCCTTTGGTAGCCTATCTTACAGGGAAATGCCTCCTAGTGCTTCCAATGAGCCTTGGTAGCTTGCTACTGCTCGGAACACGTAGGCTGGCCGGCATGTGTCCTTCTTCGTTCTTGTGTCTGTCCCTTAGGGGAAATGTCGCGCGTTGTTCCTTTAAGTCCATGTAGCTTGCTACGACTTGGGTTCTTACGTTGATGACCGACACGTTTGTTGCTGGGTCATGGATGCCTGTCTCTATAATTTAGTGCCACTTTTGGTTTATAACTAGCCATGTCGGCCCGGGTTCTCTGTCATATGGATGCTAGCGACACTGTCATATACGTGTGCCAAAATGCGCAAACGGTCCCGGGCCAGGTAAGGTGGCACCCGTGGGGATACCGTGCGTGAGGCCGCAAAGTGATATGACGTGTTACAGCTAGATCGGTGTGACTTAGGATTGGGGTCCTGACAGCATTGGCATCAGAGCTGGACTGCCTGTAGGTTTCTCAAGCCAAACTGGTCGATGTTGAGTCTAGAAAAATTCTTAGTTATATGTAGGGGAATTGATTGTGGAAGGGAACGTAAGGCTCTTTTTACTCCTTTACCTTATGCCCTTCTGATCTGAGTCAGTCTATTCTTTCTACGGGGATTTAGGACTAGACCTCTTATCCTTACTAGGTTCATGTGTTACTAATCCGTAGACTCTTAGGATTCACCCTGGGCATAAAAACCGAAGACCGAAAACCGAACCCGAAAAGACCGAGACGGAACCCGAAAAGACCGAACTAGAAAAGACCGAATAAAATACGGTCTGCGTGAACAGAAGACCGAACTAATTATGGTCTGTTTGGTCCTCCCGTCTTCAGGACCGAATAGACCATATAGACCGAACTAAAAAAGCCCATACGCAAGAGTGCAAGACCATATTTAGCAAAGGCCCATCCAGCTAGCCTAAGGTCATGAGCGAGATACGCACATCTCATGATTCACAGGCCACCAGCTGCAGCACTCTCGTTATTCTAAAAAAAAGATGTTGCCTCTCATTCCTCCTTTTCTTCACAACCATCCGAGCTGTAGTTCATCACCAGCTCGTCCTCTTACACGTTGGTCACAGGCTCGCTGTCTACTGTCTTCTTCCTGTGCTCCATCTCGCATCTGAAGGTAAGAAAACATACAATACAACCGCTACTCGTCTGAATTTTCTTATCTACAGATGCACATCTATACACACATTTGTTGTCTCTATTTGTTGTCTCAGTACATATGCACCTCTATACAAACATGCAGTTTGTTACTGGAAATAACATGAATATGAGTTGTAGCGATTAATTTGGTCTGTTTGGTCCGGACCGAAGACCGAATAATAAAGACCGAAGACAGAATAGTGAAGAACCGAAAAGACCGAAATTATTATGGTCTTAAATTATGGAAGACTGAATTCTTGGAAGACCGAAAAGACCGAACCGAATAAACCAAAAAGATCGAACGCCCAGGCTGACTTAGGATTGTTGGTTTCAAGCCTCAGTTTAGTTTCTACACTTTCCGTATGATGATTTGTTGGACCCGGAACCTTGATATGACATGTTGAGTGGCTATGCTATCATTTGTATGATGTCTCAAATCTTTTTGAGCATTTACAGTTGTTATGCTGCCGATTTCTTCCAGAAACACTAATGCCTTTGCATTACTTGTGTTTCAGATGTCTGGCCGCACACCTCACCAAGTGGTTCGTTTGACTCGGTGCATTAATGTGCCCGGTCACACGGCCATGCTAGTCCGTGTGCTGACTGAGACCGGTTATCGCTGGTATCCTGAGTACACCGTGGAGGAACAGTACCGGGATTTCAATCAGAGTCAATATTTCTGCACAGTCCGGATATACCCCTCATATCCCGGAGCTAACGACCCCATCCATTGACCTTATGGACTCGGGGTTACTATCGAGATGGCAGTGCAGGATGCCGCCTATTCGATGATGACCATTCTCCGGGCTAGGCATGCCCTGTTGCTGAACACTGAGTTCTGTTACATGCCAGCCTCACTTCCCGGAGAGGAAGGCTACTACACTGGTCTGTACACTGATGCTGCTCATGAGGAGCCACTGCTCCAGACTACTGTTCATATGCTGGAGGATAGGGACCGTGAGGTCCGTGCCCTCCGAATGGAGCTGTATAACACTCGAGCCGCCCATTGGACTACTTTGACACGGCTTGCACCTGCTGTGCACGCCGGATATCTGGATATGCGGGATTTGTACCCCGTACGGACTCGTCTGCCTGATCGTATGGATTGGCGTGACATTGGGGGTATTACACCTCCACGTGGGCGTCGGTTACCACCAGCATCAGGCCCGAGGCCACATCCATGTCCCTATGGTCCACAGCCTTCGAGTGCTCGAGAGTTTCAAGATCCATCTGTTCCACTTCCAGGCTACGGCGGTAATCTCTACGAAGATTACTACGGGAATGTCTGAGCTAGACCGTGGCAGTAGTAGTATTGTAGTAGTATTTCCACAGTCCTGCGCGTCTTGTGGAATATAACTTAGCTAGTACTGAGTTTCGGAGGTGTAGTTAAATAATGTATAGGAGCTTGGAATGCCTCTGATGGGATGTATCGTCTTTCACCGCAGTTGTACTTTAGCCTTGGCTTGTACTAAGCTATGTATGGTGTGTATGACCACTGGTGTATATATAGCAGTTTCTATATTACCATGTCGTACGGATGAACATCTCTGCATTCCGTGTCATCCATTACATTCTGCACTCCTATGTCAAGTTTTTGCCATCCCTATCTAAACCGTTGTCTTGTTTTCCTAGGATGGTCAACACTCGCAGCACTCCTGCTGCTCAGGAGCAGGGTGAGGCTAGTGGGGCTAGAGATGAGAATCTGCCCCAGCCACCCTCCTTGGCTGAAGTTATGCTCGAGGCAGAACGGAACAAGAGAGAGACCAACCGTCAGCTGGAACGCATAGAGCAGAACACTGGGTTCCGTCAGAGGAATGACATGGTGTCAATCAATGATTTTATCAAGATGTGCCCACCGAAGTTCCATCACTCCACTAAACCTCTGGATGCGGATGACTGGCTTCGTAGTATCACCTACAAGCTACACTCTGCCCGTGTGGCCGAAGCTGATAAGGTTACCTACGCCGCCTACCATATTGAGGGCCCTGCCGGTAGGCCAAATCACTACTTGGGTTGAGTTCAGTGAGGCATTCCGTGAACATCACATTCCAGAAGGTCTCATGGATCGCAAGCGGGAGGAATTCTGCAATTTCACCCAGGGCCGGTTAACTGTGGATGGCTATAGTCGCGAGTTTGGCAACTTGGCACGCTATGCACCTGAGGAAGTATCCATCGATGCCCAGAAGCAGACGAGGTTCCGCAAGGGACTCAACCCTGAACTCCGCCGAGATCTACATCTACACGAGTGAACTTCCTTCCAGAAGCTGGTAAACAAAGCTATCAGTGCTGAGACGGGCCAGACTGATTTCGAAGCCACACGCAAGCATCCACGTGACTTTGGTTCCTCATCCGGCTCTGGCTCTCACAAGCGCCGTGTGTGGGTTCCTAACACTGCTCTGCCACCCAAGTACACACCGAGGCCATCCTATGAGGCGCCTCGCCCAACTCAACAGTATGCACCTGCCAAGACTTATGGAGGACCACCTACCAACTTTGCTCCACGCACTGGCACTGTGACATGCTTCAAGTGTGGAGAATCGAGGCACTACATGCGTGAGTGTCCTCAGAACCAACCAGGAAAACCCGTTGGCCGTGGTAAGCCAACCGGCAAGGTGAATTATGTCAAACCAATTCCCACTGCACGTGGTCATGTCAACTATGTTTCTGCTGAGGAAGCTTATGAGGATCCTAACGTCGTCCTTGGTACGCTTCTCGTTAACTGCCATCCGACATCTGTTCTTTTCGATACTGGAGCATCCCATTCGTTCATATCTGAGAGCTATGCTCGATTGCACAACATGACTTTTTGTGACATGCCTACTTCCATGGTTATTCAAACTCCTGGTTCAAAGTGGCAAACCTCTAGGGTAAGCCATGGAAATGAAATCCTTGTCGATAGACTTGTTTTCCTTGCATCTCTAATCGCTCTCAAGTCCTCGGACATAAACATCATTTTGGGTATGGATTGGATGACAACTCATTATGCCAAGATTGATTGCTACACTAGGACCGTTCAACTTACACACCCATCCGGCAAGATAGTCAATGTCTTGACCCGACTGGCTGAGTGTCAGCTCTACTCTCTTAATGCCAGCCCTCTACCAAAACTCGAAGATATCCCGGTAGTCCGTGACTTTCCGGATGTTTTTCCAGAAGAACTGCCAGGTGTTCCACCTGACAGAGATGTTGAGTTCGTGATAGACCTTATTCCAGGAACTGTCCCAATCTCTAGGAGACCTTATAAGATGGCACACCTAGAATTAGCTGAGCTTAAGAAACAACTCGATGAGTCCTTGCAAAAGGGTTTCATCCGCCCTAGTTCTTCCCTTTGGGCTTGTCCCGTCCTCTTTGTCAAGAAGAAGGATGGAACGGAACGGATGGTTGTAGATTACCGACCTGTCAATTTGGTCACCATAAAGAACAAGTATCTGCTCCCTAGGATCAACGACCTGTATGATCAGCTCGCTAGGTTCTCAGTCTTTTCTAAAATGGATTTGAGGTTGAGCTACCATCAAATCAAAATCAAGAACGGGGACATCCCTAAAACGGCTTTTGTTACTCGTTATGGCCAATACGAGTACACCGTCATGTCCTTCGGGTTAACCAATGCCCCAGCCACCTTCTCCCGGCTAATGAATTCTATATTCATGGAGTATTTGGATAAATTCGTCGTGGTATACCTCGATGATATACTCATCTACTCCAAAAACAAGGAAGATCATGCCGAGCATTTAAGGCTGGTATTGACGAAACTTCGAGAGCACCGCCTTTATGCCAAAATTTCTAAATGTGAATTCTGGTTGCCGGAAGTGACCTATCTAGGTCATGTGATCTCTGGCAAGGGTATTGCTGCCAATCCCGAGCGAGTTCAAGCCGTCCTTGATTGGACTCCCCCTGAATCGGTCAAGCAAGTTAGGAGTTTCCTTGGCTTAGCGAGCTATTGCCGACGCTTTGTCGAGAATTTCTCCAAGGTTGCTAAACCTCTAACTGAACTCCTCAAGAAAGATAAAAATTTTGAGTGGACCCCACAGTGTGAGTCCAGCTTTCAGGAACTGAAAAGACGCCTGACATCTGCACCCGTACTGGTACCACCAGACTTTTCCAAGGATTTTATTATCTACTGCGACGCCTCGCGACAAGGACTAGGTTGCATACTCATGCAAGATCGTCAAGTGATTGCTTACGCATCCCGACAGTTGCGTCCACATGAGGATAACTATCCTACACATGATCTAGAGCTTGCAGCTGTAGTCCACACACTCAAAACATGGCGACATTACCTTCTTGGTAATCGCTGTGAAATCTTCACTGATCACCAAAGTCTGAAATACATCTTCACCCAACCGGATCTAAATCTCAGGCAAAGACGTTGGGTTGAGTTGCTTATAGATTATGACTTAGGAATCACTTACACCCCTGGGAAGGCCAATGTCATGGCTGACGCACTAAGTTGTAAGTCTTATTGTAACAACTTGATGTTACAACAAGGGCAACCATTTCTTTACGAGGAATTTCGTAAGCTTAACCTTCACATTGTTCCTCGAGGATTCCTTTCCACCTTGGTGGCGGAACCTACCCTTATGGATCAAATCATAGCTGCCCAGAAGCGTGATAAGGGTATATCCCGACTCCAGGAGAGCATTGCTAGCGGACTCGCTAGAAGCTTCTCTATGGATGATCGAGGTGTTGTCTTCTTCGAGAACCGTTTAGTGGTTCCCAAGAACCAGCATGTACGGCAGTTAATCCTTAAGGAGGCTCGTGAATCTCCTCTCACGATTCATCCCGGTAGTACCAAAATGTATCAGGACCTACGCCAGAGGTTCTGGTGGACTAGGATGAAGAGAGAAATTGCTCGATTCATTGCTAACTGCGACGTTTGTCGTCGACTCAAAGCAGAGCATCAACGGCCTACTGGCACCCTTCAACCTTTAGCTATTCCTTAATGGAAATGGGACAAGGTCTGTATGGACTTCATTACCGGGTTTCCCAGGACCAGAAAAGGGAATAATGCTATCTTCGTCGTTATCGACCGCCTCTCTAAAGTAGCCCATTTCCTGCCTGTTCGAGAGAGTATTACCGCTAGCCAGCTAGCAGATTTGTATATCTCTCGGATAGTATCACTTCATGGTGTGCCGTTGGAGATTAACTCCGACCGAGGAAGTCTTTTCACTTCACGATTTTGGGAAAGTTTCCAGAATGCTATGGGAACTCATCTCTCTTTCAGCACCGCCTTCCATCCTTAGTCAAGTGGTCAAGTGGAACGAGTCAATCAAATTCTGGAAGATATGCTTCGAGCCTCTGTCATCTCTTTCGGTATGGAATGGGAGAAGTGTCTTCCATTTGCCGAATTCGCTTATAACAATAGTTAGCAAGCCAGCTTGGGCAAAGCTCCCTTCGAAGTTCTATATGGACGAAGGTGTCGAACACCTCTTAATTGGTCAGAAACCGGGGTAAGACAATTCTTTGGTCCGGATATGATCCAGGAAGCAGAAGAGAAAGTTCGGATTGTTCGTGAGAAATTGAAAACAGCCCAGTCCCGCCAGAAGAGCCAATATGATAGTCATCATAAGGCTGTGACTTTTGGAGTCGGCGATAAGGCTTACCTTCGGGTTACTCCTCTTAAGGGAACCCATCGCTTTGGTATCAAAGGCAAATTGGCCCCTCGTTACATCGGTCCTTTTCGCATTCTTGCCAAACGAGGAGAAGTTGCCTACCAATTGGAACTACCTCCGCACCTCTCCAGAGTTCATGATGTCTTCCACGTCTCTCAACTCAGGCGTTGCTTCTCAGATCCTATCCGCGGAGTGGACCACGAAAAGCTTGACCTCCAGGACAATCTCACATATCGAGAATACCCCGTTCGTATTCTTGATCAAACCGAGCGCACCACTCGACGTCACAATATCAAGTTTCTCAAGGTTCAATGGTCACATCATTCCGAGAGTGAAGTTACCTAGGAAAGGGAGGATCGTCTTCGTCTTGAGTACCCCACCCTCTTTCCGGAGGAACCCGAATCTCGGGACGCGATTCTTTTGAGTGGGGGTGAGTTGTCACATCCCTAGTTAGTGCTTGCATTATGACTAGCTAGAGTGTGCATCATGTTTACTTTTCAAAGAAACTTGAAATGGGAATGACAGAAACCCCAGCACCCCTCTTCTAACAACTAGGGTTTAATAAAATCTTTTCCAATGTACCCAAAATGCCCTTCAAAAATGTTCATCATTTCTGCCTTGGTCTTAAACCTCTGCCAAAAATGGTGCACAATTTTCTAGGACATCCAAGGTCTCTGGTTTAAATCATATGGTATTTGCATTTGGGCATTTAAATGCTATAAAATGTTTTATGTGCCCAAATATTCATAAACTAAAATGTTCCATGCTGTTCATATTATAGGCAGTGGGCATGACTAGTTTTATGAGCTATAAAAATGTACTGGCATTTTTATTAATTCCACAAAGTTGCAAAAGAAATGAAACAGAAAAGTAAATAGGAAAAAAAAGAAGGAAAGCAACTTACCTGAGCCCACTTACCTGTCTGGCCCAGCCGGCCCAGCCCACCAGGGGCATCTTCGTCTTCTTCGCCGCGCCAGCACATGAAGCTGCTCGGTGGCGAGCGTCGCCGACGCGCCGGCCACCTCCTGCCTGCCTGGCTGGCCTCCTCGACCCCCTGGATGAAGCGGTACGACGCCACGCAGACCCCCGACCCTCTCAACCGCTCCCCTCTCTCTTCCCCCTCCCTTGGCTCTCTCCCTCGCACCGCCCGAGCGGAGCTCGTCACTGCCGCCGCGTCCACCGAGTCCCCCTCGCCTCTCCGACGAGCCCTCGAGCTCCGCCTTGCTGCCGTTCTTCTCTACGCCGAACCACAGCACCCCGGGCGCCTTGAGGCTTCGTCTTCGAGCTCGTCTTCTCCGCACGGCCGCCGGACGCCATCGACGAATTCGCCGGACCCCGTGCCTCCCCTGCCTCGCCAACATTACTAGAAGAACCGCGGTGAGCCCCGGTTCCGTTTCCCCCATGCCCCGTCGCCTGTCTCGCTCCCTAACAGCATCGGCCACCAGAGCCGAGCACTCCTCGCCGCCGGCCATGGCACCGCCGCGGCCACAGCGACTGCCACTCGCGTCCGAGTGCATCACCGCACTCAGCACATCACCACGGACACGTAGCAACCAACTGCTGCTCCTGCCGTGCGCTGTAACGTCGTAATCATCGACGCCCGAATTCCGGTCGCCGCCTTCGAGCTCGCCGCCGATGATTCCGGCCACCCCAGCACCTACCGTTGCCTCCACTAGATGCGCATGAGTCCCAGCTCGCCGTAGAGCCCAACCGCGACTCAAACGGTGGCCTGTAGGCAAAACCCGAACACCGCCGCCGTGTCTGGCCTCGCCGGCGTCAAGCCGCCGGTGGGTTTTGACCCGTTTGACCACGCCTGGACCCCCCCTGTGTCGCTGATATGTGGGGCCGGTCATTGACTAACTTAGTTTAGATTTTATTTTAAACACTAATTGCTGTCATTAGTCTAGTGAGTCACAGACATGTGGGGCCTAGCCCCTGTTAACTTTAGTTTAGTGTTAAGCTCTTTTAGTTAGCACCAGAGTCACTGACATGAGGGACCCACTGGCCAGGTTTGACCTGGGCGCCCTGTTGACTGGCTGACATCAGCATGATGTCATGCTGACGCAGTAAATGATTTTCTGGGATTTTTAGATTTAAAAGCAATTCAGGAAATTCCAGAAAATGCTGTAAACTTCAAAAAATCATATAAATTCAACAGTAGCTCAGATGGAAAAGATTTATATATGAAAATTGATCAGAAAAATCCAATATTTCCAATGGCACTAGTTTCATGCATGTTTGAGCAACTTAACCTTGCTGTATACATTAAAACATGATAATGCACTTAATTAAATAATAGTTGGAGTTTCAATTTGAATCTTTGATTCAAATGGGCTCAAACCCTTCTGGTTATAGTTGCATTAGCCCAAAACACATGCATCTTGCCATATCATGAGCATGCATCATATTGTTGCATTTGTTTTTTTATTGATTGTATCGCCGATATTCTCCGTGTTAGGTCCTGCTCCCGAGGATACTCCTGCGTATCCAGCTGAAGAGCAGTACCCGACAACTACTTTGTCAGGCAAGCAATCATTGATCATTCCGGTACAAACCCATCTTCTTGCTACTGCTCTCTTTTACTGCATTAAGGAAACAGCGTGTGAACTGCTACTTGCTACGGTAGTTGAACCCTATTCCCTTGCATGACCTGTCATTGCCACAGTAAATAGTTGAAACCCACTAGCATGTGTAGGAGTTGATTGAGCCATGTGATGTGTGTTCCACCATGCTATTTGTTTATGTTGCCTGCTATGCTTAGAGTTGTGTCAGGTCTGATCCATCTGGTTGATGGATCAGAGTGAAATGATCATACCGGTAAAGAGAGGGAATTGTGGAACATGTTTGGTAAAGGTATCGATGAAAGGCCATGTAGGAGTACGTGGTGGGTTGTTTCATTGGAACCGTCCATAGGACCTGAGATCTGTATGTGTGGTTCAAGTTACAGTTACTACCACACATTGGGCCCTGAAATATGACCCCGCTCGACTTATTGACTGCCATGTTCTCTGTCCCGGAGTTGCAACTAGTTCCTGGTGTTTGTAGTTTACTGGTGGTCGTGCACAGCGCTGGCCCTCGGGGTGGGCTATGATGCGACAGGTACGTGGCACGGTGTACCGATTGCCTGTTTGGTGATTCGGGAACCCTGTACACATCGTTTGGGGCCGTGAGCGACACCCCGGCCGGATCTCCCCACGGATGGAACCCAAATAGGCGATAAAACTGGACGAGAGACTTGAGTGGTTGGTTAGGTCGTGGTCTACACCCACGTCGGCTTTCGCTTGAAGTCTGCCGAGCACATGTCGTGTGCAGACGCTAAGTGGTGAAAACATGTGTGAAGAAGTACACCCCTGCAGGGTTACCAATCTATTCGAATAGCCGTTGTTCGCGGTACGGACTACTTGGTTACTCTTACAGTTCATAGACAAGTTGATGGATACTACTAAAAGCCTCAAGACACGTGTGAGTACCGTGGATGGCCCTTTCGTAGGATAACGGAAGAGAATCCTCGGTGGTGTATTGTTGTGGAGAGTAGAGGACTCGTGTACGTAGTATAATCTTGCAATCTGTTGAGAGTTGTAGTATAGGTTAGCCAAGAGTCAAAGCTGGCTTTCTGCTATGAACTCCACTACCCCCTATTGATAATGTTGCATGTATGATAGGTTCTGTTGTAAGACTTGCTGAGTACCTTTGTACTCATGTTTGCTTAATAACTGTTGTAGAGGAGAACCATGCCCCTTCTGATGGGTTCTACATAGACGTTGACGTCGACGAGTAGCTTGTCACCCAGACGGAGATCTGGAGCTTCTGAAGGGCCTTGTAGATAGTCAGGCTACACCAAGCCTGTTTTATCTTCTAAGTTGTCTATACTCAGACATGTAGCTTCCGCTTGTGCTTGTATGACTGTATGACTTGAGTGTTGGGTCATGTGACCCCTACCTGTATGGATATGTTATGTATGGCTCTTGGAGCCTTTTAAATAAAGTACTTTGAGTCATACAGTTCTGTTGTGATGCAATGTTGTATTTGCACATATTGAGCATATTGTGTGTATGATTGAAATGCTTGGTATGTGTGGGATCCGACACCTAGTTCTTTTCTTTTGGTAGCCTATCTTATAGGGAAATGCCTCCTAGTGCTTCCAATGAGCCTTGGTAGCTTGCTACTACTCGGAACACGTAGGCTGGCCGGCATGTGTCCTTCTTCGTTCCTGTGTCTGTCCCTTAGGGGAAATGTCACGCGTTGTTCCTTTAAGTCCATGTAGCTTGCTACGACTTGGGTTCTTACGTTGATGACCGACATGTTCGTTGCTGGGTCATGGATGCCTGTCTCTGTAATTTAGTGCCACTTTTGGTTTATAACTAGCCATGTCGGCCCGGGTTCTCTGTCATATGGATGCTAGCGACACTGTCATATACGTGTGTCAAAATGCGCAAACGGTCCCGGGCCAGGTAAGGTGGCACCCGTGGGGATACCGTGCGTGAGGCCGCAAAGTGATATGACGTGTTACAGCTAGATCGGTGTGACTTAGGATCGGGGTCCTGACAGAGGGGAAATTCAAGGTCTCAAGAGAAATAGCAAACACCTCCAAATTTCATACCAGGAAAAACAAACCAACTACACAAAGCAAGCAAAAGAACAGCTGCGTCAAGCACCTAGGCTAGTCTTCATCTTCTCACCAGCGCGGAGCTAATGATGCCACTGAGACGTGGGAGAGAGCCCCCGTGAGGCCCTAGGGCGATGCTCAGGAGACTCCGGGGCATGTACAGCCCCACTTATTATTACGTGAGAGTGTCACGAGCAGAGACCTTCATAGGCATAGGGCCTTGCTTCATGGGTAGAACTTCCGGAGGTGTTGGATGTTCCAGGCGTTCTAGATGGTGACCCCATCCTACGTATCCAGGCGCACGACACGAGGCCTGGAGACGCAAGCGATCCTGAATGGGCCCTCCCACATGGGCGAGAGCTTATGCAACCCTTCCCTGGGAAGTACCCACCTCAGGACGAGGTCGCCCACCTCGAGCATCCTGGAGCAGATGTTGCAATAGTCGTATCGCCCAAGCGCCTGCTGGTACCTCGCTGCTCGGAGCGAGGCTTGACGAAGACGCTCCTCCCCCAGCACAAGGTCCGTCCCCCGCGTGGTGTCCTGGTGTGCCTCGTTAAACGCCAAGACCCGCCTGAAGTGATGCTCGACTTCATGCGGGAGTACCGCTTCAGCTCCGTAGACGAGGAAGAACGGGGTCTCTCCCATTGGCTTGGTCGCGGTGGTGCAGATGGACCACAGCACAGACTGGAGTTCGTCAAACCAGCCCCTACCGCAAGCCTTGAGGCCTCTCTGCACCTCTACGTTAGCGCGCTCGGCCTGGCCATTGCTCCGCGGGTGCGCCACCGAAGCGTAGCATATCTCCATTCCAAGGTTAGCACAATACGTTTTGAAGAGATTGCTGGTGACCCGTGAGCCGTTGTCGGTGATGATGTTGTTTGGGACCCCATAGCGACTCAGGAGGCCCTTGATGAATATGACTGCCGAGCCACCCGGGATGGTGCAGACGGCTTCTACCTCCGCCCATTTGGTGAACTTGTCAATGACGACATAGAGGTAACGGTAGCCCCATGCACCCTAGGGAATGGGCCCAGGATGTCCATCCCACAGGCCGCGAACGGGCAGGGCAGTGGGGTGGTCTGGAGGCCCTAAGCGGGTTGGTGAATCTATTTTGCATGGAATTGACAAGCTTCACAAGACCTTACCAGTTCCGAGGCGTGAGTGCTGTCGGCCAGTAGAATCCGCTGTGGAATGCCTTACCCACGAGGGTTCGCGAGGAGGAGTGGTGCCCGCAATCTCCGCCATGTATGTCTTCCAGCAGCTTGCGTCCCTGCTCCTTGGATATGCATCGCAGGGATACGTCGTTCGGCCGTCTTCGGTAGAGCTCGTCGTCTTGGATGCAGTACGCGGTGGCTTGCCATACCACACGCTCTGCTTCTTCTTCTTCTTTCTCTGGCAGGGTCCCTTGGAGCAGGTACGCCTTGAACTCTTCAGTCCAGCACCCCTCCTGAGGCTCCATCGCAAGGAGTAGTCGAGCTCCCGAAGCCGGCCCACAAGCTGGTGCGCCTGAGGTGTGTGCTTGTGCGAGCTCCTCGCGAGGCCGTGTCGGCCAGTCGGTGGGAGGGGCCGCTGATGGATTGAAGAGTCCCTCCTTGAACATGACAGGTTCTTGTGGCATGCGCCGGGACGCTCTTTTGGCGATGTGATCTGCCCCCTTGTTCGTGCCACGCGGTACGTGCTCCAACTCCAAGCACAGGAACCGCTTCTTGATTTTCTGCACTTCTTCAAGGTATGCCTCCATGTGCTCGTCCTTTGGTGTGTACGCCTTGTTGGAGAAGTTGACTAGGAGCTGGGAGTCGCCTTTGATGGCAAGGCGCCTCACCCGCAGCGCTGCCGCAGCCTTGAGGCCAGCAATCAGGCCCTCATACTCTGCAATGTTGTTGGAGACCTTTCTGCCATTCTGGAAGCATAGTTGCACGGCATAATAGAGTTTATCCTTGGTGGGTGAGATAAGCACAGCTCCAGCCCTCACGCCCTGCTGCGCGAAGGCTCCTTCAAAATACATGACCCATCCATCCGGGGCTTCGTCTCCAGGGGCGAGGGAGCGGTCTTCGCTCGCCTCCTGGCCTGGGGTGTCAATCCATTCCTGTAATGCCCAGGACGGGACGATACCTCCTACGTGTCGAGGCACGACATAAAGGTATAAGCCCATTCTGGAATGATCTCAAGTTTGGTATCTTTGCACGACTCATGTAAAAATTAGGGATGAAATGCAAAAGGAGATAGTTGGCTTACACTCGCCACTTCACACAATACATTATATAAGCAAAACATCATTCAAAACATCACAACCCGACTACAGGTGAAGATCCAAACGAAAGATACCAAAACATAAAGCCACAGGTCCGAATCGCCCCTAGTAGAAACCACTACTGATCGTCGAAAACGTCACAAGCATACGGCCACTCTCTTCATCGAGCTCCCAGGGAAGCTCTGAACCAGCTCCTGCTTCATTCTCGGCTGAACCTGCATCTGGTGTTGTAGTATCTGTGAGCCACGAGGACTCAGCAATCCCATAACCATGGGTATCGAGACTAGCAAAGCTTTATGGGTAGGAAGAGGTAAAGTGGTGAGGTTGCAGCAGCGGCTAAGCATAATATGGTGGCTAACTTACGAGTGCAAGAATAAGATGAGCATCTACGCAAACGGTCGCAACTAGTAGTGATCGCTAAAGATCCTGAACTACCTACGAGTCAAACATAACCCCACCGTGTTCTCTTCTCAAAGTGAAAAGAGATAGTCACGGTTACTCACACAGTTGTGTGTTTTACTTCGGATCCTCTGTCAAGTTTTCTACAACCGGACATTAACAAATTCCAATCTGCCACATAACCGCGGGCACGGCTTTCGAAAGATCATAACCCTGCAGGGGTGTCCCAACTTAGCCCATCACAAGCTCTCACGATTAGCTGAAGTGATAAATATAATATCATCACCCCTTATCTTAGGGAAATCCGATCAGGCTCGGCATCCCGGTGCACAAGACATTTCGACAATGGTAAAACAAGTCCAGCAAGACCTCCCGGCGTGCCGACACCCTGATAGTAGCCGCGCGTAACTCGTCTCAGGCCACGACCGGATGGGCGATTCTACAGGTTATACCAGATACCTCGAGTTTCCCCGTGGCGGCCCCGCAGAACCCCCGTTTGGGACCAACACCATCAGCACTTGCCCCCCCGCTATGTAGAAAGAATCCTCGGGTAGCGCTAACTCCCTATGCAATTTAATTAATTAATTAAGTTGTTATTATGAGCAAATTAAAACCAATGTTGGGCCTTGCTGGAGGAGTTTTATTCAAAGAAGAACTGTTAAGGGGTCCCCATCCACCCATCGTGTAAGGAACGCAAAATCAAGGAACATAATGCCGGTTTATCGGCGCCTAAGGTGGCATGAGTGGAACAAAACACCGAGCAAAAGGCCAAGCCTTCCACCCATGCCCAGTATATAAGTTTGTTAATAATAATAATAGATATTGTGATATTCCAACAACAAGTTCCCTCCTAGAACGAACTTCATCTTCACCAGCAACTAACAACGCTATAAGAGGGGCTGAGCAAGCGGGTAACATAGCCAAACAGTGGTTTTGCTAGGAAGGTGTCAAAAGGTTAGAGGTTTCATGGCAACAAGGAGAGGCTGACATAAAAGATGGGTAGCACGACATGTAACGATAGCATCAAGACAACTAAGCATGGCAATGGTAGTAAAGGTATCCAAGGGTATGATCATCTTGCCTGGGATTCCGCAAGGAAGAAGAACGGATCCATGAAGTAGATGGAGCAACATAGTCGAGTGAATCCTCACAACTCCGGAACGAAACCGAAGCTAACAAGAGAAGCAACCCGGAAAGAAAACAAGCAACACGGTAAACACACATATCATAACCATGGCATGATGCACAAACAAGTATGATGCATGCCCGGTTTGAATATGCATGTCATGGCAAAGTGCACAAACAAGTACTACAAGTTAAGTTGAGTTCAATATGCAACGAGTTGCATATTGATGAAACACCACATTTTAATTATTTAATTGACTCTCGTTTATTTACAAGACAAGATTAAATGTTTGTTAACAAGGCAAGAGGTGAAGCAAGAGCAAACTACCTATTTAGGCAAGTTTAAATGAGGCCGGAATGACAAACAACAATTCCGGAAAACCCCATATGCATGTTTAGCAATTTTAAGCAAACAACAATTCACACATTTTAATGTTGTTAACATGATGCGGATGACATGATCAAGTTTTATGCAATTTTTATTAAAAGTTGACATGAAGATGATAAGGAGTATTTGTCACCGTGGTGGAAGGAAAGGGTGCCACGGCAACGATCCGAAAATGATGCAACGGCAACATCTCGGTTCCGGTAACTCGTTGAGAGACCGGCGCAAAAGATGAAGGAGAGCGTGTCATGCAAGAAGAAAAGTGGGGTGATCCCGTCACCGGGTTCCCACGGGTCGGCGACGAGGCAACCGAGGAGCACGACAAAAGACGATACGGGCACGGAGCACACAAGTGGAGCATCTCATACAACACAACAAGCATTCATCCACGGGCATCGTCTCGGGGTTATACCTTCGGAACGTTCGTTTCGGGGCGGCTCGAGATCGTAGAGGAAATAGTCGTTCTCGCAATTCGTAGTGGAAGTAGGCGTTCTCGCGGGTCGTGGTACACGTTTCGTAGCCGTTCACGTTCCGTAGAGGTACTTGTCGCGGCATCGGACATAGTGGTACTTGGGGTCTTCGGACTTGCCGGTCTCGGGACTTGGCGATGGTAGTGGTACATGCACGTAGTGGGAAGTAGTCGTTCTCGTTTTGTAGCCGTATACATCTCATCACGGAAGTAGAGGTACACATCATCGGAGAGGAAGTAGTCACTCGGGTGTCGAGGTACTTGGCGCATCGTTGCACTTGGCGTAGTCGAACTTGACGGGTTGTAGAAGTCGCGGTACTCGTTCATGTAGTAGTCGGACTTGATGGAACCGAGGGCTCCGAGCATGCGTCGTGGTACTTGTCAAAAACAACATCGGAGGTAGTCGTACATGAAGAGGAACTTGGCGGATCCAGTCATCGTGGTACTTGGCCTCCGAGGTCCTGGGATAAACAACAACAGCAACAAAAAGGAGAAGGGTTGCGGCCTTGGCGGAGGTGGCTGTAAGGCCTCGGGCGGCAGTGAGGCCAATCGAGGAGAAGGAGGCCGATGCAGGGGGACGTCGGCGCTGTCCGACCCGCAGCAGCTGCTGCCGGAGGTCGGGGGGGTCGACCGGGGCGCGGTGGTGCTGAGGCTGGCCGTCGCTGGCGGCCTTGGTGGCTCCGGTGGCCGGAGCAGAGGCGCGGAGGAGGCCGGAGGGCGGCGCTCGGGGAGGCGAGGCGCTGGGTCTTGGCGGCGGACGGCGCGGCGTAGGCAGAGGCGCGGGGACGAGATTGCCATGGCGCTGGCAGGAGCGCTCCGCGGCGGAGGCTGGCTGCGCGGCTCACTGGACGAGGTCGGGCGGCGCACTGGACGAGGAGGGGACGCGGGCGCGCGGCGCTGGAGAGGAGGGGCGCGGCGCGATATGAGGAGAGGCAGCACGGGGTGACGAGAGGGAGAGGGAGATCGAGAGGAGAGGCTCGGGGGGATCGGGAAGGAAGGCTGCGGCGCTGGAAGAGGGAGCGGGGAGCGAGGGGTGAGGAGCGGTCGGGAGGAGGGAGAGATCGAGGGAGAGAGAGTGGCGGCGGACAGAGGGAACGAACGAGAGGAGGGGTCGGGCACTCGGGCTAGGGTTAGGAGGGGGCGTTGGGCCAGGAGGGAATTGGGCCGGTCTGGCCAATCCACTGGCAGCTGGGAGGTCCGGTTGGACGGGTCCTCCCTCAGCCCACTTAACTGTTGTTTGCCAAAAAAAAACAGAAAAGCAACAAAGAAGAAAAGAAAAGAAGGGAGGTGTTAGAAATAGAGTTAGGGCATGGGTTTAATTCTCTCGGACTCATAAAAATGAGCTTGATCCAAGAAAAATAGGAATGAGCATGGACGAGATATAATTCAAACTTATTTGAATTTAATTCAAATGGGTTTGAACTAAGACTTGATTTTTGAAGTGTCCACAAATGTTGAGGATTTTGGAGGAACCTCGATAAACATGGATAATAATTGTTGGCAAGGTTTGGGAGTAGAAACTTGAAGTAGAAAAGGCATGGGGAATTACATGCAAGTGTGTTTGGGTTAATTCCAAACAATTGGAATATTTATTTATCATAGCTCCATAATACCAGGAGGATATGTTATAAAGAGAAGTCACTCTTCCCTCGATTTAAATGGACCGAAGGTCCACACCATTTATTTAAGTGAGATGCAAAGATTAAAGACATGATGGCATGATGACATGATGCAAAGCAAAATAAATAGCACAAGCACAAAAGAAACACACGGGAGAACCCGGAACATTTGGAATCTTCTGGGACGTCGGTCTTCGGGCGTCACAATTCCGCGATGAAATCTGGGAGGGCCGCTCCTTTGATGATCCGAGTCATGCTGAATTTCAATTAAAACGCCTATAGTTCAATGTTCCATTTAGCGACTCTTCCTGCTGTGTTGGGGCTCCGGAGTACCCTTTCCAAGTGGTAAGCTGAGACGACCTTGATCGAGTGACCTTGAAAGTAGTGACGCAACTTCCGGGAGGCGACAAGGAGTGCTAGCAGGAGCTTGTGTGGCATGGGGTAACGAGCTCGTTCATCACATAGCACTGTGCTGACTAAGTATACTGGGTGCTCGACAAGGGTGGATGTGTTGGAAGAGTCGTGTGGTTCCTGAGGCAGAGAGTCTCCGGGAGCCTTGTCACCCACCGAGGCTACTGGGGCCCCAAGTGCTTTGTCCTAATGAGCCTTGCCATCTTGAAGGTCCGCCCTGGTCCCAGGGACGCCGCCCTGAGCCCGCAATACCTCAGTTGGGCATGAGCCGCTTTGTTTCTTTAGGTTACCAATTGGACGCCCCTCCCGAATCGCCACTAGTGTGGCGCTGGCTGAATGTGGCATGGCGGCCAAATAGATCACAAAGGGCTCACGGAAGCGTGGGGCCACCATCACGGGAGGGCTGGTGAGGTACCTCTTAAGGTCTTCGAAAGCTACTTCAGCCTCCAGAGTCCATTCGAACGGTCCTTTTCTCTTCATCAGCTTAAAGAAAGGGAGGGCGCATTCCCCTAGATTGGAGATGAATCGTCCGAGCATCGTTACACAGCCCGCCAGCTTCTGCATCTCCTTGACGGTCTTCGGCGGGCTCATCTTTTCTATGGCCTTGTCCTTCTTGGGGTTGGCTTCTATCCCTCTGTGTGACACCAAGAAACCCAGGAGCTTGCCTGACGGGATGCCAAACACACATTTTTCCCGATTGAGCCGCAGGTCCACCCTGCGCAGGTTGGCGAAGGTTTCTTCCAAGTCGCCGATGAGGGTTCTGGCCTCCTGAGACGTCACCACTATGTCATCGACGTACGCTTCCGCGTTCCTCCCGAGCATCTCCCCTAGGGCGATGTGCATTAGCCGCTGGAAACTTGCTCCTACATTGCACAACCCGAATGGCATACAGGTGTAGCAGTACACCTCGCAAGGGGTCAGGAAGGCCGTCTTCTCGACATCTTGCACTGCCATCTTGATTTGATGATAGCCCAAAAAGGCGTCCAAGAAACACAACAGATCGCACTCGGCGGTAGAGTCGATGATCTGGTGGATGCGCGGAAGAGGGAAAGGGTCCCGAGGGCAGGCCTTGTTGAGGTTTGTGAAGTCTACGCACATACGTTCCTTTCCGCCTTTCTTGGGGATGAAGACCGGGTTCGCGAGCCACTCCGGATGCCGCACTTCTCGGATGACGCCTGCTTCAAGTAACTTGCGGACCTCCTGAGTGATGAACGCCTTCTTCTCCGTAGCTTGTCGTTGTGCCTTCTGCTCCATGGGGCGCGCATTCAGGCACACCATCAAGTGGTGTTAGATCACCTCGCGCAGGACCCTGACCAGGTCTGCCGCCTCCCACGTGAACACATCCTTGTTCATGCGTAGGAAGCGAACCAGAGCCTCCTCTTGGTTCGTGGGAAGGCCAGCCCCTATGGTGAAGGTGGAGCCTGACTTCCCGTCTTCATCCACCGGCACTTGCTTTGTTTGCGCTTGATCCTGAGAAAGCAACTACTTCTTTTTTGCCGGGGCAGCCCCCGGGGCCTCCAGTGCTCCTCCCTCATGCGTTCGTGCAGTTGCTACGAATCCGTAAGCAAGCTTGAGCGCCTAAAGCATGTCTTTGGTGTCTCCTGGCACGGTGCGGACGCCGCTGCTTCCCGGCATCTTCATCAGATTGTACGCGGGATGGGTTGCCGCCATGAACTTGGCTAGCACTAGGTAGCCGAGGATGGCCTTGTACGGCAAATTGATGCGGTAGATGTTGAAGTCGATGAGCTTGGTGCGATAGTTCCGACGCGTGCCAAAGGTGAGCGGGAGGCAGATCTGCCCGATGGGACTGATGGAACCGTCGACAACCCCGGAGAAAGGCTTGCTGGGGTGGAGTCACTCGCAGGGCACGTGGAGGAGGTTGAACGTCTCTATCGAAAGGACGTTTAGGCCGGCACCACCATCGATGAGGGTATTGGTGACGGCCACGTTGCATATGGTGGGTGTCCTGAGCATAGGGAGTACACCCGCCCCCGCTGTGGACGTGGGATGGTCGCTTGAGTCGAAGGTGAGGTCGGGCGTGGCGGCCACCCAGCCTAGGGGCGAGCACGCGACCCCCGCTTGTCGTATGAATGGCTTGATGTGCCGATCCAATGCCGGCGCCCGCAAACATTCGAGAAGCACCGCGACCACATTGGGTCCGTGCGCTGCGTAGTGTGTGACGAGCAGGTCACACAACTCTTCCCAAGAATCCACTAACGAGTTCAGCAAGCTAAGAAACCACGCGCGTGGCTCCCCCACGAGGGCCATGGGGAGCCAGTTTGCCATCACCTTGTCGTCGCCACTGGCTACCCGAACGGCCTGTGCATAGGCTGGGAGGAACCCCACAGGGTCGGTCGGTTGTTGTACTGTAGTGGTTGCATCGGCCTGAACTTTGGCAGCCACTGCACTTGTTGCAAAGCGGTGGAGAGGGCTCAGATACCCGCCCTGCCCCCGAATGTTGCCTGCGGTCCGGCAGGCAGAGCGATGACCGCCATGTGTGGAGCTATATGGCGTGGGTGGAGCACGGTGATGGGAGAGTGGATCCTCAGCGCGAACCCCTACCTGGCGCGCCAAATGTCGAATTCAGGGCTCCACAAAACCCTTCTAGGTTCGAACTCTGGGGTGCGTGCGAAGAACTCAACCTCGCCTATCTACCTACTCGCCATCCCACGAACTAGCTCGATGAACAAGAATGTAAAAGAGACACGAGGTAGTTTATCCTAGTTCAGGCCACCTAGCGGTGAGTGGCCCTACTCCACCAGTGTGGTGGATTAGCCTCGAGATGGGCTGAGGATGAACTAGTGCAATGGGTGAACAACCTCCGGAGATGTGTTCTTGCTTTGTGGTGGAGAGGAAGGTCTGAATGATCTGTCCCCTGTTGGGTGGTGGCTATCCTACTTATATAGTGGCCTTGGTCCTCTTCCCCCAAATGTTGGTGGGAAGGGATCCCACAACGGCCAATTTTGAAGGGAGGCAACTAGTACATCTTATCCTTACTAAGGGTGGTCTTCGCCTACAAAGCCTCTGATCCTGACGCCATGGTGGGTTCTGCGATGACCTCCGTCCTGCCATCCTGGCGGGCTTGGTCTTCTTGCGTGGGAATGGAAACCTTTGGCACATTCCTCGAGACTCTACACCTGAGCCTGCTTCCTTAGCACCAAAGCGGAAATGGATGTACTGCGCCAGCTGTTGCCCGCTTGGCCTTGGTCGTCATGGCTTGCGTCAGGCAAACCTCGCGAGGTGGGCGTTGCATAGAGTTCTCCGCTCCTCAGGAGCCAGCCAGACGAGACTGCCCCTTCCGGAGGTCTTAGCGTCGTTTGCCCCGCGAGGGTCTTGAGTGACGATGCTGAAGATGGGCCGTACCAGGCCTGAAAAGGAGCCACGTCGCAGGCCGTAGGAAGGCAAGTCTGGCTACCCTCGTTCCGAGAACGCCGACACAAGTATCAATATGAAACGAACTCGTAGGTAATCGATTGGTGATGATAGGTGTCCCATGATATTCATCATGTAGCAGTTATAACCTAGGGTGACACGGAACTAGCTCCAATTCATCAATATAATGTAGGCATGTATTCCATATATAGTCATAAATGCTTATGGAAAAGAACTTGCATGACATGTTTTGTCCTACCCTCCCGTGGTAGCGGGGTCCTAATGGAAAGTAAGGGATATTAAGGCCTCCTTTTAATAGAGTTCCGGACCAAAGCATTAGCACTTACTAAATACATGAACTCCTCAAACTACGGCAATCACCGGAAAGAATCCCAATTATTGTCACCTTGGGGCATGCAAATCATAACACATTATAGGTGTCTACAACTTGCAAGATAGGATCAAGAACACATGTATATTCATGAAAACATAATAGGTTCAGATCTGAAATCATGGCACTCGGGCCCTAGTGACAAGCATTAAGCATAGCAAAGTCATAACAACATCAATCTCATAACATAGTGGATACTAGGGATCAAACCCTAACAAAACTAACTCGATTACATGATAAATGGCATCTAAACCATCACCGTCCAGCAAGCCTACGATGGAATGACTCGCACACGGCGGTGAGCATCATGAAATTGGTGATGGAGGATGGTTGATGATGACGACAGCGACGATCTCCACTCTCCGGAGCCCTGAACGGACTCGAGATCTAGCCTCTCGAGGAAGAACAGGAGGTGGCGGCGGCTCCGTATCGTAAAACGCGATGAATCCTTCTTCTTTATTTTTTCTCCCCGAACACGAATATATGGAGTTGGAGTTGAGATCGATGGAGGTCTAGGGGGCTCACAGGGACGGAGGGCGCGCCCCCACCCTTGTGGCCAGGGTGTGGGCCCCCTCCGGTGGATCTTTTCGCCAATATTTTTTATATTTTCTAAAAATACTCTCCGTGAAGTATCAGGTCATTCAGAGAATTTTATTTCTGCACAAAAATTAACACCAAGGCAGTTCTGGTGAATAGCGTCAGTCCGGGTTAGTTCCATTCAAATCATGCAAATTACAGTCCAAAACAAGGGCAAAAGAGTTTGGAAAAGTAGATATGATGGAGACGTATCAACATGCATTATTATTTATTTAGTTAAATGCATGGTCAAAGTTTGACACACAATACTATGGGGACTAATAAACCAGGACATAGGTAGTAGTACTGTACTACCCGTTCGTCAAATTATTACGTGCTGCTCCTCACAATGAAGTGACACGACCCTGCGCGGAGATGACACCTAAGTGTAGGCGCTGTTTTTGGCACACCAAAGTTGAAGAGGTCGAGCTGCTTGAGTTGAGGGAGAAGAAGGGCGGGTGTGGCATTAGTCTGGAGAAAATAGCAGGAGCTTAAGCTAGCACGATGCAGCGTTTGGCGTGAGGCGGAGCGCGGATGGCGGTAGAGAGCGACATTGTCCAACTTCAAACCTGAGCTCCTCGGACTGCTCTAGGGCGGGGGATAAGAACCACTCATCCAACTTGTCTTGGACCTTGCAGTTGGTACTGAACATGCAGATGTAAAGGCGTCTGGCTGGCCCAGGGTGCTATGAAAGGATGTTGGAGACTGCGGTCATGCATTTGCAATCCCCATTGCAGAGGCAGTTGTCGACAATGAGGTTGAGGGGGACACGATGCCAGAGGGGGCACCACCGCCGGGAGAGCAGGGTGGTCTGCACTGCAGATTTGGTGGGGAGGAGGCCGATGATGACAAGCAGCATGTCATCGGGGAGGCTGCTGATGAAGTCCAGGCGCACTGATCGCGGTTTTTGGCTCGAGTGGCCTCCGCTTGTTGGCTGCCTCACCGTCCATCTCAGCCCGCGGTGACGCCGGTCTACACGTCTATTGTGTGTATTGTGTGCTGGGTGTAAAGGCATCTGTTGTGATATATGTTGGCGTTCAAGATGTAAATGTTTTTCTCCACATACATGGTCAAACTTTGTGATGTTTGACTTTTCAATAAATCTATATGCGATGGACCGAAGAGAGTGCCTAAGTTGAGAGAGATGAAGTGCGTTTGAAGGAGAATGAGCGTGCAAAAAGAGTGTGTGTATGTGTGTGAAAGTGAAAGGGACAACAAACGATAAATCAGAGAGAGTGTGTTCATTTTTTATGCAAACATATCACGCATGCATCTCCGAGATAGAAAAGGGAAGTGAGGAGATACACGAAGGTAGCTAGTGCGTGATTTTTTGCAACGGAAAGAGACACCCCTATATCACATGCCCAATAGAGGTCTAGCCAACAAGGGACAAAGGTCGAGAGGGACGCATGGAGAAGATGGACGCATGGGGAGGGAGAGAGGGTGTGTTTGTGATAGAGAGATGCGCTCGAGATTGTGAGGGGACTATGGGTGGGAGATCGAGGGACAAGGTGTGTATGAGATAGAAAGATACCCCGAGAAAAATCAAGATAGACCAAGTGAGGGAAAGAGACAATGCACATGTTTTGACCTGGTGTGTAAGATTGTTTGTGTGTGTGTGTGTGTGTGTGCATGTCCCATGGATAGAGAACGAGGGAGAGAGGGAGAGTTTTAGATGGGTCGATCGAGTGCAAGTGAGATATGCATTTGTATGTGTGACCCAGGGAGATGGGGAGTTTGAGAAAGAGAGCGAAGAGCTCCGAGACGGCAGAGTGGTGCGTGAGAGAGTTACGGGCAATGAGCCAGGGAATTTGTGTGCGTACAATGAGTGCACCCAAGATATTTAGCTTGGACTAGAGAATCATACATAGTGTGCCAGAGAGACCTATACATGGAGTGTGCATGCGAACTAGAGAGACCCCCCCACACAGGGAGAGAGAGAGAGGGAGAGGCCTGACAAGGTTTGTGTTTGGATGCGTGCGATAAAATTGAAGATTGTCGGTGAGAGAGCCCACGGGAGTCCGGGAGAGGGGGAGGTCACGTTTATGCATCAAATATTTGAACTGGAGAACATGTTGTCTGCAATCCACACATAAACGGAGATATGCGTATCAAACAAGTTCATTAATTTAAATCTCCATATGTTCATGGAGTACTATAATATTGTACAACATGCTACTCAATGGAGGTGTTCAATTTTGGATTTAGTTCACTATTTTGACCTGGTGAACGAGCTATTTCATTGAATCGAGATATTTCATTTTGGGTTTGATTCCTGTTTTTGAGTGGGTCAACTATTTTTCATATAGTAAATCGTTAGCAACGAGAATGTAAAAACACATTTGTCCCCAGCATCATCTCGCCATCTAGAAAAGAAATGGCAAGCTAATATTTCAAAATTTGATTTGAATGGACTTGGTAAGGAAGATGTGGATGCTCGTTCTCCCAAAATTTGAACGAACCGCTAAACACCCTCTGCTTTGTGGAATTCGCCCAAGCAAATAAATGGGAGATGAGAAATTACCGGCCTATGAGGGACACGTCAGTTGGCCCGTTGTTCATCGGGGGTAGGTTGATGACTTCATACAAGCGCGCCTTCTCCTTGGCAGAAATGACAGGTGCCGAGTATTTCATAAACCATGGGTCGCAAAACACCCTCTCCTCGGCCAAAATAGCTCGCACCGACTGAGGGAGTCCTGGATTTAGGGGTCCTCGGGTGTCTAAACTATTCTATATGGTCTGGATTGATGGGCCGTGAAGACAAAGCAGAAGACCATCCCTCGTGTCCGGGTAGGACTCCTATATGTGTAGAATGGCAAGTTTGATGTCCGGATGTAATGTTTCCTTCCTCTGCAAGTCAACTCTGTACAACCCTAGGCCCCTCTGGTGTGTATATAAACCGGAGGGCTTAGTCCGTAGAGGCTATCAGAATAAACGTAGGCTAGACGGCTAGGGTTTCGCCATTACGATTTCGAGGTAGATAAACTCTTGTAACCCCTATACTCATCAAGAACAATCAAGCAGGAAGTAGGGTTTTACCTCCTTTAAGAGGGCTCGAACCTAGGTTAACATTGTGTCCCTACTGTCCTTTGTTACCATCAATCCTTAGTTTCAAAGCTTGCCCCCCCTACCCGAGATCTTCCAGTTTTGACACCAACAATTGTGCTTTCATTGAGAGCTCTGTTGTGTAAGTCGTGAAAAGCGATATGTCGCTCACCTTGTCATCAATGACGATATCACTTCTGGAAGGAGCCTTACTTTCGGACAGGTCCTCCAGCTCGGCGGTTTCACCGTATGTGCCCACATGGACATTTAGCCGACTGTGTCCCCTGTAATCGCCAAGCATCACCCCTACATCAGTCTCGAATACTTCGAAAAGACGGATTCGGCGGACACCTCTTCCTTAAACGTGTTGCTATATCACATCGCCACCCTAGGGCTTCCAATGGGCAATGATTGGATCGGGCTTAAACCTGACTAGAGGGGAAGCAATTCCTCGCCGATCACTCACCTGGTAGTGGTTGCCGAAGAACGAGCCGAAAACACTTCTTTTCCCAAACTGGAGACCAGCCCTGTTCGGACCTCCGTGTCGGCATTCTGGGAACGGGGGTACCCAGACTTGCCTACGTGCGGCCCAGGGCATAGCTCACCAGGCGGCCTGGTACGGCCCAGCATCTTCAGTGGCCACTCAAGACCCTCGCGAGGGGCCAAGCCTCGCGAGGCGGATGACACAAGGCATCCCCTGGGGCGGCCTCACCAGGCCGGCTCGTGAGGATCAGAGATATCGAGGCGAGGGACACCTCGCTAGGTCCTCATGACGTGAGCAGTGATGACCAAGGCCAAGCGGGCTCCAGCGGGCGCAGAGTGCCAGTTTACCCTTTGATGCTAAAGAAGCAGGTGTAGACAAAGAGTCCCGAGGCATCAAGCAAAGGTTTCCATATCGGTGCAACAAGACCAGGACCAGCAGGACAGCAGGATGGAGGTCGCCGCGGAGGCCACGGCAGTGTCACCACCAGAGCCTTTGGCAGGCGAAGACCACCTTTTGTCAGAATAGCTTGTACTGGCTGTCCCCCTTCAAATTAGGCTGTTGTGGGATCCCTTCCCGCTCAATATTTGGGAAGAGGACCCAAGCCACTATAAATAGGACTAGCCACCAACATTGGGGTCACATCATCGGATCGGGAGTTGATCTCATCTTGAGTTGATCAGATAGAAGGCCGCACGCCACCAGCTCACTCGAGCACAAGAACTCCTCTCCTCAGGAGGTAGTTCATCCATGTACTAGTTCTTCGTCAGCCTATAAGGCAATCCACCACACCACACTGGATTAGGGTATTATACCACAACGGTGCCCCGAACCAGTATAAATCTTGTGTCACTTGTTCTTCGGATCTGACGAGCTAGGCCTAGGGTTGTTGAGTAGACGAGCTAGGGCAGAAGGAGAGATCTTCGTGCGCACTCCAGAGTTCGAACCTTAAGGGTTTTGCCAGAACCCCAGATCCGACATTTGGCGCGCCAGGTAGGGGTGCGCCGAAACTTCCCTTTCGTCGATCAGCGCTCCATCGTTCCAGCAGTTCCATGGCCGACTGTCGCAGAGCCTGTGCTGAGCGGCAGGCTGCCCTTGCTGCCCGCGTCGCTCAGACTGCTCCTGGCGGCGGACCACCCCGCCGTTCTCCATTGCCTGCCGCCAATGCCGCCACCGACCCGGCACGACATGAACAGCAGGCATCGTCCCTGCACCCCTCCGTGCGGCGTGATGGACGCACCGCTACCCCGTCGCTGACTCTAGCGGTCTCTTCATCCCATGCTCGCCGCGGACTCGCGGATGCGCAGGCTACGTTGCTCATGGCATGCGAGCTCCTGTGCTACCGCCCCGTCGATGACTTCTACGGAGAATGGCTTGACCGCATCGCCAAGCTCATCAGCCCCGCTGGGGGCTCTCTAGCGCCGTCCCTCTCCCTGCCTTTTCCGCCTCCCCATGCGGACGACGAGGCCAATCAAGCTCCACTGCTACCCCCGCGTCAACGCGTCGTCCAAGACCCAAGGCACGTGGCCCCGCGGCGTGACCGCCCATGCGCGGCGCCAGTGCACGAAGAAGGAAGCTACCAAGAGATCCAGCGGCCCCGCGAAGGAGCGCCCGCACTACCTCCACCGCTGCACCGAGACCGCGCGCCCCTTGCCGTGGTAGCACGCGAGGACTGAGACCAAGTTCCCCCTCCCCAACAAGCTCTGGTATCGATAACAGGCTGCAAGGCCCTCGCCCCCGAGCTGCTCAATGTCAACTGGCCTGGGAAGTTCAAGCCCGACCTGCCTCCACGCTACAATGACACCCCCGACCCTACGGAGTTCCTGCAGCTCTACGAGCTGAGCATCGAAGCGTCCGACGGCAGCGAGAAGATCATGGTGAACAGGTTCCCCATGGCCCTCAAAGATGGCGCTCGCTCATGGCTTTTGAACCTACCCGCGGGATCGATCTCCACATGGAGAGAGATGCGCAAATGATTCATCGCCAACTTCCAGGGCACCCGAGACCGTCCCCCGACCGCAGGTGACCTGCGGCGTATGAAGCAACAACCAGGAGAAACCCTACAAAAGTTCATCCAACGCTTCAACAGTGTCCGCGTCAAGATCCCCAAGGTCACGGACGAGGCCATCATTTTGGCGTTCTCAGATGGCGTTCACGATGTCAAGATGAAAGAGGAGCTTGCCATCCACGAATATTTGTGCACGTCCTTGGAGCTATTCAACCTCGCGACCAAGTGCGCCAGGGCTGAGGAGGGGCACCTCTCACTCGTCGAGCTCCCCGCTGCTGAACCTGAAGACAAGAAGGCCAAAAGCAAGGACGTAAAGTGCAAGGGAGAGGCAGTGCTTGCAGCCAAACCAGAAATGAAGCGCGGTCGCGACTACCAGAGCCACCCAAGAACGGCAGAGCATTTTGCACCTTCCATAATGTGCACAGCCAAAACACTCATGACTGTCAAGAGCGCAGGGCCCTCCGTGAAGGACGCGTCATCCAACGCCCCGAGCGCGGCAACAGTGGCTACGGCCGCGGGGGAAGTCGGACCGCGGGACGCTAGGATGACCGCGGCCCCCGCCAGGAGTGGCGTGATCAGCCTCGGGAGGACCGTTGGCGCGGCCAGCCCCGCGAGGACGTCTGGAGGGACCAACCCCGTGAAGACCGTCCTCAGGGCAGGGCCGGCCTACCACCTCTGCCACTGCCAAGGAGAAACGACGACCAGGACGAGGGGGCTGGGGGCTTCCCGGAACCGTGTGCCATCGCTTGCATCTTGGGTGGAACACAGGCCCCGGCTTCTCAACGCCTCTTCAAGCAATTCGCCCGTAAAGTAAACGCAGCTCTCCCCAAGCTCGAGGGTACTCGCCCACTCAGGTGGTCCAGATGCCCCATCACCTTCAGTTCGGCAGACCAGCTCAAGTGCGCAGCTACAGCTGGCGCCCTCCCGATGCTTTGTCCACCCGTCATCAGCAACGTCCAAGTTACCAAGACCCTCATCGACAGTGGCGCAGGTCTCAACGTCCTGTCCATCGAGACATTCGACAGCCTCCAAGTACCCTACGATCAACTGCTGCCTACCAAGCCCTTCTCCGGAGTGACTGACGGCTCCACCACCCCCGTAGGGTAGGTCCGCTGACCTGTCACCTTGGGAAAACGCGACAACTACCACACTGAGCTCATCGACTTTGATGTCGCCCATATCCACCTCCCTTACAACGCCATCCTCGGGTACCCAGCCCTGGCCAAGTTCATGATAGTGACTCACCACGGCTACAATGTCCTCAAGATGCCGAGGAGTGGCGGCGTCATTACAATCGCCTGTGAGGAGAAGGACGCAGTGTGCTCACTCGACCGGGCTTACCAGGCGGCATCAGTCGAGGATCCAGACAGCGACAACATAATCTACCCACCTGAGGTCGTCCCCAAGAAGAAGAAGAAGAAGATGCTCGCCCTGGAGCCTCATGGGATGTAGCACAAGGCGGCAGCACCTCGGGACCTACACCTAGGGAGGGGCCTCCTCCCTCTCTCGCATATGAAGGCGCGCCCGGTGCCCCCCTTAGGATGTGCTCGGGGGCTCTCCTCTGGAGGGCCTCTGACTTAGCCAATGTCACGAGGGAGGCGCTCGGGCACCATGTGGAGGAGTGCTTTGCCGCACACTCCCCTCCGGAGGCCTCAAAGCGTGAGGCATAAAGCTCTCAGGAGTTAATTAGCTAGACCATTGAAGACTAACAGGTGCCAACAGCCATGCTGGGCGAGCGCCGCCCGGCCCCTCTGGGGGCAGCTATCGGCCCAGGCTTAGGAGACGGGCTGCACGTTTGCGTCAACGTCCCCGCACTCAACAGGATCGCATCTTAGGAGCTCTACTGGCCTTCCCAGGTGGGTTGGTGCCAGGGTCCCCCTCACAGCAACGTGCGCATGCCCTTCGGCCTGCCGAACCAGGCGACCGAGCACCAGCGCCACATGCGGGAAGACCTGGCGACTCGCGAGGCCAGGCACAACGAGATCCAGGCCGAGTTGGACTCGGCCCTCCGCGAGATCTGAGGAACCCCGAAGCCTCGTGAGGGGCCGAAGCTAGGCGGCACGTAAGGAACAACGTCTGCGTCTTCAGCAACTATGCTAGGTGACGTCTTCCGGTTTATGTTCAACTGGGAGCGCCCCTCGGGCTGCGTCATTCCCAGGTCGCACAGGCCTGTCCCTACGACATGTATCCTTTGCATCTTAGATCAC
Source organism: Secale cereale (assembly GCA_902687465.1). Taxonomy (NCBI): domain Eukaryota; kingdom Viridiplantae; phylum Streptophyta; class Magnoliopsida; order Poales; family Poaceae; genus Secale; species Secale cereale. The sequence continues at coordinate 447,131,030 of LR738711.1, read as the reverse complement.
CTTGCAGGGAGCGCCCCTCGAGCTGCATTATCCCCAGGCCGCACAGGTTCGTCCTGGTGGCATGTATCTCCCTTGCATTTTACCTAAGCTGGTGCTGCCATCTCTGTCATTTTGCATTCGAATCACTCGTTTGACCATCACTCCTATGCCATGAACATCCTGCGCCCCCACAAGCTTGCTTGCATCCGTATTATGACCGGGGGCTGGCACGGCGTTTGTGCTCAGGTTTGTCCCTGCAGCGTCGCCAAATCCATGCGGCTGAGCTCTGGCTCGCGGGCCAGCCCCGTGTACGTCACCTCCTATGAACCTTGGTGCCTCGCCCACGCTCGAGCTGGATGCTAGTAGTGGAGTCGGGGTGCATGGCACCGTGTCCCATCGTTGCGGGAGCCGCGCGCCGGATGACTTCCCTTAGGACGTCCACATGAGAAGACTAGGCATGGCGTCTATGCTCGAGTCCGTCCTTGTAGCGTTAATAAATCCAACGGCTGAGCTCTGTCTGGCGGGCCGGCCCCGTACACGTCACCTCCTGGGGTTGTTGGTGCCCGGCCTTCTCATAAGGTGACCTCGAGGGGTTCACCCAGCGCAGGTTGCCTAACCACCTTGCAGGATCACCTCAAGCTCTCTCATTCAAGATCGGGCGCAACCCGCCTTGAGGTAAGGCCTCGTGAGTCCCGCGCTCGCTCATGGGTGCCCAGATACACCTCATCTAGCCCCACCGTGCCAGCCACATATCCGGGCGGGGATGTATATGCCTGGGGGCTCTCCACAGTAGGGAGTCCCCTCCCATGGTCCAGTGGAAGCACCATGCTCCGCGCTGGCTGACGACATGGTCAAGGAGCGGCTATGCCCGTGCAAGAGCGGCAGCACCATGCTCCGCGCTGGTAATAAACAAATGGGGGTGGTTTCATGGCCGCATTAACCTCAGGGAGCCCCTCGGCTCAATGACCAGCCCCACCGCGCTGTGCTCCCCTCGGGAGGGTAGCGCAAGGGGGCTGGGCACGGGGGCTGCATCCAGGTCACGCCTGGCGTACACCCCACCAGGTCCCTCGGGCCTGGTCGACGCGCAACCCTACCGAGCGCAAGCCCGGCGAGCACAAGTATGGGTTCTGTTCCTACGTCAAGGGGGACCCTTGGGCATCACGACCCAAGGGCCTAACTGGTCCCGTAGCCCCTCACTCCCTGGTCTTGTCCTGGTTTCCAGTCAAGGCCAACGGCGACTGAGGTATGCGCGCGGCCGGGCCCTGCCGACGCAGAACATCAAGGCCTAAGTACACACTCACTTCCCTCAGGGCTATTCGTACGTCAAGGGGGACCCTTGGGCATAGCGACCCAAGGGCCTAACTGATCCCGTAGCCCATCACTCCCTGGTCTTCTCCTGGTTTCTGGCCAAGGCCAGCGGCGGCTGAGGTACGCGCGGGGCCGGGCCGTGCCGACGAGAACACCAAAGCCCTGCCTAGCGCTTCCTACCTTGGGATTGTTTGCACGTTAAGGGGGACTCCCAAGCATTGCGACTCGGGAGCCTAACTGGCCACGTCGCCCCTCACTCCCTGGTCTTGACCCAGTGACCTGGACAAGCCAGCTGGCGGCTGAGGTATGCGCGAGGTCGGGCCCTGCCGACGTACAACGATAAATAAGGAAGGAAGCGCGAATATCTAGCAATTATTACAAACCAAATTGTCCTTCAAAACATCAAACGGAAGTTTTAACGCCTCCACGAGGCTTGCCCATGTCAAAGGGGAATGAAGATAAGGAGGAGCGCCGTCACCCACCAGCAGGCCCTTCCTTCAGCCCTGGGCGCTGCTGCCTGAAGGGACCTCTCCCCAGCAGCACCGCCACGCCCTGGGGAAACGGTCTTGGCTGCAGTATCGGTGGCGCCATCGGCTGAAGGAGAAGGATTGACGATGAGGAACTCCTTCAGCAAAGCCTCCACATGGTCCTTCACGGCTTCAGCGGCGACCTCGTAACGCTCCACCTCCACGGGCTCGAGCAGTGCCCCGAGATCGGCGTTGGGGTCGCGAAGGTGCAGGTGGCTGAGGACGCGTGTCAAGGCAGAAGAAGAAAGCACGTGAGCTTCCTCCTCCGCCAGGGGATTGATCTCGCAGACAACATCCTCTAGCGCCAGGACAAGATAAGGACGCAGCTTGGCAGGGCCTTCATCATCCATCGCCAGCGGCTTATCCAAGCCATTCTCGTAGAGTGCCCCCAGCGCCTGGCAGAACCTCTCCTCGAGGGACTTGAAGGCCGCGCGGTCCTCGGTCAAGACCTTTGCCTTGGCCTCCAGCTGGGCCTCCTTTGCTTTTGTCGTCTGCTTCAGCTCCTCTAGTCGGCCGCGCTTCGCAGACAGCTCCCTCATCACCTGCTCCAGCTCGGCATCACGACTGGCCACGACATCTTCTCGGGCCTTCATACTCTCCTCGTCTGCCTTGCATTTCCCACGCAGGCCCCTCAACTCGGTCTCTACCGACTGACAGCGCTCCTGGGCGGTGTGAGCGTCCTTCAGTGCCGCCTCGCGAACGGCCGCGGCCTGGTCAGCGGCCCGCTTGTCCTCCTTGGAGGCTGCGACAACTTGGCTCAGCACATATCGGACGGACGCGTTGGAACTCAGCCAGCCGGAAACCAGCTCCAGACGCCCTGCCGCCAGACGATGATTGACACCCTAAAGGTCATCCAGGAGTTGTTTCAGTGCAGAGAAGGCCTCCTTCAAGGCGCTAGGTGAAGCCGGAGGGCCGCGAGCTGGCGGCATGATCACAGTAGGGGACTGTGGCGCGGCCAAGACCTCCTGAGCCCTGGCAACTCCAATGGTGGAGGCGGAGACGAGGGACCCTGAAGCCTGCTCGACGAAGGCCGTGACCCCCACCTGAGGCAGGTCCCCTGGGCCTTGCGATAGCACCCGTGCAACAGAAGCAGAAGCTCCTCCACCACCCGTCTGCGCCAGAGGGGACGAGGCCAAGGCAGGCCGCAGGACCTCTGGTGCGGTCACCTCTCCCTTCGTCTTCTTTGTCGATGGCGCTGACCTAGCAACGCGGGGCAAGATGTTGTGAATCAATAACGGAATCAAGAACGAAGACAAAAACAGGCCAAGGTACTTACTGATCAACTGCAACAAAACCCCGAGACCTCTTCAGGACCATGGAACCCAAGGGCCCCATGGCCTGCGCCGCGGGAACGCGGGCCCCTAGGACAGGCGGCACAGCAGCGGTGCTTGGCGATGTCATGGCTAAGGCACTACCTCGGGTGATCAGCGCCGATCAACTCTTCGTCGGGACCTCAGCTGGTGGCTTCTTCAAGGGGGTGTGCTTTGACCTTGTGACAGCTCTGGCAGGGGGCGGCACCTTCTCCGTCGGGTGGTTGTCGTTACCGTCGTCGTCGGGCAAGGCGCAAAGAAGGCCGGCCTTGCGAGCAGGGGAGGACTCTCCAGCCCCCTCCACGGTTGCCTCCGAATCATCTTCCTCGCTGGAGTCGCCTGAAGATACCTCCACTGGCGCGGCTGCCACTTGAGCTTCAAGGGCCGCCAAAGGCACGAGCCCGCGCGCGTCAAAGGTGGGCATGGAGTCCGCCACTGCTGCCCCGTCCTGGCAGCGGTACAAGGGAACATGGGAAGCAGGCGGATATCCCAGGTCGACCCCTACCAGAAGACGGAGAGCTGCCTCAAGCTGCTCGGCAGACAGGGTGTCCCAGCGCAGCCAGAGGTTGTCCGACTCGTCCCCAAGTGTCCACAAGGGGCGCGAGCGGGCCTGAAGCGGAGCCACGCGGCATGTCAAGAATTCCTTGATGATCATGGCCCCCATCAGCTTCACCGCCTCGGGATCATCAGGCTTCAGGTCCGCGGCCATCTTCTCCAACACCTTCTCTGCCCGAGGATCGGTGAGCTTCGCGCTGAGCCACCTATCGCTCGACTCGGGCGCAGCCACCGGCAGCGCCAACCGAGGATGGGAGCGCTTGGCGTCCATGAAGACCCACTTGTTCCTGAAGTTATCGGCCTTTTTCCCAGCCCTCGAAATTGCATTGGTTCCGTTGGCCGCAACAAGGTTGGCGCCCCCTGAGCAATGGCCCTCCTTGATCTGGAGGTAAAAGAAGTGGCGAAGTAGCGCCACAGATGGCATCACCCCCACGAATGCCTCGCAGTAGAAGGCGAAGATGGATAGAAGAAGGACGGAGTTGGGATGAAGATGAAGGGCATGAAGCTTATAGTGGCTAAGGACGGAGAAAAAGAAATCAGAGAAAGGAGGGAAGAGCCCTGCAACAATACTGCTCGAAAAGAAGGGATAGAAGGTACTCTTGAGGTCCTCCGGCGCGGCAGAGGCGGCTCGGACGGTGGTCTTCCCCTTCTCGTTGGTGTCCTCCGCCGTCATCAGGAGCAAGGCAGTATTGTTCGCCTCCGAGAAGGTTGGCGCCTTCAAAGCCGGCTCATACCAGGCAGGCGAAGCGGCGGCCTTCGGCTTACCGGACGCCATCGGTGCAAGCTTGGAAGGGAGGTGGCGAAGATCTGGAACTTCGCGATGGAGAGGAACAAGAAAGGGGATCTGGAGCAAGGCAAGGGCTAACAATGAAGGAACAACGGCACGCACTTGCCTTTTGTCAGCTGTGCAGTTCCCGAGGCGGCGTGGGAGTGTAGACGCCCACGTCCCGTCAATCTCCACGCGTCAGACAAGGCCGCAAGCTTTTGGGACCAGCGGCGCTCCGCCCTTGGCCCTTGGCTTTGCCGTGAAGCCCAACCCGAGCGCACCTTGGGCTCGGGGTCTACTGTCAGTGTTCTGGGAATGAAAGTACCTAGACTTGCCTGCCTGCGGCCTAGGTCGTGGCTTACCAGGTGGCCTGGTACGGCCCAACATCTTCAGCGGCCACTCAAGACCCTCGCAAGGGGCCAAACCTCGCGAGGCGGACGACACAAGGCATCCCCTGGGGCGGCCTCCCCAGGCTGGCTCGTGAGGATCAGAGATATCGAGGCGAGGGACACCTCGCAAGGTCCTCGTGACGTGAGCAGTGACGACGAAGGTTAGGCGGGCGCCAGAGGGCGTAGAGTGCCAGTTTCCCCCTTGGTGCTAAAGAAGCAGGTGCAGACGAAGAGTCCCGAGGCGTCAGGCAAAGGTTTCCATATCGGTGCAACAAGACCAAGACCAGCAGGGCAACACGACGAAAGTCACCACGGAGCCCACGGTGGCATCACCACTAGAGCCTTTGGCAGGCGAAGACCACCTTTTGTCAGGGTAGCTTGTACTGGTTGTCCCCCTTCAAATTTGGCCTTTGTGGGATCCCTTCCCGCTCAATATTTGGGAAGAGGACCCGAGCCACTATAAATAGGACTAGCCACCACTATTGGGATCACATCATCGGATCAGGAGTTGATCTCATCTTGAGTTGATCAGATAGAAGGCCACACACCACCATCTCACTCGAGCACAAGAACTCCTCTCCTTAGGAGGTAGTTCATCCATGTACTAGTTCTTCCTTAGCCTATAAGGCAATCCACCACACCACACTGGATTAGGGTATTACACCACAACGGTGGCCCGAACCAGTATAAATCTTGTGTCACTTGTTCTTCGGATCTGACGAGCTAGGCCTAGGGTTGTTTAGTAGACAAGCTAGGGCGGAAGGAGAGATTTTCGTGCGCACCCCAGAGTACGAACCTTAAGGGTTTTGCCAAAACCCCAGATCCGACACTCTGAACCCTTTGAGCCGGATACCCTTCCTTTGGGCGGTACTCCGCACCTTCCGAGCTCAGGGTCGGATATATAGTCTGGGGAGCACTTGGATCCTCCCTGGCCCGAACTAGCAACTACGAATACTTTGTGAACTCCGTTTACTATCTTGGGCCGGGAGTCAAGTTTTACCACACCCACCACAATCAATAATCTCCAAGTAAATCTGGCCCTCTAGACATATATGACCTAATGTATGTACGACATCAACCTCAGGAAACGGTCCATCACTTCAGGGACAGGTTCCTACTTGTTAAAAACAAGATTAAAGATTGCTGTGACGACGATGCAGTTCCGTACTTTCATCGAAATTGTACTGACGAGGGAATTTTGAACTCCCACCATCGCATACAGAGTTTCACGGAATTGTCGCACTTAGTACGGAAGTACTGCATGATGGAAAGCACATTGAAGGCCCAGAACACCCATTTGGAACCTGCTATCTTCGGACAAGGTACTGATCGAGCAAAACGAACACACCCTAACAGGGCATCCGATTATAAGCTCGTCAGCAAGAAAAATAAACCCTTTATGGGATACAGTTCCGTTCTTGATGAACTCCTAGACAAGCCATGTCTGATACATGCGATGCCTCGCACGGTCCCAACTCACAGCCTTCGAGTGTGTTGGGTACTCTGGCAGGTAGCTAAAAGTGGTGAAGCCGTCCTTGCCACCACCGCTCCAGAGAAACACCCTCCGGAGGATGATGATTTTAATGTCCTTACGATCTTCGAGACCTTCTCTTCAAATAATCGGCGTAAGAGGGCACTTCGCGAAATTGCCAAGGTCCACCAAGTAACCATACTGAGCCCATGGAACGACGTCGCAATAACCTTCCCCGCTGACAACGAACCAAGGGTCCAATTAGTCTGAGCACCCACCGCTTTAGTACTAAACCTTATCGTGGATGTCTTTCGACTTACCAAAGTGCTCATGGACAGCGGCAATGGGATTAACCTCATATATGAAGACACACTAGACAAAATGCAGGTCGATGGAACCCACATTGAGCAAAGTAATACCACCTTTCGAGGCATTATCCCCAGCCGAGAAGCACGGTGTTCAGGGAGAATTAAACTCGACGTAGTATTCGGCACGACCGAAAATTATAGGTCAGAAGAGCTGCTCTTTCACATTGTTCCCTTCAATAGCAGATACCACGCCCTTCTAGGGCGGGACGCTTTCTCACGCTTCCAAGCCATACCCCATTATGCGTACATGAAGCTTAAAATGCCAGGGCCCAATGGAATAATAACAGTCACGAGTGATCCGGACAAAGCACTCCGCGCCAAAAACAAAACCGTATCCTTGGCTCTCGAGGCACTATCCGAAGACTTTGCAGCCAAAGAAATAACCACCCTATGATCCACGGTGGACAAGGATGATGTGGTCCTCGACAAGAAGCCTAAATCCGTCTCTTTTAAGCCAGCAGATGAAATTGTTAAATTTCAAGTGCGCCCGATGGATCCTAATAAAAAAGCATCCATCAGAGCATAGCTGGACCCGACGGTTGACACCACCTTACGCGCGTTCCTGCGTGAAAACTGGGATATCTTTGCCTGGCACCCTTCAGACGTGCCTTGGATCCCACGCAGACTGGCCGAACACAGCCTCAACATAATCAAAGGGTTCAAACCGGTCAAGCAATCAGTGCAACAATTTTCTGAACCCAAAAGACAAGCTATGGGGGAGGAACTAGCCAAATTACTCGAAGTCGGATTCATCAGAGAAATTAAACACCTGTATTGGCTAGCCAACTTGGTCATGGTGCTGAAGAAGGATAATCCTGGCGTCTTTATGTCGACTTAAAATACCTCAACACGGCTCACCCTAAGGATCCTTTTATGTTGCCCCACATTGACCAGATCATTGATGCGACTGCGGGACGTGACTCACTATGTTTCCTCGACGCTTACTCCGGATACCATCAGATTAAAATGAAGAAATCCGACGAGGCTGCAATGGCGTTTATCACCCCGTATGGGCCTCTCTGTTTCGACACTATGCCTTTTGGGCATAAAAACGCTGGCGCCACTTATCAACGCATGATTCAAACATGCTTGGGGAAAGAAATTGGCAAGACAGTAGAGGCATATATGGATGACGTAGTCATTAAGACTAAACACGTCGAATCATTGGTAGACGATCTCCACCTTACATTCAATAACCTCCGAACGTACGACATACGTCTCAATCCAAAAAATGCGTCTTCGGCATCCCGACCGGAAACCTACTGGGGTTCATCGTCTCCCATAGAGTAATTGAAGCAAACCCAGCTAAAATCCGAGCCTTGTCACAATTAGCTACACCAACCGACCTAAAGCAAGTCCAAAAGCTAGCAGGATGCGTGGCGGCTCAGAGCCGCTTCATATCCAGGCTAGGGAAAAAAGCATTACCACTTTATTGACTGCTCAGACACACAAACAACTTCGAATGGACGGAAGCGGCCACAACCGGATTGGAAGAAATTAAAGCCTTATTAGCAGGCAACCCAATCCTAGCCGCTCCAAGTGTTAGCGAGCCTATGCTGCTTTACATCTCAGCAACTCACCAGGTAGTGAGCGTTGTACTCATTGTTGAACGAGAAGAGGGACATAAATTCCCCGTCCAAAAACTAGTTTATTACGTATCGGATGTCCTTACACCATGCAAATCCCGATACCCTCATTATCGAAAGATAGCTTACGCGGTCTTTATGACATCCCGGAAACTTCGACACTATTTTCAAGAGTGTCCGATCATAGTGGCATCTGAAGTACCACCTAATGATATTATAAACAACAAGGATGCCACCGGCCGCATAGCTAAATGGGCCATTGAGCTCTTTCCGTTTGAAATAACATACAAGACACACCAAGCTATTAAATCTCAGGTGCTGGCTGACTTTGTTGCAGAGTGGACCGAAGCCGAGCTCCCTAAAGAATATAGCTCATACTCCAACTAGACCATGTAATTCGACGGCTCTAAGATGCTAGCCGGACTAGGGGCAGGCGTCATCTTGACATCTCCTACAGGGGACACAGTCCGTTACGTGTTGCAAATCATGTATACGGACTCGAACGACGCTGCCGAATACAAGGCACTACTACATGGTCTCCGCATGGCTGTGTCCATGGGCCTACAATGCATAAAGGTGTGCGGAGACTCAAACCTCGCAATATCTCAGGTAAACGGAGAATTCGATGCAAAAGACCCAAAAATGGTGGTGTATCTAAACACCATATGAAAAATATTGGCTCAGTTTGAGGGGCTCGAATTTCATCACGTCGCTCGAGATAGTAATCAGGCGGCGGACATACTCGCTCGCATGGGTGCCAAACGCGACCCTGTCCCGCCTAACACCTTTGCGGAAAGGCTCTTTAAGCCATCCGTGGTATGGCACGACGAGAGTAGAGATGCGGTTCAGACCTGACCACACCCCCAGGGGCTGAACACAATGAAGATATCATCGGGGGTCCGGATATGGAAATAACACCCTCTGCTCATGAGATCATGGTTGTCATTACTCCTTGGACCGAACCCTTCCTGGCCTACCTTAATAGGCAAGAGCTTCCCGATGATCAAAATGAGGCCCAACGCATAGTTCGGCGATCTAAAGCCTACAAAGTTCATGAAGGTGAGTTGTACAAGAAAAACACTAATGGAGTTCTCCAAAGGTGCATCTCTAAAGAGGAGGGACGACAACTCTTGGCCGAAATACATTCTTGTCTGGGCGGCCATCACGCCACAGCTCGGGCCTCGTAACCAAAGCTTTCCGGACAGGCTTTTTCTGGCCAACGGCCCGCGCAGATGCACAAGGCCTCGTCCAACATTGTGTGGGTTGTCAGCTTTTTGCCAATCAAAGGCATATGCCTCCCACTACCCTAAGAACAATCCCCATCACGTGGCCTTTTGTGGTCTGGGGGCTGGGTATGGTCGGACTCCTCAAAGGGGGAAACCATAAAAAGAAATATTTCCTGGTTATGGTGGATAAATTCACTAAGTGGATAGAGGCCAAACCAATAAAAATGGCTGAAGTACGACCAGTGATTGATTTTATATCCGGCGTGGTACACCGCTACGGTGTTCCGCATAGCATCACCATAGATAATGGCTCCAATTTTACGGCCGATGAGGTGAAAAGCTGGTGTGCTAAGTTGGGCATTAAACTTGACTATGCATCCATCTACCACCCTCAAACAAACGGTCAGGTCGAACGGACCAATGGCCTGATAATGAGCGGCATTAAACCCCGACTGGTGCGCTCCCTATGGGAGTCATACAAACACAGGGTTGAGGAACTCAATTCCGTGCTCTCGGGGCTGCGGACCACACCTAACCGAACAACCGGATACACAACTTTCTTTATGGCGTACGGCACAGAAGCTGTTCGACCCTACGACATTATTCACGACTCACCTCGAGTGCGCATGTATGAGGAGCGATAAGCCGAGCTCGATCGGCGGGATGACCTGGACGGCCTTGAAGAGGAGTGCGATATCGCGCAAGCTCGTTCCACATTTTATCAACAACAGGCTAGGCGGTACCAAAGCAGAGAAGTGCACGCTAAAACATACAACGTTGGCGATCCCGTCTTACGTCTCCCAGAGAAGAAAAAGGATAAGCTCAAACCACGATGGGAGGGCCCCTTAATCATAGATAAAGTTCTCATAGGAGGAGCCTATCACCTACGCAATGCATCGGATAATCGCCTTGAGCCGACTCCATGGAACACTGCTCGGCTCCGACGATTCTACCAATAGTTCGGTAGAACCTTTTCTTTTATTTTGACTAGGTTCCTTTTTCCTCTCTTCTTTTTCATTTTTCCTTTAAATATCCTAGGATGTAAACTATGAGGGACACACATCTTTAAATGTACATACCCCACGATAATTGGGGGCTTCTTTGACGAAGTTTACTAATAAAGCTTGTTGAATACATTTGTTCATGTCCATTGTTCCTTTTTCGCCATTATATGCACCTCTATGACTTAAGTATTTGCCCAGATGGGTTGCCTCACTCCTGTGTTTATACCCTATGCTCCCGATTATTCAGCTAGGGTGTAAAGGGAGCACCTCTGCGATTGTTACAACCGGGTAATCCAGATCTGTACCTTAGATGGGTGAAGCCGAAAGCTAGCATACTTAAGGGAATAATTGGCCAGCAAGGAACAACAAAATATGTACGTTCACATAACTCTAAGGGATAGGCTGCCTGTAATTCCATCCTTTGGATCAAAAGCCTACGCATGCATAATCAAGCATGCCGACCCATGGAAATGAACCCTTAACAGAACTATTTTCCCTGGAAGATGTTTCTTAAGTTAAATAGTAATATAACATAACTCCTCGAACAAATTTTGTCTACTCGAGCAACATGACCGGATTGCCTCATTTCCGAACATAATGAGTGTTTATTGCATTCAAACATGGTATACAGAAACACTCCAACCTTTTGGTTCGGCGGTTGAAGCCAAAGGCCTACCATGACTAATTTTGTTACGTTCGATCGGAGATAAGTTTGATGATAAAGTACATTAATACATCGAATCAAGCGCCTACTCTTTATCTATGCCATCCATAAGACTATTTAAGCTACAGTCTTCTTACGAATATTTCACACTTATCATCATTTGGTCATATACCAAGATCACGGGAATCTCTTGCCCATCCGGTCCTCGAGGTCCAACTCGGGCCATATGATTCGGCTCAATCCTGGTATAGCAAGTTTTCACCATGGCCCATGCCTCTCGTGCACCTTCCCGGCATACTAGCGCCTTCCATAACTCAAAGCAGCGCCGGGCACCTTTGAACAAGTTCGCCAAATCCTCCAAACTTTCTGGAGGGGCATCGGATGGCCATAAGGCTTTGTCCATACTCTTTATGGCTATCCAGGCCCGCTCATGCACTACGGAAAACTCTTTTAGCACATTGCCTCAGAATCTAGATACTTCTGCTTCAGGACGCCCAGTTAACAAACCTGCAGGAACAGTATTATAATACGCCGAATTACCGGACAATATGAGTTCCCTGGATGGTTTAAAGGTAATACCGAATATGCCACCTTTCAACTTTTTATTCTCCTTCAGCGCATCCAATAATTGAGCCTTTAAGCTCTCTATCTCTTTGGCTTGCTTGTCCTTTTCTTCTTCTAGCTTGTTCTTTTGGTCAATGGCCCATGATAGTACGCGGCGACCAGCTGCTTCTTGCTTCTCAGCATATTCCTGGGCTTTCTTGGCAGCCATCAAGCTTTCTTCCAGTTGACCTATAGAGTCCGCTGCTAAAATACAACAATGTATGCTTAAAACATCATTGCGGTAGATCATATTTTTCAGATACTATTTTTCCTTACCATGAGCTCCCCTCATGGATTTTTTTTATTTCCTCTAGCTCTGTGGTGGTGGCATTTAGCTTTGTCCGGCTTGCTTCAAGCTCCTAGGACATCATGTTATTCTCTCTTTGAGAACCTGCGGTCATAACGATCCTTAAATCAGTTGAACTAAACACTTCAAGTATAGGGGGCTACTGGCATATACCTATTAAATTTACACAAACTCTTACCTGCATATCCTTTGAAAACAAGTGAGTGACTCCCACAAGTCCATCTCGGGTAGCTCGGATATATGCATCCACGGAGCTGAGGGCATTGAATTCCTGCTTAGTGAAAGCTGGAGCATGCATGGCCTCTTTTCATCGCAACGATTCATCACGCTCTCCAGTTCAGAATATCTGACAGATACGTCATCCGAATCCTCATGAGGTGGATAATTCGGTGCCACATTCGTATTGGTTCTCGTCCTTGTTGATGAGTCTGGGGCCGGATTAGATGGTGATCGGCCAACTTGGTCTTCGGATGCAGTTTGTCGTACGCTCCTTCTGAAATAAGACAGGAGGTGAAGTGTGACAATCTGGTCTTATGCCTAAGCACATACCAAAGATTATACCTCTTTGATGAAGGAGGGGGCTCGACGGTGCTCCCCATTTCTTTTCGCTTCGAAGACTCACCGTGCATAGTTGCTGAGCGCCGACCCTCTTTAGCACGAGTCCGTGAAGTGGGTGAGGCGCAAGGGGAGGGCTTTTTTGTGAGGCCGTCTTCTGGGTACTTACATCGGAGGAAGGGAGATGGCCGGGATAATCGACCATAATAGCCACTTCCGAGCCATCGAGGCTCGCTTGATAAAATACTCCATCAACAAGCTCTATAAATATATTCGGATCCTCATTGAATCCGGGGTCTTCATCGCGAGCATGGTCCTCTAGCTGTGGGGCGAGAGAATGAATATTTTCGACCACCTTCCTCCATGTCTGTTTTAAAACGACCGGAATAATTCGATTAGCACATCTCAATAATTCGTTTGGATAATACTAATAATCAAAAAGCTTACCCATTCGATAGGGTTATACATGGAGAAACCTTCCCGACAATTCAAACGGGCGAACTCTTCTTTCTCCCCCTTACAAAGATCCGCTAGAATGGCAGCCAGGGCGGCTGGGGTATCCGGACCCTCGCGCTTATAACGAGACGCATCGTCCGTCCCATTGTAACGCCATAAAGGGAACCCCCTGGATTGAAGGGGCTGGATGCATCGCTTTATTGCGATAGCCATGACTTCGATTATCGAGAGTTTAGAATGGGCAAGTACCCTGACCTTGTTGACTAGCCTCTTAACTTCGTCACTATCTCCTTGCTTGGGGCTCCGGGGCACAAACTGAAGCGTTTATTCGAGGGAGTGTTGGAGAATTCGGGAAGTCTGCATCGAACTAGGTCCGGAAGGGGAACATCTTCAATATAAAACCATTCCGAAGTCCAATCTTCGGGTTCCTTCTTGGGATCCCGGCAGGGTAACCTGTTCCAACTACGCACCATAATTTGGCGTTGCCCACTTCAAATATAGAACCCCCTTGGGAATGGGGGACGAGGCAAAAGAACTTTCTCCATAGTTTGAAATGAGCCTCGCAGCCTAAGAATAGCTCACAGAGAGCAAAAAGACCCGACATATGCAGATTGAACCTGGTGTGAGGGTGTGTAGTTAGAGCCCGTAAAATTCGAATAGACCTTTGAGGAAGGGATGGATTGGAAAAGCTAAGCCCCTCAGAAGAAACGAGACGAAGCACACCCTCTCCTCCTTACTCCGGTAGGGGAAATTTTCTGCTAGCGCCTCATTGCCAATTGAGGCCAATCCCGCCCGCACGGAGATTAGATCTGCAGCAAGCAGATATCCCTCCGTCGAAACTCGATTCAGCTGGAGGTGAGACACTGAGCAGCTTCCCCAATCACGCGCTTGAGGGCCATGGGGGCGCGAGGAAAAGCTAGGGGTGTTTGCCATTCTTTGAAGTTTTTCATGGTTGGCTCTGATGATCTTTGCGCGATGTGGAGGGGCATCTGGGATCTGATCTCCTTAAATAGATCCTGCCCATGCGGGATAAGGGGTTTAGTTGTAAAAAAATATGTGGACCGTTCACATTCGCCCGACGCGTGGAAATTGAGGCAACGACGGGAAGGAATCGCAAAGGTCAAGTCCGGACTGTCATCACTCTGGAGTATAATAAGGAACCTGCCTTGCAAAGCTGAAGACATGAAGCCGGATACTACATCATCATTGAAGGCAAGTTCGGGGGATACTGAGGGAGTCCTGGATTTCGGGGTCCTCAGGTGTCCGAACTATACGATATGGGCTGGATTGATGGGCCGTGAAGACAAAGTAGAAGACCCTCCCTCGTGTCCGGGTAGGTATCCTATATGTGCAGAATGGCAAGTTTGATATATGTATGTAATGTTTCCTTCCTCTGCAAGTCAACTCTGTACAACCCTAGGCCTCTCTGATGTGTATAAAACCAGAGGGCTTAGTTCGTAGAGGCTATCAGAATAATCATAGGCTAGACAGCTAGGGTTTAGCCATTCCGATCTCGAGGTAGATCAACTCTTGTAACCCCTATACTCATCAAGAACAATCAAGCATGAAGTAGGGTTTTACCTCCTTTAAGAGGGCCCGAACCTGGGTAAACATTGTGCCCCTACTGTCCTTCGTTACCATTGATCCTTCGACTCACAGCTTGGGGCCCCCTACCCGAGATCTGGCTGATTTGACACCGACACTGACTATTTGAAAATGCACCCTCCTCGCCCGAAATCGCTCACACCCACTATTTCAAAACACGCCCTCCTCGTCCACAATCGCTCGCGCCCACTATTTGGGAGAAGCGAAGTTATTGTACTATCCCCGACCCTCAATCCACAGACCCAAGCCTAGAAGCCTAAAGGCAGGGTAGACATGGTTCCCCCTCCCAATTCCCCATTCATACATCATGGGCACCAAATCACCTTCTTTCCGGAAGCTCCCTTATCCGCAGCCACGAAACCTTAGCCCCTCCTTCATGGCGCCCACCACACCAAATTCACCGCTGCCCTCCTCCCCAGTGCCGAAGATGTTATCCATTTGTCGTCGTGCACCGGGCCATGTGCCTCTTACTCCATGATGCGTGAGTTGCCTCGACAACGGCCGCGTGAACCGTACCGGAGCCGATCCACCCCCGCCAATGTGCATGGTGCCGGAGCGGCTCCAACTTCGGATGTGCCCAGGGCCCCGACGCTGCTGCCCCGTAGTCATCGACCGTCGTGACATCTCTGCTTTCCTGTCACTGGTAGCCAGCGCAACCGCGCCGGCCTCACCGACTCGGTAGCTGGAGCTGCCTACTTCACCGGGCCGCAAGATAGGTCGTACACTCATGTCAAATCACTTTATTTAGGTGTCAGTTGTCTGAATTTTTATTCTGGGCCAATCGATTCCCAATGGGAAGTAGCACCCATCGAGGCGGCGGAGCTCCTAAGATGCCAGTTGGCTGGTGTCTAACGTAAGGGTGCAGGGGCACAAGTTCACCGCTGAAGCAACGCCTAAGTGGCTATCTTAGAGTTGCGTGGGTTGAAGGTACTACCGTCGTCAGATCTGTATGATGGCAAGTCTTTGCGGATTAGTCAGGGGCGGCACAACCACGATAGTGCGGTGGGGCGGGGAGCGTGGTTTTCGTCGGAGCTCTCGCGGCCAGGGATAGCGGAGGCAGGCTGCTCTACTGGTGGTCGCTGGCTCAGCCGGGAGGCACAAGACGGCCATCAAGCCGTCCGGCGTAGATCAGACAATACCAAAATAAAATAAAATCGTGTGACCCCAATTTAGTTTTTAGTCAACAGACGTGTGACCACTCTCGTACGTTACTATTAATCTCTTAGGGTATTTCTACAGATCAGAGATATGTGTCATCACGGGTACGCGTCGGTGCTATACAAACGGTTTTTAACCCCTTTCCGCGACGGCATTTGGAATCATCGTCAAGTGAGTCTGTGCGATAGGTGTCCTTCCCACACGGCCCAGAAATTGTCAGGGATAGGCCCTCCTGGGACCCAGGCTGGGGCCGTGTGCGATTGGGAAAGGCATCGAAACCCAATCATTTCTGTAGGTATGAACATCCCACACGATAATCCGAGAAAATCATTTCTGTAGGTATGTACATCCCACACGGTGAATCCCAGAAAAAACATTTCTGTTTGTATGTATATCACACACAGTCAATCCAAGGAATACGTTTCCGTTCTTATGTACATACCACACAGTCAATCTAGGGAAAACATTTCCGTTCGGATGTACATCCCACACAGTTTTTCGTATACGCTCGTGTGTGAAATGTGTAACTATCACACACGCTCTCCCTTGGTTAACTGTTTGCTTTCATTTACTACATCACACACAATTTGATGTAGAAAACTGTGTGGCATTGGGCTATCCATCACAAGCGCTTTTACTGCCAGAACCGTTCGCAAAGTTCCATGACCATTTGTTCTCTTTTTATTTTTTCCTGTAATTTATTATTCTAACTGGAAATTTTGAAATATGAAACGTGCAATTCAAATTCTCAGCACAATGGTTCAACAACGAATCCGTAAATAAAATTGCCAGTACAATATGCTCAGTAATTACAGGATTGGGCAGCAATTAACTATGATGAACCACAGTATTTAAAGGCGGTAAAGGTGAAGAGACAAGTGTAAATCATTTTGACTGCCGACGGTGTTGAAGAAGCGGAATGCCCATAATGTGCCTTCCTGCATGCCATGGGCACGAACCACTTTTGTCCAACCCCTTGTGACGATCGCCCGCCCATCCTTCACCGCCTTCAGGAAGACTTCTAGAGCATTATCATGGTAGCATGAATTATGTACTTTAACCTTAGTTGCCTCCACTCCGGTCATGTAATTTGCAAGGTAATCATCATTAAATAGCTTCGGAAACCACTAAATAGCCCCTACTCCCGTTTCTTTTGCCTAACAATCTTTCTTAGTTTCCTCACCTGATGCTTGTTCATGAATATCTCATTTCCCTATACGCAAAAGGGATCGAAGCGTGGATCCGTACCACTCATATATGTACCTACAAGCAACTAGTAAATGTTAGAAGCTAAACTGAGATTGCACAAATGATGTAAAATACAACTACCTATGTTCCTAAGTACAAGTATTTTTATATAGATTTCAATATGAACTACATACGAATGTATATAGAATTATAGATATAGATTTGATTAGAATCTAGTATTCTAGATTCACTCATTTTGCTCCTTATGTAGTCTATATTGGAATCTCTAAAAATACTTATATTTAGGAATAGATGGTGTATAAGACATGGGATGCAGCTAACCTCGACGGCAAACAACAACATCGCCCATTGTAGCCCTATGTAAGTACATGGAAAGCCAATGTTAACTACAACAGGGTTAAGATCCACCAAAAATAGCAAATGGTAATAAAACGGCAGCATCTGCAGTGATATCTTCATTTCGAAAAACTAGCACGGTAGCAAAGGGACAGATTAGAAAATGGATACAACTGTTAATTGCAACAGGCTTAACAACATCCTAATTCATGTTTTGTAAGTTTGTAGCCATTGAAATACAACTCTTTAAAAATGGATACAACTGTTAATTGCAACAGGGTCAATGGCCATAGAAACCGGTACTGAGAAAAATGCAATTGGTAGAGTTAAACATCATAGGGCAGGTGCTGCCAAAGCAGATAATGGCCCAGTTGTCTATAAAAAGGTAGGGGAAATAGCTCAAACGTGTTAGGCATGTTTACTACAACATGCTTAATTCATCGACGGTACAAAACATAGCCATTAATTGCAACTGGTATTGGTAAGATTGAACTGATGGGTACATACTTGGTAAGTCCTGAGAGGTAGTTGCTGGGGCACTTCATCTTGGCCAGAGCCCGCCCAAAGTCCGCGGCGGCGGAAGCGAGCTGTTCCTATGGGTTGAAGCGTGGATAAGTGCCACTAACATGTGTACCTACAAGCAACCAGTAAATTGTAGAAGTTAAACTGCAATTGCACAAATGATGTGAAATACTATAAGACATGGGATGCAGCTAACCTCGACGGGAAACAATAGCATCGGCCATTATGACCCTGCGTAAGTACATGGACAAGCATGTTAAGTACAACAGGGTTAGTTGAAGGAAATATGCCCTAGAGGCAATAATAAAGTTGTTATTTATATTTCCTTATATCATGATAAATGTTTATTATTCATGCTAGAATTGTATTAACCGAAAACTTAGTACATGTGTGAATACATAGACGAAACATAGTGTCCCTAGTATGCCTCTACTAGACTAGCTCATTGATCAAAGATGGTTATGTTTCCTAACCATAGACATGAGTTGTCATTTGATCAACGGGATCACATCACTAGGAGAATGATGTGATGGACAAGACCCATCCGTTAGCATAGCACTATGATCGTTTAGTTTTACTGCTATTGCTTTCTTCATGACTTATACATGTTCCTATGACTATGAGATTATGCAACTCCCGAATACCGTAGGAACACCTTGTGTGCTATCAAACGTCACAACGTAACTGGGTGATCATATAGATGCTCTACAGGTGTCTCCAAAAGTATTCGTGGTGTTGGCATAGATCAAGATTAGGATTTGTCACTCCGAAGTGTCGGAGAGGTATCTCTGGGCCCTCTCGGTAACACACATCACAATAAGCCTTGCAAGCAAAAGACTAATGAGTTAGTCACGAGATGATGAGTTACGTAACGAGTAAAGAGACTTGCCAGTAACGAGATTGAACTAGGTATAGAGATACCGACGATCGAATCTCGGGCAAGTAACATACCGTTGACAAAAGGAACAACGTATGTTGTTATGCGGTTCTGACCGATAAAAGATCTTCGCAGAATATGTAGGAGCCAATATGAACATCCAGGTTCCACTATTGGTTATTGACCGGAGATGAGTCTCGGTCATGTCTACATAGTTCTCGAACCCGTAGGGTCCGCACGCTTAACGTTTGATGACGATCGGTATTATGAGTTTATGAGTATTGATGTACCGAAGGTAGTTCGGAGTCCCGGATGAGATCACGGACATGACGAGGAGTCTCGGAATGTCCGAGACATAAAGATTGATATATTGGACGACTATATTCGGACACCGGAAGTGTTCCGGAAAAGTTTCGGATTTATCGGGATTGCCGGAGGGGGTTACCGGAACCCCCTACGAGAGGGGATGGTTCATAATGGGCCTAAAGGGAAAGAGAGAGGCAGCCCATAGGGCTGGCCGGCGCCCCCACCTAGGGTTCCTAGTTGGACTAGGATTGGGGGGGGCGCCACCTCTCCTATTCCTTTCCCTCTTCCTTCTTTTGGTGAATCCTACTAGCAATAGGATTGCAATCCTATTCCTAGTAGGAGTCCACTCCCTAGCCGCACCAGGAAGGGCCAGCCAGCCTCCCTCCCTTGCTCCTTTATATACGGGGGCAGGGGGCACCCAAAGACACACAAGTTGAATTGTTTTAGCCGTGTGCGGTGCCCCCCTCCACAGAATCACACCTCGGTCATACCGTCGCGGAGCTTAGGCGAAGCCCTGCGCCGGTGAACACATCATATCCGTCACCACGCCGTCGTGCTGACGAAACTCTCCCGTGAAGCTCAACTGGATCAAGAGCTCGTGGGACGTCATCAAGCTGAACGTGTGCTGAACGCGGAGGTGCCGTACGTTCGGTGCTTGCTCGGTTGGATCGCGAAGAAGTTCGACAACATCAACCGCGTCACTTGACGCTTCCGCTCCCGGTCTACGAGGGTACGTAGACACACTCTCCCCTCTCGTTGCTATGCATCTGGTAGATAGATCTTGCGTGATCGTAGGAAAATTTTAAAATACTACGTTCCCCAACAGTGGCATCATGAGCCAGGAGCCAGGTCTATGCGTAGATGATATGCACGAGTAGAACACAATGAGTTGTGGGCGATACTAGTCATACTGCTTACCAGCATGTCATACTTTGCTTCGGCGGTATTGTGAGATGAAGCGGCCCGGACCGACATTACGCGTACGCTTACGCGAGACTAGTTTCACCGTTACGAGCACTCGTTGCTTAAAGGTGACTAGCGGGTGTCTGTCTCTCTCACTTTAGCTGAATCAAGTGTGGCTACGCCCGGTCCTTGTGAAGGTTAAAACATCACATACTTGACGAAACATCGTTGTGGTTTTGTATGTGTAGGTAAGAACGGTTCTTGCTAAAGCCCGTAGCAGCGACATAAAACTTGCAACAACAAAGTAGAGGACGTCTAACTTGTTTTTGCAGGGCATGTTGTGATGTGATATGGTCAAGACATGATGAATTATACGTTTTTGTATGAGATGATCATGTTTTGTAAAGTTATCAGCAACTGGCAGGAGCCATATGGTTGTCGCTTTATTGTATGAAATGCAATCGCCATGTAATTGCTTTACTTTATCACTAAGCGGTAGCGATAGTTGAGGAAGCAATAGTTGGCGAGACGACAACGATGCTACGATGGAGATCAAGGTGTCGCGCCGGTGACGAAGGTGATCATGATGGTGCTTTGGAGATAGAGATCAAAAGCACAAGATGATGATGGCCATATCATGTCACATATTTTGATTGCATGTGATGTTTATCTTATTATGCTTCTTATTTTGCTTAGAACGACGGTAGCATTATAAGATGATCCCTTACTAAATTTCAAGGTATAAGTGTTCTCCCTGAGTATGCACCGTTGCGAAAGTTCGTCGTGCCGAGACACCACGTGATGATCGGGTGTGATAAGATCTACGTTCAAATACAACGGGTGTAAGCCAGTTTTGCACACGCAGAATACTCGGGTTAAACTTGACGAGCCTAGCATATGCAGATATGGCCTCGGAACACTGGAGACCGAAAGGTCGAGCGTGAATCATATAGTAGATATGATCAACATAAGATGTTCACCATTGAAACTACTCCATCTCACGTGATGATCGGACATGGTTTAGTTGATTTGGATCACGTGATCATTTAGATGACCGGAGGGATGTCTATCTAAGTGGGAGTTCTTAAGTAATATGATTAAATTGAACTTTAATTTATCATGAACTTAGTCCTGGTAGTATTAGCATATCTATGTTGTAGATCAATAGCTCGCGATGTTGCTCCCCGTTTATTTTTCATATGTTCCTAGAGAAAACCAAGTTGAAAGATGTTAGTAGCAATGATGCGGAATTGTTCCGTGATCTGAGGATTATCCTCATTGCTGCACAGAAGAATTATGTCCTTGATGCACCGCTAGGTGACAGACCTATTGCAGGAGCAGATGTAGACGTTATGAACGTTTTAAAGCTCAATATGATGACTACTTGATAGTTTAAGTGCACCATGCTTTACGGCTTAGAACCGGGACTTCAAAAACGTTTTGAACGCCATGGAGCATATAAGATGTTCCAAGAGTGGAAATTAGTATTTCATACTCATACCCGTGTCGAGAGGTATAAGACCTCTGACAGTACTTTGCCTACAAGATGGAGGAGAATAGCTCAACCAGTGAGCATGTGCTCAGATTGTCTGGGTACTACAATTACTTTAATCAAGTGGGAGTTAATCTTCCAGATAAGATAGTAATTGACAAAGTTATCTAGTCACTATCACCAAGTTAGTAGAACTTCGTGATGAACTATAATATGCAAGGGATGACGAAAGGAATTCCCAGCTCTTCGCGATACTGAAATAGGCGAAGGTAGAAATCATGAAAAAGCATCAAGTGTTGATGGTTAACAAGACCACTTGTTTCAAGTAAAGGG
Source organism: Secale cereale (assembly GCA_902687465.1). Lineage (NCBI taxonomy): Eukaryota > Viridiplantae > Streptophyta > Magnoliopsida > Poales > Poaceae > Secale > Secale cereale. The sequence goes on along the minus strand of LR738711.1, from coordinate 447,109,215 downwards.
CAAAGGGATAGAAGGGGAACTTCAAGAAGAATGACAAGCAAGTTGTCACTCCCGTGAAGAAACCCAAAGCTAAACTCAAGCCTGAAACAAGTGCTTATACTTCAAAGGAAATGGTCACTAGAAGTGGAACTGCCCTAGATACTTGGCGGATAAGAAGGATGGCAAAGTGAACAAAGGTATATTTGATATACAGATTATTGATGTGTATTTTACTAGTGTTCATAGCAACCCCTCGGTATTTGATATTGGTTCAGTTGCTAAAGAGTAGTAACTCGAAGTAGGAGTTGCATAATGAACATAAACTAGTTAAAGGATGAAGTGACGATGTGTATTGGAAGCAGTTCCAAGATTGATATGATCATCATCGCCCACTCCCTATACTTTCGGGATTAGTGTTGAACCTAAATAAGTGTTATTTGGTGTTTGTGTTGAGCATGAATGTGATTTGATCATGTTTATTGCAATACGGTTATTCATGTAAGTTAGAGAATAATTGTTGTTCTGTTTACATGAATAAAACCTTCTATGGTCATACACCCAATGAAAATAGTTTGTTGGATCTCGATCGTGTGATACACATATTCATAATATTGAAGCCAAAAGATGCAAGGTTAATAATGATAGTGCAACTTATTTGTGGCACTATCGTTTAGGTCATATTGGTGTAAAACGCATGAAGAAACTCCATAATGATGGACTTTTGGAATCACTTGATTATGAATCACTTGGTGCTTGCGAACCATGCCTCATGGGCAAGATGACTAAAACTCCGTTCTCCGGAACTATGGAGCGAGCAACAGATTTGTTGGAAATCATACATACTGATGTATGTGGACCAATGAGTGTTGACGCTCGCGGCGGGTATCGTTATTTTCTGACCTTCACTAATGATTTGAGCAGATATGGGTATATCTACTTAATGAAACACAAGTCTGAAACATTTGAAAAGTTCAAAGAATTTCAGAGTGAAGTAGAGAATCATCGTAACAAGAAAATAAAGTTTCTACGATCTGATCGTGGATGAGAATATTTGAGTTACGTATTTGGTCTTCATTTGAAACAATGTGGAATAGTTTCACAACTCACGCCACCTGGAACACCACAGCGTAATGGTGTGTCCGAACGTCGTAACCGTACATTATTAGATATGGTACGATCTATGATGTCTCTTACCGATTTACCACTATAGTTTTGGGTCATGCATTAGAGACAGCTGCATTCACGTTAAATAGGGCACCATCTAAATCCGTTGATACGACACCTTATGAACTTTGGTTTAGCAAGAAACCAAAGTTGTCGTTTCTTAAAGTTTGGGGCTGCGATGCTTATGTGAAAACACTTCAACCTGATAAGCTCGAACCCAAGTCGGAAAAATGTGTCTTCATAGGATACCCAAAAGAGACTGTTGGGTACACCTTCTATCACAGATCCAAAGGCAAAATATTCGTTGCTAAGAACGGATCCTTTCTAGAAAAAGAGTTTCTCTCGAAAGAAGTGAGTGGGAGGAAAGTAGAACTTGATGAGGTAATTGTACCTTCTCACGGATTGGAAAGTAGTACATCACAGAAAATTGTTCCAGTGATTCCTACACCAATCAATGAGGAAGTTAATGATGATGATCATGAAACTTCGGATCAAGTTTCTGCTGAACGTCGTAGATCAACCAGAGTACGTTCCGCACCAGAGTGGTACGGCAACCCAGTTCTGGAAATCATGTTACTAGACCATGATGAACCTACGAACTATGAGGAAGCGATGATGAGCCCAGATTCCGCAAAATGGCTTGAGACCATGAAATCTGAGATGGGATCCATGTATTAGAACAAAGTATGGACTTTGGTTGGCTTGCCCGATGATCGGCAAGCCATCGAAAATAAATGGATCTTCAAGAGGAAGACCGACGCAAACGGTAATGTTACTGTTTACAAAGCTCGACTTGTTGCGAAAGGGTTTCGACAAGTTCAAGGAGTTGACTACGATGAGACTTTCTCACCCGTAGCGATGCTTAAGTCTGTCCGAATCATGTTAGTAATTGCCGCATTTTATGAAATCTGGCAAATGGATAACAAAACTGCATTCTTTAATGGATTTATTAAAGAAGACTTGTATATGATGCAACCAGAAGGTTTTGTCAATCCTAAAGGTGCTAACAAAATGTGCAAGCTCCAGCGATCCATCTATGGACTGGTGCAAGCATCTCGGAGTTGGAATATACGCTTTGATAAGTTGATCAAAGCATATAGATTTATACAGACTTGTGGTGAAGCCTGTATTTACAAGGAGTGGGAGCACTACAACCTTTCTGATAAGTATATGTGAATGACATATTGTCGATCGGAAATGATGTAGAATTTTCTGGAAAGCATAAAGGAGTGTTTGAAAGGAGTTTTTTCAAAGAAAGACCTTGGTGAAGCTGCTTACATATTGGGCATCAAGATCTATAGAGATAGATCAAGACGCTTGATAAGACTTTCGATGAGTACATACCTTGATAAGATTTTGAAGTAGTTCAAAATGGATCAGTCAAAGAAGAAGTTCTTGCCTGACTTATAAGGTGTGAAGTTGAGTAAGACTCAAAGCCAGACCACGGCAGAAAAATATAGAGAGAATGAAAGTCATTCCCTATGCCTCAGCCATAGATTCTATAAAGTATGCCATGCTGTGTACAAAACACGTTGTGTACCTTGCCAAGAGTTTGACAGGGAGGTACAATAGTGATCCAGGAGTAGATCACTGTACAGCGGTCAAAATTATCCTTAGTAATTGGATGACTAAGGAAATATTTCTCGATTATGGAGGTGATAAAGAGTTCGTCGTAAATGGTTACGCCGATGCAAGCTTTGACACTAAATCCAGATGACTCTAAGTATCAATCTGGATGCGTATTGAAAGTGGGAGCAATTAGCTAGAGTAGCTCCATGCAGAGCATTGTAGACATAGAAATTTGCGAAATACATAGGGATCTGTATATGACAGACCCGTTGACTAAACTTCTCTCACAAGCAAAACATGATCACACCTTATTACTCTTGGGTATTAATCACATAGCGATGTGAACTAGATTATTGACTCTAGTAAACCCTTTGGGTGTTGGTCACATGGTGATGTGAACTATGGGTGTTATTCACATAACGATGTGAACTATCGGTATTAAATCACATGGCGATGTGAGCTAGATTATTGACTCTAGTGCAAGTGGGAGACTGTAGGAAATATGCCCTAGAGGCAATAATAAAGTTGTTATTTATATTTCCTTATATCATGATAAATGTTTATTATTCATGCTAGAATTGTATTAACCGGAAACTTAGTACATGTGTGAATACATAGACAAAACAGAGTGTCCCTAGTATACCTCTACTAGACTAGCTCATTGATCAAAGATGGTTATGTTTCCTAACCATAGACATGAGTTGTCATTTGATCAACGGGATCACATCACTAGGAGAATGATGTGATGGACAAGACCCATCCGTTAGCATAGCACTATGATCGTTTAGTTTTACTGCTATTGCTTTCTTCATGACTTATACATGTTCCTATGACTATGAAATTATGCAACTCCCGAATACTGTAGGAACACCTTGTGTGCTATCAAACGTCACAACGTAACTGGGTGATCATATAGATGCTCTACAGGTGTCTCCAAAAGTATTCGTGGTGTTGGCATAGATCAAGATTAGGATTTGTCACTCCGAAGTGTCGGAGAGGTATCTCTGGGCCCTCTCGGTAACACACATCACAATAAGCCTTGCAAGCAAAAGACTAATGAGTTAGTCACGAGATGATGAGTTACGGAACGAGTAAAGAGACTTGCCAGTAACGAGATTGAACTAGGTATAGAGATACCGACGATCGAATCTCGGGCAAGTAACATACCGTTGACAAAAGGAACAACGTATGTTGTTATGCGGTTCTGACCGATAAAAGATCTTCGTAGAATATGTAGGAGCCAATATGAACATCCAGGTTCCGCTATTGGTTATTGACTGGAGATGAGTCTCGGTCATGTCTACATAGTTCTCGAACCCGTAGGGTCCGCACGCTTAACGTTTGATGACGATCGGTATTATGAGTTTATGAGTATTGATGTACCGAAGGTAGTTCGGAGTCCCGGATGAGATCACGGACATGACGAGGAGTCTCGGAATGTCCGAGGCATAAAGATTGATATATTGGACGACTATATTCGGACACCGGAAGTGTTCCGGAAAAGTTTCGGATTTATCGGGATTGCCGGAGGGGGTTACCGGAACCCCCTACGAGAGGGGATGGTTCATAATGGGCCTAAAGGGAAAGAGAGAGGCAGCCCATAGGGCTGGCCGGCGCCCCCACCTAGGGTTCCTAGTTGGACTAGGATTGGGGGGGGGGCGCCACCTCTCCTATTCCTTCCCCTCTTCCTTCTTTTGGTGAATCCTACTAGGAATAGGATTGCAATCCTATTCCTAGTAGGAGTCCACTCCCTAGCCGCACCAGGAAGGGCCGGCCGGCCTCCCTCCCTTGCTCCTTTATATACGGGGGCAGGGGGCACCCAAAGACACACAAGTTGAATTGTTTTAGCCGTGTGCGGTGCCCCCCTCCACAGAATCACACCTCGGTCATACCGTCGCGAAGCTTAGGCGAAGCCCTGCGCCGGTGAACACATCATATCCGTCACCACGCCGTCGTGCTGACGAAACTCTCCCGTGAAGCTCAACTGGATCAAGAGCTCATGGGACGTCATCAAGCTGAACGTGTGCTGAACGCGGAGGTGCCGTACGTTCGGTGCTTGATCGGTTGGATCGCGAAGAAGTTCGACAACATCAACCGCGTCACTTGACGCTTCCGCTCCCGGTCTACGAGGGTACGTAGACACACTCTCCCCTCTCGTTGCTATGCATCTGGTAGATAGATCTTACGTGATCGTAGGAAAATTTTAAAATACTACGTTCCCCAACATTAGCATCCACCAAAAATAGCAAATGGGGCAGCATCTCTAGTATATCTTCATTGCGGAGAGTAGCATGGTAGCAAATGGACAGATTCAAAAGTGGATACAATACACGAACATGCTTAATACATCAACCGTACAAATCATAGCTGTTGCAAGTGGTATTGATAAGATTTAGCTAGTCAGATCTTACCTGTTAAGTCCTGGGGGTAGTCACTGGGGGGCTTCATCTGGGCTAGAGCCTGCACCATGTTGGCGGCGGCGGCGGAGCCGAGGTGTTCCTCCGGGTCAACACGCACAGCGGCCATCGCGCCATGGACCGCCATCAGCTCCTGGCGGGGGGGATTTGGAGGCATGAGGATGTTTCGCAGGCGCCATTTAAGCAATTAGGCCGGGGACGTGATAGAGATCGGTGGGTTACTTGACTGGATCTGAGCAGAATGTAGATGTGGTTGAAGTTGTGGTTGTGGTTGCGGCGGCGGCGGTTTGAGATGCCGGTAGGGGGAGGCGCGATGGGAGGGGTGGGGGATAATGAGGGGAAGGAGATGTGGTTGGATAAATAAATTCTAAAATCGTGCGCCTAATGAAAATTTCGGTGCAAAACTTGAAACTTGGGCGGGGGAAACACACAACGCAAATGAAGCTTGTAAAATACTCGTGTGCGAGAAAAAAGAAAGTTGGCAGACCCCGTCTCCAAAAAAATGTATACGCGTACTTGATTTTTTTTGGTTAATGGTACGCCTGGTTTATTAGGAAATATCGCACAAGTAACTAACTTATGGGTCATTAACGCAAAAAAAACGCACACGGGTACGGTATAGAAACCGTGTGTATTGTGATCTTCTAATGATTAATGCAAAAAACGCACATAGGCACATGTGCTAATCAACGATCAAAGCCCTCAAAGGATGCTCTTGCTGACATTGTACGTTAATACTACAAACTTAAAGTACTACTGGTAATTTGCTCTAATACTACAAACTTAAACTACTTCTCATTATCGCACATGGTTCATCTCCGTCGCTTCCGGAAACAGTGTGCACTGAGCCTATTATGTGTTGCGTTATGATTGGCCGGAACCCCAGCCACGCGGATCGAGTGTGTGCACCATTGGATGTGACGCGATCGAACGGCAATCCACAACCCTCGCATCACACCCATGCACTTGTAGCTGGATTGGATTTATAAGCGCTAAATGCATAGAAAATGCACATAATCCCCTAAATATGGTAAATGAGCCCGAAAAAATGCCAAATTTGAACATGGTGATTTGCAGGGTGTATGTTCGTCGTAGAAAAAACTGCATGACAAAGAACGAAGAAAATTTGGATTCCCCTTCAATTTTGGGGATTTCCCTCTCGAAAGCATGGAACTTCCTCGGCGATGGTTCGATTTATGAAGGGCGTGCATGACGACATAAGCCAAACCTTCTCAAATTTTTACCAGGGCATGGTGAGGTCATACCATGGCACCATGCCATGCGTCATGTTTTTAAGCATTTATTTCATTTTTTCTATAGTTGAAAACCCAACAAACAAACATTTGTGGTTGACTATTGCCACACATTTCATCGAAATATCTGCACATTCCATGTAAGGGGTATGAGAATTTGCTAAATGGCATGAGCATGGTTTTCTAGACCGTTCTTGTGGACCCTTTCATGCATTGATTGTTTGAACTTGAATTATGCGCATTAATGCCTAGGAAATGCACATAATCCCCTGCATATGGCAAATGAACCCGAAAAAGTGCTAAATTTGAACACATGATTTCCAGGTTGTATGTTTGATACGTCCAAAACGTATCTATAATTTCTGCTTGGTCCATGCCTCTTTTGTGTGATATTGCTATGATATTTATGCACTTCCATACACTTTTGATCATATTTGGACTAACCTATTAACTCAGTGCACCCCAAAGCCAGTTTCTGTTTTCTGCTGTTTTTGTATTTCAGGTTTTCCCATTACTTAAATTGCCAGAAAAATTCTGGGAAAAATATATAAAAAATCAGCGCTCCAGAAGCTTCCATGCGGCCAAAGTAGGGCCAGAGGGGGGCCACCAGGGCTCCAGGCGCCCTGGGGGCGCGGCCCCCCTCCTGGCCGCGCCGGGGGGGCGCCTGGGCCCCCCTTACCTCCGCTGATGCCCCCCTTTGGCACATAATTACACCGTGTCCCGAAACCCTCGAGGACGGAACCCTTTTTCGCGATCTCATCTCTGTTCCGCCGCCGCCGCGCTTCCAAGATCGGGAGCACCAGGAGAACTCTTCCCGGCACCCTGCCGGAGGGGAGAACCACCACCGGGAGCTTCTCCACCACCATGGACGCCTCCCGGATGAGTTGTGAGTAGTCTCCCTTGGACCATGGGTCCATGACGAGTAGCTATGTGATGTTATCCTCCCCTCTTTGTTCTTCATCGATTAGACCTCGTGAGCTGCCCTACATGATCGAGGCACATATGTAATCCTTATGCTATTGCTATGATGAGTTTGCTGGGATCCGATGGATTATGAGATTATGTTCAGATTGTGTGTGAGTAATATATTTGATTTACCTCTTTTATATTTATGTTCTTGAGTAATTCTTGCATGTTCTCCGTTGCTGTTTATTGCTTTGGCCAAGTAGTAGGTAGTAACTCCAAGAGGGAACGTTATGCTTGATTGTGGGTTCATGCCCCTCGATGACTAGCTTGAGTGACAGAAACATGAGTCTAGGGGATGTGTTGTTGCCACAAGGGGGAAAACAACGGTGCTTGTACTTGCGGGTGCAAGGATTGTTTACTTTACGCAAAGTACTTTTAATGCAGTTGTCTGTTGCTTTGAGTTTACACTATGGGTGGGACTCGCAACTTAATACCAGCGAGATGTTCTGGATAGATATCTCAAGGTGGATGATTAGTAGTAGATGCAGATGGATTTCGGTCTACTTGCCTTGGCGTACCGCCCATGCTTTTGAGCCTCTACCATTCATGCAGCATAGTTAGCATTGGTTTGCGCACATAATCCTGTCAATTGCCCAGCTGTAATTCGTTTACCTCGCTTAGCTGTTTTATCATCTTTTGGGAGAGAGACATCACTAGTGAACATCATGGGACCCCGGTCCATATTACCATCATTGATCACACCCGTTATTTACTTTCTTTTCTTATTTACTAGTTGCAGTCATACCTATAATTATTACCTCTTGTGTTTGATCCTTTGTAAACGACAAGGACGGAGGGATTAACAACCTCTCTGTACTCGTTGGGAGCAAAGTTATTTGTATCTGTGTGTAGGTCCTGTCAGCCGCTAAGTATCTGGCGCCGTTAGCAATTGACACCTTCTTGTTGACCCTCGGAGTCTCACGGGATTCGATCCTTGGTATCTTTGCCAAGGGAAAACTTCCGCTACGCTACATCTCAAACCTTCCACTTGGGGTAACCAACGAGGGGCGAGAAGCCATCAGCAAGAGTATTTCTGGCGCCGTTGCCGGGGACTCCACTCTTCAAGATAGGGGAGTTGCACGCTATCTTTTACCTTTGCTTTTTAGTCTTGTTAGTTTACCTTTCGGTTTTGCTTTAGTATCTTTTATCAAAAATCACAAAAATAGTTATCTTGCTTGCCTGCTGCTATGGGTTCCACCGAGAACACCAAGTTGTGTGACTTCACTAGTCATACCAACGATGACTTTATCTGCACGCCTATCACTACACCTGCCACTTCAGCACCTTCCTATGAAATTAAACCTGCTTTACTGAACCTAGTTATGAAAGATCAATTCTCCGGTGCTGGAGATGATGCTGCTTTGCACTTGAATAATTTTGTTGAACTCTGTGATATGCAAAAGTACCAAGAAATAGATGGTAATATTGTTAAGCTTAAGCTTTTTCCTTTCTCCTTGAGAGGAGGAGCAAAAATTTGGTTTCAATCCTTGCCTAGGAATAGCATAGATTCTTGGGACAAGTGCAAGGATGCCTTTATTGGGAAGTACTACCCACCTGCTAAAATTATCCAACTAAGGAGTAACATAATGAATTTTAAACAATTGGATAATGAACACGTTGCCCAAGCTTGGGAACGCATGAAATCTCTTGTCAAGAACTGCCCTACTCACGGTTTGACTACTTGGATGGTTATCCAAACTTTTTATGCAGGCATGAACTTTACCTCGCGGAACTTGTTAGATTCGGCCGCGGGAGGAACCTTTATGTCAACTACACTTGGTGCTGCCACGAAGCTTCTCGATGAGATGATGACCAATTATTCCCAATGGCACACCGAACGTGCTCCAACAGGTAGGAAGGTAAACTCTGTCGAGGAGATTTCCTCCCTAAATGAAAGAGTTGACTTGATCATGTCTCTACTTTCCAAGCAATCTTCTATTGATCCTCGTGATGTTCCTTTAAATTCTTTGATTGCTCAAGATCAAGTAGATGTGAACTTTATCTCTAGAAACAATTTCAATAACAATGCTTATAGGAGTAATTTTGGTAGCAATCCTATACCATTCCCCTCTAATTCCTATGGGAACAACAATGCTTATCCTAACACCAAGAACTCCACTTCTGAACTAGAGATTATGCTTAAAGATTTCATCACTACCCAAAAAGCCTTCAATAAGAATGTAGAAGAAAAACTAGCCAAACTAGATGATCTCTCTTCGAAGGTAGACAATTTAGCCCATGAGGTAGAGTTGCTTAAAATTAGAACTTCCCCTCTTGAGGAGAGGAAGACCACTCCTATGAATGCTATTCAAGTGCAAATTAATGAAAACATTAGGATGTTGGCTAAACTTAAAGAGAGATGGGCTAGAGAAAAGGAGGAAGAAGATAGAATTAAGAGCCTTCCTACCCACCACACTGTTGCTACTATCCAAGTTGTTGAGGATATCCAAACTCTTAGCACCCAATGCACTCCTGGTCCCATTGGACCTATTAATGGTGATGCTATGACTTTAACCGTAGAAACTCCTATGGCCATAGAAGCTACCAAACAAGTGAGCCTAAAGGACACCACTACCACTTTACTTGATAGTAGTGACCTTGATTTTGATAATTGCACCCTTTCTGAAGTTATTGATTTTCTTCACAAGATGTCTAGAGATCCCCACACTAGCACGCTCAATCTTGCCTTCACGGAGCATATCACTAATGCTCTCATCAAAGCTAGGGAGGAGAAACTTAGGGTAGAAGCCTCCATACCTAGAAAGCTAGAAGATGGTTGGGATCCTATGATTAAAATTAAGTTGAATAACTTCTCTTGCTATGCTTTATGTGATGTTGGAGCTAGTACCTCCGTTGTGCCCAAAAGAATATATGATATGCTTAAATTGAAACCTTTTGATTCTTGTTCTTTTGGTGTTTGTCTTGTTGATTCTTCCATAAAGAAACCTTTGGGGAGGATCGACGATGTTCTTATCATTGTCAATGACAATTATGTTCCCGTTGATTTTACTATTATGGATATTGAATGTGAACCTTCTTGTCCAATTATTTAGGGACGTCCTTTCCTACGCACCGTTGGTGCTATCATTGACATGAAAGAGGGGAATATAAAATTCCAATTTCCTCTCAAGAAAGGGATGGAACACTTCCCTAGAAAGAAGATTAAGTTACCTTTTGAGTCCGTTATACGGGCTAGATATTCTTTTACTCTTGATAAAACTTGATCTCTTTGCATTATGCCTAGCTTAAAGGCATAAAAGAAAGCGCTTTCGGGAGGCAGCCCACAATGAATAAAATTTTATTTTTCTTTTGTTGTGTCTTGATGTTTGATTACTACAGTAGCATCATCATTGTATCTTTACTTTTCAGCTTTGTGCCAAGTTTAGCCTCTGATTGCAAGAAAGTTCAAAAGTTGTGACGTGCTGTCCAGGAAACAGATTCTGTCCTTGGACAGAAAAATTCGTATAAAATCACCAGATCATCTTTTTGGTCTGAATTTTTTCGACAGCGTGCTCTATACAATTGGCTTTCGGGCGTCTGTTCTGAGTTTTTTGATTTGAGTTGCAGAAGTGCCCCGAAAAAATTATTTACTACCTGCTGGTCTGTTTTTCAAAGATTCTGTCCTGTTTTGCCTTTTCTTCGTTTTGCAAATCTTGAGCTTGCTTTTTCTTTGCAAAAACCTTTTGGCAATCTTGAGGAACAGTAGATCTTCAAGATTATCCTTATTTCCAGTAGGGAAAAGTTATTTTATTATGGGTACTAACCTCGCTAATCAGATTATGATGAGTTATGTATGAAGGGAGTTTTCAAGTGTGCGAGGGAAGATTATAAAAAGATTCAGGAGTGTCAAATGCTCAAACTTGGGGATGCCCCCGTGCACCCCCAAGAAATATTCAAGAAGACTCAAGCGTCTAAGCTTGGGGATTCCCCCGTGCATCCCCTTCTCCATCAACAATTATCAGTTCGTCTTTCGTTCCACTATATTTTAATCACTTCATGTGTTATGTGCTATGCTTGGAGCGTCTTGCTTTTAGTTTCCTTTTTAGTTTTCTATAGCTTTGCTTGCTTTTCATAACGAGTTAGAACCCAGCTTTCTTTGTGTGGGAGAGAAACACGCTCCACTTCAACCTAGAACAAAACATAGGATTTTCATGTTTTTTGTCTTTCAATAGCTACTGTCATGTTTAGCTCTTAGTTTTCATGCTTTTCTTTTTAAAGAGCTCTTGTTTAGTTGGTTGCTTCTGGAACTCTCTTGAGTTATCATGCTTATCTTGTTAAGAGAGTTGGCTTCCGTGGCACTGGTTGATATGTCTATGATAAAAATGCTATGTGTATAATGGTGCTTAGTAGTTCATGTTTTCTTATGGCTAGTCTCAAATAGCTGGGGGGTTCTCAATGTGTTATTGGAGTACCAACATGATTTGTTTGCCTATGATGTGGTATGGTTTAGTGATATATTCCTCCAAGAATTTATTTTGATTGACTTGGCATATGCTCACGCATATTTAAGACTGTAAAGAAAGTCTATCAAGCCTTGATGATCTTTAATTTTTGAGTAGTGATATAACTTCCATGCCCGATTCAATGTTGCTTTGTCGCTCTGCATGATTATGACCGTCATTGCTCTCTTAGTTGCTCGCTCCTAGTCTTTTGCTAACCTTCACCTGTACTAAGCGGACTGACTGCTTGTGCATCCAAAATCCTTTAAACCAGTTATGCCATATGAGTCCACCATACCTTCCTATACATGGTATTTACTTGCCATTCCTAACGAAGACTTTCATGTACCATCTCAAAATTAATCAAAAGTATTTCTCTTTTGTGCCTCTGTTTTAGCTCATGAGGAAGTAGTAGTTAATTCATGATCTTTTTAAGCCGGACAAGTTTCACCCCGGGATTGCATGTCTAATCTGCAAACCCCTAATACGAGAAGGAACTGGCATTGAGTGCGCCCGGCTCATAAAAGATAATACAAAAAAGAAACCCTCCTTCACGCTTTGTTCATGAGAGATCAGAAAACTTTGGCAGTGATAAACAAAGGAGATTAAGGGGATGTAATCGTCCCCGTACGGGAGCCGTTCCTCAAAACTTGTCCAGCTCGAGAAGTAATTGAGTTATCTACTAGCATTCGTTGGCGAAATATGCATATCCCAAAAATAATTTTTACCTCTGTTTTAAAAAACCAAGAGCTCTGGTACATGTTTAGTTTTTGTTTCCAACCACGGGTTTTCAACCTTGCCATCAAAATCCACGGTTCGAGAGTCTCCACCTTCTTTCTTTAAAGCACCAACTATTGAGAGCATGATTGTCATTCTGAGTGTAATGTGCATTGTCCCAAAGTACCATTGTCTTCTGCATGATTATGATATCGTTTATTCTGAAATCATTGTATCTAGTCGTCACTTAAACTTTGGAGGTGCCCCTGCATTTATGTTTTGCTTTACTAAAGGGGGCAAGTGAGGTATCACTTTGTCATGTTTGCACACCATGCTCACTACAAATCTATTTGATGTTTCAATATCATATTGTAAAACTTTCAGTTCTTTGTGATATTCTCATGAGGCAACTTAATTACTATAGATTCATTATCTCAGTAAGCATTTGTCATGTGACTGTGAAAAGTTCTTATATGGTTGGTAGCATGTCACCACAGAAATTATGCTTGTTATCATTTACCTACTCGAGGACGAGCAGGAATTAAGCTTGGGGATGTTGATACGTCCAAAACGTATCTATAATTTCTGCTTGCTCCATGTCTCTTTTGTGTGATATTGCTATGATATTTATGCACTTCCATACACTTTTGATCATATTTGGACTAACCTATTAACTCAGTGCACCCCAGTGCCAGTTTCTGTTTTCTGCTGTTTTTGTATTTCAGGTTTTCCCATTACTTAAATTGCCAGAAAAATTCCGAGAAAATATATAAAAAATCAGCGCTCCAGAAGCTTCCATGCGGCCAAAGTAGGGCCAGAGGGGGGCCACCAGGGCTCCAGTCGCCCTGGGGGCGCGGCCCCCCTCCTAGCCGCGCCGGGGGGCGCCTGGGCCCCCCTTACCTCCGCTGATGCCCCCCTTTGGCATATATTTACACCGCGTCCCGAAACCATCGAGGACGGAACCATTTTTCGCGATCTCATCTTTGTTCTGCCGCCGCCGCACTTCCAAGATCGGGAGCACCAGGAGAACTCTTCCCGGCACCCTGCCGGAGGGGAGAACCACCACCGGGAGCTTCTCCACCACCATGGACGCCTCCCGGATGAGTTGTGAGTAGTCTCCCTTGGACCATGGGTCCATGACCAGTAGCTATGTGATGTTCTCCTCCCCTCTTTGTTCTTCATCGATTAGACCTCGTGAGCTGCCCTACATGATCGAGGCACATATGTAATCCTTATGCTATTGCTATGATGAGTTTGCTGGGATCCGATGGATTATGAGATTATGTTCAGATTGTGTGTGAGTAATATATTTGATTTACCTCTTTTATATTTATGTTCTTGAGTAATTCTTGCATGTTCTCCGTTGCTGTTTATTGCTTTGGCCAAGTAGTAGGTAGTAACTCCAAGAGGGAACGTTATGCTTGATTGTGGGTTCATGCCCCTCGATGACTAGTTTGAGTGACAGAAACATGAGTCTAGGGGATGTGATGTTGCCACAAGGGGGAAAACAACGGTGCTTGTACTTGCGGGTGCAAGGATTGTTTACTTTACGCAAAGTTCTTTTAATGCAGTTGTCTGTTGCTTTGAGTTTACACTATGGGTGGGACTCGCAACTTAATACCAGCGAGATGTTCTGGATAGATATCTCAAGGTGGATGATTAGTAGTAGATGCAGATGGATTTCGGTCTACTTGCCTTGGTGTACCGCCCATGCTTTTGAGCCTCTACCTTTCATGCAGCATAGTTAGCATTGGTTTGCGCACATAATCCTGTCAATTGCCCAGCTGTAATTCGTTTACCTCGCTTAGCTGTTTTATCGTCTTTTGGGAGAGAGACATCACTAGTGAACATCATGGGACCCCGGTCCATATTACCATCATTGATCACACCCGTTATTTACTTTCTGTTCTTATTTACTAGTTGCAGTCATACCTACCATTATTACCTCTTGTGTTTGATCCTTTGTAAACGACAAGGCCAGAGGGATTGACAACCTCTCTGTACTCGTTGGGAGCAAAGTTATTTGTATCTGTGTGCAGGTCCTGTCAGCCGCTAAGTATCTGGCGCCGTTAGCAGTTGACACCTTCTTGTTGACCCTCGGAGTCTCACGGGATTCGATCCTTGGTATCTTTGCCAAGGGAAAACTTCCGCTACGCTACATCTCAAACCTTCCACTTGGGGTAACCAACGAGGGGCGAGAAGCCTTCAGCAATGTTCATCGTAGAAAAAACTCGTGGACAAAGGACAAAGGAAATTTGGACCCCCCCCCTTCAATCTTGGTGATTTCCCCCTCGAAACCATGGAACTTCCTCGGTGATGGTTCGATTTATGAAAGGCGCGCATCACGACATAAGGAAAACATTATTCAATTTCTACCCGGGCATGGTGAGGCCATGCCATGCATGGCACCACGGCAGGCATCATGTTTTCCAACCATATGTTTCATTTTTTGTATAGTTGTTAACCGAGTAAACAACGCATTTATGGTTGACTATTGCCACACATTTCCTTGAAATATCTGCCCATTCCTTGTAAAAGGCATGAGAATGTACAAAATAACATGAGCATGGTTTTCTAGACTGTTCTTGTGCACCTTTTCATGCATCGATTGTTCGAATTTGAATTATGACCATTAGTGCCTAGAAAATGTATGTAATCCCCTAAATATGGTAAACGAGCTTGGGAAAATGTCAAATTTGAATATGTTGCATTTGAGACGGTATGTTGATCGTTGGAAAAAACTGAATGACAAACTAGGACGGAAATTTGGATTCCCCTTCAGTCTTGGGGAATTCCCCTCTCGAAAGCATGGAACTTCCTCGGTGACGGTTCGATTTATGAAGGGCGTGCATGAAGACATAAGCCAAACCTTCTCAAATTTTTACCAGGGCATGGTGTGGTCATACCATGGCACCATGTCAGGCGTCATGTTTTTAAGCATTTATTTCATTTTTTCTATGGTTGAAAACCCAACAAACAAACATTTGTGGTTGATTATTGCCACACATTTCATGGAAATATCTGTCAGAATTTACTAAATGGCACGAGCATGGTTTTCTAGGCCGTTCTTGTGGACCCTTTCATGCATCGATTGTTTGAACTTGAATTATGTGCATTAATGCCGAGGAAATGCACACAATCCCCTAAATATGGCAAATGAACTCGGAAAAGTGCCAAATTTGAACGCGGTGATTTGCAGGTTGTATGTTCATCATAGAAAAATACTCATGGACAAAGGACAAAGGAAATTTGGATCCCCCATCAATCTTGATGATTTCCCCCTCAAAACCATGAAACTTCCTCGGTGAAGGTTCGTTTTATGAAAGGCGTGCATGACGACATTTTTACCAGGGCACGATGAGGTCATACCATGGCATCACACCAGGCATCATGTTGTTCCAAGCATGTATTTCTTTTTTGTATAGTTGTTAACCCAGTAAACGACGCGTTTATGGTTGACTATTGCCACACATTTCCTTGAAATATCTGGCCATTCCTTGTAAAAGGCATGAGAATGTACTAAATAGAACGAGCATGGTTTTCCAGACCGTTCTTGTACACCTTTTCATGCACCGATTGCTCAAATTTGAATTATGTGCATAATTAATGCCTAGAAAATGCACATAATCCCCTAAATATGGTAACTGATGAGTTCGGAAAAATGTCAAATTTGAACACGTTGCATTTGAGGCGGTATGTTGACCATTGGAAAAAAACTGAATGACAAACTAGGAAGGAAATTTGGATTACCCTTCAATCTTGGTGATTTCCCTCTCGAAAGCATTGAACTTCCTTGGTGATGGTTCGATTTATGATGGGCGTGCATGACGACATAAATCAAACCTTCTCAGCTTTTAACCAGGGCACGGTGAGGCCATACCATGGCACCATGCCAGCCGTCATGTTTTTCAAGAACATATTTCATTGTTCTATAGTTGCTAACCCAGTAAATGACGCGTTTGTGGTTGACTATTGCCACACATTCCAGTGAAATCTATGCCCATTCCTTATAAAAGGCTTGAGAAATTACTAAATACCACGAGTATGGTTTTTCCAGACCGTTATTGCGCACCCTTTCATGCACCAATTGTTTGAATTTGAATTACGTGCATTAATGCCTACAAAATGCACATACTCGGGGCACCGTTTATTGCCGTCAAAACATTGAGATACATGGCTTTTAATTTCTAGTAAATCCAAAACTCGTCTAAAATTCATGAAACTTGGCATGCTATCATGGAGCGGCATCAACATGTCGTGGTAAAAAATTTGTCCCATTTGGGGCAGGTTTGGCTATATGCTTCTCACAAATCAGAGCTTCTCACAACAAGCTTGATGGTTTCGGTAGGGAACGTCCCACCTTTGGGGACGAAACGATATTCATTGCCTCTTATTGCTTCCAAATTTTTTCTCGTGTCAACATAGAACAAAAGGAGTGTTGTGTCAATTTTTGTGATTTTTTGGGGTTCGTTTGGACATTTTTATGCATTAACTGAGTTCTCAATGCATTTATGTGCATAATCCAAATTTGAACTACATGCACATGCTCCAGTGCATATAAATTGGTTGAAAAATCAAATATGTGTCCTTATGTGCATGCTTAGGTCTGATGCAAGAAATGTGAATGAATTTCAAACACCAGGGCACTATTGATTGCCGGCAAAACATTGAGATGCCTGTTTTTTCAATTCTAGTAAATCCAAAACTCGTCCGGTGCGCGGGTTCATCGGGAAGCCTGCGAGATGTTCAATGCACGATTTGTGCATCTCTTCAACGCAAACGGTTCAGTGAAGTAGTAAAGCGGCAGAAAATAAACCAAAAAATATATGTGCTGCCACACGCCCCGTGTGCCGTGCGAGCAGGCGTGAGTTGATGGGACACATGCGAGCAGTCCGCCGCGCAGGCATACCATGAGGCGTGCGTGCAGGTGTGTGTATTGACGGGGAGGCGTGCGTGTAGCTGTGTGAAATGATTGTAGGAATGGCAGGCGTCTACCGCGCAGGCTCACTGAGAGGCGAGAGAACTTTTGACCGCAGCCTGCTGATGGGCCTCGAACCCCTCGTTGGTTACCCCAAGTGGAAGGTGTAAGATGCAGTAAGTACAAGTGCTTTCCCTTAGCAAAGATACCAAGGATCGAATCCCCAGAGACTCCTAGGTTCAACAAGTAGGTGTCAACTGCTACGGCGCCAAATTAGTAGCAATCAACGTGGACCTGCACACAGATACAAATAACTTTGCTCCCAACGAGTACAGAGAGGTTGTCAATCCCTCCGGCCTTGTAGTTCACAAAGGATTAAAAGCAATGATAGTAGTGATAGATAGTTTTTGCAATAGTAAGTAAATAGCGAAAAGTAAATAGCGGGTGTGATCAATGATGGTAATATGGACCGGAGTCTCATGATGTTCACTAGTGATGTCTCTCTCCCAAAAGACGTTAAAACAGCTATGTGAGGTAAACAAACTACAACTGGGCAATTGATAGGACCACGAACGCAAACCAATGCTGACTACATTGCAAGAAAGATTGAGGTTCAAAGCATGGGCGGTACGCCAAAGTAAGTAGACCGAAATCCATCAATATCTACTACTAATCATCCACCTTGAGATATCTATCCAGAACATCTCGCTGGTATTAAGTTGCGAGTCCCACCCATAGTGTAAACTCAATGCAACAGACAACTGCATTAAAAGAACTTTGCGTAAAGTAAACAATCCTTGCACCCGCGGGCACAAGCACCGTTGTTTTCCCCCTTGTGGCAACAGCACATCCCCTAGAGTCATGTTTCTGTCACTCAAGCTAGTCATCGAGGGGCATGAACCCACAATCGAGCATAACGTTCCCTCTTGGAGTCACTACCTACTACTCGGCCAAAGCAATAAATAACAACGGAGAACATGCAAGAATTACTTATGAACTAAAATATAAAAGAGGTGAATCAAATATATTACTCAAGATCAATCTGAACATAATCTCATATTCCATCGGATCCCAGCAAACTCAACATAGCAACAGCATAAGGATTACATAGGTGCCTCGATCATGTAGGGTATCTCACGAGGACTAATTAGTGAAGCACAAGAACGGGAGGAGAACATCACATAGCTACTGGTCATGGACTCATGGTCCAAGGGAGACTACTCACGAGTCATCCGGGAGGCGTCCATGGTGGTGGAGAAGCTCCCGGTGGTGATCCTCCCCTCCGGCAGGGTGCCGGGAAGAGTTCTCCTGGTGCTCCCGATCTTGGAAGCGGCGGCGGCGGCGGAACAGAGATGGGATCGCGAAAAGAGTTCTTGTTCTGAGGGTTACGGAGGACCCTTTAAAATATGCCAAAGTAGGGCATCGGGGGAGCTTCGGGGGGCCCAGGTGCCCCCCGGCGCGGCCCAGGGGGGGCACGCCGCCAGGGCGCCTGGAGCCCTGGTGGCCCCCCCAGGCTGCCCTTCGGACGCAGTGTTGTTTCCGAACGCTGATTTTTTATATAATTTTTCTGGACATTTCTGGGCAGTTCTCGAAACGTGAAAACCTGAAATACAAAAACAGCCGAAAACAGAAACTGGCACTGGGGTGCACTGGATTAGTAAGTTAGTCCAAATATGATCAAAAGTGTATGGAAGTGTATGAATATCATAGCAATATCACCCAAAAGTGGCATGGAGCAAGCAGAAATTATAGATGCGTTTTGGACGTATCAACATCCCCAAGCTTAATTCCTGCTCGTCCTCGAGTAGGTAAATGATAACAAGAATAATTTCTGTGGTGACATGCTATTAACCATATAAGACTTTTTCATAGTCATATGACAAAATCTTACTGAGACAATGATTCTAAAGTAATTAAGTTGCCTCAAGAGAAAATCACAAATGACTGAAAGTTTTACAATATGAAACTGAAACATCAAAAAGATTTGCAATGAACATGATGTGCAAATATGATAAAGTGATATCTAGCTTGCCCCCTTTAGTGATGCAAAACATAAATGCAGGGGCACCTTCAAGGTTTAAGTGATGACTAGATACAATTATTTCAGAATAAACGATATCACAATCATGCAAAAGACAATGCTACTTTGGGACAATGCACATTACACTCAGAATGACAATCATGCTCTCAGTAGTTGGTGCTTCAACATAAAAGTAAAAGAAAGGTTAAGTGCTAGAGCTTTTTATTTTGAAAACATGGAAGCAATTGTGTCAACGGTAGTAGTACTTCATATGTGTCATGTATAAGACATCCTATAAGTTGCAAGCCTCATGCATCGAATACCAATAGTGCTCGCACCTTGTCCTAATTAGCTCGGATTCCCATGGGTTATCATTGCATTGCATATGTTTCAACCAAGTGTCACAAAGGGGTACCTCTATGCCACCTGTACAAAGGTCCAAGGAGATAAATCGCATTTGATTTCTCGTTTTTGATAGATCTCAACTTGAGGACATCCATACCGGGACAACATAGAAAATAGATGATGGACTCCTCTTTAATGCATAAGCATATTCTCATGAGAGATTGAGGATTAAGGTCCAAGCTAAAACTTCCACCATGATGCATGGCTTTGGTTGGTGGCCCATTGTTCTTCGCTAACAATATGCATATTCATTCAACCCATGGCAAATCACCCTTACTTCAGACAAGACGAACATGCATAGCAACTCACATGATATTCAAAAAAAGTGTGACAGTTGATGGCGTCCCCAGAAACATGGTTACCGCTCAGCAAGCAACTTATAAGAAATAAGATACATAAGCAACATATTCTTTACCACAATAGTTTTTAAGCTACTTTCCCATGAGCTATGTATTGCATGGTTAGTTCTTAGTACAGGTGGAGGTTAGCAAAAGACTGGGAGCGACCAACTAAGAGAGCAATGACGGTCATAATCATGCAGAGCGACAAAGCAATATTGAATCAGGCATGGAAGTTATATCGCTACTCAGAAATAAAAGATCATCAAGGCTTGACAGACTTTCTTTACAGTCTTAAATATGCGTGAGCATACGCCAAGTCAATCAAAATAAATTCTCGAAGGAAGATATTACTAAACCATACCACATCATAGGCAAACAAACCATGTTGGTACTCCAATAACACATTGGGAACCCCCCAGCTATTTGAGATTAACCATAAGAAAACCTGAACTACTAAGCACCATCATGCAAGTAGCATCTTTATCATAGACACATTAACCAATGCAACAGAAGCAAACTCTCTTAATAAGGTGAGCATGATAATTAAAGAGAGTTCAAGCAACCAACTAAATAAAAGCTCTTGAAAAGATAAGCATGAATACTAAGAGCTGAGCACGATAGTAGCTATTAAAAGACAAAGAACACACACAGCATAGATAGACATGAAAATTCTATGTTATGTTCTAGGTAGAAGTGGAGCGTGTTTCTCTCCCACATAAAGGAATGCTGAGTTCTGACTCGTTATGAAAAACTAAAAAGAAAACTAAAAGCAAGACGCTCCAAGCATAGCACATAACACATGAAGTGATAAAAATATAGCGGAACGAAAGACGAACTGATAATGTTGATGGAGAAGGGGATGCACGGGGGCATCCCCAAGCTTAGACGCTTGAGTCTCCTTGAATATTTCTTGGGGGTACACGGGGGCATCCCCAAGCTTGAGCGCTTGACACTCCTGAATCTTTTTATCATCTTCCCTCGCACACTTGAAAACTCCCTTCATACATAACTCATGATAATCTGATTAGCGAGGTTAGTACCCTTAATAAAATAATTATACCTTGCTGGAAATAAGGATATTATTGAAGTTCTACTGTTTCTCAAGATTGCCAAAAGGTTTTTGCAAAGAAAAAGCAAGCTCTTGAGTTGCAAAGTGAAGGAAAGGCAAAACAGGACAGAATCTGTGAAAAACAGAACAGCAGGTAGTAATTGATCTGTTCGGGATACTTCTGCAACTCAAATCAAAAAACTCAGAACAGACGCACGAAAGAAAATTATATAGAGAACGCTGTCGAAAAAATTCAGACCAAAAAGATGATCTGGTGATTTTATATGAGTTTTTCTATCCAAGGACAGAATCTGTTTCCTGGACAGCAGCTCACAACTTTTGAACTTTCTAGCAATCAGAGGCTATACTTGGCACAAATATGAAAAGTAAAGATACAATGATGATGCTACAGCAGTAAACAACATCAAGACACAACAAAAGCAAAAATTTTATTCATGTGGGCTGCCTCCCAAAAGCGCTTTCTTTTATGCCTTTATGCTAGGCATAATGCATAGATCAAGTTGTATCAATTGAACCATCATCAAGATCATCAAAAAGCTCTTCAATAATACAACTAGTCTTAAGAGGACTCTCAAATAAAGGCCTCATAGAGATACTTCTAGGTAGAAGACCAAAAGGATAAAAGTCAAGGGAAGATTCATTTATAAATTCATCAAAGACAGGTGTTTCTTCCAAAGTCTTTACGGTTTCAACCCCTTTGGCAATAGGTGGATTACTTTTAGAGCGGGGAGCCTTTGGAACGTGAACGAACTTAGGCTCCTTCTTTGCCGGAGTTTCTACCTTTTTGGTTTTGATCGAGGAGAAGGTAGTTCCTAAGGTATCAAATATTTCCTCAATCTTGTCTATCCTAGAAGAGTCAGAGTCATGGAATTTGACGGTCTCCAAAATTTTGAAAATTTTATGCATGGAGCTATCAAGTCTATTCAAATTCCCTTGGATCTTACGACCCAACTCATTCATCTTATTAATGCTTGGCATCTCTAGCTCTATTTTTTCAAGTTTTTTCATAATGTGAGCTAGGGTGATGTCCTCTCGAATGCTAACAACAGGGAGATTCCCAACAAGATTTTCAATAATACTAAGAGACTCCCAAACTGGGGCCTCTAGGAAATTCCCATTGATAGCAGTATCTAGAATAAACCTATTCCAAGAAGTAATTCCAACATAAAAATTTCTAAGCAAGATAGTAGTAGGTTGCTTCTTGGTTGCTCTTTTTTGTGAATCATTAATTCTATACCAAGCATCTTTCAAACTTTCCCCACCTCTTTGTTTAAAGGTGAGAACTTCTACCTCGTCAAAGACAAAAGGACCCGACATAATGACAACTAAAGAACAAGATAACTATTTTTGTGATTTTCGATAAAAAGGTACTAAAGCAAAAATGAAAGGTAAACTAACAAGACTAAAAAGCAAAGGTAAAAGATAGCATGCAACTCCCCTATCCTGAAGAGTGGAGTCCCCGGCAACGGCGCCAGAAAATACTCCTAGATGGGCCTCGAACCCCTCGTTGGTTACCCCAAGTGGAAGGTGTAAGATGCAGTAAGTAGAAGTGTTTTCCCTTAGCAAAGATACCAAGGATCGAATCCCCAGAGACTCCTAGGTTCAACAAGTAGGTGTCAACTGCTACGGCGCCAGATTAGTAGCAATCAACGTGGACCTGCACACAGATACAAATAACTTTGCTCCCAACGAGTACAGAGAGGTTGTCAATCCCTCCGGCCTTGTAGTTCACAAAGGATTAAAAGCAATGATAGTAGTGATAGATAGTTTTTGCAATAGTAAGTAAATAGCGAAAAGTAAATAGCGGGTGTGATCAATGATGGTAATATGGACCGGAGTCTCATGATGTTCACTAGTGATGTCTCTCTCCCAAAAGACGATAAAACAGCTATGTGAGGTAAACAAATTATAGCTGGGCAATTGATAGGACCACGAACGCAAACCAATGCTGACTACATTGCAAGAAAGATTGAGGTTCAAAGCATGGGCGGTACGCCAAAGTAAGTAGACCGAAATCCATCAATATCTACTACTAATCATCCACCTTGAGATATCTATCCAGAACATCTCGCTGGTATTAAGTTGCGAGTCCCACCCATAGTGTAAACTCAATGCAACAGACAACTGCATTAAAAGAACTTTGCGTAAAGTAAACAATCCTTGCACCCGCGGGCACAAGCACCGTTGTTTTCCCCCTTGTGGCAACAGCACATCTCCTAGACTCATGTTTCTGTCACTCAAGCTAGTCATCGAGGGGCATGAACCCACAATCGAGCATAACGTTCCCTCTTGGAGTCACTACCTACTACTCGGCCAAAGCAATAAATAACAACGGAGAACATGCAAGAATTACTTATGAACTAAAATATAAAAGAGGTGAATCAAATATATTACTCAAGATCAATCTGAACATAATCTCATAACCCATCGGATCCCAGCAAACTCAACATAGCAACAGCATAAGGATTACATAGGTGCCTCGATCATGTAGGGTAGCTCACGAGGACTAATTAGTGAAGCACAAGAACGGGAGGAGAACATCACATAGCTACTGGTCATGGACTCATGGTCCAAGGGAGACTACTCACGAGTCATCCGGGAGGCGTCCATGGTGGTGGAGAAGCTCCCGGTGGTGATCCTCCCCTCCGGCAGGGTGCCGGGAAGAGTTCTCCTGGTGCTCCCAATCTTGGAAGCGGCGGCGGCGGCGGCAGAACAAAGATGGGATCGCGAAAAGATTTCTTGTTCTGAGGGTTACGGAGGACCCTTTAAATATATGCCAAAGTAAGGCATCGGGGGAGCTGCGGGGGGCCCAGGCGCCCCCCCCCCCGGCGCGGCCCAGGGGGGCGGGGTGCCGCCAGGGCGCCTGGAGCCCTGGTGGCCCCCCCAGGCTGCCCTTTGGACGCAGTGTTGTTTCCGGAACACTGATTTTTTATATAATTTTTTCTGGATTTTTCTGGGCAGTTCTCGAAACGTGAAAACTTGAAATACAAAAACAGCCGAAAACAGAAACTGGTACTGGGGTGCATTGGATTAGTAAGTTAGTCCAAATATGATCAAAAGTGTATGGAAGTGTATGAATATCATAGCAATATCACCCAAAAGTGGCATGGAGCAAGCAGAAATAATAGATACGTTTTGGACGTATCACCTGCCTCGCTCCCACTGGTCCGTATTAATTGCACGCCTGAGCCACCATCCATAATAGGTGGCCGCACCCCCGGTCCACAGTGGTCACCGACGTAAGGACTTCGGAGTGTATGACAATGCCGCCGAAGCGCACCATCAGAATGAGTGGCGACGCCGGGGCTGGTGAACCACCCGCACAACGCGTGAAGCTGGCCACAGAGGTTTTCGTCGCCGCCGACGAGGTCTCGCGCGGGCAGATGCACGACCTTGAATTCATCGGCACCGTCGTGCCCCCCCC
>LR738711.1:447020829-447084524 GCA_902687465.1 Secale cereale | reverse complement strand
CCCCCCCCCCCCCGACCGAAGCCGGAGGTCAACAACAACTCCGACGACAACTACGACCCTCACGGAAAACCGGTTAGTCATCTATATACCCATTTGTGCGGCAAACATATCAAGTGTTTTCTCTGGTTAACCCCCCCCACCCCACCCCGCCCCTCTATAATTTTTCTGGAATACAAATCCTATGGTTACGTTCTTTCAGTCCATGAAATCAGAGTAAATAAGATCCGTTAGATGCACGTAGTGTATTGATTGTTTGAATGTTATCCGTAGAGAGTTAGTGATTAATTGTTTGTTCTGTACAAATGATTTTTGCTAATAATCCGACTAGGGTTAGCTTGCGTGCTAATAATTCGTGGCCAGATCTTGAGAATTGATTTTGAATGTCCTACATATATGTTTGTGCCTTTTTCTTCCTGATCTTGAGAATTGATTTCGAACGCCCTACATGTTATGCCATTTTTTTCTTTCAGATTGGTATGTACACAGATGAGGCTCCGACCAGTGTCGCTGCCGGATGTAGATCTTGGACCTGGCTGTGCGGCCAGAAGCGCCCCCTAGACCCGAGGAACCAGTAGGATCTCCGGTGGACTGCATCAGGGATCTCCCGGGCGGAATCCTTGGGGAGATCATCTCCCTTCTACACACCAAGGATGGCTGCCGCACATAAGTCCTCGCATCTCGGTGGCGCACTCTGTGGTGCACCGCGCCTCTTAATCTCGACTGTCGTCAGCTATCCGTCGATGATGATTCTGAACTCCTCGGATCCATCATCTCCTCCCACGACGGCTCCGTTCAACGCATCTGCATCCCTGCATGCTACCTGCTGGACATACCCTGCATGGTGTCCGCCTCGCTGACATCCCGTCAATTCGATAAACTCTAGCAGCTTGAGTTCTACCATGACTATGTATGTAACATACCACGAACCGATGTATCTGTGCCCTCACCACCGATGTCCATCACGTGGTTTTCCTCCTCTCTCCACACCGCCACCTTTGCCCGGTGCCATCTAGCAGACAATCTGGTACAAATGGTTCGACTTCCACTGCTAAAAAAACTTGGGCTTGTGGTGGCTGATCTGTCGGAGGCCGCACTTCACAGCATCATCCACTCCAACTGCCCTGCCGTGGAGCGCTTTCTGCTTGTTTTTGCAATGGAAATTTGTATCCGTTGTCTCAAAATAAAGTCGCCCCACCTTGTAAGCATGGGAATTTGTTTTTTTGGACATGATCTCATCATCGAAGATGCCCCTTCACTTCAAAGGTTGCTCCTTGATTCTGGTATAGTACCTTCGCAAATAACTATAGTCTCTGTGCCTAAACTAGAGACCTTGGGTACAATTCGTGATCCTTTTAGATGGTTCAAGATGGTGTTCTGAGCCATAGTGACAAGCAAGCAATCCAACAAACACAAGCAAAGAAGAAGCAAGTGAACGATAAACACACGGCAGAAGAAGGGCAAATAAAACGGCAAGGGTGAAGTGGGGGAGAGGAAAACGAGAGGCAAAAAATGTAATGCGAAGGATAAGGGTTAGTGATAGGTACTTGGTATATGACTTTTGCGTAAGCCTCCCCGTCAACGGCGCCAGAAATTCTCCTTGCTACTTCTCGAGCTTGTGTTGTATTCCCTCGAAGAGGAAAGGGAGATGCAGCACAGTAGCGTAAGTATTTCCCTGAGTTTTTTAGAACCATGGTATCAATCCAGTAGGAGACCACGCGCGAGACCCTCGCACCTGCACAAACAAATAAGAACTTCGCAACCAACGCGATAACGGGTTGTCAATTCCTTTACAGTCACTTACGAAAGTGAGATCTGATAGAGATGATAGTTTATATTTTTGGTATTTTTGTTTATAAGAACAGAAAGTAAAAGTGATAAAAGTAAAGTAGATGTAGATTGATATACTGAGAATAGACCCGGGGGGCCATAGTGTTCTCTAGTGGCTTCTCTCATGATAGCGATATTCTACGGCGGGTAAACAAATTACTATCGAGCAATTGATAGAAAAGCGAATAATTATGAGACTATCTAGGCACGATCATTGTATATAGGCATCACGTCCGAGACACGTAGACTGAAATGATTCTGCATCTACTACTATTACTCCACACATCGACCGCTATCCAGCATGCATCTAGTGTATTGAGTTCATAAGAACAGAGTAACGCCTTAAGCAAGATGACATGATGTAGAGGGATAAACTCAAGCAATATGATGTAAACCCCATCTTTTTATCCTCGATGGCAACAATACAATACGTGCCTTACTGCCCCTACTGTCACTGGGAAAGGACATCGCAAGATTGAACCCAAAGCCTAGCACTTCTCCCATTGCAAGAACTATAGATCTAGTAGGCCAAACCAAACCAATAATTTGAAGAGACTTGCAAGGATATTATGAGCACACATAAAAAGTTCAGAGAAGAACCAAATATTTCTCATAGATAATCTTGATCATAAACTCACAATTCATCGGATCTCGACAAACACACCGCAAAAAGAGATTACATCGAATAGATCTCCTCGAAGACCGAGGAGAACTTTGTATTGAGATCCAGAGAGAGAGAAGAAGCCATCTAGATACTAGCTGTGGACCCGAAGGTCTGTGGTAAACTACTCACAACTCATGGTGATGATGATGAAGAAGAAGAACTCTATGATGGATCCCCCTCCGGTGGAGCTCCGGAACGGGCTCCAAGATGGGATCTCACAGGAACAGAAGGTTATGGCGGTGGAATTAAGGTTTTCTCTCTGTTGACGAAGGTTTCGGGGTACGTAGAGGACACCGGGGGGTGCTCGAGGAGCCCACGAGGTAGGGGGCGCGCCCTAGGAAGGGGGCGCGCCCCCCACCCTCGTGGGCGCCTCGATACTCCCCTGACGTGGTTCTCAAGTTCCCTGTGCATGATTTTCTCCAAATATATCTCTGGCAAAGGTTTCATTTCGTTTGGACTCCGTTTGATATTCTTTTTCCTGCAAAACCCTGAAACAGGCAAAAAACAGCAATCTGGAATAGGCCTTTGGGTTAGTAGGTTAGTCCCAAAAATGATATAAAAGTGTAAGATAAAGCCCATTAAACATCCAAGACTTCAAAAATAATAGCATGGAACAATCAAAAATTATAGATATGTTGGAGACGTATCAAGCATTCCCAAGCTTAATTCCTGCTCGTCCTCGAGTAGGTAAATGATAAAGAAACAAATTTTGATGTGGAATGCTAACCAACATAGTTTCTCAATGTAATTCTCTTAATTGTGGCATGAATGTTCAGATCTGAAAGATTCAAGATAAAAGTCTATGTTGACATAAGAAATAATAATACTTCAAGCATACTAACAAAGCAATCATGTCTTCTCAAAATACTATGGCTAAAGAAAGTTATCCCTACAAAATCATATAGTCTGGCTATGCTCCCTCTTGATCACACAAAATATTCATATCATGCACAACCCCGATTTCAGCCAAGCACTTGTTTTCATACTCTATTCTTTCAAACCTATCGACTTTCACGCAATACATGAGCGTGAGCCATGGACATAGCACTATGGGTGGAATAGAGGTGGTTTTGGAGAAGACAAAAAGGAGGAACATAGTCTCAGGTCGACTAGGCATATCAACGGGCTATGGAGATGCCCATCAATAGATATCAATGTGAGTGAGTAGGGATTGCCATGCAAGGGATGCACTAGAGCTAAGTACGAATGAAAGCTCAACAAAAAGAAACTAGTGGGTGTGCATCCAATTTGCTTGCTCACGAAGACCTAGGGCATTTGAGGAAGCCCATCATTGGAATATACAAGCCAAGTTCTATAATTAAAATTTCCACTAGTATATGAAGGTGACTAAACATGAGACTCTCTATCATGAAGAACATGGTGCTACTTTGAAGCACAAGTGTGGAAAAAAAGATAGTAGCAATTGTCCCTTCTCTCTTTGCTCTCATTTCTTTGGAGGGGCTTTCTCTTTTTTTATTAGCCCCTCTATTTTATTTTTAATTTTTGGGCCATCTCTTTTTTTATTGGCCTTTCCTCACATGGGACAATGCTCTAATAATGATGATCATCACACTTTTATTACAACTCGATACTACAACAAGTATGACTCTACATGAATGCCTCCGGCGGTGTACCGGGATGTGCAATGAATCAAAAGTGACATGTATAAAAAATTATGCATGGTGGCTTTGCCACAAATACGATGTCAAGTACATGATCATGCATGGCAATATGACAATATGATGCGTGTCATATGAATGGAACGGTGGAAAGTTGCATGGCAATATATCTCGGAATGGCTGTGGAAATGCCATGATAGGTAGGTATGGTGGCTGTTTTGAGGAATAATATGGTGGCTATTTTGAGGAAGGATATATAGTGGGTTTGTGGCACCGACGAAAGTTGCGCGGTACAAGAGAGGCTAGCAAAGGTGGAAGGGTGAGAGTGCGTATAATCCATGGACTCAACATTATTCATAAGAACTCATATACTTATTGCAAAAATCTACAAGTCATCAAAACAAAGCAATCAATGCATGCTCCTAGGGGGGAGGTTGGTAGGCGTTAACCATCGCGCGCCCCCGACCTCCACAGAAAGGTTGGCACTCTACAAATATCTCATGCTCTAACTTCGTCAGATAGCGGTCACCATACGTGCATGATACGGGAATCACTAACCTTAACATAAGTATTTATCAATTTCATAATAACTCCACTAGCATGACTCTAATATCACTATCCTCATATCTCAAAAGAATTATCAAGCATCCAACATCTCATCATATTCAATGCACTTGATGTGAATATTTTTACTACATTGACATTGGATGTCTATCATGTGAAGACTAGTTTTTTAGCCTAAACACATTACCATGTGTTTTAATAGACTCTCAAATAGATATAAGTGAAGCATGAGAGTTCAAAAATTTCTACAAAATATTACCACCACCGTGCCCTAAAAGATATAAGTGAAGCACTAGAGCAAAAACTATTCAACTCAAAGGATATAAGTGAAGCACATAGAGTGTTCTAACAATTCCTATGACATATTTAACTCTCTCAAATAGGTGTGTCCAGCAAGGATTATTGTGGCAAACTAACAAGAAAAGACTCAAATTATACAAGACGCTCCAAGCAAAACACATATCATGTGGTGAATAAAAATATAGCTCCAAGTATAGTTACCGATGGATGAAAACGAAAGAGGGGATGCCTTCCCGGGGCATCCCCAAGCTTAGGCTTTTATTATCCTTGAATTTTACTTGGGGTTCCATGGGCATCCCCAAGATTAGGCCTTTTCTACTCTTTGTTCCATAGTCCATCAAAGCAATACTCAAGACTTGAAAACTTCACAACACAAAACTTAGACAAAAATTCTCGTGAGCTCCGTTAGTATAAGAAAGCAAACCACTACTCAAAAGTACTGCAATGAATTCATTCCTTGTTTATATTGATGTTAAACCTACTGTATTCCAACTTCTCTATGGTTCATACCTCCAAATATTACTCATGGATACATTGAATTAAGCAAACAACACACGAAAAACAGAATCTGTCAAAAACAGAACAGTCTGTAGTAATCTGCAGGTTTCGCCTACTTCTGGAACTCCAAAAAATTCACACTAAATTGCTGAATGTGAGGAATTTGTCTATTAATCATCTGCAAACAGAATCAACTAAATAGCACGCTCCATTAAAATCTGACGACCACTTTAGTGAGCGCTAACGATTCTGTTTGGCATAAACTTCACACACATCCTCCCAAAGGTTCTACTTGGCACAAACACTAAACAAAAAATGAAACCACATCTAAACAGAGGCTAGATGCAATATTTATTCCCTAACAGCAACAAAAACAAAAAATATAAAATTGGGTTGCCTCCCAACAAGCGCTATCGTTTTACGCCCCTAGCTAGGCACGATACAAGATAAATCTAGGTATTGCCATCTTTGGAACGCGATCCATAAGTGGCTCTCATGATAGATTCATATGGTAATTTCATTTTCATTCTAGTAAAGTGTTCCATGCCTTTCCTTAATGAAAATTGGAATCTAATATTTCCTTCCTTCATATCAATAATTGCACCAATCGTTCTAAGGAAAGGTCTACCAAGAATAATAGGACATGAAGGATTGCAATCTATATCAAGAACAATGAAATCTACGGGTACATAATTCCTATTGGCGGTAATAAGAACATCATTAATCCTTCCCATAGGCTTCTTAATAATGGAATCCGCAAGATGCAAATTTAAAGAACAATCATCAAGCTCTTGGAAACCTAGCAAATCACACAAAGTTTTTGGGATAGTGGATACAATAGCACCCAAATCACACAAAGCGTAGCATTCATGATATTTTATTTTTATTTTGATAGGAGGTTCCCACTCATCATAAAGCTTTCTAGGGATAGAAACTTCTAACTCAAGTTTTTCTTCATAGGATTGCATCAAAGGATCAACTATGTGTTTGGTGAAAGCTTTATTTTGACTATAAGAATGCGGAGAATTTAGTACGGATTGCAACAAGGAAATACAATCAATCAAAGAGCAATTATCATAATTGAATCCCTTGAAATCCAAAGTAGTGGGTTCATCACTATGCAAAGTTTTAATCTCTTCACTCCCACTTTTAGCAATTTTAGCATCAAGAAAAAACTCTGAATCATTGGGACACTTTAAAGTAGAATCATCTCCAATCCTATCTTCATTATAATTTATACTAGAAAACAAGGATCTAATAGGAGACACATCAATAACTTTCAGATCTTCATATTTATTTTCATGATAACTAGAAGAACACGCTTTAATATAATCCTCTCTTTTAGCACGCATCCTAGCGGTTCTTTCTTTGCATTCATCAATTGAAATTCTCATTGCTTTGAGAGACTCATTGATATCATGCTTAGGTGGGATAGATCTAAGTTTCAAAGAATCAACATCAAGAGTATTTCTATCCACACTTCTAGCCAATTCATCAACCTTAAGCAATTTCTCTTCAAGCATAGCATTGAAATTCTTTTGCGAGATCATAAACTCCTTAACACTTGTTTCAAATTCAGAAGGCATCTTTCCATAAGAGTTATTGTACGAATTACCATATTTATTAGAGGAATTACTAGGAAAAGGCCTAGGATTAAAATTACCTCTATAAGCATTGTTACCAAAATTATTCCTACCAACAAAATTCACATCCAAAGATTCATTGTTATTCTCAATCAAAGTGGACAAAGGCATATCATTAGGATCAGAAGAGGCACTCTTAGCAGCGAACAATTTCATAAGTTCATCCATCTTTCCACTCAAAACACTAATTTCTTCGATAGCATGCACTTTTTTACTAGTAGATCTTTTGGTGTGCCATTGAGAATAATTAACCATAATATTATCTAGGAGTTTGGGAGCTTATCCTAAGGTGGTTTCCATGAAAGTGCCTCCTGCGGCCGAATCTAAAAGATTTCTAGAAGCAAAATTCAAGCCAGCATAAAAGTTCTGAATAATCATCCATAGATTCAAACCATGTGTAGGGCAATTACATATCATCAATTTCATTCTCTCCCAAGCTTGTGCAACATGCTCATGATCTAGTTGCTTAAAGTTCATAATATCGTTTATAAGAGAGATGATCTTAGAAGGAGGGAAATACTTAGAGATAAAATCACCTTTGCACTTATTCCACGAATCAATATTATTTCTAGGCAAAGAGGAAAACCAAGTTTTAGCACGATCTCTAAGTGAAAACAGAAATAACTTCAATTTTACAATATCGTTATCTGTATCCCTTTTTTTCATATCACACAAATCAACAAAGTTGTTTAGATGGGTAGCGGCATCTTCACTAGGTAGGCCGGAGAATTGATTTTTCATGACAAGATTCAACAAAGCAGCATTGATCTCACAAGATTCAGCATCGGTAATAGGAGCAATCGAAGTGCTAATAAAATCATTGTTGTTGGTATTGGATAAGTCACACAAATTGGTATTTTTCTGAGCCATAATGACAAGCAAGCAATCCAACACACACAAGCAAAGAAGAAGCAATCGAACGATAAACACACGGCAGAAGAAGGGCAAATAAAACGGCAAGGGTGAAGTGGGGGAGAGGAAAACGAGAGGAAAAAAATGTAATGCGAAGGATAAGGGTTTGTGATAGGTACTTGGTATATGACTTTTGCGTAAGCCTCCCCGTCAACGGCGCCAGAAATTCTTCTTGCTACTTCTCGAGCTTGCGTTGTATTCCCTCGAAGAGGAAAGGGAGATGCAGCGTAGTAGCGTAAGTATTTCCCTCAGTTTATGGGAACCAAGGTATCAATCCAGTAGGAGACCACGCGTGAGTCCCTCGCACCTGCACAAACAAATAAGAACTTCGCAACCAACGCGATAAGGGGTTGTCAATCCCTTTACGGTCACTTACAAAAGTGAGATCTGATAGAGATGATAGTTTATATTTTTGGTATTTTTGTTTATAAGAACAGAAAGTAAAAGCGATAAAAGTAAAGTAGATGTAGATTGATATGTTGAGAATAGACCCGGGTGCCATAGTGTTCTCTAGTGGCTTCTCTCATGATAGCGATATTCTACGGCGGGTAAACAAATTACTGTCGAGCAATTGATAGAAAAGCGAATAATTATGAGACTATCTAGGCATGATCATTGTATATAGGCATCACGTGCGAGACAAGTAGACCGAAAGGATTCTGTATCTACTACTATTACTCCACACATCGACCGCTCTCCAGCATGCATCTAGTATATTGAGTTCATAAGAACAGAGTAACGCCTTAAGCAAGATGACATGATGTAGAGGGATAAACTCAAGCAATATGATATAAACCCCATCTATTTATCCTCGATGGAAACAATACAATACGTGCCTTGCGGCCCCTACTGTCACTGGGGAAGGACACCGCAAGACTGAGCCCAAAGCCAAGCACTTCTCCCATTGCAAGAACTATAGATCTAGTAGGCCAAACCAAACTAATAATTCGAAGAGACTTGCAAGGATATTATGACACACATAAAAAGTTCAGAGAAGAACCAACTATTTCTCATAGATAATCTTGATCATAAACTCACAATTCATCGGATCTCGACAAACACACCGCGAAAAGAGATTACATCGAATAGATCTCCTCGAAGACCGAGGAGAACTTTGTATTGAGATCCAGAGAGAGAGAAGAAGCCATCTAGATGCTAGCTATGGACCCGAAGGTCTGTGGTAAACTACTCACAACTCATGGTGAGGGAGATGATGATGATGATGATGAAGAACTCCGTGATGGATCCCCCTCGGGTGGAGCTCCGAAACGGGCTCCAAGATGGGATCTTACGAGAAGAGAAGGTTATGGCGGTGGAATTAGGGTTTTCTCTCTGTTGTCGAAGGTTTCGGGGTACGTAGACTTATATAGGAGGAAGGACGACACCGGTGGGTGCTCGAGGGGCCCACGAGGCAGGGGCGTGCCTTGGGAAGGGGGCGCGCCCCCACCCTCGTGGGCGCCTCGATGCTCCCCTGACGTGGTTCTCAAGTTCCCTGTGCGTGATTTTCTCCAAAAATATCTCTCGCGAAGGTTTCATTCCGTTTGGACTCCGTTTGATATTCTTTTTCTGCAAAACCCTGAAACAGGCAAAAAACAGCAATCTGGACTGGGCCTTTGGGTTAGTAGGTTAGTCCCAAAAATGATATAAAAGTGTAAGATAAATCCCATTAAACATCCAAGACATCATAAATAATGGCATGGAACAATCAAAATATTATAGATACGTTGGAGACGTATCATATATTATTCACATAAACTTTTGTAATCTTCCTTTTTCATTTGTGCGCATAAGTTAAGTATCATCTTGGAGTACACTTTTGGTACTAATATTATGTTCTATTCTCAATGAAGAGCTTGTCCATCCTATCAGTGGTGGTGGATTCTGTCAAGACCTTACATGTCAGTATGTGGTGTTTTGATCTGAACATGATTATTGGCTTGCTGCAATACTTTCCATGTTTGGAGAATTTGTATATAAAGGTGATTTCATGCACATTGAAAGCCCATATATAATGTACTATAATTAATCGTTGAGCTATCACTCTTTCAACATAATCTTTTTAGACATTAGCTGTTTTCAATCTTCATCTCTATTTAGGCACTAACACATGGAGAAAATGGTATAACCAATCGATGGTTCAAGAAGCACCGGGATTTTCTCAGATCTCATGACATTCGTTTGAAGACAGTAACACTGGAAGGATATGCATCAACAATGCAAACACTAGCTTTGTCATGTTCTTCATGTTGAATGCGAGGGCACTATTGTCCGTGAGGATTAAGTTTTTCGACAAGAAATTTCTTACGGCTGCAAGTGTTGAACAACATAAAAATAAATTTTAGGTGGACCTAAGGGCTTCTGATCGTGCTGGGCTTCTATTTACAACAACTTGTCATCATGTAGCAGTAGAATTTCTGGCCGTGGATCTTGATTTTATGGATCAGACCGATCCATTGGATTGTGACTGCCGAAAACTTTCGTTGAGTTAGATGTCATTGTCTTGTTCAATCTGGATTTTGTCTAAACCTGATGAGCAATTAATCCTCGTGCTTTTGTACTATTTGTAAGCTGGAGTTAGATATTGTTTCCCTTTTCAACTTGGTTTTGACCCATATTTTCTTTCATACTAGGCCAATGGCTTGCCATTTCTTTCATTAAGACATAAATATTATAAGCATTCACAACATAGGGAAAGAACATCACTCTCATGGGATCCTCGAGATCTTTGTTCATTACAGAACCCAAAAGTTCTTAGTGCCCACCAGCACCCACAAACTTATTTTCAGCTAGCACACCAAATGGGATGTAATTCTTAATAAGAAAAGTAGCATGGTAGTGACAGATTTGGATTTGTCATTTGGGACTCACGAGGAAAAAGCATATCCAAGGTGGTGCAGACTCGACAGCAAACATTGAGAAACCTGGTTTTAAAATTACTGTAAATTCAAAACTCGCCTCAAAATCATGAAACTTGGCATGGTGTTATGACATAGCAACAACATGTTGTGGTAAAACATTAGTCCAATTTGGGACAAGTTTTGGTACAAACTTCTTACAAACCGGAGCTTCTCTTAAAAAGGCTCATGGTTCCGAGAGGGACCTTGTCACCTATGTGTGCGAAACGATATACGTTGTCTCTTTCCGCCTTGATTTATTTTACAGAGGCAGCCTGCAACTATATATAGTAGTGTCGTCCTAAAAATGTGAAATTATTCACGGTTCGTTTTGCCTTTTTATACACTATTTGAGTTTCCTAGGCATTTTGGAATGTACTTTCGTGTGTGCGAAGGTCATGTGTGTACTAGCCACATATGTAATTCGATGTTCAATTTGTTTATGGAATCAAGTCTTATATGTTACAAGTATATATGTTGTTGTTCTGTGTGCAATGACATCGCACACGGACCATACTGGGGAACCCGTCGGTGATGATTTCATCAATCACTGACAATTGTATACCACCAAGCGTTTGCCCACAACACACACGGCTTATTAGCAGCAATCGTATGTGTTATTATCGATCTTCGCGCACATTTCTGATTATGGACCTGTTTGCCGCATATCACACACATCTTGTTATATTGAACTTTTTTTGTTCTCTTGGCTCAAAGCAAACAGTTCATCTGAGTGAACCACATGCCGTATATCGCACACACCTTCATCTGGCTGACCGTTTCTTTTGTGTTGCCAAATGGCAAACAGTTCATTCGAGTGAACCATATGTTGTATATTGCATACACCTTCATATGGCTGCCCATTTCTTTTGTTCCTCATCATCACAAACAGTTCATTGAACTGAACCATATGCCCTGCATCGCACACACAACTAAAATCTGAACCGTGTTTGATGCATCCTCCATCGCAAACGTTTTGCACCTTTTTTGACGGGTTTTTTTACATCCCCGTTTGCGATTATTGCACCGCACACAGTTTCGTGAAAGAGTCTCTGGTCGTAGTGTCACGTTAGCAGCATCGTGCAGTAGTGCATTCTTAACATTTTGTGTTTTCTGCATCTTCAGCCACACCGTCTTCCTTCTCACCGCAGTTGCTCCAACAAGGGAAGCATACACCAGAAGGGAGCTATAGTCCCCACTCAATAGTTCCCTGCATCGAATGTGCGTTCCCGACATGGATATCCACAACAACGGCATGGCCATCGACAAGTCAGCACATGATGCTCACTCCTATGGATGTCGGCCAGATAGGTTGTACCCTCATCTTACTTGTGTGCAACATTTATAGCTTTGTTATTCATCTAAGCATGGAAAATATATTATCACATTTCACTATATATTCATGTTGATCTCTTAAGAGTCTTGTTCAGGAGTTAACGTTGTTCCAAAGTTTAGATAAGAGACTTGTTCTTTAGGTAACGTTGTTCCATAGTTATCATCCATCAGCCAATGTTATCCCATGGGCTGGTGTTTATAGCACTTCTAGTATTACCTATGTTGTTCTTTAATACTCCCTCTGTCCCAAAATAAGTTTCTCAACTTTGTACTAGCTTTAATACAAAAATACAGAAGTTGCAGTCAATAAGGTAGGGATCATCAAAACACCGAACCATCCGATGTAAAGATAATTTTCAGTGCTAGCTCTCCAGTTGCAGAAGCGACCCCAGAGGCTTGTACTTTCGCGTCTCTCTAAAATTGTAGTCATGGTAAGTTGTATTAAATTTAAGACACTTATGTTGAGATGGAGGAAGTACTTTTGTGTGCCATCTAGTTAATCTCGAGTACAAACAATACATATTATGTGGCATTCATCTGTGTTCTCCCTTTATTTTTTGAGACCTGTTGCCGCTATTTAAGGCCAGTCCTACTATTTATGTCGTCTCCTACATGCACTCATTACATAAATCTAACTAGATGCCGATTAGTGGCTAACTACTATTTATGTCGTCTCCTACAGGCACTCATTACACTTTGTATCACTGCGCCCATAAGGGTGCGGTGCCCCTACGGGAGTTGCTCACCAACTCCTCCAGCACGTCCGGTCAGCCAACCGCCGCCCTTGCGGAGGTGTTCGGCGTCGGCGTTAGCTCCCCGGCACCTTCCCAGTTGGGAGGAACTCGTACCATTGAAGGCCTCGAGGGCTTGCGAGCAGTCGACGGAGGGGGTCCGGAAGGCCCAAACTCTTTCCCTTTGTCGGCCAGGAGGGATGCTCCCTCCTAGTTTTCGGTGGCCGAGGTGTTAACCTCAGCCATCACGACATCAACCCCCCCCCCTCCGTGTTCGGAGGAGGAGGATTCCTTCAGGACCAGACCTCCTCCGCCTCTTCGGGGGCCAAAGGAGGCATAGAATGCACCATGGACCCACTGTCCGCCAGCGCGGCATGTGGAGACGTCCCTTCCGAAGTTTGCTCGGTAGGGCGCTCACGTGGGGGGATACAATTCGGAGGGATTAACCTTCAACTGAAAAATTACTCAAAGCATGGTGACCAAAAATGTAAGCACCTTACCTGCTAGCGGGGGGCTTGGCCCTGGATTCCTTCTTTGAAACCTCCTCAGACGCCATGGACTTCTCATCGCCCGAGCTGTCAAGTATGACCAGCTTAGGCCGGTGTTGTCTCTTTGGGGCGGTGAAGGTTGGACCTCCTTGGTGTCCTCGGACGCCGGCCTCTTCTTGGAGTGCTAAGAGGCACTTTCGTCTTCATCCTCCTCCTCCTTGCCCCCGTCATGTACGGATGATGCCGCTGCTTCTCCGGACTGGGTGCCCGAATGGATCCTTGGCAGAGGACCTTCCTGGCCTCCCGGGCCTCATGCTTCTTTCCCTTCTTGGCAGGCGCCTTGTAAGGCACCACTACCAGCATCTTCTCCATCTGCTTCGATCGGGGCACCTCTGGCAGTAGCCCTAGGACGCTAATCTTCTTGGCCTTGGCGAGCCAGCCCTATAAAAGCCACGCAACGAGGTTAGATCGGATCTCATGTAATATGAATATCCGAACACTCTACGGAGAAATATGCCACTCACCTCCATCGGAGGATTCGTGGTGTCAAGACCAATATCCTTGCCCTCTGCCGGCCACTCCGCCTGGGGCTGGAATATTTGACCCCATATATTGCCAGGGGTCGTGCCGAAGATATGCCGCATAGTGGCCGGATCTTCAAGCTCGTATTCCCACATGGCCTTTGCCCTCTCCTGGCAAGGCTGGAGCCCGCTGTGGGGCTATTGGGGAACATAGTATTTCAAAAAAAATCCTACGATCACGCAAGATATATCTACTAGATGCATACCAACGAGAGGGGAGAGTGTGTCTACGTACCCTCGTAGACCGAAAGCGGAAGCGTCTAGTGACGCGGTTGATGTAGTCGAACGTCTTCGCGATCCAACCGATCAAGCACCGAACGTACGGAGCCTCCGCGTTCAGCACACGTTCAGCTTGATGACGTCCCACGAGCTCTTGATCCAGTAGAACTTCGCGGGAGAGTTTTGTCAGCACGATGGCGTGGTGACAGAGATGATGAAGCTACCAGCGCAGGGCTTTGCCTAAGCACTGCAACGATATGACTGAGGTGTGTTTCTGTGGAGGGGGCACCGCAGACGGTTGGGACAGATCAACTTGTGTGTCTATGGGGTGCCCCTACCCCCGTATATAAAGGAATGTAGGAGGGGGAGGGCCGGCCCTCTCTATGGCGCGCCCTAGGGGAGTCTACTCCCACCGGGAGTAGGATTCCCCCTTTCCTAGTAGAACTAGGAGCCCTTCCAAGTAGTAGGAGTAGGAGAGAAGGAAAGGGAAAAGAGAAAAGAAGGAAGAACGAGGCGCAGCCCCTCCCCCTAGTCCAATTCATACTAAGCCTTGGGGGGCGTAGCCTCCTCTCTCTCTTTCCCTTAAAGCCCAATAAGGCCCATATACTCCCCGGCGAATTCCCGTAACTCTCCGATACTCCGAAAAATACCCGAACCACCCGGAACCTTTCCGATGTCCGAATATAGTCGTCCAATATATCGATCTTTACATCTCGACCATTTTGAGACTCCTCGTCATGTCACCGATCTCATCCGGGACTCCGAACTACCTTCGGTACATCAAAACACATAAACTCATAATACCGATCGTCATGAAATGTTAAGCGTGCGGACCCTACGGGTTCGAGAACTATGTAGACATGACCGAGGCTCATCTCCGGTCAATAACCAATAGCGGAACCTGGATGCTCATATTGGCTCCTACATATTCTACGAATATCTTTATCGGTCAAACCGCATAACAACATACGCTGTTCCCTTTGTCATCGGTATGTTACTTGCCCGAGATTCGATCGTCGGTATCACCATACCTAGTTAATCTCGTTACCGGCAAGTCTCTTTAATTGTTCTGTAATACATCATCTCATGACTAACTCATTAGTCATTTGCTTGCATGGCTTATTATGATGTGTATTACCTAGAGGGCCCAGAGATACCTTTCCGACACTCGGAGTGATAAATCCTATTCTTGATCTATGCCAACACCACGAACACCTCGGAGACACTTGTAGAGCATCTTTATAATCACCCAGTTACGTTGTGACATTTGATAGCACACAAAGTGTTCCTCCGGTATTCGGGAGTTGCATAATCTCATAGTCATGGGAACATGTATAAGTCATGAAGAAAGCAATAGCAGTAAAACTAAATGATCATAGTGCTAAGCTAACGGACGGGTCTTGTCCATCACATCATTCTCCTAATGATGTGATCCCGTTGTTCAAATGACAACTCATGTCTATGGTTAGGAAACATAACCATCTTTGATCAATGAGCTAGTCTAGTAGAGGCATACTAGGGACACTCTATTTTGTCTATGTATTCACACGTGTACCAAGTTTCCGGTTAATACAATTCTAGCTTGAATAATAAACATTTATCATGATATAATGAAATAAATAATAACTTTATTATTGCCTCTAGGGCATATTTCCTTCAGGTGCATGATTTGAAACACATAAACCAGCTTTGCGCCGGTCTCTATTACGCCGTCGACACGATTTTGCAGCGCTTTGGTGTCGGTGGTGCGACCCCAGTCCGGACCCTTGTTGGTCCAGGAGGCCAATCTGGTGGGGGTTCCGGACCGGAATGCGGGGGCCGCTCCCCATGCGGGTTCCCTTAGTTTAGTGATGTAGAACCACTCCTTCTGCCACGTCCGGACAGTTTCAACAAAGTGACCCTGTAGCCACTGAACCCGTGTCAGCTTGCTGACCATGTCCCCTCCACAGTCCGCGTGCTCACCGCCGACCACCTTGGGTTTCACGTTGAACACCTTTAGCCACAAGCCGAAGTGCAGCTGGACACGAAGGAGCGCCTCGTAGACGACGATGAAGGTCGAAATGTGGAGGAGGAAGTTGGGGGCTAGGTCATGGAAATCCAGCCCATAATAGACCATTAACCCCCGCACAAATGGGTGCAAGGGAAATCCTAGCCCCCTAAGGAAATGAGGAATGAAAACCACCCTCTCCCCCGGCTCAGGAGTGGGGATGATCTGGCCCTATTCTGGGGCTCGATGGGTTACGTTGGCCGGCAAGTAGCCGGCTGTCTTCAGCTTCATGATCTCCTCGTTGGTGACGGAGGAGGCCTCCCACTTCCTGTTAGCACCGGGCATGGTCGAAGGAGGGGATGCGGGATTGGCTATGGAAGCAGGAGGAAAGGGTGTTGGAGCTCTGAAGAACCACAAATGTGGAAGAAAGGAGAAGGCGTTGGATGCAGACCGTAGCGGTCGCCCTTTATAGATTGTGGGAAGGCCAAGGATCCCTTCTTTCACGTCGTTAGCCTCTCCACTTCCCGATATCTTCGCAACATTATGAGCGGGGAGGGGAATCGAAATCATTACCATATTCCCCGAAAAGAGGGACACGATCTCCACCTTGAGCGGACGTGTCGATCGTGGCGTCAGTTTCGAGCCACGCTTCAAAAAATAGTGGCTGCTTGACGTTATGGCCGGAAGTTACTCTTTCTTGGAGGAGAAAAAGTTGTCAGATAAAGGCACTATTGGCGTTCGAGCTATATTTTTATTACCTTCGATGTTAAGAAAGACAGATGTTTAGACTCCAGACATTACTTCGTATTGGACAGAGAGGAGACTTGCTGTGGAACTCGCCCCGCAAACTGCACTGGTCGGACAGATGGATACCGGATACAAGTCTCGGCTTGGGAGGCAAGTTCGGGGGATACTAAGGGATTCATGGACTAAAGGGTCCTCGGGGCGATGACCCATTGTACACGGGCCGGACTGGTGGAGCCATACTTTGACAAAAGTTGTATGAAGCCGTGGTGTGCCCTCCAAGTCAAGAAGGCATTGGATCTCTTTTATTCCTTATTGTAATCTATCTTTGGTAACCCTAGCCCTATCGGTGTCTATATAAACTGAAGGGTGTAGTCATTAGAGGTAGAGCTATCTTTATCCCCCATAGCCTAGGGTTAGCTCATACTAATCTCGAGGTAGATCTACTCTGTAAACCATGATATACAATCAAGTGGGACATAGGGTTTTACCTCTTCAAGAGGGCCCGAACCTGGGTAAACACTATGTTCGTCGTCCCTTGTTACCATCGATCCTAGATCCACGGCTCGGGACCCCCTACCCCGAGGTCTGCCGATTTTGACACCGACACCAGTCCTATTATTTATGTCGTCTCCTATAGGCACTCATTACATAAATCTAACTACTAGTTGTCTTTCATGCATGTCAGATATAATTGCACACACTAATATATCCACAAGAACCTCACAGAGCAATGTAACGACCAACAAACTTGACGTCAATGATACCCAATATGATGGAACATGTAAAGGCAGTTCTTTAGAAGACTTGCAGAAATATGTTGAATCCTATTCACCCCACAAGGTCCTTGCTTTAACTTGGCCCGTGATATGGGTACAACATATATATAATGTCCTAGAGTGCATCTACTTTGTTGCAATGCCATGTGATTAGCCTGCTGATCATGCATGTAAATATGCCATGCCTTCCTGTTTTCAGTACCTATTCCATTCATGATAACATGTTTTCAAATTCAAGTATTGTCGTTCTACTATGTCGCAATGCCATCTGCTTAGTTTGGACATCATATTTCTGAATATCTTATGCATTGTTATTCATCGGTATGTACTTCATGTGTCTACCATACCATGTTTTTTACATTGAAGTGTTATTCTAGTGGTCTGTTGCAATGCCATCTTAGTTTCCCAATCATAAAAGCATATGTTGCCTTAGTGTTTTTCTCTATGTTTTCTGCTATCACACAGTTTTACATTCAACTAGTGTTTTTTGACTATGTTGTCATGTCGTATCCCTAGCTCTTACATCATACTCCCTCCGTCCGGATTACATGTCGTAGAAATGGATAGAAATGGATGTATCTAGAACTGAAATACGCCTAGACACATCCATTTATTTCCGGATGGGGGGAATACATGTCAATATGTCATGCCTTTCTATTCTTCTGTACCTGTTCGATCTCTCTGTCGTAGCATGTTTTATAACTGAAGCACCATTCTTCTATATAAGGCATGCAAGGAGAAGACAGCTATGTTAGAATCTGAAGGATCACAAACAAGATATTTGCAAAAGACCAAAATGCCAGGAGATAGTAAACCAACTCCATTGTTCATAGATACTTCTCCAGCATAGAGAAACCCAATTCCTACTGATAATAAGCAGATTCAGGCGGCCAAAGAACTAGTCCGCTCTAGTCCAGCAAAAATATGTCAACTCCATTCTAAAAAGAGTGTGCGTATCCTCACATCATGAAATTTTATAGCATTCAGATCATACTTTCTACATGTTTCTTACCCATATCTCTTTTAGAAAATAAGCTTAAAGGATATAAGACTTTCTAACCTGGGATCGTGTTCGAGGAAAGTATCTTGCGGGAATTCTCCGTGCTCCAATGCTGATGTAAGTACCTATTGTATATCACTAGATTTTTACATTAGCATGTATTTTGTTTATCTGCATGAATCCAACCTTTATTGATCTAAATTTACTTGTAGCAAAATGTATAATTAAAGGCAAGAATGTTGATTTTTGTAAGGAAAACTGCGTGGCAATTTTGCATAATAAGCTGCATAAGTGTAATATCTCATATCACGCACATTACTAAATTGTAGTGTTGTTCTGGTTGCCCAATGATTCATTGTGTCAATGTTGCTTACCTATTACCTTACCTGGCTGATGATAGTTGTGACATATTGTGTTAATTTGGTGTAGGCTGGTGTGGTCTGGTTGCCCAAACGTTCGTTGTGTCAATGTTGATTTACTTTCAGCTGACCTGGCCAATGATAGCAATGCTAGTGTGTTAATTTGGTGCAGTCTGCTGAAGATAAGAAGACAAACTCTGAAAATAGCAAGGCAACCCCATTGTTTCTTTCCAATAAATCTTGGCCGGGTAATATGGCAATAACTCTTGATTGATCTGTTCGGTTCCCCTCCTAATTTATGGTATGATGCAGTGGTCGAGACACTCACCACTATCAATAATACAAGCCTGCCAAAAATCGCTATATGAATCTGTTGAGTTTCCTCTGTCTCGAATCCAATAGAAAAAATGTATGTTTGTGAACGAATTACTGGCTGAAGCAATCATGAAAATCATGGAGGAATCAGAGGTGCACATTCTTGCGCAACAACAACTGATCAGTGTCTTCAGAGACAGTGTAGCAAAGAAGGAAGAAC
Organism: Secale cereale; assembly: GCA_902687465.1. NCBI lineage: Eukaryota > Viridiplantae > Streptophyta > Magnoliopsida > Poales > Poaceae > Secale > Secale cereale. The sequence continues at coordinate 447,064,845 of LR738711.1, read as the reverse complement.
TTGCTCACATGCTTATGGGCGTCATCCGCGCTGAGGTTACATATTGTGAGGTTGTAGATCGTTAAGTTCTGTTCATTTATTTGCACTGGCATCAATCTTTGATTGCCCATTGGATGTAATTTCTTGTATTATATGTTGGATGTGCAACGTTTTTCCTTGTATGTCATACGTTTGCTTAGCGTGCCTCGCATTCCAGCTAACTGGTCGCTAGGAAGGCATAAAAGCAGTGAAATTATTAGTAAGCATGAACAGTCGTGGGCCAAATTAAGGAAGCGGCCCACTGCCCTTAATGGGCTTCCCTACTAGGCTCGCATGGGCCAAAATTCTCATAGGCCTTTGATTGATCGGTTTTTGTCATGTCCATAATTGCTCGTCGTAATGGGCTCAAATTATAGATGGGCCGGAATCGACGTTATCTAATTGGGCCTACAGATAGGCTCGAACTCTACTGGGCCCATTACGTTAATGGCTCGTAACTAGGCCGAAAGCTCTATTGGGCCCCTATCATTGAAACGAGCCAACAGTTAATGCTCGGCCCTGTTACCTCTCGGGTCGTTAACATGCCGATATCGAAGCGGGCAATAAGAGGGCCCATTTGATTTCACGGGTCGTTAACAGGCCGGTACTAAGGTCGGGCTATATATGGCCCAACTGTATTGTGGGCCTTTAGCAGGCCGAAAATGATAGCGGGCTCGTACTGGACCATGAACAGGATGGGCCACTAAGAGGCCGAAAGTCGGGTCGGACTATATATGGCCCAACTGTGTTGTGGGCCTTTAGCAGGCCAAAAGAAAAACCGGGCTAGTATTGGTCGTGAAGAGCATGGGCCGTTAAGAGGCCAAAACTCAGGTCCGACTGCAAATGGCCCAACTCATTTATGGGCCGTTAACAGGCCAAAAGTCAGGTCCGACTTCAAATGGACCAACTCATTTATGGGTCGTTAACAGGCTGAAAGACACACTGAAAGACACACCGGGCTGGAAATTGGTCCAACACTTACATGGGTCGCTAAAAGGCCGAAAGACGTACATCCTGAAAATTGGCCCATCCCTTGAATGGGCCGTTAACAGGCTGAAACCACATGGGGCCGACATTGAGCCCAAATATATAGCGGGCTGTTAACAGGCTCAAACTGACGATGGGCTGCAATGGTGTCAAATAGTTAACGGGTCATTGACGGGCCAAATTGGCACATCTCGTATGGGTCGTGGGCTTAAATGGACCAGACACCAGTAGGCCCTATATGGGTCGGCCTGTTAATTTTGATTGGGTCGACCTCTTTCACCTAAATGGGCCACCGTTGGGCCTTGCCACGTGCCAACTTATCATATGCGCCTCCCGTATAATGAGTTGATGACATCTGTCCCAATGCTGAGCCGACACGTGGATCCTCCAGCGAATAAGAATTTTACACGTGGAAAATCCCCATTGGTGGGGGCTGTTAACGGGTTATCGGATCCAAACCGAAACCCAGTAGCTTAACGGCGAACCATTACCGTGGATGCCACGTGTGCGTTACCCTTGACGAAAGCACTTCCATAACGCACCATTTATCATCATGGAAGTGGACACTTCCGTGGTGATAATTTTGGTATTTTCGTGGAACACTTCTACGACATCACAGGTATGACTATCTTGATTCTATCATAAAATCATCATGGATGTACATGCATGACAGAAAACATGACCTACTATGACAAACACGTATTATCACGAAAGTGGTTTGTTTTTTTGTAGTGTTGGGATCGAAATTCTCCACACAGCCTAGATGGTTGTATGGGTCAACATGCAAAACGATGATGCCAGAAAGCGAAAAGTTGGCTGGAGACGAAGATGTCACCACAGCCAATGTTGTTATGGATCTGCATACGAGCCATCGATCCAAGGTGACCCAACAACAAGCTCACAATGAAAGCAAGAATGACGATGTCAAAACCGTATATCTCGGGTGGGGGGCCTGAACTGCTTGATCGGATGATGGGTAACAGGAGAAGAACACACAGGGGGTTTACCCATGTTCGGGCCCTCTCTATGGAGGTAAAACCCTATGTCCTGCTCTTGTTTATATTATGAAGGTATCGAAGTAAAGAGTAGATCTACCTCGAGATCGTAAGTTGTGGTCTAAACCCTAGGGGTACGATGAATGGGTGTATGGATGGATCTGACGCTACAAACTAAACCCCCTAGTTTATATAGGCACCGGGGAATCTAGGATTACACATGGTCGGTTGCCATCTAAGAACATACATGCTGAATTTAAACATACTTGAAGTACAGGACAAATCTTCAACCGCCACACTTCGAGGGTCTCCGAAGTCTTGCTTCCTTAATGGGCTGGTAATCCGGCCCATACATTAGTTCGGCTGGCTAGGGCCTCCTCGCCCAGGACACCATCACCTAGATCTGATTCTTCAGATCGGACTCATCGTTTTCCTTTTTGAATGTGTCATTTTATGTGTTTACGACGTCGCTGGTGCTAGACTTGTTGTTGTCAGACTCCATGTTGATCTGGACTATCTCCCTAGTTAATTGGTTTAGCTATGTTGTTTGCTTGTTCGGGCCAAGCACCCCCTGTCTTTGTTATTTCTTTGATTTGGGCACTGTGTTCACGTCATCTTGAGTTCATCAATGCATTGTATCTCACTTGTATTTATTATCTTTCTTCTATCAACGAAAAGATGCACAAACCTTGTGTATTCGCGAGAAAAGGTCCCTTGCCAAGCCCTGGGCCAAGCACCAGATACCGTCATGAAGTTTGCTGCTGGAGAGGCACCAATGGAGATGGTGAACCCCTCCGTGATGGTGTCTAGTGGTTCTGGACTTTGCGGCGGCTGGAATAGAATTTCGTCCACTTCTCTAGGGTTTCTGGAAAATCTGAGTATTTAAAGAGCAAAGAGGCGGTGCGGGAGGCCACCGAGGTGGGCACAACCTACCTGGGCGTGCCAGGGGGCCTGGCGTGCCCTGGTGGGTCGTGGTCCCCTCGGGGCACCCCCCAGGTGCAGCTCTGGCCCAATGGGTGTCTTCTAGCCCATAAAAAATCTCCAAAAAGTTTTTCGGTGTTTGGACTCCGTTTGATATTGATTTCCTGCAATGTAAAAAACATGCAGAAAACAACAACTGGCACTTGGCACTATGTCAATAGGTTAGTACCAAAAATTGATATAAAATGATTTTAAAATGATTGTTGAACATCCAAGAATGATAATATAACAACATGGAACAATCAAAAACTATAGATACGTTGGAGACGTATCAGCATCCCCAAGCTTAATTCATCCTCGTCCTCGAGTTGGTAAATGATAAAAACAGAATTTTTGATGTGGAATGCTGCCTATCATGTCAGCATATTCTTTTCTTTATAGCATGGACATTTGGACTTTTATATGGTTCGAAGCAATAGTCTAGTTTTGACATGAGATTTAAAAACTCAACCATATCAACAAGCAACCATGTCTTTCAAAATATCAATGCTAAAATAAGTTATCCCTAGCCCATCATGCTCAACCATTGATCCATTCATGAAACACATTCGCATATTAGTTACACCCAATGCTCAAGTACGATCATAGTGTTTCCTAGTTGGTGCTTTATAAGAGAAGATGGAGACTCAAATTCAAAAATAAAAATTGCATAAGTAAAAGAAAGGCCCTTCCCAGAGGGAAGTAGGGATTTGTAGAGGTGCCAGAGCTCAAAGCTTAAATTGAGAGATAAAATTATTTTGGGAGGCATACTTTTCCCACCAACGAAAACGACTTAAGGTTCCCAAAACTTTCCATGCTAGATATATCATAGGCGGTTGCCAAACATAAAATAAAGTTTATTCCTTTTCCACCAAATTTCACAAGACATGGCTAGCCGAATCCACGGTTGCCTTCCATACCAACACTTTCTAAGGAATTTATTATTTGATAACATAGAGTAAATTTGTTTTTCATTTCGGGATTGGGCATCCCTAATACCTTTGCCTTACTCTCGTGCAATGACAAGTGAATAAACACTCATCATGAGAATAACACATCTAGCATGGAAAATATCCACCCCTCACCGCCTCGCGAGCGGTACGGGCACACAAAAGGGAAATTTATTTCGAAAATTAGAGTTGGCACATACAAATTTGCTTAGAACGGCAAGGGAATACCGCATATAGGTAGGTATGGTGGACTCATGTGGCAAAACCAGGATAAAGGATTTTGGATGGACAAGTAGTGATCATACTTAGTGCAAAATGAAGGCTAGCAAAAGACTGGGAAGCGACCAACCATGAAACAAATAATCTCATAAGCGAGCATTGAGCATAAATAACACCGAATAATGCACCACAATTAGGATGTAATTTCATTGCATGATTATTGACTTTCGTGCTTGCGTAGGGAATCACAAACTTTAACACTAATATTCTTCCTAAAGCATAATTACTCATTAACATGATTCACACATCACATCATCATATCTCAAAACTATTACAAGGAATCAAGTTTATTTTGTCCAATGATCTCCATGAAAGTTTTTATTATATCCTTCTTGGATATCTATCACTTTGGAACTAATTTTCATGTGTTGCTTTTGATAAGCTCAAACAAATATAAGTGAAGATCATGAGCATAATATTTTTTTTCTTTCTCTCAAACTAATTTAAGTGAAGCAAAAGAGAATTTATTAAAATTTTACTAACTCTCAAATAAATCTAAGTGAAGTAAGAGAGTATTTCTTCAAAAATACTAAAGCACACCATGCTAAAAATATATAAGTGAAGTACTAGAGCAAATACATAGCTCATAAAATTTAAGTGAAGCATAGAGAGCTATTCTAACAAGTCATGGCATAATTTTGGCTCTCTCTAATAGGTGTGTACAACAATGTCGGGGGAAACTGTCCTCCCACGAGCACCTATGGGACCGGAGCCCCTTCTATGTTGCGGTAAGGGAGCGGAGGGAGCACGGAGAGCAGATCGAGGAGCGCACGCGGGTATTTTACCCAGGTTCGGGCCGCGCGGACGCGTAAAACCCTACTCCTGCCTTAGGTTGTATTGAGTTCTTGAGCTCGGGAGCTTGAAGAGCTACAGTACTAGCTACACCGAGCAAGAGAGTTGTCTAGGTTTCGAACCCTTTCTACGTTGTGCATTGGCCTCCTTTTATAGCTCAAGGGGTCACCGACAGGTGTCAACGTAGAGGAGGGTAAAAGTGTAATTTTGGTGGTAGTTGTAACAGTGCGTGAATAGTGCATGAATAGTGGATGAACAGTGGTCTTCACATAACCTTGACAGTGGGGGACAAGGGCATTAAATGCCCGTCGCCGTCGACCCCGAAAGTGCCCGTCCATGCTTCTCCGTTTGCCACGGCGGTAGCCTCGTCACCGTGGCTTGCCACCGTGTGCCCCAGGCTGCACAGCCGTCCGCCACGCGTCCCTGGAAGGGCCCCAGGGCGACGCGTGGGCAGACGAGCTGGAGGGTGGGCACACAGCGTAAGTTTCCCCGGCAAGCACCTTGCCGGGGTAGTGATCTTGCCGGGCCCGGAAGCTTGTCGCTCTCCGGGTCCTGCCGGGGCGCATGATGCGCCGATGCATCTCTTGAGGCATGTGTTCCTTGGTCTTCCTGGCAAGCTCCACTTGCCAGGGTCTTGTGTTAAAGTGATAACCTTGAGCCTGGTGCGGCCTTCCCGGCAAGCTCCTCTTGCCGGGGCCTTGTTCTTCTGACTTGTATACTTTGTTCTTGAATGGCTTCATAGGGACCAGAAAGGTTTCCGGCAAGCACGTGATAAGCCCTACCACGGGAAGCTGCTACTGCCCGTGCACAAGTTGGGGTACTAAGGTACCCCTATCTTAGTACACCGACAAACAAGGAATGATAACTTAAAAAGCAAAACAAAACAAGCAAAGACTCATATCATACAAGACACTCCAAGCAAAACACATATCATGTGACGAATAAAAATATAGTTTCGAGTAAAATACCGATGGTCGTTAGAAGAAAGAGGGGATGCCACTCGGGGGCATCCCCAAGCTTAGTTGCTTGCTTCTCTTTTAGATAATGGCTTGGGATGCCGGCGCATCCCCAAGCTTAGGCTCTTCTTACTCCTTATTCCTTCATCCATCGTAAGATAACCCAAAACTTGAAAACTTCAATCACACAAAACTCAAGAAAACTTTTGTGAGATCCGTTAGTATAAGAAAACAAATCACTACTATAAGTTCTGTAGCAAACCAATTCATATTTTGTATTTGTATTGTATCTACTCTATTCCAACTTTTCTATGGCAAAAACTCATCAATGAAAACGATAGAATCATCAAAATAAGCACATAACACAATACAAAACAGAATCTGTCAAAAACAGAACAGTCTGTAGAAATCTGGATGTTTTGAATACTTATGCAACTCTAAAAATCTTGACAAATTTGGGCCACGTGGGAAATTTGTATATTAATCTTCTGCAAAAAGAACCAACCTAAAAGCACTCTTTTGTTAAAAATGTGAATTTTTCTCGTGCGCGTGAAAGTTTCTATTTTTCAGCAAGATCAAATCTACTAATACCCAACATGATCCTCAGGCTTTGCTTGTCACAAACCTTTATTCAAACCACAAAAACACATCTAACCAAAATTATTAAATGGTATTTTATTGAAAACATCAAGGAAATCAAAAAGCAAAAAGATACAAGTTGGGTTGCCTCCCAACAAGTGCTATCATTTTACGCCCTTAGCTATGCAAAAAGCAAAGATCTATGTTTTCTCATCCATAGTTTTGGCAACCTTTGTGAGGGTTTTCTCAAACCCGGAGGCTCTTCGCGCTTCCCTAAATTCTCAGGAAAAGATAGCATCTTGAGATCTAAAATATCCAATCGCTTATTGCAACGAGTAATTAAAGTATTCATGCGATTGATACTACCATTAAGATGTTTGAGGGGTTCATTATAATTTTGCAATTCAACAATATGTTTGTGTAAATCACAAAGTTTGTCCAACATTTGAACTCCCTCTGGGGTAAAAGAAAACCCCTTCTTTAAGGGTGGAACACCCAAAATTCCTTCGAGTAACTCATAGGCAGCATTAGCATCAAGCTCAATAAAATTCCCTTTAGCGGCAAAATCTAAGAGTTGTCTATGATGTAAAGCCAATCCTATGTAAAAATTACGAAGCAAGATCTTAGCGTCCCCCTTTAAATTGCAAATGCGATAGGATTCCATAATCCTATACCAAGCATCTTTCAAAATTTCTCCGTGTCTTTGCTTGAAGTATAGAACTTCAAAATCTGGTGACAAAGGAGGGGTGGACACACTAGCCATGATGACAAGAGCTCAAATAGATCCGGCAAGAAAACAGCGAACGAAAAAGAGGGTGAATAAAATGGCAAATGTTTGTGAAGTGTGGGAGATGAAAACGAGAGGCAAATGGCAAATAATGTAAACTAAGAGGACATGAGATTTGTTATTAGGAACCTGGTATATGTTGAAGGTGCTCCCCGGCAACGGCGCTAGAAATTCCTTTTGATGTCTGCGAGAACTACGTCGGTATTTCCCCAAAGAGGAAGGCATGATGCAGTATAGCAGCGGTAGGTATTTCCCTCAGTGTTGATACCAAGGTTATGGAACTAGTAGGAGAACCAAGCAAAACAACGTAAACAACACCTGCACACAAATAACGAATACTCGCAAGCTGACGTGTAAAAGGGGTTGTCAATGCCTTTCGGGTAACGAACGTGATAGAGTTGTAAATATTGATAGATCGAACACCGAATAAGATAAATTGCAGCAAGGTATTTTGGGTTTTTAGTTTAATAGATATGAAAGTAAAAGCAAAGGAAAATAGATCGCAAAGGCAAATAATATGAGAAAGAGACCCGGGGGCCGTAGATTTCACTACCGGCTTCTCTCGAGAAAAATAGCAAATGGTGGGAAAACAATTACTGTTGGGCAATTGATAGAACTTCAAATAATCATGACGATATTCAGGCAATGATCATTATATAGGCATCACGTCGAAGATTAGAAGACTGGCTCCTGCCTGCATCTACTACTATTACTCCACACACCGGCCGCTATCGAGCATGCATCTGGTGTATTAAGTTCATGGAGAAACGGAGTAATGCAATAAGAAGGATGACATGATGTAGACAAGATCTATTTATGTAGAAATAGACCCCATTGTTTTATCCTTAGTAGCAACGATACATACATGTCAGTTCCCTTTCTATCACTGGGATCGAGCACCGTAAGATCGAACCCGCTACAAAGCACCTCTTCCCATAGCAAGATAAATAAATCAAGTTGGCCAAACAAAACCCAAATATCGGAGAAGAAATACGAGGCTATAAGAAATCATGCATAGAAGAGATCAAAGAAGAGTCAAAAAACTTTCATGGATATAAAAAGATAGACCTGATCATAAACTCAAAGTTCATCGGATCCCAACAAACACACCACAAAAAGATTTACATCATATGGATCCCCAATGACCATTGTATTGATAATCAAAAGAGAGAGAGGAAGCCATCTAGTGTAATGCCCAGGATGGGACTATACCTCCTACGTGTCGAGGCACGACTTAAAGGTATAAGTCCATTCTGGAATGATCTCAAGTTCGGTATCTTTGCACGACTCATGTAAAAATAGGGATGAAATTGCAAAAGAATAGTTGGCTTACACTCGCCACGTCACGCAATTCATTACATAAGCAAATCATCATCCAAAACATCACAACCCGACTACGGGCGAAGATCCAAAATAAAGATACCAAAAACATAAAGCCACAGGTTCGAATCGCCCCTAGTAGAAACCACTACTGATCATCGGGATAGTGCACGTAGTAACGGCTACGTTCTTCATCGTACTCCCAGTACAGCTCCGTGCCGTCACCTGGGTAGTTCACCATGGTACCTGCATCTGGTGTGGTGTGGAATCTGTGAGCCACGGAGGACTCAGCAATCCCGTAACCATGGGTATCAAAACTAGCAAAGCTTTATGGGTATGGAGAAGGGTAGTGGTGAGGTTGCAGCAGCGGCTAAGCATAATATGGTGGCTAACTTACGAGTACAAGAATAAGATGAGCATCTACGCAAACGGTCGCAAACTAGTAGTGATCGCTAAAGATCTTGAACTACCTACGAGTCAAACATAACCCCACCGTGTTCTCTTCTCAAAGTGAAAAAAGAAAGTCAGGGTTACTCACACAGTTGTGTGTTTTACTTCGCATCCTCTGTCAAGTTTTCTACAACCGGACATTAACAAATTCCAATCTGCCACATAACCGCGGGCATGGCTTTCGAAAGATCATAACCCTGCAGGGGTGTCCCAACTTAGCCCATCACAAGCTCTCACGATCAGCTGAAGTGATAAATATAATATTGCCACCCCTTATCTTAGGGAAATCCGATCAGGCTCGGCATCCCTGTGCACAAGACATTTCGACAATGGTAAAACAAGTCCAGCAAGACCTCCCGGTGTGTCGACACCCTGATAGTAGCCGCTCGTATCTCGTCTCAGGCCACGACCAGATGGGTGATCCTACAGGTAAAACCAAACCTCGAGTTTCCCCGTGGTGGCCTCGCATAACCCCCGTTTGGGACCAACACCATCAGCACTGGCCCCCCTGCTATGTAGAAAGAAATCTCGAGGGCGCGACCCCCTATGCAAATTTAATTAATTAATTAAGTTGTTATTATGAGGCAAATTAAAACCAATGTTGGGCCTTGCTGGAGGAGTTTTATTCAAAGACGAACTGTCAAGGGGTCCCCATATACCCAACCGTGTAAGGAACGCAAAATCAAGGAACATAATGCCGATTTATCGGCACCTAAGGTGGCATGAGTGGAACAAAACACCGAGCAAAAGGCCAAGTCTTCCACCCATGCCCAATATATAGGTGTGTTAATAATAATAATAGATATTGTGATATTCCAACAACAAGTTCCCACCTGGAACGATCTTCATCTTCACCGGCAACTAACAACGCTATAAGAGGGGCTGAGCAAGCGAGTAACATAGCCAAACAATGGTTTTGCTAGGAAGGTTTCAAAGTTTAGAGGTTTCATGGCAACAAGGAGAGGCTGACATAAATGATGGGTAAGGTGACATGTAACGATAGCATCGAGACTACTAAGCATGGAAATGATAGTAAAGGTATCCAAGGGTATGATCATCTTTCCTGGGATTCCGCGAGGGAGAAGAACAAGTCCAGCAGTAGTCAAACAATCCTCACAACTCCTGAACGAACCCGGAGCTAACGAGAGAAGCAAACCGAAAAGAAACAAGCAACACGGTAAACACACCACACGAGACATGTCAATATGCTCAATCAAGTATGATGCAAAACAAGTCTACGTATGATGCACAGCAAGTCTGTATAGGAAGCAAAACATGGCAAGGTAGGAAGCACAAAAAAACAACACAAGTCTATATATGATGCAATACATGGCAAGGTATGATGCATGACAAGTCTATACAGGAAGCAATACATGGCAAGGTAGGAAGCATAGGAAAACAACACAAGTCAACAAGTTTAAATGAGGCCGGAAACTACAACAACAATTCCGAAAAATTCCCATATGCATGTTTAGCAATTTTAAGCAAACAACAATTCACACATTTTTAATGTTGTTAACATGATGCGGATGACATGATCAAGTTTTATGCAATTTTTAGTTAAACGTTAACTTAAAGAGATATGAAGCACTTGTCACCGTGGTGGAAAGGGGTGCCACGGCGACGATAACCAAAATTGTGCCACGACATCATATTGGTTTCGGTAACTCGTTGAGAGACCGGTGCAAAAGAAGGATCGGCGCTAGCGTGAATGCAAAGACGGTGGGGTGCTCCCGGTTACCCGGTTCCCACTTGACAACGACAGGGCAAACGAGGGTCACAACGGACACGATGCAAACAACCGATCATCTCATACAACACATGCAGTCCACGGGTCATCGTCTCGGGGTTATACCTTCGGAACGTTCATTTCGGGGCGGATCGAGATCGTCGAGGGAAGTAGTGGTACTCGCGGGTCGTGGTACACGTTTCATAGCCGTTCACGTTTCCGAAGATGTTTGGGGTCGACGGTAGAGGATGTAGTTGTTCTCGTTTCATCTCGGAGATGTACTTGTCGCGTCGTAGTGGTACTTGTCGTCTTGGCGATTCCACGGCGGCGGTAGATGTACACGTTTCGTAGAAGAACTTGACGAATCCGAGCTCTTCGGGGTCGACGAGAGTAGTACTTGATAGTTCTCATGTAGTCGTACCGTTCCATAGATGTTCATGTCGTCGTGGTCGAACTTGAGGTGTTCTCGGCGGTAGTGGTACTTGCGGTCTTGGTCAATCCGAAAGAGGCACTGGAGATGCATAGGCAGCAACTTGGTGTGATTCTGACCACGCATAATAGACTCGAAGCAGAGGCCAGCAGGGCAGGAAGAGCGGTTGTGCATGGCAGCACGGGTCGGCCTTGGCGTCCAGTGCAGCAACAACATGGTACACGGGGCAGGGAACAGGTCGAGGGCGGCTGCTCCTCGAGCAGAGAAGAAGTCAACGGTAGGCTGGCGTCGGGGACCTCGAGGCCATTCGGATGGCCGGCATCGGAAGGAGGCGCGAGCAGGGCTGAAGCAGGGGACTTGGCGAGGCCGTCCATGGCGGCAACGGGCGAAGCTTATGGGCGGCGGGGTCGAGCGCCTTAGGCGAGCTAGAGCATCGAGGCGCGGCGCAAGAGCAGGGTACTCGATGCAGCGGCGGCCTCGGGAAGGAAAGGGCAACGCGGGCCTCCTGGCGGCGAGGCTTGTCGTGGCGCACTGGTGGCCGGGGCCGGGCGACATCTCCAGGGGTGCAGCTCGGGCGAGCTCGAGCTCAGGACGGAAGGAGGAGAGGTGGTGGCCGCGGTGCTGGTGGAAGAAGGAGGCACGTGCGCTAACGGTGGTCGCCATGGCGCTGGCAGCAGCGTCCGCGGACAGAGGCGGATGGCTGCGCGGCTTCGAGGAGGAGGGGCGCGAAGGAGGAGAAGGGTGGCGACGGTCGCGGCTGCTATTGCCGGCGGGAGTGAACGACGAGGCGGCACGATGGAGGAGAAGTACGGCGGGGCGCGAGCGGATCGGCATGGGGATCGGGAGCGAGGGGCGCCTGCTCCTCTGCGTGCGTGGGAAGGTGCGGCGGCGGAGGGATGAGGGAACGAGGGGAGTATCACGGCTAGGTTTAAAACGGGCCTAGGGAGGCTGGCGGCTAGGTTTAGGATGGGCCTAGCAGGGGATGAAAGAAAAAAATGGCCATGGGCCTAGAGGATGCTATGAGGCTCAAGCTGGTTGCTCTCTCTCCCTCCAATTTCTACACAGAGAAAAAAAAGAAGAAAAAGGGGAAGAAATGAAGTGTTTGGGAAAGTGTTTAGGCATGGGGTTGTTTTTTCCCGGGCTCATAAAAATGAGCATAATCCAAGAAAAAATAGGAAAGAGGCATAAATGAAAGATGTAAGTTGAAGCACATTTGGATTTAATTCAAATGGTTTGAATTAGGACAAGGTTTAGGAAGTGTCCAAAAATGTTGAGACTTTAGGAGGAGCCTCGATAAAAGAGATAAGAATTGATGGCGGGGTTTGGGAGTCAAAACTTGAAGTAGAGAAGTCATGGGAATTTTGCAAGTGTGTTTTGGTGATTCCAAAGAATGGAATAATTATCATAATAGCTCCATAAATATTAGGAGGGTATGTTATAAAGAGAAGTCATCCTTCCCTCGATTTAAAAGGACCGAAGATCCACACAATTTATTTTAGTTGAGTTTTTAGAAAATTAAAGACATGATGGCATGATGACATGATGCAATGCACAAATAAAATGAAGCAAGCAAATAAAACACACGGCGAAACCTGGAATAGCTGGAAGTCTTCTGGAGCGTCGGTCTCAGGGCGTCACAACTCTCCCACACTAACAGAGGATATCGACCCGAGATCCTGGAGATGACACCGCATAGAAGAGGATAAAGGAAGAGGTAAAACAAAGTTGCTTCTTTGACAAGCGAGTGAAACCACGAACCTTGAGAGGTTGAACAATCTTGAAAGAAAGAATACAACGGAGATGAACGAAGTTAAGAGCACTCCGGTAAAAAGGAGGAACAAGGGACACCACGAGAATTTGAAGGTTGCAAGGACATGAAACAAGTTCTTACGAATCAAAAGAATATGAAACTGCGACGATATAGCCAAGGAATAAGAATGATAGAATTTGGACAGCACTCCGTCTGAAAATCGAAGGAATTAACATGAGCTTGAGGAGAAGGGATGATACTTGATGAAATCAACAGCATATTGCCTCCGAAACAATTGAAAGAATGGCATAAGGGGTAAGAAAGATTCAGACAGCACTCCGGTTGAACACAGAGGAAAATCTAGATAAGATGACGGAACTTGAATGGAGGACACAACACTCCGGTCAAATAGACAAGCAAGGGAAGAATATGATCTTGATAAAACGAGATGATGGTCAAAGAGAGCAATATCACAATGCATCTGGAATGAAAGAAAGGATATAGATCATTGAAAGAAATGAACGGAGAAAAATATGACAACTTCTCTCAAAATTGACTTTGAAAGATCATCCTTACGAAGAAGGGTTGAACGGAGTTGTTGAAAGAATCAACAAGCACAGAATAAGCTTGTTGTTGGCTTATGGAAAACATCTCAAAATTATGAGGTGACAACCATCCACTTACGAAAACATTTGATTGGATTGAGATCAACAAGGAGATGAAAAACTTATTTCACCGGAATGATAAATGAAGAACTTGGGTCATTTATAAGCACCATAATAGCAACAATTCTCAGGGAAAGCTTTTAGGTGAATTATAACCCAAGATAACTCCAACGAATAATTGAAGGGTTGAAAAGATCTCCTGAACAAGGAAAATGATGGTTTTAAATATCTCATTCTTGATAACTCGTGAATCATAAAACATGAAGGAATTGTCAAGAATGACATAACACCATCTGAAAAGATAAGGTAGAAAGGATTGCAATTGGAAAGCATGATAAAGAATGCTTGAGCTCCAACAAGAATCTTGATGAAGACTTCGAGGATGAATTAAAACATGATGAACCACCATGAAGAACTCCGATAATGAAAGCATGAGGAGTGAAAGATGAAAAGAATAAGATTGAAGGCCTGCGATGATTAGATGGAGCTTTGAAATGATATAACTGAAATAACTTGGAGCTCCAGAAACAAGATGAAAACTTAGAACCAAGGATATGATATGATGAACAAGCCCCGAGATTAATCACTTCGAGGAAATAAGAATAAGATTTACTGTATGCTTGTCCTTCATCAAATTAAATTGATGACCAGCAACGAATTTGGCCTACTACTTATTCTTCTTGAAAAGGATTGGTGAGATATGTAGCCAAACTTGAGAATAATCTTGAACGACTCACCGGTAGGATTATGAAAAGAACAAATGAATTGATACGACAACAATGAAAGAGTAATCTTGAATGAACCACCGTAAAAATTGAAACCGGTGATGAAAAGAATAATCCACCGGGAAGAATAAGCACTTGAGGAAATTTAGAAAAAAGAGAACGAAGAGATCGCGGACTGATTAAAGAATACTTGAACAATGCACAGGAAGAATATGGAGACGAACGAAGAGGCATCAATAAAGAATAGTTGGAGGGCGAAGTTGAAAACTGAGAACAAGGGAATCTTTTGAAATGATGGCCTTCGGAGGAACACAAAGAAAAGAATTCATGAAATACTCCGAAAGAATGAAAAGAGGAAGGTTGACCTGAGGTTGAAAAGAATTTGAAAGCGGTCTTGGAGAGGTATGTGATTGATACTTACGTCACACTTTGAAAAGAATTTTAGAATAACTCCGGAAAAATAGAAGAGTCAGGTAAGATCCTAGGAAAAGACCTGTGGGTTAGGGCCCACTCAAAAGAAATCACCGTTGAAAAAGATTGCTTAAGAGATATTGCACCGGTTGAATTACATGGCTTGAATAAGATGTCAATCCTCAAAATAGTTTGAACGGATTAATAATGGAAACGCGAATCTCCTGAGATACCTTGTACACTCCGGATATGAATAGGAGAGAGTTGAATAACCAGGAGAGACTTTGGATAAGAAATGTCAATCATGGGAAAACATGTGAACCAAAAGGAATAGATTTGATCATGACCGAAGCTTGAATTTATACCACCGGAGAAAAAACGAGAACAAAGAATGAAAACTTGAAGCTCCTGAGCATCATCCTGAGAAAACACCGGATAATGAAATTGAAAGAGGAGAATGAAGAAACATCACATGAATAAAATGGATATTTCATTAGGGACTCTAGCTCCATGAGGAAAAAGGGTGGGAGGGCGGGGAAAAACAAAGACAACTTGAGACGAACAAAACGGACACCATTGAGAAAAAACCACGAATTGGTCTTGCACAAATTAAAAGGATTGGGTTAACTTGAGGAGAAGCATGCCGGTTGAAAAAGAATTTACATGACAATCTCAATGATCAAGAAGGACTAGCACTCCCATAGAAATATGAGAACACTGCTTAGGAAAGGTATGGAATCAACATTTGACATCGAAGCAACTCGAATACCAGAATCTAAACAAAAACAAAGGATAGATATGTTGCAACATAATCTTCACAATATCATCTGAACAGAGAATTGAACGAATGAATTCCGTAGGTACATCAGCTTGTCGAGAAGCCAGTTGGGAGACCAAAAGGTAAATAAAAACAAGAAGGAGCAGATAGAACAAATACAACATAGAAGCTTCGTTCCACATGTTCGTGCTGAAAGCTCATGGAACATGTTACGAAAGGGTTTTGCAATCCCCGGACCAGCATAGCCAAGGACCCTTTAAGATGCAACTCCCGATCGGAACGACGCCCATAAAACCACTTCAATCAATGTTGAACCCCGAACTCCATATCATGCATTCGTTGGAAGAATGCCTACGAGCTACTAGATGAACCCGCCTATTAATTTCCGAAAGTTTCCAGTTATGCAATCAGGTGTTGGGGATACAGGGGAAGCATCGCGCACTCAACTCTAATCCTACATCCAGTTGTATCCATCCTTCAACACATAACCACTTATTTCCGGAAACCGTCTACCTCGGACCTTCGAAACGCATCTACTATACAAGCTATGGCAATACTCCCGAACTACCTCCCTAGTACTGGGTGATGTCGGGGTTATCTTGCCACTAACCGCATAGGAGAGTATTCGATGTCGGCCGTCTTAAGTATTCCAGAACTGCTGTGATATATTTGTGACGACAACACCTCAGAGCTCAACTCCTCGGGACACTGCCAGAACCCCTAAATGACAGGAGGCATCGAGAACAATGTTCTCGTCACAAAGACATCGGAACAATCCAAACAATACTCGCGTGAACCTAAATTTTATTTTTTGTGAAATTTTGAGAGTAGAAGAGACAAGTAATCGTCAGGAGTCCTCACCAGAGTGAAAAGGGATGAGGAGCAAAAGAAATCCTACTCTCCGATATATATATATAGGACTCAAAACATTTTCATGTGTGTGCCTAGACTTACCCGTCAACGATTCGATCAATCAGTGGGGGCTCCTAGGTCGGAGAAGGCTCTGAATACCAACTTGTAATGCCCAGGATGGGACTATACCTCCTATGTGTCGAGGCACGACTTAAAGGTATAAGCCCATTCTGGAATGATCTCAAGTTCGGTATCTTTGCACGACTCATGTAAAAATAGGGATGAAATTGCAAAAGAATAGTTGGCTTACACTCGCCACGTCACACAATTCATTACATAAGAAAATCATCATCCAAAACATCACAACCCGACTACGGGCGAAGATCCAAAAGAAAGATACCAAAAACATAAAGCCACAGGTTCGAATCGCCCCTAGTAGAAACCACTACTGATCATCGGGATAGTGCACGTAGTAACAGCTACATTCTTCATCGTACTCCCAGTACAGCTCCGTGCCGTCACCTGGGTAGTTCACCATGGTACCTGCATCTGGTGTGGTGTAGAATCTGTGAGCCACGGAGGACTCAGCAATCCCGTAACCATAGGTATCAAAACTAGCAAAGCTTTATGGGTACGGAGAAGGATAGTGGTGAGGTTGTAGCAGCGGCTAAGCATAATATGGTGGCTAACTTACGAGTACAAGAATAAGATGAGCATCTACGCAAACGGTCGCAAACTAGTAGTGATCACTAAAGATCCTGAACTACCTACGAGTCAAACATAACCCCACCGTGCTCTCTTCTCAAAGTGAAAAGAGACAGTCACGGTTACTCATACAGTTGTGTGTTTTACTTCGAATCCTCTGTCAAGTTTTCTATAACCGGACATTAACAAATTCCAATCTGCCACATAACCACGGGCACGACTTTCGAAAGATCATAACCCTGTAGGGGTGTCCCAACTTAGCCCATCACAAGCTCTCATGATCAGCTGAAGTGATAAATATAATATTACCACCCCTTATCTTAGGGAAATCCGATAAGGCTCGGCATCCCGGTGCACAAGACATTTCGACAATGGTAAAACAAGTTCAGCAAGACCTCCCGGTGTGTCGACACCCTGATAGTAGCCGTGTGTATCTCGTCTCAGGCCACGACCGGATGGGTGATCCTACAGGTAAAACCAAACCTCGAGTTTCCCCATGGTGGCCCCGCATAACCCCCGTTTGGGACCAACACCATCAGCACTGGCCCCCTTGCTATGTAGAAAGAAATCTCGAGGGTACGACCCCCTATGCAAATTTAATTAATTAATTAAGTTGTTATTATGAGGCAAATTAAAACCAATTTTGGGCCTTGCTGGAGGAGTTTTATTCAAAGACGAACTGTCAAGGGGTCCCCATATACCCAACCGTGTAAGGAACACAAAATCAAGGAACATAACGCCGATTTATCGGCACCTAAGGTGGCATGAGTGGAACAAAACACCGAGCAAAAGGCCAAGCCTTCCACCCATGCCAAGTATATAGGTGTGTTAATAATAATAATAGATATTATGATATTCTAACAACAAGTTCCCACCTGGAACGATTTTCATCTTCACCTGCAACTAACAACGCTATAAGAGGGGCTGAGCAAGCAGGTAACATAGCCAAACAATGGTTTTGCTAGGAAGGTTTCAAAGGTTAGAGGTTTCATGGCAACAAGGAGATGCTGACATAAATGATGGGTAGCGCGACATGTAACGATAGCATCGAGACTACTAAGCATGGCAATGATAGTAAAGGTATCCAAGGGTATGATCATCTTGCCTGGGATTTCGCGAGGGAGAAGAACAAGTCCAGCAGTAGTCAAACAATCCTCACAACTCCTGAACGAACCCGGAGCTAACGAGAGAAGCAAACCGGAAAGAAACAAGCAACACGGTAAACACACCACACGAGACATGACAATATGGTCAATCAAGTATGATGCAAAACAAGTCTACGTATGATGCATAGCAAGTCTGTACAGGAAGCAAAACATGGCAAGGTAGGAAGCACAGAAAAACAACACAAGTCTATATATGATGCAATACATGGCAAGGTATGATGCATGACAAGTCTATACAGGAAGCAATACATGGCAAGGTAGGAAGCACAGGAAAACGACACAAGTCAACAAGTTTAAATGAGGCCGGAAACTACAACAACAATTCTGGAAAATCCCCATATGCATGTTTAGCAATTTTAAGCAAACAACAGTTCACACATTTTAATGTTGTTAACATGATGCGGATGACATGATCAAGTTTTATGCAATTTTTAGTTAAACGTTAACATGAAGAGATATGAAGCACTTGTCACCGTGGTGGAAAGGGGTGCCACGGCGACGATAACCAAAATGGTGCCACGACATCATATCGGTTCCGGTAACTCGTTGGGAGACCCGTGCAAAAGAAGGATCGGCGCTAGTGTGAATGCAAAGACGGTGGGGTGCTCCCGGTTACCCGGTTCCCACTTGACAACGACAGGGAAAACGAGGGTCACAACGGACACGACGCAAACAACCGATCATCTCATACATCAGATGCAGTCCACGGGTCATCGTCTCGGGGTTATACCTTCGGAACGTTCATTTCGGGGCGGATCGAGATCGTCGAGGGAAGTAGTGGTACTCGCGGGTCGTGGTACACGTTTCATAGCCGTTCACGTTTCCGAAGATGTTCGGGGTCGACGGTAGAGGATGTAGTCATTCTCTTTTCATCTCGGAGAGGTACTTGTCGCGTCGTAGTGGTACTTGTCGTCTTGGCGATTCCACGGCGGCAGTAGACGTACACGTTTCGTAGAAGAACTTGACGAATCCGAGCTCTTCGGGGTCGACGAGAGTAGTACTTGACGGTCCTCGTGTAGTCGTACCGTTCCGCAGATGTTCATGTCGTCGTGGTCGAACTCGAGGTGTTCTCGGCTGTATTGGTACTTGCGGTCTTGGTCACCCAGAAAGAGGCACTGGAGATGCATAGGCAACAACTTGGTGTGATTCTGACCACGCATAATAGACTCGAAGCTGAGGCCAGCAGGGCAGCGGCAGCGGTTCTGCATGGCAGCACGGGTCGGCCTTGGCATCCAGTGCAGCAACAACATGGTACACGGGGCAGGGAACAGGTCGAGGGCGGCTGCTCCTCGAGCAGAGAAGAAGTCAACGGTAGGCTGGCATCGGGGACCTCGAGGCCATTGGGATGGCCGGCATCGAAAGGAGGCGCGAGCAGGGCTGAAGCAGGGGACTTGGCGAGGCCGTCCATGGCGGCAACGGGCGAAGCTTCTGGGCGGCGGGGTCGAGCGCCTCAGGCGCGCCAGAGCATCGAGGCGCGACGCAGGAGCAGGGTACTCGACACAGCAGCGGCCTCGGGAAGGAAAGGGCGACACGAGCCTCCTGGCGGCGAGGCTTGTCGTGGCGCACTGGTGGCCGGGGCCGGGCGACATCAACAGGGGTGCAGCTCGGGCGAGCTCGAGCTCAGGACGGAAGGAGGAGAGGTGGTGGCCGCAGTGGTGGTGGAAGAAGGAGGCACGGGCGCTGACGGTGGTCGCCATGGCGCTGGCAGCAGCGTCCGCGGGCAGAGGCGGATGGCTGCGCGGCTTCGAGGAGGAGGGGCGCGAAGGAGGAGAAGGGTGGCGGCGGTCGCGGCTGCTGTTGCTGGCGGGAGTGAACGACGAGGCGGCACGATGGAGGAGGACGGCGGGGCGCGAGCGGATCGGCATGGGGATCGGGAGCGAGGGGTGCCTGCTCCTCTGCGTGCGTGGGAAGGTGCGGCGGCGGAGGGATGAGGGAACGAGGGGAGTATCGTGGCTAGGTTTAAAACGGGCCTAGGGAGGCCGGCGGCTAGGTTTAGGATGGGCCTAGCAGGGGATGAAAGAAAAAAAAATGGCCATGGGCCTAGAGTATGCTATGAGGCTCAAGCTGGCTGCTCTCTCTCCCTCCAATTTCTAAACAGAGAAAAAAAACAAAGAAGAAAAAGGGGAAGAAAGGAAGTGTTTGGGAAAGTGTTTAGGCATGGGGTTGTTTTTTCGCGGGCTCAACAAAATGAGCATAATCCAAGAAAAAATAGGAAAGAGGCATGAATGAAAGATGTAAATTCAAACACATTTGGATTTAATTCAAATGGTTCGAATTAGGACAAGGTTTAGGAAGTGTCCAAAAATGTTGAGACTTTAGGAGGAGCCTCGATAAAAGAGATAAGAATTGTTAGCGGGGTTTGGGAGTCAAAACTTGAAGTAGAGAAGTCATGGGAATTTTGCAAGTGTGTTTTGGTGATTCCAAAGAATGGAATAATTATTATAATAGCTCCATAAATATTAGGAGGGTATGTTATAAAGAGAAGTCATCCTTCCCTCGATTTAAAAGGACCGAAGATCCACACAATTTATTTTAGTTGAGTTTTTAGAAAATTAAAGACATGATGGCATGATGACATCATGCAATGCACAAATAAAATGAAGCAAGCAAATAAAGCACACGGCGAAACCCGGAATAGCTGGAAGTCTTCTGGAGCGTCGTTCTCGGGGCGTCACATCTAGCTACTAACTACGGACCGTAGGTCTACAAGGAACTACTCACGCATCATCAGAGAGGCACCAATTGATGTGGAGCGTCCCAAGGTCATCCCCATGGACTTACCATCGCCTCACCATGTACCTCAAGGACCAATGACTCGTGCCCATGCAAGAGCTCTCGAGAACGAGGTGACATCTCTCGTAGTCCAACTTCCATATGAATCATGTGAGACATGGCTACTACCTCAGGCGGATGTGCTTGTGTGCTTAGGTATCAAGAAAACCCCATCGGCGAGGCTCATGAAGATGGACAAGTCACCAAGTTCACGCATGAAGCATTGCATCGAGTGAAGCCGGAGAAGGTCTCAGGACCCGGCCATCCGGCACCCTGGCCTGGACATCTGGCCCCTGGACTAGCATCTACAGAAGAGCCTATGCAGCCAAAGCTATAGGGCCCAGACATCCAGCCAGGCCCCGGACATCCGGCCCACCTAGGCTCGGACATCTGGCCCCTGGACCAGCATCTACAGAAGAGCCCACACAACCGAAGCTACAGGGCCCGGACATCCGGCCAGGCCCCGGACATCCGGCCCGGCTGGGCCCAGACATCCGGCCTCGAGCCCGGAAATCCCACGCCACCCCCACAGAAGCATACCCGTGGCTTGCCCCTCTAGCCCGGACATCCGGTGCCTCCCGATAGCCCGGACATCCGGCCCGACGCCCGGACATCCGGCTCCTGAATGCCTGCGTGCATTTCATCTGGTCCGTCGCCCATGTATCCCCTCGCATTCTAGACTATATATACTCCTTCACATACCTATTTCTAGGGTTAGCATAGTGATAGCTCAAAAACCTAGAGCCTTGCTCATCCACTAGTGGTTCATCTCCTCGAGAGTGACTGCGGCCCCTCTACGGAGAAGATCCACACGGATTCAAGACCTCCGCTACGGAGAAGATCCTATTGGATACCCTCAAGAGCTCCTTCCGGAGAAGACTACCTTGTATCGTCCGTTGTTGACCGTGGATCGTGTATCTCTTTATGTATCGTGGATCTAGCACTTGTGTGACCATCTTCATGTTGATTTGAGTGCTTCTCTTGTGTTTTCCCCCGTGTTTCCCTTTGTGTTCTTCGTGTTCATCATGGAGTTCCCTCCTTTTCATGAAAGATCGGCCTAGAACGTGTTGACCCCGCATCATATGGTATCATGAGCCATGGTTTCTCACGAATTTGGAGCCTCCCCACTGTTTTCTAGCTTGTTTTTGTTGTGTTCATCCCAATTTCAAAAATTTCCCAACCAAAAATAGCCCCAATTTTTTTTGTGATATGTATATTTGATGGGATTTTGTTGAATTTGTTCCATGGATTTGTTGTCCCACGTGTGGATCTAGCTTTTCCCCACTTTTTCCCCAATTTTAATCCGCAAAATCCGATAAATTTTGCCCCGGAAGGGCCCCGGAAGTCATCTGATCCACGGAGTTCATTCGGGCCTCGGGCACCCCGGACATCCGGCCCGTGCCCCGGACATCCGGCCTGGCCCGGACATCCGGCCTCTCGCAGCTAAAACCCTGCCCATCTGCACCACTTTGCACTCAGCCATGCCATTTTCGTTCGGTATCCCACCAAACTTTCCGCATACCATCACCACTTCCGCAACCACCATCGCCTAACCGCTACGATTTGGACAATTTCGTCTCACTTTGCCTTGGATACTTGAGTTGTGGTTTCGCCGTTTCCTTGGATGTTTAGGCTACCTCAGAACGGAACGACTTCGACGACACCATCGCTCATACTCGGCAAGGACGGTAACATCGACGACACCTTGTTCATCCTACCTTGCAATTGCATTGTCACCCTATAGACCATTTTTGCGTAGCTTTCCCATCGAGACTAGCCATTTGAGCATTGCTGGGCCACGACACTTGTGCACCTTTGTGATAATCATAGATATTGCATACTACATCATCATATCTTCGTGCGGCACAAGAGTGTCCCGCATACACAATAGTTACGTTGATACGAGAAGCATGCATAAGTGGCCAAAGAAAGAGCTCACAAGCTTTTAAGAAGCAAGAGGCATCGAAAGCTTATAAGCAAAAGGACAATAGCATCATACGCCTTGCATCAAAAGAGATCATATGAGATAGCAATACATCATCTTGTGCTCAAGCATCGGCACATCATACACAATAGTCATCTGCTTGCGTGTTGCATCTT
Organism: Secale cereale; assembly: GCA_902687465.1. Classification (NCBI taxonomy): domain Eukaryota; kingdom Viridiplantae; phylum Streptophyta; class Magnoliopsida; order Poales; family Poaceae; genus Secale; species Secale cereale. The sequence continues at coordinate 447,041,689 of LR738711.1, read as the reverse complement.
GCCATGTCATCATGTGTGCTTGCATCAGCATGTTTTCAAAACTTGCATCCGTCCGAGTTCCCTCGTCCTTTCCGTTGTCCGTTATGAGCCCAGACACACTCACACGCGCCCGTGGTGCCTCCGAATATTTATTTTGTGAGTGGCTGAAAAACGTTCTCGGAATGGGTTGAAACTTGGCGTGCGGTCTTATTATAGTGTAGACAGGCCGCCTGCCAAATTTCATCGCATTCGGAGCTCGTTTGATAGCCCAACGGATAAATATAGCAGCACTAGTCGCCGGTTAATTCGTCGGACGTTTTCGGTCTCCGAAAACCTCCGCGGGCCTCTTCTCTACTCTCCCCACAACCCCTCCTACACAGCCCACTACCTCCTATAGGCCCAACCTAACTCCCCTCGCGATCGGATCCGTCGGATCGCGATCGGAGGGTTCTAAAGCCCCCCAAACCCCTCTAACCCTAGCCCTTTCTCTATATAAACTTCCCCCATGCCATTTTGGGCATTTTTCTAGCCTAAACCTAGCCCCTACCTCCTCCCACCTCGCAGCCGCCGCCCCCCTCATCTTTTTCTGCGCGCAGCCGCTCTCTGGCCGCCACTTGGCGGAGAAACCGCAGCCAGCGCCGCCAGCCAGCACACCGCCGCCAAGTGTCACGCCTCCATTGGGCCACCTCAGCCTTCCTCAGCCTTCCAGCCACTCAGGCCCCGCCACTTGGCCTCGCCCTGCGCCCCACTTCCCCGAGGCCCAGGCCAGGCCCGTCCCCGCGCCGATCGGGCCGCGCCGGGCCCAACCGCTCCGCCCCGTGCGTCCCGAGCCTCCCGCTCGCACCGCTTCCGTGTCCCCGTTATTGCGCCGCCGCCTCCGTATCGTCGCCGGCCACCGCGGCCTCGCCTGAGCCGCGACCCCACAGGCTCCCTCCCCGGAGCAGCTCCTCCCCGCGGGGCCCCACTCACTGCCGCCGCCGCGAGCCAGGCCCCTGCCGCATCGCGCCCCGCTTCCTCCGACAGCGCCACCGTCGCCTGGAGCTCAGGCGAGCTCGAGCGCCGCGGCCGTTGCTCCGTTCACCTCCTCGTCGCCGGGAATGAGACCGCAGTGGCAAGATCCGCTCGGATCCAGCCCGGATCCCGTCCCCCCGGCCTCCACCAGAGCTCCCCATCGCGCCGCCGCCATGGCCTCCTGCCCGTGAGGAGCACGGGAGGAGGACGATGCCACCAGGCGCAGCTCCTGGGCCTTCCCTGTCGCCGGCCCATCTCCCTTCAGGCCCACCTCGACCGCAAGCCGCCGGGCCCATCCGCCTCCTGGCCCAGCTACCTGCCTCGGCCTCTCCTCTGCAGATGGGCCGAGCCCATGGGTGAGCCGCCCCTCTAAGTTTCGCCCTGTGCGCATTTTAACTATCTGTCGCTCGTTTTCCTTTGAAAATCTGCTATGTCCTTTTTTTATGCATATTATGTTGCTATGTTTGCATGGTGATATCATTTTGTGTGGTGATCCAAATTGGGTGTATGATATGTCAAAATGATCGTGGTGATGTGTACTACACTTTGTTCCATTGTGCCATGCTCATTTGAGTTCATCTAGATGCTCTAATCTCTGTTGCAAGAGTGCTACTTTTATAAACTGCTGCTACTTGTTATTTTGTGCTATGTTTGTGATATGATAACTTGGTGCATGTTTATCCAAATGATGCAGATGTTATGTCAAAATGTTCATCATGAGATGCTCTACATGTTGGTTGCTATAGAATGCATGTTAGAGTTCATATTGCCATGTTAATCTTTGTTGCAAAAGTGCATTTGGCTGTTAAGTTCTGAAACTTGTTATGAGATGCTGATTTCAATTGCTCTTTGCTATTGATGTGTTTGTCCCCATGTCACATGCCTAGATGTTTTAGATTCTCCATGATGTGTTCTTTGCTGTGGTCCAAACCAATTGCCATGATATGCTTTGAGGTGACTTAAACATGCTTGCAAACATGCCATGTTGTTATTGTTGTTTCAACACTTGGTGAAATTTCACTAAGTCTGGAATCTGTAATATCCTGATGCTATGTTTGCTTGATGCCCTAGGTAAATCCATGTTAGTTTTGGGGTGGCCATTGATCATTCCTTGTTGTATATGTTGTTGTCTATCCATTCATGCCTTCACTTGCTCATTTGGGTTGCTGTAGTTTATTTAATTCTTGCTCCCAAGTTGCTATAAAATATTGTTGTCAGGTTTTTAGCGTCATGATCAAAATGTTGTAGCTTGTTGCTATTAATCCATGCAGCCCAGTGTTCCTAGTTTGCATAGGTGGCTGCCACGTGGCCTCTTTGCCGTCTGCTAGCAGTCGGTAAAGCTCTTTGCCATCTGCTAGCAGACGACAAAGAGGCTATATATCCCCTGCTTTTATTTGAATCCATTTAATTTGACAGGTTTTCACACACATATATACATATACATACATATCCAACATATCCAACAACATATTTCATCAAATCCAAGATATCGAACAACATAGTACAAAGTCGTATCCAACATATCCAACAACATAGTTCAACAAAGTCATATCCAACAAATCCATATATATATATATATACATACATATCTAGAAAGAAGTTTCGAACGACAACATATCCATACAGTTTTCATAAACAAGAAGGAAGCAGCAAAAGAGTAGTTTCCATCAATGCAAGCTTCCTCGTCTAAATCAAATCTGCAAATTGGGAAAGATGAAAGTTAGAATAATAATCATAAGAAGAAGACTATTTAGAGCAATGCTAGGTAAAAATGGTAAGTGTGTGTGTCAATTTAGAGCTAAGGTAGGTAAATATGTCATTTAGAAGCTAACGTAGGTTAAATGGATCATATTGGAGCTAACCTAGTTAAACCTGGTCATATTTAACCTAACCTAGCTAATTATGCCATTTTTGACATAACTAAGCTTATTTAGGCATTTTAGAGGACAACAAGCTAAGTATATGACATGGTTAGCAAGGTTATTATGCCATTTACGAATAAAAACAAGTAAGAGGAGGAAAAGAAGAAGAAGAAGAAGAAGAAGAAGAAGAAGAAGAAGAAGAAGAAGAAGAAGAAGAAGAAAGGAAGAAGAAGAAGAAGAACCTCTTCTTCTTCTTTTCTTCCTCTTCCTTCTTTTCTTCATCTTATTATGTCATTTGTGCACTAATTAGGCTAAATTATTTCATTTAGGAGCAAATGTAGGTTAAATGGATCATTTTGGAGCTAACCTAGTTAAACTTGGTCATTTTTAAGCTAACCTAGCTAATTATGCCATTTTGACCTAACTAAGCTTATTTAGGCATTTTAGAGGACAACAAGCTATGTATATGGCATTTATGTGGTTAGCAAGGTTATTATCCCATTTACGAATAAAAACAAGTAAGAGGAGGAAAAGAAAAAGAAGAAGAAGAATAAAAAAGGAAGAAGAAGAAGAAGAAAAATACCGTGGTCACGGAGGTGAAGGACAAGCCGGGGTGGAATAATGGAACCACCCCTCCGGCCAGTAGCGGTCGCAGGAGACTCCGGGTGCTTTGGACCCTTGCCCACCATCCTGTCAACACCTGCAATGACAAAAGGTAAACGAAATCTGTATACCTGACATGAATAATATGTATATAATTTCAGTGTATACTCATCATGAACATAATAAAAAATTGAATACCCCACATTACTAATATTACTCTGAATCGTCTATATATGCATCGTCATCATCACTATTAGTGACGTGCTCATCATCATCATCATCAATAAATGCATCAACATGTGGAAAGCCTCCTTTACGTAATCGTTCAAGCATTGACAGGTCATCTGCAGCAATAACTTCTTCCAGTTCCGGCTATTGTTGTTCCGGCTCAGGGGTGAAGTCGGATTCACTATCGCTGTCTACTTCTATGTTCTGGGATGGAGTAGAGCGGTTCTTGAAACGTTTTTTGGAAAGACATGTTTCTTGGAAGAATTCTCCTTCATCATATGTGTCTTGGTTAATATCAGGTTCATAATACTCTTCATTGGGGGGAGGTGGTCTAACACGTGGCGGCACTTCATAAACGACATCCCAGCCATTGAGATTTGGATCACTTTGACAGGCCCACGGTAGATAGAAAACTTGGGTTGCCTGTTGAGCCGTAATATAGACATCGGGAACATCCAAATGGGTGCTTTGTTTGATTTTGACTAGCCCTATATGTTCATGAGTCCTTCTAGTCTCCCTCGGCTGGAACCAATAACATCTGAAGACTACGACGTTTGGTGGGTTTTCACCATCGAATTGAAGTTCATAAATTGCGTCAACTCTTCCATAATACTCTATATTTCCTTCGCCAATAGCAGAGACACAACAATTTGTAGACTTTCGGTCAGCCATAGATAGCTCTTTGCCATAGGTACGAAACAGATACCCGTTGATGTCGTATTTGTCAAATGAACGGACCTTATAGTCAAAACCATTAGCTACTTGTCTCAATTTGGCATCCATAATCTCCGAATTTGCCTACAAGTTTAATATGAAAGGATTATTGCAATTAGTCGCAAATTAGCCAAAGAAATGAAATGGTCTAATGGAAATTACCTTTTTTTGAACCAAGAGATGAAACCGGGATATTCGGCTCCTTGCTTTGCCAGAAGCTCATACTCTTCGATGGAATCCTTTTGGATCACTGCTCCATACGAGAATATGGCGATGTATCGACTGCAACAAATATCAAGGAATAATAAGAGCAGTTCAAAAGAATTAGAAGTTGCGAAACTATGTACCGAGATCTTACTCGATGTACGACCGCACTTCTGTTAGGTTGTTGAAGAGATACAACGAAATGGTCCGCCATTCTTCAAGATCCAAAGATACAGGTTTCCAACCACTGGCTGGTGCGAGATTCCCTTTGAATAGGCTGAGGTTGGATCGACCCTTTTTAGGGTCGTCAGCATTGTATCGAGGCTTCGGATTACGCAAATTACGATTTTTGGCTTCATAGTGTGCTGTCACGAAGTGTGCCGCCTCCTCAGTGGTGAATGCCTCGGCCATCGATACTTCAGTTCTACCTTTATTTTTACATTTTGCTCGTAGCATCTTCTTCATCCTCCCAGTTGAGTAGCACCAACGATTTTGCACGCCCCCCCCCCAATCTTGCCTCGGTCGGGAGATGCAAAATCAAGTGTTGCATTGGATTAAAGAAGCTTGGCGGGAAGATCATCTCTAACTTGAAGATCAACTCCGGAGCTATGTAATGCCCCGGATGTAACACTTCCCCTATATGGCAATATATAAACTTTGGCTTCATCATTTCCGTTCCGGGTTCTCCTGTCTTTTTCGGTTTCTTCGTTTTGTCGTGTGCGTGTGTGCATTTCATCCATGTCATGTTGTCATGTGCATTGCATTGCATTTGTGTTTTCACTTGCATCCGGTCCCACTCGTCTCTTCCCGTTGTCCGTTTCGAGTTCCGACGCTCTCACACGTGCCCGTGGCATCCCCGAGTCCTTCTTTCGTGTTTGGCCGTGTAACATTTCCGGTATGGCGTGAGACTTGGCGTGCGATGTTGTTTTGGTACGTGTAGGCCGCCTGTCAAGTTTCGACGCGATTGGAGTTCGTTTGGTACTCCAACGGTTAACCTAGTGGGCTAAAAGTACCTCCTCTTTGAGGCCCAAGACCCCCTCCACAACAGCCCACCAACCCAGCACAACCCTTCCCATCATCTCGGTCGTTGAATTGTGATCGCGTGGCCGAAAACCGCTCCCCATTTGGAGTCTCCTAGCTCCTTGTGCCTATAAAAACATCCACCCCTCCATTTTTGTCCAAAACCCTAGCCTCCTCCTAGCTCCAGCCCCGCCTCGGAATCCACGCCGGGCGGACGTGTCCGACCCGGGCCGGACAAATCCGCCTCCGCACAGATCCAGCTTCCCTGCCGCCGTCCGGGCCCGCGAGGCCCGAGGAGGGCCCACCGGCGCCGCCCTCCGGGCCCGTCCGCCCTCCGCGCCTCGGCTCCCATACGCCGCGGCGCCGCCGTGGATCTCCGCCGCCGCCCCGCTCCCGGCCGCCGCCGGCCGTCGCGCTCGCCGGCACTGTCCGCGCCGTCCGCCGCGCCATCAAAGCTCTTCCGCCGCCCCGAGCCCGAGCTCTCCTCCGGCCCCGAGCCAAGCCTCGCCGCCGGCCTCACAAGCCCCGGCCTTCTCCAGCCCGCCAAGAGGGCCGCCGCCGTCAAGCTCCGACCGCCACAGGGAGGGCCGCCGGCCTCACATCGAAGATAGCCGCCGCCGCCGATCCAGCGCTGAGGCTGGATCCAGATCGAGTCGAGGGCAGGAACCCTAACGGGCCGCGACCCGGAACCCGCTCCGCACCCGCTCCCCGTTTGACCCGTTGACCCACGCCCGCGATGACCAGTGAGGTGATCCCTGTTTTTGGCAAAGTCCTTTTAGTATTGTTGTCGGATGCGTTTTTGTGATGATGATAACTTTTTGTGTGCATGTCCGATTTGTGCATATGATATGTCAAAATGATCGTGGTGATGTGTACTATGTTGTGTTCCATTGTGTCATGCATGTTTGAGTCCATCTAGATGTCTTAATCTTCATGACAAGAGTGCTACTTGATATAAACTGCTGCTATTAGTTGTTTTCATGCCATGTTTGAGATGTGATAACTTGGTGCATGTTTCTCCAAATGAAGCAAATGATATGTCCAATTGTTCATCATGAGATGCTCTACATGTTGGTTGCTATAGCATGCATGTTAGAGTTCATATTTCCATGTTTATCTCTGTTGCAAAAGTGCATATGGCTGTTAGGTTTTGTAACTTGTTACGAGATGCCTAGTTGAGGAGCTCGTTGCTATTGATGTGATTGTCCCCATGTCACATGCTCATATGTTTTGGACTCCCCATCATGTGTTCTTTGCTGTGGTGCAAACCACTTGCCATGTTATGCTTTGAGGTGACTTAAACATGCTCATAAACATGCCATGATAATATTGCTGTTTTAACACTTCGTGAAATTTCACTAAGTCTGGAATCTGTAATATCCTGATGCTATGTTTGCTTGTTGTCATAGGAAAATCCATGTTAGTTTTGGGGTGGCCATTGATCATTCCTTGTTGTATATGTTGTTGGCTATCCATCCATGCCCTCACCTGCTCATTTTGGTTGCTGTAGCATATTTAATTCTTGCTCCCAAGTTGCTATAAAATATTGCTGTCAGATTTTTATTGTCATGATCAAAATGTTGTAGCTTGTTGCTATTGATCCATGCCTCTTATAGGGATACTCCAATGGAGTTGTTTGCTGTAGGATATGTCTACTTAATTTCCATGCTTCTTGTCACCATGTTTGAGTGCTGTAGAGTATATATTTCTTGCTCCGAAGTTGCTATGTGGCTGTTAATTTCAGCTTTGCATTGTTTCTTGTTTCGGGTGTATCTTTTAGTCCGTTGCTCCGTTTTGAGCAAGTCCTATATGAAACTTGTGTGGTTTTGCATGTAGATTCATAATATCTTCTTGTTTACATGTTTGGAGTATGTTTTTTTGATGTTTGGATGCATTTTACACCGTTGCCATGCTTATCTTGTTTTGATCATATTTTCTAGACCGTAGCTCCGTTTTAAACAAACATTATATGAAACTTGACTATAATTTCGTGTAGATCATCATGGTGCATGTTAAATTGCTGTTTAACAACTTGACCATAAGGTTTGTTCAGATCTGGACTAATTTCAAACTATGCATATGAGGACTTACCGGATTTGTCTTGAGTAGCTTCCGGCCTCATTTAAACTTGTTGTTCTTATGTTGCTTCTCTGAGCTTCCTACCTTGTCATGTTTTGCATCCTATATGGATCTGTCTTGCATCCAACTTGCTTGAGCTTATTGTCTTGTTCTTGTGTTGTTCTGGTGTGCTTCCTATGTTGTCATGTAATGCATCCTAAGTGCATCTGCAGTGCATCATACCTTGCCATGTATTGCATCATATATAAACTTGTGTTGTTTTTCTGTGCTTCCTACCTTTCCATGTAATGCTTCCTGTATAGACTTGTTGTGCTTCCTATATAGACTTGTCATGCATCATACCTTGCCATGTATTGCATCATATAGACTTGTGTTGTTTTTCTGTGCTTCCTTCCTTGCCATGTAATGCTTCCTGTATAGACTTGTCAGGCATCCTACCTTACCATGTTTTGCATCATGTGGACTTGTGTTGTTTTTCTGTGCTTCCTACCTTGCCATGTATTGCTTCCTGTATAGACTTGTCATGCATCATACCTTGCCATGTAATGTATCATATATAGACTTGTGTTGTTTTGCTGTGCTTCCTGCCTTGCCATGTTTTGCTTCCCTGTATAGACTTGCTATGCATCATATGTAGACTTGTCGTGCATCCTACTTGGTTGAGCATATTGTAATGATCTTGTGTTGTGTGTTTACCGTATTGCTTGCTTCTTCTCGTTAGTGCTTGTTCTGTTGCGATCGTGAGGATTCGTTCGTCTACCCGTGGTTCTTCTTCAAGGCTTCTTATTCGTCTTCTTCATGGATCCGTTCTTCTTCCTTGCGGGATCTCAGGCAAGATGACCATACCCTTGGATACCTTTACTATCATTGCCTTTGCTTAGTTGTCTCGATGCTATCGTTATATGTCGCGCTGCCCATCTTATTGTCAGCCCCTCTCCTTGTTGCCATGAAACCTCTAACCTTTGACACCTTCCTAGCAAAAACCATTGTTTGGCTATGTTACCCGCTTGCTCAGCCCCTCTTATAGCGTTGTTAGTTGCAGGTGAAGATGAAGATCGTTCCAGGAGGGAACTTGTTGTTGGAATATCACAATATGTTATATGTATAATAACACACCTATATACTGGCCATGGGTGGAAGGCTTGGCCTTTTTCTCGGTGTTTTGTTCCACTCATGCCACCTTAGGCGCCGATAAACCGGCATTATGTTCCTTGATTTTGCGTTCCTTACACGGTTGGGTATATGGGGACCCCTTGACAGTTCGTCTTTGAATAAAACTCCTCCAGCAAGGCCCAACATTGGTTTTAATTTGCTCATAATAACAACTTAATTAATTAATTAAATTGCATAGGGAGTAAGCGCTACCCGAGGATTCTTTCTACATAGCAGGGGGGCCAATGCTGATGGTGTTGGTCCCAAACGGGCGGACTGCGGGGCCACCACGGGGAAACTCGAGTATTGGCTCCCGTAGGATGTCCCATCCGGTCGTGGCCTGAGACGAGATACGCGCGGCTACTATCAGGGTGCCGGCACACCGGAAGGTCTTGCTGGACTTGTTTTGCCATTGTCGAAATGTCTTGTGCACCGGGATGCCGAGCCTGATCGGATTTCCCTAAGATAAGGGGTGATGATATTATATTTATCACTTCAGCTGATCGTGAGAGCTTGTGATGGGCTAAGTTGGGACACCCCTGCAGGGTTATGATCTTTCGAAAGCCGTGCCCGCGGTTATGTGGCAGATTGGAATTTGTTAATGTCCGGTTGTAGAAAACTTGACAGAGGATCCGAAGTAAAACACACAACTGTGTGAGTAACCGTGACTGTCTCTTTTCACTTGAGAAGAGAACACGGTGGGGTTATGTTTGACTCGTAGGTAGTTCAGAATCTTTAGCGATCATTTCTAGTTTGCGTCCGTTTGCCTAGATGCTCATCTTATTCTTGTACTCGTAAGTTAGCCACCATACTTTTGCTTAGCCGCTGCTGCCACCTCACCACTTTACCTCTTCCTACCCATTAAGCTTTGATAGTCTTGTTACCCATGGTTATGGGATTGCTGAGTCCTCGTGGCTCACAGATACTACAACAACAGTTGCAGGTGCAGGTTTCCGATGTCTTGACGTGAGAGCGATGATCGTTGTGTTGGATTTCTTTCTTCTTCTTGTTCAGTCTTGGGTTTGGTTCCGGGTCGGCAGCCTGGGATAGCAGATGGATGTCTTTGTGCTTTTCTTGTTTGTATCCGTAATCGGATACTTTGTATTGATGTTGTTGTATTCGTGTGACTTGTATGTATTGTTGTATCCCCCATGTATGTATGTAATGGTACGATGTAATGATATCCATCTTGCTAAGCGCCCGAAATCCGGTTGTTCCGCAATCACGTAAGTGTCACGTGATCGGGATAGAATCGTATCTTGGGCTTGACAAATTGGTATCAGAGCTTCGACCGACCATAGGAGCCCCCTTGATTGATCGTAGTCTGGCCGTTGTTGAGTCTAGCAGAAAACTTTTTCGGAGTCTAGTTATATCGGAGAGTAGGAATTCTTTTTACTCCCCTGCCCCTTCGTCGCTCTAGTGAGGAATCTTGACGTAGGTGTTTTGAATTAATCCTCTTCCCCTTCAATTTTTTTTAGGATCGCGTGGTTAGTTTTCGTTTGTTGCGTTGTTAGTTCTTTCATCTGGTGCATCTCTCGTCAAGTGGACTCGACCCTCTTCTTCTTTGCAAGTTCAATCCTCAGTTCTTTTCCTTCCAACGGTGTTTTTCTCATCCGTTGTGTTCTTTATTTTCCCACCCGTCCACCCTTTTTGTTTCTCGGAGCCAGAGTCCTTAATCGAGTATCCATCCTACTTGTGTGAATCCTTTGCATTCTTTCCTCGGTTATTTCAACTGGTGAATTCTCGTCTAGTTCATCACCCTTCATCTCTTTTCTTCTCCGATGAATTCTCCTCCCGATTCGACATTCTTCATCTCTTTTCTTTCCGGTGGTTCCAATTCTATTAGTATCCGGTGTTCTTCATATTCTTTCTCCTTTGCTCAAGTGTTTTTCCCTTGCTCGGTTACTTCTCGCCATTTAATTATTCCGGAGTTTCGAAGTCATTTCAGGAGATTTATCCGTATTCCAATTAATTCGAGGTTGTCACCTCCTTTGAGTCTTTCAATTGTTCCTGTGCATTATCTTCGTTTCAATCCTTTTCAACGGTGTTTTCTCTTCGGTGGGCTCATAACCCACAGGTCTTTTCCCAGGACCTTACCTGACTCTTTTATTTTTCCGGAGTGTTCCGAAATTCTTTTCAAGTGTGACGTAAGTATGGATTCCATTAGTCATATGCCTTCTCCAAGATCGTTTTCAATTATTTTCATTGTTGGTCCAACCTTTTCTTCTTTTCATTCTTCCGGAGTTTTTCGTGAATTCTTTTTCATTGTGTTCCTCCGAAGGCCACCATTTCAGAAGATTTCTTCGTTCTCAGTTTTCAACTTCGTCCTCCAAATATTCTTCATCGATGCCTCTTCGTTCGTCTCACATTCGTCTGGTGCTTCATTCAAACATTCTTAATCAGTTCATGTTCTCTTCATTCTCGTCATTCTAAATTCCTCAAGTGTTTTATTCTTCCCGGTGGTTTGTTCTTTTCTTCACTCAATTCCAATCCTTACGGTGGTTATTCTCGTTCTTCACTCGATTTCAATTCTTCATGGTGGTTCGTTCCTTTTTCTTCACTCGGCTTCAATTATTTACGGTGATTCGCTCAACAGTTCTTTTCCGGTGCTATCATTGCAATTCATTCGTTCTTTCCATTTCTACCGGTGTTTCATGGAGATTTTCGCAAGTTCGCGATATATCCCTCCTTAATCTTCTCAACACGAATAAGTGATATGCAAATCCATTGCTTCACATCAATTTTATTGGTGGAGGTTAAGCATAACTTATTTCTTATTTTCTTTGTGGATTTGATATATTCCTTCCTTCGGAGTTTATTCTTGATGAATAAATTCTAGTTCGAGATGTTTTATTCTTTTCTTTCCGGAGTTCTTAGTTTCTCGGCTATCTCGTCGGACCCTCGTCTAAAATCATCACAATGCTTTAATCTTATTCTTTTCATCCATCATTTCTACATCATCATCCTTTCATTTTACCGGAGTTCTTCACGGTGGTCCTTCATGATATAATTCATTCTTCAAGTGTTCTGCAATTCTTCTGGAGAAGATCTAGCATTATTCTTTTGCCTCTCGATTGCAAATAATTCTCCGTATACGTTTGAAGTGGAGTTTTGCATTTCTTTCTTCATTCTCATCTATTCAATATTTTCGTTGCGGCATAATTCACCCCAAGTTTTGAGATGATTTCAATAAGTCCACATCAAGCTTATTCTTTTGTTGTTGATTTTCTCAACAACTCCGTTCAAGTCTTTCTCTTATAAATTCTCGTTCATGTGTTGTTGCTCTCGTTTTCTATTCCGTTCGTTTCATCCAACTTTTTCAATTCTTCCGGAGGCATTGTGTTGTTGCTCTCGTCGAGTATCGTTTCATCTTTCCAAGTTCTTGTTCCATTCCATTCATGTTCAACCGGTGTGCTATTTCTTTCAGTTTTAGGAGGAGTGCTGCCCGAATTCCTTCGTGAAGATTCATTTTCCATCTCTTTTAACCGGAGTGGTTTCGAATTCATTCTCGTTACTTCAGCTCGTGCTTCGTGCCTTTCAACCTCCTTGATTCTCGTTGTATTCCTTGCTCATCTTTTTTAACGAAGTTTTTCGTTCATCTCCATTGTACCTTCTCTCATATTGTTCAACCTCAAGGTTCTTTGCTTTCACTCTTTTGTCCTCGAAGAACTTTGTTCTTCATTTTCCTCTCCCATCTCGTTCTTGAGATCTCGGGACAAGATCTCTTGTTAGTAGGGGAGTGTTGTGACACCCCGAGACCGGTGCGCCAGGTGTCAGCCAGTTATTCGTTGTCAGTGCCATGTCATCTGCTTGCGTGTTGCATCTTGCCATGTCATCATGTGTGCTTGCATCAGCATGTTTTCAAAATTTGCATCTGTCCGAGTTCCCTCGTCCTTTCCGTTGTCCGTTCTGAGCCCAGACACACTCACACACGCCCGTGGTGCCTCCGAATATTTATTTTGTGAGTGGCTGAAAAACGTTCTCGGAATGGGTTGAAACTTGGCGTGTGCTCTTATTATAGTGTAGAAAGGCCGCTTGCCAAATTTCATCGCATTCGGAGCTCGTTTGATAGCCCAACGGATAAATATAGCGGCACTAGTCGCCGGTTAATTCGTCGGACGTTTTCAGTCTCCAAAAACCTCCGCGGGCCTCTTCTCTACTCTCCCCACAACCCCTCCTACACAACCCACTACCTCCTCTAGGCCCAACCTAACTCCCCTCGCGATCGGATCCGTCGGATCGCGATCGAAGGGCTCTAAAGCCCCCAAAACCCCTCTAACCCTAGCCCTTTCTCTATATAAACTTCCCCCATGCCATTTTGGGCATTTTTCTAGCCTAAACCTAGCCCCTACCTCCTCCCACCTCGCAGCCGCCGCCCCCCTCATCTTTCTCTGCGCGCAGCCGCTCCCTGGCCGCCACTTGGCGGAGAAACCGCAGCTAGCGCCGCCAGCCAGCACACCGCCGCCAAGTGTCGCGCCTCCATTGGGCCACCTCAGCCTTCCTCAGCCTTCCAGCCACTCAGGCCCCGCCACTTGGCCTTGCCCCGCGCCCCACTTCCCTGAGGCCCGGGCCAGGCCCGCCCCCGCGCCGATCGGGTCGCGCCGGGCCCAACCGCTCCGCCCCGTGCGTCTCGAGCCTCCCGCTCGCACCGCTTCCGTGTCCCCGTCGTTGTGCCACCGCCTCCGTATCGTCGCCGGCCACCGCGGCCTCGCCTGAGCCGCGACCCCGCAAGCTCCCGCTCCGGAGCGGCCCCTCCCCGCGGGGACCCACTCACTGCCGCCACCGCGAGCCAGGTCCCCGCCGCCTCGCTCCCCGCTTCCTCCGACAGCGCCGCCATCGCCTGGAGCTCAGGCGAGCTCGAGCGCCGTGGCCGTTGCTCCGTTCACCTCCTCGTCGCCGGGAATGAGACCGCAGTGGCAAGATCCGCTCGGATCCAGCCCGGATCCCGTCCCCCCGGCCTCCACCGGAGCTCCCCATCGCGCCGCCAACATGGCCTCCTGCCCGTGAGGAACACGGGAGGAGGACGACGCCACCGGGCGCTGCTCCTAGGCCTTCCCTGTCGCCGGCCCATTGATGGCTTCTCGCCCCTCGTTGGTTACCCCAAGTGGAAGGTTGAGAAGTAGCGTAGCGGCAAATTTCCCTTGGCAAAGGTACCAAGGATCGAATCCCGTGAGACTCCGAGGGTCGATAAGTAGGTGTCAACGGCGCCAGAAACTTAGCGGTTGACGGGACCTGCACACAGATACAGATAACTCTGCTCCCAACGAGTATAGAGAGGTTGTCAATCCCTCCGGCCTTGTTGTTTACAAAGGATCAAACACAAGAGATAATAATGATAGCTATGACTGCAACTAGGAAATAAAAACAGGAAGTAAATAGAAGGTGTGATCAGTGGTGGTAATATGGACCGGGGTCCCATGATGTTCACTAGTGATGTCTCTCTCCCAAAAGACGATAAAACAGCAAAGCGAGGTAAACAAATCACAGCTAGGCAATTGACAGGATTATGTGCGCAAACCAATGCTAACTATGCTGCAAAGAAAGGTAGAGGCTCAAAAGCATGGGCGGTACGCCAAGGCAAGTAGACCGAAATCCATCTGCATCTACTACTAATCATCCACCTTGAGATATCTATCCAGAACATCTCGCTGGTATTAAGTTGCGAATCCCACCCAAAGTGTAAACTCAAAGCAACAGACAACTGCATTAAAAGAACTTTGCGTAAAGTAAACAATCCTTGCACCCGCAAGTACAAGCACCGTTGTTTTCTCCCTTGTGGCAACAGCACATCCCCTAGACTCATGTTTCTGTCACTCAAGCTAGTCATCAGGGGGCATGAACCCACAATCAAGCATAACGCTCCCTCTTGGAGTTACTACCTACTACTTGGCCAAAGCAATAAACAGCAACGGAGAACATGCAAGAATTACTCAAGAACAAAGATATAAAAGAGGTGAATCAAATATATTACTCAAACACAATCTGAACATAGTCTCATAATCCCTCAGATCCCAGCAAACTCAGCAAAGCAACAACATAAAGATTAGATATGTGCCTCGATCATGTAGGGCAGCTCACGAGGTCTAAACCATGAAGAGCAAAGAGGGGAGGAGAACATCACATAGCTACTGATCATGCACCCATGGTCCAAGGTGGACTACTCACGACTCATCCGGGAAGCGTCCATGGTGGTGGAGAAGCTCCCGGTGGTGGTTCTCCCCTCCGGCAGGGTGCCGGGAAGAGTTCTCCTGATGCTCCCGATCTTGGAAGCGCTGCGGCGGCGGAACAGAGGCGAGATCGCGAAAAAGGGTTCTGTCCTCGAGGGTTTCGGGACGAGAGGGATATATAGGCGAAGGGGGGGCAGCCAAAGGCGGAGCAGGGGCCCCAGGCGCCCCCCTGGCGCGGCCAGGGGTGGGGCCGCGCCAGGTGGCCGCCTGGGCCTCCCCTGGCTCCCCTCTGGCCCATCTTTGGTTCTTCGCGAAGCTTCCTGTACGCTGATTTTTCCTGTATTTTTCCTGGAATTTTTGGAGCACTTTTAATATGGGGGAAACCTGAAATAGAAAAACAGCAGAAAACAAGAACTGGCACTGTGGTGCACTGAGTTAATAGGTTAGTCCAAATATGATCAAAAGTGTATGGAAGTGCATCAATATCATAGCAATATCACACAAAAGAAGCATGGAGCAAGCAGAAATTATAGATACGTTTTGGACGTATCAACATCCCCAAGCTTAATTCCTGCTCGTCCTCGAGTAGGTAAATGATAACAAGCATAATTTCTGTGGTGACGTGCTACCAAGCATATAAGAAATTTTGAAGTAAAGCAATCAAGGCATGTAATTCAATTCAAGTCATAACAAGCAAGAGTCTATATTAGCATTGTAACAAGCAACATAAGAACATAAAGGTGCAAGAGCTCTCGCTGTCCGCGACTCGAATGTCTCCAAATGGTATTTGCGTGCAAGAAAGGCGATAGGGATATACGAGAGAGTAAAACATAGTTTTTGTATTGTTGAGAACTTAATCTACTAAAGTTTCACACTTGGTCTTCTTTGGAATCTTATCTTGACTCATCCCCAGACCACTAGCCAGGTACAAGTCAAAATGATCCACTCCCTTTCGATATTTTCAGCACTCATGCAATGGATGAGCGTAAGCAAGAAAGTTGACACTTAGGATGGCAAAGAGAGGAAAATGATGAAGGGGGAAGATAAAAAAGGTGTGAAAGGCTCACATCAATGAGGACAATCATAGGCGAGAGAAAGCCAAGTGATAGATATGATGTGAGGAGTAGGGATTTCCATGCAACGGATGCACATATGAGCTAAGGTAAGCTTTCCAATGGAACTAGTGGGGGTGCATCCAACTTGCTCGCTCATGAAGACTTAGAGCTCTTTTGATGAGGCTCATCATTGGAATATACAAGCCAAGTTCTATAGTGTGAAGGTCCCCACATAGCTATATGCATGAATGATAATCTCTATGGAGTACAAGGTATAAGATGAAGTATGAGTGTGGACCTCTCAAAAGGAATAGTAGTGTGCCCCCTTCTCTCTTTTTATTTCTTTTTCTCTTTTTTCTCTTTTTTTAATTTTTTTGTGGCCTCAATGGCTCTTTCTATTTAACTCTCATTTGTCCTCTTTGGGATCTTTTGATTTTGTCCTCTTTGGGATCTTTTCCTCACTTTAGGGGCAACACTCTATAAATTACAAGAAGTATAGAAGATCTTTCACACTTTACAAGAGTACTCAACATAAAGAAGATGAAACTATCATGATGTATGCTAATGTATGCCTCTGCCAGTGTAGCAGGATATGCAATGATACTAGCGCGTCATGTAGCAATGATTAGGGCAAGGCCCAACTATCATGCGGCTCATCGATCAAGCAAAAGCATGTATGACATGAAGATCAAGTCATGAGAAGATGGATGTTGCATGGCAATGTATCTCGGAAAGGCTATGGAAATGCCTTGATAGTTAGGTATGGTGGCTGTTTTGAGGAAGGATATAATGAGGCTTATGATGACAGAGCGTATCGTGCCAAGGATTTGGATGCACTGGCGAAGTATGCGCCAACTCTCGAGGTGAGAAAGGGCAATGCACGGTACCGAAGAGGCTAGAAAAATATGGCTAGGTGGAAGTGTCAACTTTCGAATACTCACATTAGTCCGAAGAACTCATGCACTTATTATTGGTAACTCTCAATCTAATTAGGAGGTTCACAAAGAGACAAGTACCCCGAGGAGGAGTGTATGGGGGTTTGGTTATCCTTGCGCATCCTCGACTCATGGTACGTGAGTGTACTCTAATATTCGATCCCTCCAAATATTAGTGATCCATCTAGTAGCTAAAGTTCTCAACTATTTTGTAGGTTTTCGAAAATAAACACGGATTGCCCAAAATACGACATCTATCACTAATAGGCTAAAGCTCTTGACACCAAAAGTTCAGACATTACTCATGGCAATACCTCAAAACTATTGCAAGTTACTACTAAAATTAAATAGCAACCTCAATTACCTACTTTAAGTTAAGACACACAACTCAGTGCAACAGGCAATCTCTCTTAACAAGATAAACATGAAAACTCAAGAGAGTTCAGCAACCAACTAAACAAAAGCTCTTTAAAAAGAAAAGCATGAAAACTAAGAGCTAAACATGACAGCAGCTATGGAAAGACAAAGAACACACACATCAAAGATAAGCATGAAAATCCTATGTTGTGTTCTAGGTTGAAGTGGAGCGTGTTTCTCTCCCACACAAAGAAAGCTGGGTTCTAACTTGTTATGAACAACAAGCAAAGCTAAAGAAAACTAAAAAAAAGAAACTAAGAGCAAGACGCTCCAAGCATAGCACATAATGCTTGAAGTGATAAAATTATAGTGGAACGAAAGACGAACTGATAATTGTTGATGGAGAAGGGGATGCATGGGGGCATCCCCAAGCTTAGACGCTTGAGTCTTCTTGAATATTTCTTGGGGGTGCACGGGGGCATCCCCAAGCTTGAGCGTTTGACCCTCATGAATCTTCTTTTATCATCTTCCCTCGCACACTTGAAAACTCCCTTCATACATAACTCATCATAATCTGATTAGCGAGGTTAGTACCCACAATAAAATAATTTTTCCCTACTGGAAATATAAATAATCTTGAAGAGCTACTGTTTCTCAAGATTGCCAAAAGGTTTTTGCAAAGAAAAAGCAAGCTCAAGGTTTGCAAAACGAAGAAAAGGCAAAACAGGACAGAATCTGTGAAAAACAGACCAGCAGGTAGTAAATAATTTTTTCGGGGCACTTCTGCAACTCAAATCAAAAAACTCAGAACTGACGCTCGAAAGCCAATTGTATAGAGCACGCTGTCAAAACAATTCAGATCAAAAAGATGATCTGGTGATTTTATTCGAATTTTTTTGTCCAAGGACAGAATCTGTTTTCTGGACAGCACGTCACAACTTTTGAACTTTCTTGCAATCGGAGGCTAAACTTGGCACAAAGCTGAAAAGAAAAGATACAATGATGATGCTACTGTGGTAACAAACATCAAGACACAACAAAAGCAAAATAGAACCTAATTCGTTGTGGGCTGCCTCCCAAAAGCGCTTTCTTTTATGCCTTTAAGCTAGGCATGATGCAAAAAGATCAAGTTGTATCAATTGAACCATTATCAAGATCATCAAAAAGCTCTTCAATAGTACAACTAGTCTTAAGAGGACTTTCAAATAAAGGCCTAATAAAGATACTTCTAGGGAGAAAACCAAAAGGTGGAAAGTCAATGGGAGATTCATTTATAAATTTATCAAAGAGAGGTATTTCTTCCAAAGTCTTCATAGTTTCAACCCCTATGGCAATATATGGATTAATTTTGGAACGAGGAGCCTTTGGAACGTAAACGAACTTAGGTTCCTTCTTTGCCAGAGTTTCTACCTTTTTGGCTTTGATTGAGGAGAAAGTAGTTCCTAAAGTGTCAAAGATTTCCTCAATCTTGTCTATCCTAGAAGAATCCAAGTCAGGATTTGATGGTCTCCAAAGTTTTGAGAATTTTATGCATGGAGCTATCAAGCCTATTCAAATTACCTTGGATCTTACGGTCCAACTCATTTATCTTATTAATGCTTGGCATCTCTAGCTCTATCTTTTCAAGTTTTTTCATAATGTGAGCTAGGGTAATGTCCTCTTGAATGCTAACAACAGGGGGATTTCCAACAAGATTTTCCATAATACTAAGAGATTCCCAAACTGGGGCTTCTAGGAAATTTCCATTGATAGCAGAATCTAGAATAAACCTATTCCAAGAAGTAATTCCAACATAAAAATTTCTAAGCAGGATAGTAGTAGATTGCTTCTTGGTGGCTCTTTTTTGAGAATCATTAATTCTATACCAAGCATCTTTTAGACTTTCACCACCTCTTTGTTTAAAGGTGAGCACTTCTGCCTCACCAAAGGCAAAAGGACCAGACATAATGCCAACTAAAAGCAAGATAACTATTTTTGTGATTTTTGTTAATGGACACTAAAGCAAAAACTGAAAGGTAAACTAACAAGACTAAAAAGCAAAGATAAAAGATAGCGTGCAACTCCCCTATCTTGAAGAGTGGAGTCCCCGGCAACGGCGCCAGAAACTTGCTTGATGGTTTCTCGCCCCTCGTTGGTTACCCCAAGTGGAAGGTTGAGATGTAGCGTAGCGGCAAATTTCCCTTGGCAAAGGTACCAAGGATCGAATCCCGTGAGACTCCGAGGGTCGACAAGTAGGTGTCAACGGCGCTAGAAACTTAGCGGTTGACGGGACCTGCACACAGATACAGATAACTTTGCTCCCAACGAGTACAGAGAGGTTGTCAATCCCTCCGGCCTTGTTGTTTACAAAGGATCAAACACAAGAGATAACAATGATAGCTATGACTGCAACTAGGAAATAAAAACATGAAGTAAATAGAAGGTGTGATCAGCGGTGGTAATATGGACCGGGGTCCCATGATGTTCACTAGTGATGTCTCTCTCCCAAAAGACGATAAAACAGCAAAGCGAGGTAAACAAATCACAGCTGGGCAATTGACAGGATTATGTGCGCAAACCAATGCTAACTATGCTGCAAAGAAAGGTAGAGGCTCAAAAGCATGGGCGGTACGCCAAGGCAAGTAGACCGAAATCCATCTGCATCTACTACTAATCATCCACCTTGAGATATCTATCCAGAACATCTCGCTGGTATTAAGTTGCGAATCCCACCCAAAGTGTAAACTCAAAGCAACAGACAACTGCATTAAAAGAACTTTGCGTAAAGTAAACAATCCTTGCACCCGGAAGTACAAGCACCGTTGTTTTCTCCCTTGTGGCAACAGCACATCTGTGACGCCCGGATAATTAAGCTACAGTGAACCTCCGCTAATGATGCCACATCACCTCGGTTACTATTGCTAATCTCGAGTTAGTTCAGAGTTGATCCATATTCAACTTTGATTTAAAGTCAAACAAATAAAGTTTTCAAATGTCAGAACCTAAAATGTCCAAAGCATGAAAAATATTCTATAACTAACTAGGGTGGTGTACCCACATTTTTGTAAAGTGTTTAAATGCACTAAACTAAATAAACATGGGCTAAAAACAATTATCCAATGCTTTTAATAATAAACAATTATGAACATATTTTTGGTGCCAAATTGTTTGTGGCTGTGACCTAATTACTAATATGAATTTAGGTGTCAGAACTATATTTTATAAAACTAAAAGAAAAGAAAAGCTAAAAGAGAAAAGAGAAAATATAAAACAATAAAAAAAAGGAAGACAACCCCCTGCCCCATTGGGCCAAACCCCTCCCTCTGGCCCAGCTGGCCGCCCCGAACCGGCCCACCCCGTGGCCTATATGGCCTACCCCCCTCCCACCGACACACACACACAAAGAAAAAGGAGAAATCCACCCCCCCTCCCCGGATAAGGATCCAAAGGGGATCCTGCCCCGACCGCCGGCCGCTGCGGCCCTGTCGTCGCCCGGAGCTCGCCGCTCGCCGTTG
>LR738711.1:446932912-447012448 GCA_902687465.1 Secale cereale | reverse complement strand
CCCCCCTTTCCTACTCTTCCCCTCGCGCTGCGCCTCTGCGCACGAGGCCGTCGCCCCGCGCCCGCGCCCTCGCCGTTGCTCCCGCGCCCCCCCACATCCGCCTGGCCTCGCCTCGCCCCTGACCGCGCGCTCTCGCGCCATGGCCGCTCGCCGCGCACTCCTGGCCTTCCTCGACCTCATCCAATGCGCCGCCCAGGCCCCAGGCCGCCTGTGCGCCCGGTCCCGAGCCCACGCGACTCCCGCGGACGCCGCTGCTCGTCATAGCCGTTGCCGGGCCGCGCTCCCCCTACCCACGCCCCGGCTCCGCTCGTGCCGCATCGTCGCCAGCGGCCTGCTCCCGCCGCACGCATCCCCCTGCTC
Source organism: Secale cereale (assembly GCA_902687465.1). Taxonomy (NCBI): domain Eukaryota; kingdom Viridiplantae; phylum Streptophyta; class Magnoliopsida; order Poales; family Poaceae; genus Secale; species Secale cereale. Next base: position 447,012,088 of record LR738711.1, on the reverse strand, counting down.
CCGCTCACCCCCACCCCCGCGCCGGCGTGGCCTCACCTCCCCTCCGCCCGCCGGGCCACGGCCACGCAGACGCCATGCCGCCCCACGCGCTGGGTCGCCGCTTGGCCTTTCCCCTGCCCGCGGCGCTCGTCGCCGGGGCCTTGCCTGGCCACGGCCGGGCAGGCGCCCGATGCCCGATGCCCGCACCCAGCGCCCAAACCCGCTTGGCCCTTCTGGGCCAATGACAAGGGGGGCCCGCCCCCCAGAACAGAAAAAAAAGGATTTAAAAAAACAATAATAAAAATAAATAAATAAATAAATAAATTATTAATTAATTAATTAATTAATTAATGAGTTAATTAAGTTAATTAATCTTGATTAACTAACCCAATTAAATATGTTAATTAACACTAACAAACTATTAGTATAACTGAGTCTATGACACCTAGGCCCCACTCGTAAGTTTGACCAGTCAACAGTCAACTGTTGACTGTTGACCTGGCTGCTGACTCAGCCCCCATGGCCCCACCTGTCATGCACATGGGCTAGTTACAACTGTGTATAAAAGGTATATGACTGTTTAATTTCAAAATAATAATAAATCCAGAAATTGCAAAATTATGTAAAACTTTGAAAAATCATATAAAATAAACCGTAACTCGGATGAAAAAGTTTTATACATGTAAATTGCTCAGAACGACGAGACGAATCCGATTACGCGGTCCGTTCGTCCGCCACACATCTCTATCATACCGAACATGCAACATTCCCCCTCTGTTTCATCTGCCCGAAAATGCCTAACACCGGGAATACTTTCCCGGATGTTATTCCTCTACGTCTGTATCATCGAGCACCGCGTTAGGTCACATGTAGCACCGCCTTTTGCCATGTTATGCTTTGTGATGCTATTGTTTGCTCTGTTATTTATTTGTTTCCCCCTTCGTTGCTTATTTTCGGTAGACTCCGATACCGTGATAGACCCCGAGACCCTTGATGCTTCGGTGTTCGACGACGGCTACGCTTCCGAAGATTCCTTTCGTCTGCAGAGCTTCCAGGCAAGCCCCCCCCTTTGATCACCAGATATCGCCTATTCTTCTCTCTACAGCTTGCATTAGAGTAGTGTAGCATGTTACTGTTCGGTTACTCCTATTCTGCTGCATAGCCTGTCATTGTTGCTACAACTGTTGATACTTTACCTGCCATCCTAATGCTTAGTATAGGATGCTAGTACTCCATCAGTGGCCCTACACCCTTGTCCGTCTGCCCTGCTATTCTATCGGGCCGTGATCACTTGGGTGTGATCATGGGTATATACTACATACACTTTACATGATACATGATGTGACTAAAGTCGGGTCGGCTCTTTGAGTACCCGCAAGTGATTCCGATATGGGGGCTGAAAGGACAGGTGGCTCCATCCAGGTAGTGGTGGGCCTGAGTTCCCGACGGCCCCCGAGTGGATCTATGTGGCGGAGCGACAGGGGCAGGTTGAGACACCCAGTCGAGAGGTGGCCTGGCCCTGGTCGTTGTCCGCGGTGATTTTCATAATAACACGCTTAACGAGTTTGGATATTTGATCTGAGTCTGGCCATTTGGTCTATACGCACTAACCAGCTACATGGGAATAGTTATGGGTACTCGACGTCGTGGTATCAGCCGAAGCCTTCTTGACGTCAGCGACTTAGCGGCGCACGCCGGGTTGGACCGCGTAACGCAACTTCCTTAGTAATGGAGGTTGCTAGGTCTGCTCACCGGCCGCGTATGCAACGTGCAGGTGTGCGTTGGGCGATGGGCCCGGACCCCTGAGCGCCTAGGACTTAGACCGGCGTGCTGACCTCTCTGTTGTGCTTTGGTAGGGCTGCGACGTGTTGATCTTCCGAGGCCGGGCATGACCTTGGAAAGTGTGTCCGGCCAAATGGGATCAAGCGTGCTGGGTTATGTGGTGCACCCCTGCAGGGAAGTAAATCTATTCGAATAGCCGTGTCCCTCGGTAAAAGGACGACCCGGAGTTGTACTCCGACCTCATGACAACTAGAACCGGATACTTAATAAAACACACCCTTACCAATGCCAGATATAACTCGGTGGTTGTTCTCTCACAGGGTGATGTGCGGGAGGATCGCCGGGTAGGTTTATGCTATACATTGTTACTTGGTGAACTTACCATCTTTTCCCTTCTACTGCTGCAAGACGGAGGCTGCCACAAGCAAGGATACTTGTTACTTCCAGCTACTTTCTTCTTCTGTTGCAAGATGGACGTTGGACGTTGCCAGAAGCGTAGTCTTCGTTTGGATTAGCTATCCCCCTCTTATTTTGGCATTCTGCAGTTCAGTCCACAGATATTACCCCCCTTAAACATATATCATTGCATATGTAGTGTAGATCCTTGCTTGCGAGTACTTTGGATGAGTACTCACGGTTGCTTTTCTCCCCCTTTTCCCCTCTTGTTCCTTCTTCTCGGATGATGCAACCAGATTGGTGGAGTCCAGGAGCCAGAGGACCCCGATGATGTTTCTACATGGAGTTCGGCTTCGAGGAGTAGTTAGGAGGTCCCAGGCAGGAGGCCTTGCCTTTTCGATCGTTGCTATATTTGTGCTAGCCTTCTTAAGGCAAACTTGTTTAACTTATGTCTGTACTCAGATATTATTGCTTCCGCTGACTCTTGTGTTTTTGAGCTTATGTATTCGAGCCCTCGAGGCCCCTGGCTTGTAATATAAAGCTTGTATTATTTTAATTTGTGTCTAGAGTTGTGTTGTGATATCTTCCAGTGAGTCCCTGATCTTGGTCGTACACATTTGCGTGCATGATTAGTGTACGGTCAAATCGGGGGAGTCACAACATCCCCTAGACTCATGTTTCTGTCACTCAAGCTAGTCATCAGGGGGCATGAACCCACAATCAAGCATAACGCTCCCTCTTGGAGTTACTACCTACTACTTGGCCAAAGCAATAAACAGCAACGGAGAACATGCAAGAATTACTCAAGAACAAAGATATAAAAGAGGTGAATCAAATATATTACTCAAACACAATCTGAACATAGTCTCATAATCCATCAGATCCTAGCAAACTCAGCAAAGCAACAACAGAAAGATTAGATATGTGCCTCGATCATGTAGGGCAGCTCACGAGGTCTAAACCATGAAGAGCAAAGAGGGGAGGAGAACATCACATAGCTACTGATCATTGACCCATGGTCCAAGGTGGACTACTCACGACTCATCCGGGAAGCGTGCATGGTGGTGGAGAAGCTCCCGGTGGTGGTTCTCCCCTCCGGCAGGGTGCCGAGAAGAGTTCTCCTGATGCTCCCGATCTTGGAAGCGCTGCGGTGGCGGAACAGAGGCGAGATCGCGAAAAAGGGTTCTATCCTCGAGGGTTTCAGGACGAGAGGGATATATTGGCGAAGGGGGGCAGCCAGAGGCGGAGCAGGGGCCCCAGGCGCCCCCCTGGCGCGGCCAGGGTTGGGGCCGCGCCAGGTGGCCGCCTGGGCCTCCCCTAGCTCCCCTCTGGCCCATCTTTGGTTCTTCGCGAAGCTTCCTGTACGCTGATTTTTCCTGTATTTTTCCTGGAATTTTTGGAGCACTTTTAATATGGGGGAAACCTGAAATAGAAAAACAGCAGAAAACAGGAACTGGCACTGTGGTGCACTGAGTTAATAGGTTAGTCCAAATATGATCAAAAGTGTATGGAAGTGCATCAATATCATAGCAATATCACACAAAAGAAGCATGGAGCAAGCAGAAATTATAGATACGTTTTGGACGTATAAACATCCCCAAGCTTAATTCCTGCTCGTCCTCGAGTAGGTAAATGATAACAAGCATAATTTCACTAAGTCTGGAATCTGTAATATCCTGATGCTATGTTTGCTTGATGCCCTAGGTAAATCCATGTTAGTTTTGGGGTGGCCATTGATCACTCCTTGTTGTATATGTTGTTGTCTATCCATTAATGCCTTCACTTGCTCATTTGGGTTGCTGTAGTTTATTTAATTCTTGCTCCCAAGTTGCTATAAAATATTGCTGTCAGGTTTTTAGCGTCATGATCAAAATGTTGTAGCTTGTTGCTATTGATCCATGCCTCCTATGGAGATGCTCCAATGGAGTTGTTTGTTGTAGGATATGTCTACTTTATGTCCATGCTTCTTGTCACCATGTTTGAGTGCTGTAGAGTATATATTTCTTGCTCCAAAGTTGCTATGTGGCTGTTAATTACAGCTTTGCATTATTTCTTGTTTCGGGTGTATCTTTTAGCCCGTTGCTCCGTTTTGGGTGAGTCTTATATGAAACTTGTGTGATTTTGCATGTAGAATCATAATATCATATTGTTAACATGTTTGGATTATGTTTGCTTGATGTTTGGGTGCATCATGCATCGTTGCCATGCTTAACTTGTTTTGCTAATATCTTCTAGGCCGTAGCTCCGAATTAAACAAACTTTATATGAAACTTGACTAGAATTTCGTGTAGATCATCATGGTGCTGGTTAAATTGCTGTTTAACATCTTGAACATAAGGTTTGTTCAGATCTGGACTAATTTCAAACTATGCATATGAGGACTTACCGGATTTGTCTTGAGTAGCTTCCGGCCTCATTTAAACTTGTTGTTCTTATGTTGCTTCTCTGAGCTTCCTACCATGTCATGTTTTGCATCCTATATGGATCTGTCTTGCATCCTACTTGCTTGAGCTTATTGTCTTGTTCTTGTGTTATTCTGGTGTGCTTCCTATGTTGTCATGTAATGCATCCTAAGTGCATCTGCAGTGCATCATACCTTGCCATGTATTGCATCATATATAAACTTGTGTTGTTCTGTGCTTCCTACCTTGCCATGTAATGCTTCCTGTATAGACTTGTTGTGCTTCCTGTATAGACTTGTCATGCATCATACCTTGCAATGTATTGCATCATATAGACTTGTGTTGTTTTTCTGTGCTTCCTACCTTGCCATGTAATGCTTCCTGTATAGACTTGTCATGCATCCTACCTTGCCATGTTTTGCATTATATGGACTTGTGTTGTTTTTCTGTGCTTCCTACCTTACCATGTATTGCTTCCTATATAGACTTGTCATGCATCATACCTTGCCATGTAATGCATCATATATAGACTTGTGTTGTTTTGCTGTGCTTCCTGCCTTGCCATGTTTTGCTTCCTGTATAGACTTGATGTGCATCATATGTAGACTTGTCGTGCATCCTACTTGGTTGAGCATATTGTAATGATCTTGTGTTGTGTGTTTACCGTATTGCTTGCTTCTTCTCGTTAGTGCTTGTTCTGTTGCTATCGTGAGGATTCGTTCGTCTACCCGTGGTTCTTCTTCAAGGCTTCTTCTTCGTCTTCTTCATGGATCCGTTCTTCTTCCTTGCGGGATCTCAGGCAAGATGACCATACCCTTGGATACCTTTACTATATTGCCTTTGCTTAGTTGTCCCGATGCTATCGTTATATGTCGTGTTACCCATCTTATTGTCAGCCCCTCTCCTTGTTGCCATGAAACCTCTAACCTTTGACACCTTCATAGCAAAAACCATTGTTTGGCTATGTTACCCGCTTGCTCAGCCCCTCTTATAGCGTTGTTAGTTGCAGGTGAAGATGAAGATCGTTCCAGGAGGGAACTTGTTGTTGGAATATCACAATATGTTATATGTATAATAACACACCTATATACTGGGCATGGGTGGAAGGCTTGGCCTTTTGCTCGGTGTTTTGTTCCACTCATGCCACCTTAGGCGCCGATAAACCGGCATTATGTTCCTTGATTTTGCGTTCCTTACACGGTTGGGTATATGGGGACCCCTTGACAGTTGGTCTTTGAATAAAACTCCTCCAGCAAGGCCCAACATTGGTTATAATTTGCTCATAAGAACAACTTAATTAATTAATTAAATTTCATAGGGAGTTAGCGCTACCCGAGGATTCTTTCTACATAGCAGGGGGGGGGCAATGTTGATGGTGTTGGTCCCAAACGGGCGGACTGCGGGGCCACCACGGGGAAACTCGAGGATTGGCTCCCGTAGGATGTCCCATCCGGTCGTGGCCTGAGACGAGATACGCGCGGCTACTATCAGGGTGTCGGCACGCCGGGAGGTCTTGCTGGACTTGTTTTACCATTGTCGAAATGTCTTGTGCACCTGGATGCCGAGCCTGATCGGATTTCCCTAAGATAAGGGGTGATGATATTATATTTATCACTTCAGCTGATCGTGAGAGCTTGTGATGGGCTAAGTTGGGACACCCCTGCAGGGTTATGATCTTTCGAAAGCCGTGCCCGCGGTTATGTGGCAGATTGGAATTTGTTAATGTCCGGTTGTAGAAAACTTGACAGAGGATCCGAAGTAAAACACACAACTGTGTGAGTAACCGTGACTGTCTCTTTTCACTTGAGAAGAGAACACGATGGGCTTATGTTTGACTCGTAGGTAGTTCAGGATCTTTAGCGATCATTTCTAGTTTGCGTCCGTTTGCGTAGATGCTCATCTTATTCTTGTACTCGTAAGTTAGCCACCATACTTTTGCTTAGCCGCTGCTGCCACCTCACCACTTTACCTCTTCCTACCCATTAAGCTTTGATAGTCTTGTTACCCATGGTTATGGGATTGCTGAGTCCTCGTGGCTCACAGATACTACAACAACAGTTGCAGGTGCAGGTTTCCGATGTCTTGACGTCAGAGCGATGATCGTTGTGTTGGAGTTCTTTCTTCTTCTTGTTCAGTCTTGGGTTTGGTTCCGGGTCGGCACCCTGGGATAGCAGATGGATGTCTTTGTGCTTTTCTTGTTTGTATCCGTAGTCGGATACTTTGTATTGATGTTGTTGTATTCGTGTGACTTGTATGTATTGTTGTATCCCCCATGTATGTATGTAATGGTACGATGTAATGATATCCATCTTGCTAAGCGCCCGAAATGCGGTTGTGCCCCAATCACGTAAGTGTCACGTGATCGGGATAGAATCGCATCTTGGGCTTGTCAGAAAATGAGGAAATTTGTGTGACCTTGAAGACTTGGATACTCATGCAAGGATTATGAAGCGTGAAGACTTTTGTTTTCGTAGTTTCATTTTCTCTTTCTTGAGTCATAGGAAACACCGTACTGTTAAAGGGGGTCGAGGTAAAACTAAGGAAACACATTTCCAAGTGATTCTCATCTCAAAGCCTACACTACCCAATCCTTTCGAGTGAAGCCATTAGAAATCTCATACAGTTCAGTCAATTTATTCAGTGATAGAGACAAAGTTCTTCTGTTCTCTAAGGAATCTGTTCTGACTGAGGAGTTAGGAATTCGCCAGTGCAGATTGCCTACAAGTGAGGAACATAATAGCCTTGAGGAATTTGATAGCTCAAATTTCTGACCATTGTTGTGTTATGCGCCAGCTGTCCCAATATATCCTATCCACCCAGCTGTCAAATCATTAAAGGGCATTTATGCCTTATCATGTTGGGCTGCTCCCTAGGCCATAAATAGCCGCCCATACAACCACTAGCTAGTTGGCTGCTCCAAGAGAAATTGACACTTGTCATTAGAGCAACCCATCCTCCGAGGACTTTGAGCGAAAATCATTAAGTGAGGAAACCCCCAAAACTCCAACACCTAAAACCCTAAGTGATTAAGCATCACTTAAGAGAGAGTGTTCCTCTGTGGAACCAACACTTGTTACCTTTAAAGATTGTGCATCTTCCAGTCGGTTAGGCGTCAATGGTCTAGAGGATCCAAGAGGAATTGTGGGTCGCCGGGTGACCAAGTCTGTGAAGGTTTGTAAGTCACTTGTGAAGACTTACCACGAGTTATTGGGCGAGGTTTGTGTGACCTTAGCTCAAGTGGAATATGGTGAGGACTGTGTGTCCTCAGGCTTGAATACCTAGCCACCCTAACTAGACGTACAACTGTCACAATAGTTGGAACTAGTCTACCAAATCATTGTCTTCACCAAGCCTACTGGTTCTATTTCCTCAATTCTTTCATTTCCTCATTCACGTGTTGATGAACTTGATATGTACTGTTTGAAGACTTTGACTAAAGACTTTGTCAATTTCCTCAATCCTATTTCTTTAGTCCTGTCTTCAACCTTCTTATCATGTTTACATGCTACTTGTGCTCTGTCTATGCTTTCAATTCATCATGATGACTATGCTACCGCTTTGTCGTGCATGCACCTAAGTATCTATTCTGCTGCTAGTAGTTCGTTGCTTAGGAAATTCCTCAACTGGAATTTCCTCAGTGACGAATTTGTAAAAATCGCCTATTCACCCCCTCTAGTCGATATAACGCACTTTCAAAGGACAAGTGAATAACACTCGTCATGAGAATAACCCGCTTAGCATGGAAGATACCGACTACCTCATGTCACTCTATGAACATTCCAGGCACACAAAAAGGATATTTGTTTGAAGTTTTTAGAGGTGGCACATGCAAATGTACTTTGGGCGGCAAGGTAATACTGCATATATGTAACATCCCAATTTTCCATTTGGATGTTAACATAGATCATTCATATGCATTCATCATTTGAGCATTTTTTAACATGAGTTTATTTGAAAATTGGTCCAAAACTTTAAGCAACTCAAGGACCCAAGTGAGACAGTTGGAAGTTTTCCGGTGAGAAGCCCACTATTTTATTTATTTTCCACGTGGGATTGGATCAATAGTATTTTTGCCAAATGTCATTTTTCCAATATTTAAAATAAATGAGAGAAGAAAATATGACTTCTTCAAAAACATAATAAAAATATTGGAATTTGAATTTTGAGTAAAAATATTTTTTTGGATTTTTATTTGCAGTTTATTATTTTAAAATTTGCATTCAAATGTTATTCTAGTTTTTTGGCCATTTTTAGTTATGTCAGAAAAATGTTCATTAGGTCATATATATAAGGCCATATATTTTTGAGAATTTTTCTGATATTTTTAGCATTTATTTTATTTTATTATTTTGGGTATTTTTCTTCTCTGGAAAAATGTTAAAAAAACGAAGCGCCCGGCCGAGCCAGGCCAACCGGCCCAGCCCGCCGAGCCGGCATGCGCAACCGCCACTAGTCCGCCGCTCGGGCGCGCGCGCCCCTCCCCACCTGGCCGTCGCCCGCCTCACCCCCGACTCCGGCTCTGAGTCCCGACGCCCTTCGCCGCCAGTCGCCGGACTCCGCCACCGCCTCTTCTTTTCCCCTCCTCCATGCACCCTGCCCCTCCCCAACCAATATATACCCAGGCCCCCTCTCGTTTTTCCTCAAGCCGCCGCCGCCGGAGGCTCGCATCACCCACCGCCGCCGCCGGAGCCTCGCGTCACCCACCGCTGCCGCTCTTAGTCGCCGCCGCCGCCCACTCCTTCACCCCGCGCCCTAGCCGCCCTGCCGACAACTCCGCGCCCACGCCGCCCTCGCCTCCCCTCGACGAGCCGAAGCCCGGAGCCGCCGCCACCGAAGCCGCCGTCGCCTCTGACCTCGCCACCGGCCGGTTCTTCGCCGGTTTTTCACCGGTTTTCTAGGTAAAAACCATAGGCGTTTTTATATTTAGTTAGTTCGGTTTTTAGTTAGATTAGATCGTTTTTTTATAAAACCTAGGTTTTTCAGTGAATGTTCGTTCGTTTAGTGTTTTTAGCGGACATATTCATTAGTGAGGTTAAACAGTGAACGTTCGTATTTTAGATCTGTTTTAAAATAACCAGGGACCTATCTGTAGTTGTTATTTCAAGTTTAGCCCCTGAACTTCTTTCGATCACAACTTTTTACTGGTTTATCGGAATTAGGTGAAACCAACACCCACATTTTCGTTATAAACTCCTCTGTTTTGTTAACCAACTCAAACAAGTTTTTGAAAGTTTTAAAATTTAAATTTAAACATATTTGAATCTGAACTTTATTTGATCATATCTTGAGTTTCGTAACTCCGTTTTCATCGATTCTTCTTGCAAATTGAAGCTCATGAAGTAGACTTTCTGATAAGACCAAATTCATTCAATTTTGGTACTATTAGGAATTTTTTCCGTTACAAGACCTATTTGCCTATTTTCGAAGTCTTTCGATTTCATTCTTCGATTATGTTGCATGATTGCTTATGTATGCTATTGTTTGAATGCGATAGAATTTTCGGAGTGTGAAGCGTGCTACTACGAGTCCCTAGGTTTCAACGATCGTCGGTAAGGCAAGTTCATACTTTGATCATATTTTCCAATACCCAGTTTTTATTGCATTAGTTATATCCTCAAACACTTGCATGAGTAGGACTGGTTACATGTGACATTGCTATGTAGTTCATGAGGTAGGGACCCAATGACTTGTGATCAAACCAAGGAGTATACGCTTTGTTACTTATTGCTTAGCCATGCTCGTAGATGTGGATTGGTATGAGAGTTTCATGAAAGTTGTGAGTGTAATAACAACTCAGGGTTTCTTTAAGGTGGAAATTTAATACACATATGGGTGGATTGGTTGTGGCACCCTGGGGATTGACCAGTGGTAGTCAGGGCACCTGGGGATATATCAGTGCTGCCCAAGGAACACCACCATGGCTAAATGGGATCATATATCGTTCATGCCTTGAAACTTCCGTGTGCAGCCACAAGCCATTATGGGCTCTGCCATAGTTGAGTATGTCGTGTGACCTCTTTTAGTGGTAGGCTAGAAGATGAAGAGGACATCACTAACAAGGTTACACCCACAGCCCCAACTGATACATATATAGGACCAATTACTAAAGCTCGCGCACGCCAATTAAATTACCAGGTACATTTGTTTCTTGGTAATTATTCTAATATTCATGAGAATATGATGTTGCCTAAATTGGATACATTTGTCTGGCTTACAAATGAAGGGCCTAGCTTGGACAACAAGGATGAACATTGGAGCAAGATCAAGAATGGAGATGATGGCATGCGCAAGGGAACAAGAACGGAGTTACAAGTGATGATTTCAGGACTTTGAAGCCACCATAATGAGTCTGTGAAGCCTTGGACGAAATATACAAGATGCCACTTCATAAATTTTGTCTAGAGGCTATTATAGGTGCTGCGTCACCTTATTATTGGGCCAGGCCCATGTAATTTCGAAGTACTTGAGTATAGGCTGTTTTTAGAGTCCGTATGTGTGGGGAAACAAGAGTTAGGGTTGGTTTTGGACCCCTCCTCCAAGGGACACAAAATTCCCCCTCTCTTGCTCCATATATACAACCGTTAGGGCATCGTTTATACTTTGGGTTTTGTTTAGATTAAAGTTCACCATAGCTGCAACTTCGCGTACTTCGTTTTTGTTCAACGACCAGACAAAGACGTCATAGAACCCCACTTGATCAATAAAGCTTTCCTCTTGAATTCGCAATATCCAGATTGCAATCTTAGTTTCTTGCTTGTTCTTCGTTTGCCTACAAGAAACAGACCTTCGTGGTCAGATTGATCGTGCTCCGGCGTGGTCAATAACCTCTCGGAGTTGGTTTAGCGATTGCTAAGGCGCGACGTCCTCGCACGTTCGTAGTCGGATTGTCAAAGTTGACTTCCTCCAAAATGATAGCCACCATCTCATCGAAAGACGGGACACCTTTGCCTCTAACAAGTGGTATCAGATTTCCAGGTTGCTCGGTGAGATTTTACAGTTTTTCGTAGATTAGATCGAGTCTGTTCTTCATACCTACAGTCCACGAAAAAGCCAAAAAAATAGGGTTAGTTCATCATATCCGAACCAGTCTGAGCCATTGCATAATCTTTTCCGTGGTTGCTTAGTTGAATTTGCGGTTGCATCGTCGTGTCGAGTTGCTGGTCTTAGCATCTAGTTCTTTAGAGTTTCGAGTTTTGTTCATAGTTTGTCACGCCGCCGCCGCACCATATTCATCGCTGCTGCCACATACCACCACCGCTGCCATAACCTACAACCGTTGCCATATCTACCACCATATATCCACCACCAATCCGAGTTCTTTTCATATTAGGTTTGTTCTCGAGATCCATCTAGGTTTCGGATTCGTGTTTCCTTGCCTGCGTAGGTCTCGGAAAAAAAATCCGAGTCCTATTTTTAAGCCAAAATTTCGACAGGTGAAAATATTTTTTCCATATCCTATTTTTAGGATTTTCTCAGTCTTTTGAGACACGTGCCACCATACTGTTTTTTTACCGCACTTTTTCGTCGTCGCTGCCCTGATTCCGAAAAAAAATCGTCAATTTTTTTTCGTGCCTATCATCTTAGTTTGACTTGGGAAGTGTTTTGAGACACTCGCCATTATAGTGATTTTCGGCAAAAAAAAGGAGGAGCGCAAAAAAAAAGAGGCGGAAAAAAATTCAGAGTGTGCTTTCCCCTGGTTTAAGTGCAGCGCCGTAATTTTGTTAGTGTTCTAGGCTCGCGTCTCTAGTACGGTCTAGCCTAGGACCAGCACAGTACTGTCGTTGAGCGTTTATTTAACTTTGCATCTCTGAATTGATTATTGCTGACCCTTTTTGCTACCATATTATAAGCCTTCCTAGCTCCACATACATCTACATCGTGCGTTTAACTCTCCCTGGTAACCGCTTTCTCCAAGCTTTGAGAGTTTTGACTACCACGGTTGCCGATCACCACCTGCTACTTGGTAAGAACTAGTAAGAATTTGAGATCTGCTTGACGGATTTGTGACGCCCCACCACCACCATTTTCTAGTAGTGTGTAGGATCATACTTTTGTGTGTTTCTATTTCTGCTAACCACGCCAGGATCACAAGTCGACGAGATCGACTGGGAGAACATGACGAACAAGGAGTTGCATGATAAATTTCAGCAAATCATGTGTCAACAGGTAGAAGATGTGATGACTAGTTTGGACAACGCACTAGCGAGGATGGATGGCATTGAGAAGTCAATTGACACCAAGTTGGATGCCAAATTCGCTGAAGTGCTTGCGCGTCTACCTCCACCTGCTGCACCATTCCAACAACAACAAAAACCACCTTCACACCCCGAAAGTGCCCTCCGCAAAGCGAGCCGTGTCGCTCTTCAGCCTGGCCAACCTGTTGGTGCTGCTGTTGATACTTCTGTGGCTCCTGCTGCTACTGAGGAGGAGGACGATTGCGCGGGGGATTACGAGGAAGAGGTTGATCAAAATCAGAACTACGTGCAACAACCAGCACCACAACAACCAGGTCGTCCACATGCATATAATCCAATGGCAGGGCTGCACCATACCCTTAGGTACGCGATCATGACCATCTCCCTAAACTAAAATTGAATATTCCACCATTTGAGGGTAGATATGTTCCTGATATATATCTTACTTGGGAGTTAGAAACCGAACAACATTTCACATGTTTAAAATATCCTGAGGAGAGACGTGTGGCTGCTGCTCTTTGTGCTTTCACTAGTTTTGCTTGTGTGTGGTGGTCTGAATATTGTAGATTACATCCGGATAATATTCCAACAACTTGGCCTGCTTTGAAAACTGCTATGCGTACTCGTTGGGTTCCACCATATTATCAACGTGAATTACTTCAGAAATTGCAGCGTTTAAGACAAGGAAAAAATTCTGTAGAGGAATATTATCAGGAATTATAGACTGGCCTGATTAGATGTGGTATTGTTGAGGATAATGAGGTTATGCTTGCACGTTTTATGGGTGGATGAAATAGAGAGATTCAGAAAATTCTAGAGTATAAGGAGTATAATAATATCACTCGTTTATTCCATCTTGCTTCCAAAGCTGAACGTGAAGTGCAGGATCGACATGCCTTGGCGCGAACTAATTTTTCTGCAGGTCGACCTTCATCATGGACACCGCGTGCATCATCTACATCGACACGTGAAGAACATGGTGGAGATGATTCTGAAAATGAGACGCAATACATGGCTCCTGAAGACGCTGACAGGTATGAATGTTTAGTTTCTCAACGTGTTTTGAGTGTGCAAGACACACAAGCGGAGCAAAATCAGAGGCATAATTTGTTCCATACAAAGGGAGTTGTGAAGGAACATTCCGTTCGCATCATCATAGATGGAGGGAGCTGCAACAACTTGGCTAGCATGGAGATGGTGGAGAAGTTATCTCTCACCACAAGACCACATCCACATCCTTACTATATCCAATGGTTCAACAACAGCGGCAAGGTTAAGGTAACACGTACTGTTCGTGTGCATTTTAGTATCTCCACATATGCTGATTATGTTGATTGTGATGTGGTACCCATGCAAGCATGTTCCTTATAACTTGGTAGACCATGGCAATTTGATAAAAATTCTGTACACCATGGTAGAAACAATCAGTATACTCTTATTCATAAGGATAAACGTATTACTTTGCTTCCTGTGTCTCCTGATTCCATTTTGAAAGATGATATTAATAGAACTAATAAAGCAAAACAGGAGCAAAATAAGAGTGAAAATCAGATTGTGGCAAAAGAATTTGAGCAACATATGAAGCCTAATAACACACCATCATCTCATGTTGCATCTGAAATTAAATTAAAAAGTGGATGTTTACTTGCCACCAAATCTGATATTGATGATCTAGATTTAAGCAAATCTGTTTGCTATGCTTTTGTGTGCAAAGAGGCATTATTTTCATTCGAGGACGTGCCTTCCTCTTTGCCTCCTGCTGTCACTAACATTTTGCAGGAGTTCGCGGACGTCTTTCCACAAGACGTGCCACCGGGATTACCACCTATTCGAGGGATTGAGCATCAGATTGACTTAATTCCCGGTGCATCGCTGCCCAACCGCGCACCATACCGTACCAATCCAGAGGAGACGAAGGAGATTATGCGTCAAGTATAGGAGCTACTCGACAAAGGTTATATACGCGAATCTCTTAGTCCTTGTGCTGTTCCCATTATTCTAGTGCCGAAAAAGGATGGTACATCGCGTATGTGTGTTGATTGTAGAGGCATTAATAATATTACTATTCGTTATCGTCATCCTATTCCTAGGCTAGATGATATGCTTGATGAATTGAGTGGCTCTACAATATTCTCCAAAGTTGATTTGCGTAGTGGATACCATCAAATTCATATGAAATTGGGAGATGAATGGAAAACAACATTTAAAACTAAGTTTGGATTATATGAGTGGTTAGTCATGCCTTTTGGGTTAACTAATGCACCTAGTACTTTCATGAGATTAATGAATGAAGTTTTACGTGCTTTCCTTGGACGATTTGTGGTAGTTTACTTTGATGATATATTGATAGCAGATCTTTGGAGGAACATTTACGTGCTGTTTTTATTGCTGTACGTGATGCACGTTTGTTTGGTAAATTTGGCAAGTGCACCTTTTGCACCGACCGAGTATCTTTTCTTGGCTACGTTGTTACTCCACAGGGAATTGAGGTTGATAAAGCCAAAATTGAAGCTATTGAGAGTTGGCCGCAGCCCAAAACGGTCACACACGTGAGGAGTTTCCTTGGTCTCGCTGGATTCTATAGGCGTTTTGTGAGAGATTTCAGTACCATTGCTGCACCTCTCAATGAGCTTACAAAGAAGGATGTGCCTTTTGTTTGGGGTACTGCACAGGAAGAAGCATTCACGGTATTGAAAGATAAGTTGACACATGCTCCTTTACTCCAACTTCCTGATTTTAATAAAACTTTTGAGCTTGAATGTGATGCTAGTGGAATTGGGTTAGGAGGTGTGTTATTACAAGATGGTAAACCTGTTGCATACTTTTCTGAAAAACTGAGTGGGCCTAGTCTGAATTATTTTACTTATGATAAGGAATTATATGCTCTTGTTCGGACTTTGGAAACATGGCAACATTATTTATGGCCCAAAGAAATTGTTATACATTCTGATCATGAATCTTTGAAGCACATTAAAATTCAAGCAAAACTGAACCGTGGACATGCTAAATGGGTTGAATTCATAGAGACTTTCCCTTATGTTATTAAACACAAGAAGGGAAAAGAAAATGTTATTGCTGATGCATTGTCTCGTCGTTATACTATGCTTTCACAACTTGACTTTAAAATATTTGGTTTGGAGACCATCAAAGATCAATATGTGCATGATGCTGAATTTAAAGATGTATTGCGGAATTGCAAAGAAGGGAGAACATGGAACAAGTTCGTCGTTAATGATGGATTTGTGTTTCGTGCTAACAAGCTATGCATTCCAGCTAGCTCTGTTCGTCTTTTGTTGTTGCAGGAGGCGCATGGAGGATGATTAATGGGACACTTTGGCGTGAAGAAGACGGAGGACGTACTTGCTACACATTTCTTTTGGCCAAAGATGAGAAGGGATGTTGAGCGTTTTGTTGCTTGCTGCACTACATGTCAAAAAGCTAAGTCATGACTCAATCCTCATGGTTTATATATGCCTATGCCTGTCCCTAGTGTTCCTTCGGAAGATATATCTATGGACTTTGTTTTGGGTTTACCTCGAATAAAGAAGGGGAGGGATAGCATATTTGTTATCATGGATAGGTTCTCGAAGATGGCACACTTTATACCATGTCATAAAAGCGATGATGCTGCTAATTTTGCTGATTTGTTCTTTTGTGAAATTATTCGCTTGCATGGTGTGCCAAATACTATTGTTTCAGATCGTGATACTAAATTTCTTAGCCACTTTTGGAGATGTTTATGGGCTAAGATGGAGACTAAACTGCTTTTTAGTACTACTTGTCACCCCCAAACTGATGGACAAGCTGAAGTAGTCAATAGAACTTTGTCTACTATGCTTAGGGCTGTTTCGAAGAATAACAAGAAAATGTGGGAAGAATGCTTGCCTCATATTGAATTTTCTTATAATCGTCCGTTGCATTCTACTACTAAGATGTGCCCTTTTGAAATTGTCTATGGTTTCCTACCTCTTGCACCTATTGATTTGTTGCTTCTTCCATCTTCGGAGAAGGTTAATTTTGATGCTAAACAACGTGCTGAATTGATCTTAAAAATGCATGAGTTAACTAAGGAAAATATTGAGCGCATGAATGCTAAATATAAACTTGTTGGAGATAAGGGTAGAAAATATGTTGTCTTTGCACCTACAGATCTTGTTTTGTTACATTTGCGTAAGGATAGGATTCCTAATTTGTGCAAGTCAAAGCTAATGCCACGTGCTGATGGTCCTTTCAAGGTGTTAGAGAAAATAAATGATAATGCATATAAACTTGAGTTGCCTGTAGATTTTGGGGTTAGTCCCACATTTAACATTGTAGATTTGAAGCCTTACTTGGGTGAGGAAGATGAGCTTCCGTCGAGGACGACTTCAATTCAAGAAGGGGAGGATGATGAGGACATCACTAACAAGGTTACACCCACAACCCCAACTAATACATATACAGGACCAATTACTAGAGCTCGTGCACGCCAATTAAATTACCAGGTACTTTCGTTTCTTGGTAATGATTCTAAAATTCATGAGAATATGATGCTGCCTAAATTGGATACATTTGTCTTGCTTACAAATGAAGGGCCTAGCTTGGACAAGAAGGATGAACATTGGAGCAGGATCAAGCATGGAGATGATGGCATGCGCAAGGGGAACAAGAACGGAGTTACAAGTGATGATTTCAGGACTTTGAAGCCACCATAATGAGTGTGTGGAGCCTTGGACGAAATATACAAGATGCCACTTTATAAATTTCGTCTAGAGGTTATTATAGGTGCTGCGTCACCTTATTATTGGGCTAGGCCCATGTAATTTCGAAGTACTTGAGTATAGGCTGTTTTTAGAGTCCGTATGTGTGGGGAAACAAGATTTAGGGTTGGTTTCGGACCCCTCCTCCAAGGGACACGAAATTCCCCCTCTCTTCTTCCATATATACAGCCCTTAGGGCGTCATTTATACTTTGGGTTTTGTTTAGATTAAAGTTCGCCATAGCTGCAACTTTGCGTACTTCGTTTGTGTTCAGTGACCAGACAAAGACATCAGAGAACCCCACTTCATCAATAAAGCTTTCCTCTTGAGTTCGCAATATCCAGATTGCAATCTCAATTTCTTGATTGTTCTTCGTTTTCCTACAGGAAATAGACCTTCGTGGTCAGATTGATCGTGCTCCGGCGTGGTCAATAACCTCTCGGAGTTGGTTTAGCGATTGCTAAGGCGCGACGTCCTCGCACGTTCGTAGTCGGATCTTCAAAGTCGACTTCCTTCAAAACGATAGCCACCATCTCATCGAAAGACGGGACACCTTTGCCTCTAACAGAAGATGTAGCAGATGCTGGTGTAACGGTCTACCCAGGGTAAAGAGTTAATGCTTCTGAAAGACTGTGTCTCAGTCATTCGTTTTCTCAAACACCATGTAGTGCGAGAAGTCAAACGGAGGTGATCGAGTCTTGTGGGGAAAAGTGCACAAACCTCTATGGAGTGTACAAACTATTCATGAGTAGCCGCGTCCCCAGTTATGGACTTCTTAAGTATCCTGGTATTTGAATTATGGACTGGTCTCATCACTTTATTTAACTTGTTGGGTTAATAATGACTTTGGTTTTGGGATTGAGATGAGTCATTCTCAATGTTCATGCTTAAATTTAACTAGGTAGTTAATAAAATACATTCCTTTGTTGTAGGGAAAAACTAGCTTTATGCAAAAATTAACCTTACAACCTCCACCAGCGAAATATGCATATAGTTGTAGACATAGCTCATTATCATTACAGTGTGTTCTTGCCAGCATATTCAATGTGCTGACCTACATGGCTGCAACGTATCATGTTGCAGAGTTTTCAAACGAAGATTAAGGTGCGATCGGTCGTTGTCATGCACTCAATGTTTGCCGTGGAGTTGGATGGACTCAACTACTCTTCATAGCTTCCTCAGTTTGTTATTCTAGATGGCCTTTAGCCATATTCGTGTATTAGATATTGCCTCTTCGAGGACTTTCGATGTAATAAACTGTGATTGAATCTCTGTTATAAATCCTCAAGTATTGTGTGTGCCAGCATACCAATCCAGGGATGACACTGAGCACAGACACTTCGGTTCATTGGAACCGTGGTCGCTGCAATATAGTAAGGTATGGTGGACTCATTTGGAATAACTTTGATTTTTGAATTTGATGCACAAGCAGTATTTCCGCTTAGTACAGGTGAAGGCTAGCAAGTATGTTAGGAAGCGGTCATCTAGAGAGCAACAATGGTCATGGACATACATTATGCATAATAAACATTGAATATCAGCATGAGTAGGATATGGACACCATGAACATAAATATCATAGAGGCTATGTTGGTTTTGATTCAACTACATGCATGAACATTGTGACACCCCGAGACCGGTGCGCCAGGTGTCAGCCAGTTATTCGTCGTCATTGCCTTGTCATCTGCTTGCGTGTTGCATCTTGCCATGTCATCATGTGTGTTGCATCCTCATGTTTTCAAAACTTGCATCCGTCCGAGTCCGCCCGTCCTTTCCGTTGTCCGTTCTAAGCCCAGACACACTCACACGCGCCCGCGACGCCTCCAAATATTATTTTATGAGTGGCCGGAAAACGTTCTCGGAATGGGTTGAAACTTCGTGTGTGGTCTTATTATATCATAGGTAGACCGCCTGTCAAATTTCGTCGCGTTCGGAGTTCGTTTGATAGCCCAACTGTTAACCGTGTTAACCGCCGCAAGCCCTTTCTCTTTTGGCCGAGCACCCCTTTCACACAGCCCACCAAGCCCATTCTAACCCCTGCATGCTCTTGGTCGTTCGATCACGATCGCGTGGCCACGAACGGCTCCTCATTGGGACACTCCTAGCTCCCTATGCCTATATAAACAGCCTCCTCCCCAAAATTCGCGGTGCAAACCTAGTCCTCTTCCTCCTCGCGTCGCCGGACATGTCCATCCGCGTCGGACATGTCCAGCCGGCCACCTCACCCCGGCCAATCGTGGCATGCCATGTCACCCCGCCACCCTGCTCAGCCAACCAGGCACCGCCACCTCACCCTCTCTCTCTCTCCTCCCACTGCGCGACCCGCGGAGCCCATCGCGGGCCCGCACGGACCCGTCCGCCGCCGCCGCCAGCAACAGGCGTCCGCCCGCGCCCCGTGCCTCCACGCTTCCCCGCCGCCTGGATGCTCTGCCGCCGCATGATCCTCGCCGGGGCATCTTCGCCGCCGCCGCCGGCGCGCCGCCAAGCTCGCTCCCCGCCGCCATGCATGTCCAGATCGCCGCCCGCAGCCACCGGATCCAGCCTTCGCCGCCCGGATCCGGCCGTCTCCGCTGCCTGGGGCCCTCCTCGTCGCCGTTCCGCCGCCGGCGAGACTCGCCGCCGCCCCTGCCCTGCGCGTGCTCGCAGGAGGCAGGCGAGGCCGCAGCCGCCACTCCCCGTCGCCGGTACGTGGGCTGGCCCGGCCGATCGGCCCATCTCCCTCGGCCCCGCCCGTGGCCCAGTTCCACCTCCCCAGCACCGGGCCAGCCAGGCCCGGATCTGGAGGCCCAGGGCATCCGGCCCACTCCCCAGCTACAGGCCCGGCCTGCTTCACCCCTCCACCTACTGGGTCGAGGCCCACTTGGTGAGCTGCCACTATTCCTCGACCAGTGCGTGTTTTAGTATATAGCGCTCAGTTCAGACTTGGTGATTATGGCTAAGTCCTTTTTCTGTGAGTAATAATGTTGCATGTTGTGATGGCTGCATCTTTTTGTGTGCTTACCCAAAATGAGTGAATGATATGTCAAAATGATCGTGGTGATATGCCCACTTTGTTCCATTGTGCCATGCTTGTTTGAGTTCATCTTGATGCTCTAATCTCTTTTGCAAGAGTGCTACTTGTTATAAACTGTTGTTGCTTGTTAAGTTTATGCCATGTTTGAGATGTGATAACTTGGTGCATGTTTATCCAAATGGAGCATATGATATGTCAAAATGTTCATTGTGAAGTGTACTACATGATGGTTGCTGTAGCATGCTTATTTGAGTTCATATTGCCATGTTAGCCTCTGTTGCTAAAGTGCATGTGGTTGTTAGGTGCTGAAACTTGTTATGAGATACTGATTTCAATTGCTCTTTGCTATTGGTGTGTTTGTCTTCATGCCACATGTCTAGATGTTTTAGAAGCACAATTATATGGTCTTTGCTATGGTGCAATTAACTTTCCATGTTATGCCTTGAGGTGACTTAAACAAGCTTGTAAACATGCCATGTTGTTGTTACTGTTTTATACTTAGTGAAAAAACTGCTAAGTCTGGAATCTGTTATAACAGGATGCCATGTTTGCTTGATGCCCCACTCAAATACATGCTTGTTTTGGAGTGGCAAATGATCATGTCTTGTTGTCCATGTTATTGTCTATCCATCCATGACCTTACTTGCACATATGGCCTGCTGTAGCTTATTTATTTCTTGCTCTCAAGTTGCTATAAATTATACCTGTCAGGATTTTATCAACATGTTCAATTTGGTGGAGCTTGATGCTATTGATCCATGCCTCATATGGAGTTGCTCCAATGGAGTTGTTTGATGTATGCTATGTCTACTTCATATCCACGCTTCTTGTTAACAGCCACATAGCAACTTTGGAGCAACAGAGTGGCTGTTAACTTCAGCTTGTTAACATAGCACACATGTTTGAGTGGCTGTTAACTTCAGCTTGTTGTTATATCTTGTTTCGTGTGTATGTGTTGATCCGTTGCTCCGGTTTGAGTGTGCCCTATATGAAACTTTTGTGATGTTGCATGTAGAATCATAATATCATATTGTTTTCATGTTTAGAGTGTGTTTGCTTGATGTTTGGGTGTGTCTTGCACCGTTGCCTTGCTTGTCTTGTTTTGCTCATATCTTCTAGGCCGTAGCTCCGAATTAAACAAACTTTATATGAAACTTGACTAGAATTTCGTGTAGATCATCATGGTGCATGTTAACTTGCTGTTTAACAACTTTAACTTAAGGTTTGTTCAGATCTGGACTAATTTCAAATTATGCATATCAGGACTTACCGGATTTGTTGTGTGTAGTTTCCGGCCTCATATAAACTTGTTGGGTGATGTTGATCTTGTGTGCTTCATCCCTTGCCATGTATTACATCATATATAGACTTGTATTGCATCATACTTGGTTGAGCATATTGTCATGCTCTTGTGTTGCGTGTTTACCGTATTGCTTGCTTCTTCTCGTTAGTGCTTGTTCCGTTGCGATCGTGAGGATTCGTTCGTCTACACGTGATTCGTCTTCCAGGCTTCTTCTTCGTCTTCTTCACGGATCCGTTCTTCTTCCTTGCGGGATCTCAGGCAAGATGACCATCACCTTGGATACCTTTACTATCATTGCCATGCTTAGTTGTCTCGATGCTATCGTTACATGTCGCGCAACCCATCTTTATTGTCAGCCCCTCTCCTTGTTGCCATGAAGCTCTAACCTTTGACACCTTCCTAGCAAACCGTTGTTTGGCTATGTAACCCGCTTGCTCAGCCCCTCTTATAGTGTTGTTAGCTGCAGGTGAAGATGAAGATTGATCCATGTCGGATCTTGATGCTTTGGGAATATCACAATATGTCTTATATATATTAACACACCTATATACTGGGCATGGGTGGAAGGCATGGCCTTTTGCTCGGTGTTTTGTTCCACTCATGCCACCTTAGGAGCCAATAAACCGGCATTATGTTCCTTGATTTTGCGTTCCTTACACGGTTGGGTATATG
The DNA here is from genome assembly GCA_902687465.1 of Secale cereale. Lineage (NCBI taxonomy): Eukaryota > Viridiplantae > Streptophyta > Magnoliopsida > Poales > Poaceae > Secale > Secale cereale. The sequence goes on along the minus strand of LR738711.1, from coordinate 446,989,608 downwards.
GGGACCCCTTGACACTTCGTCTTTGAATAAAACTCCTCCAGCAAGGCCCAACATTGGTTTTAATTTGCCTCATAATAACAACTTAATTAATTAATTAAATTGCATAGGGGGTCGCACCCTCGGGATTCTTTTCTACATAGCAGGGGGGCTAGTGCTGATGGTGTTGGTCCCAAATAGAGTCGTTTGCGGCACCCCCGCCCCCCTTGGAAACTTGGGGTTTGGTTGATGTACGTTGTGCTCATCCGGTCGTGGCCTGAGACGAGATACGCGCGGCTACTACAAGGGTGTCAGCACGCCAGGAGGTCTTGCTGGATTTGTTTTACCATTGTCGAAATGTCTTGTGCACCGGGAATTCCGAGTCTGATCGGGCCTTCCCTAAGATAAGGGGTATTTTTATTATTACTTCTGCTGATCGTGAGAGCTTGTGATGGGCTAAGTTGGGACACCCCTGCAGGGTTATGATCTTTCGAAAGCCGTGCCCGCGGTTATGTGGTAGATTGGAATATGTTAATGTCCGGTTGTAGAAAACTTGACAGAGGATCCGAAGTAAAACACACAACTGTGTGAGTAACCGTGACTGTCTCTTTTCACTTTGAGAAGAGAACTCGGTGGGGTTATGTTTGACTCGTAGGTAGTTCAGGATCTTTAGCGATCATTACTAGTTTTCGACCGTTTGCGTAGATGCTCATCTTATTCTTGTACTCGTAAGTTAGCCACCATATATTGCTTAGCCGCTGCTGCAAACTCACCACTTAACCTCTTCCTACCCATTTAAGCTTTGCTAGTTTTGTTACCCATGGTTATGGGATTGCTGAGTCCTCGTGGCTCACAGATACTACAACAACAGTTGCAGGTGCAGGTTTCTGATGTCTTGACGTGAGACCGATGTTCTTTTGTTGGAGTTCTTTCTTCTTCTTCTCAAGTCTTGGGCTAGGTTCCTGGTCGGCAGCTTGGGATAGCAGATGGATGTCATTGTGCTTTTCTTGTTTGCATCCGTAGTCGGATGCTTTGTATTGATGTTGTTGTATTCATGTGACTTGTATGTATGGTTGTATCCCCCATGTATGTATGTAATGGTAGGATGTAATGATATCCATCTTGCTAAGCGCCCGAAATGCGGTTGTGCCCCAATCACGTATGTGTCACGTGATCGGGATAGAATCGCATCTTGGGCCTGATAAACATGTGCCAAGTCAAGCCACTTGAAACATTGGGATGAGGATACCATATCATCATACTACATCGCATTCATTTTAACGCTATGTTGGTCTTCAAGATAAATCAGTATCCACTCCTAGCTAATTAAGCATGGCATGAGAAACTATAATCTCTAATTTTCATTGCAAATATGTTTGATCATAATAGACAGAAGCATGGATACTAGTTTATACATATTTACAAAAACAAAAACAAGTTGAGTTCATACTCATTTCTCTCTGCCATGACCTGTTCACCAAGTATCGTCATTATTGCCTTTCACTTGCACGACCGAATGAGAAGAAAGTAATAGTAGTGCAAGAGTGCCGTGGACTAAGCTGGAATCTGCAAACATTTAATTAAAAAGGAGAAGACAAGATAATATGAGCTTTTTATTAGATAAATGGTGATGCAAATGGAAACCACTCATCATTTTCATCGTGGTCTTATCCTTGGTACAAGTCAAAAACTAGAGAAGAAATTCAGAGAAAGACACAGATTTTTTTTGGAGTTTTTGGTTTTTCTCAAAGACGATAAAAATAAAGAAAGGAAACAAAAACAAGAAAAACTATTTACACAGGATAGCTCCTAACAGACAAAAGAAGAATGGATGAATCTTTTGGGGTTTTCTTTCAAATACTACAACTAACTGAACTAGAAAGAAAAAACGAAAAGAAACAGGAAATATTTTTGGATTTTCTCAAAGTTTTCCAAACACACAAGAAGAAAGCAAAAAAATAAGTCTAGCATGGAAAATACAATGAAAACGTGTGGACACCAGCAACTGGAATGAAAGGTGTGAACATGAATATAATGTCGGTAGAAATACGTACTCCCCCGAGCTTAGGCTTTTGGCCTAGCTCGGTAATTACCATCTATATTAGCCATCTGGTCCCATGTCAAAGTGTTGTGGTGGCAGCACCTGAGCGTCCCACTCCTGAGGCTCCTCCTCAGCCGCTGCTTGGGCATCCTGATAGGTAACAATGTCTGCTGGCATAATCCTGTATCCGCCCCTGGCAATAGGATCAAACAAAGCAAGTGCGGGCAACGGAATAATATCACGAGTAACTTCACTAAAGACTGAGTTATAAGGAACATCCATAGTAGTGCTCTCGCCATCAATAAAGTGATGATGTACCATAGCCTGACGATCTAAATAAACCTTCAGAAAATGATAATCATGTTGGTGTATCTGATTGTTAATGTGACTCGCTAAATGAGTGGATAAATACCTCCATGAATTTTACCCTTGGACCCGTTGAGATGAAGGAGGCGTGCCACAATAGCCCCTAAGCTATAAGTGTTGTCGCCCTCAAGTGCACGGCGTAAAACAACAAAGTCTGGAGCACTGAGTTCACCAACCTTCTCTCTAGCAAGTAAACACTTCGCAATTAAAAGAGCAAAATAATGCACAAAAGGAAAAGGCAAGCTAGTGGCGGTGCCCCTCTCTCATCTCCCACAGTCAGAGTAAGGTAAAAACCTGCAAACTCTGCGGTCCTAGGCTCTCTTAAATCCCCAAGGAAGGGAGCAAGCATCTATCACAAAATTAAGTGAGTGGTATCTGATGGGCTTCAACGTATAAATTAAACTGCACCTCAACAAGGTTATTCCTACTTAAGAATTGAAAACTTTGCACAAAGGAATTTGTGAGGAGATGATACTGTTCACACTCAGTTTCGATGAAGTCGGTGAGTCTGGCATTAGCAGCAAATTGTGTAAACTCTTGACGAAATCCTGCTCCATCCATGAATGGGTTGTGCGGCCATTCGCACGGCCGTACCTCTCTCAGATGACTCTCCAGTAACTCCCTTGGAGTTATTATTGGAACCAAACTTCCTAAAGAAACTCAACTTTTTCCTATAAACAAAATTCTTAAATTTTAGTCCACAAAGTTTTTCTCAACAAAACTTCACAAGATTGATAGCAACTACTCATAGGGATGCATAGAGGCCATTTTGAGCATTCAAACTACTAAGAATTTAATAGGCAAGCTCATCTACAACAGCACCAAGAGTAGCTAATTATTCAAAATAAAAACCACTAAAGCAAAAACTAATTGGAGCAACGGGGGAGTCACATACCAAGTAGTAATCCCCAAAACAGTTTCAGAAACGGAGCTTCGAGCAAAGAGATCAAAATCTGCGGATTTGATAGCAAGAACACAACAGAGGATGCAATGGTGATTTTTTTCTAGAGGTAGGGGACGAAGTGGAGCAAAGAGATAAGTGAGGGGGCCCACGTGGGGACCACAACCCATCAGGGCGCACCTGGGGCTGCTGGCACGCCCAGGTGGGTTGTGCCCACCTTGTGCACCCTCCCTCTGATGTTATTTGCACACAAAAATTCTGAAATAATCATAAAAATTCATGTTAAATATTTAGGGCATTCTAAGCACTTTTATTTTTCGGCTATTTTTTATTGCACGGGAAAACAGTAAACAGGCAAAATATGGCACTTTATTTTCATTAGACTAAGAAAAACAGAAAATAAGAGGTGGTGACACAGATTTGTGTTCACTAGATTCCTCAACTTCATACCACTCGAAAATGATTAATTAATAAGGTTGGTCAAGTCCTATTAACAACCACTTGCAATTAGTATGATACCGAAGAATTTTCGCAAAACACTAAGTTACCTCAATGGGGATATGCACATCCCCAACAATAAGTATTTCATATTTCTTTTTGGCAGTAGGTAGAGGCATGTGGAAACTCCCAATAGCGAGTGTTGGAGAATTTTCAGTAATATTGATACCATTTACTTGGAACTGTTTCTTCGGGAAGTGTACGGTGTGCTCATTACCATTGATATGAAACGTGACCTTGCTTTTATTGCAATCTATAATAGCCCCCTTCAGTATTTATAAAGGGTACCAAGAATAATAGACATATTATCGTCCTCGGGCATCTCAAGTATAACAAAGTCAGTTAAAATAGTAGCATTGGCAACAACAACGAGCACATCCTCACAAATACCGATAGGTATAGCAGTTGATTTGTCAGTCATTTGCAAAGATATCTTAGTAGGTGTGAGCTTGTTCAGATCAAGTCTTTTATATAAAGAGAAAGGAATAACACTAACACCAGCTCCTAAGTCACACAAAGTTGTTTTCACACAATTTCCTTTTATTGAGCAAGTTATAGTTGGTATTCCTGGATCTCCAAGTTTTTTAGGAACTCCATCCTTAAAAGAGTAATTAGCAAGCATGGTGGAGATTTCAGCTTCTGGTATTTTTCTTTTATTGGTGATGACGTCTTTCATATACTTTGCATAAGGAGCCATCTTTAGGATATCCGTCAAGCAGGTATGCAAAAATACTAGCCTAAGCATTTCAGCAAAGCATTCAAATTCTTCATCACATTTCTTCTTAGTTGGTTTAGGTGGAAAAGGCATGGATTTTTGTACCCATGGTTCTGTTTCATTTCCATGTTTCCTAGGAACAAAATCTCTTCTATCGTATCTTTTATTTTTAGGATGTGGGTTATCAAGATCAGCAGTAGGTTCTATCTCAACATCATTATCTGGTTGTTTATCATTGTCTGGTTGAGTGTCTTTATGAACATCATCATTATCTTTTTCATTATCACTAGATGAATGTTCATTACCAGATTAAGTTTCAACATCAGAAATAGAGACATCATTACTAATTTCAGGAGGTTTTCCAGGTTCACTAGAGGTGTGCAAAGTCCTATGATTGTTCTTCTTCTTTTTCTTTCTAGAAGGACTAGGTGCATCAGTGTTAAGTCTTTGTGAATCTTGTTCAATTCTCTTAGGGTGTCCCTCCGGATAAAGTGGTTCTTGAGTCATTCTACCTCCTCTAGTCACTACTCTGATAGCATGATCATTCATATTATTATTCATTTCATCAAGTAATTCGTTCTGAGATTTAGCAACTTGTTCTAACTAAGTTTGAACCATAGAAGCATGTTTTCCCACACCCCTAACATCATTAGAGATTCTAAATAACAAGTAACTCAAGCGAGCAATCATATCAGAGTTGTATTTCAATTGTTTCATGACATTGGTAGTGAAGTGATCTTGTTTCATAATATAGTTATTGTCGCAGGGAAACGCGGACACCTATGGGACATCGGTCCCTTTATTGTTCGGAAAAGGGGGGGGGGGTGGCACGTTGTACAAAGAGCGGAGGGCTCACAGCACCACGACAGCGGTCACACGAGCGAATTTTACCCAGGTTCGGGCCACCGCGAGGGGTAAAACCCTGCTCCTGCTTTGGTGGATTGATGGGTGGACTTTGGTGGAAAAATGCAATGCTCGTCCCTGGCAAGTGTTGCCTAGGGGCGAGAGTCGCTGCATTGGGTACAAAGGTGCAGGGTCCGAATCCCTTTCCCCGTTTCCATGGGCCTCCCTTTATAGATTAAGGGGCCACCAAAGTGGCAATCAATCATTGAGTACTGATTAGATAGCAAATAGTGCTATCATACCTAACTCTGCTGACAGGACAAGGTGCATTAAATGCGCCGCTTAGTGTCTTGTCAAGGAACTGCCTAACAAGCCTTGTGGGGCCAAAATTGCCACCTCCTCGCATGTCTGCTTGACACGTTGTTGGACGGGTGTCATCTGCCGGTTATTTCCTCTAGAGATGGCTGCCACGTACCAAATTACGATCACTTAGTCATTTGAGGGCTTGACACCACACTAATAGATGACTTGCGTTGCTGTGATGTCGTGCGGTGGTGCATTGCTGGGATAATCCACCCCGCGTGTCCCCGGCAGGCTTGCCGGGGGAATCCTTGGGGTTTTGCCTTCGGGGAAGCCTAATCCTTGTCGGGCTCGCCTACCCAGAAAGGGAGGCCTTCTCCTTTGTGGTTCTTCACATCTCTGCCTTGGGCTTGGTCTTCTTGATCCGCCCCTTGATTTCTCAAAGGGCTATCTCCTTCTGCTTGGTCTTGGACTTGGGTTCTTCAACTTTCGGGCCGATGGCCCACAGTCCGTGCACAAGTTAGGGGAGAACATACACCCCTATTTGTTTACACCGACAGAAGCCCCCAGGCCTGAACCATACATGTCACCGAGCACGTTGGATTAGGCCCTAATAGTGCATGGACATGCGGCTAGAGAGCGCCACGCGTGCAGCGGTTTCGTCATGATGACTACTCAACCCGACGCCCGCTTCGTGTAATTACCGCGGGTCGTGGGGTCATGGGACTATAACAGTTAATGTAAAAAGGGTAACTTTCTGAAGAGTCGAGCCCTCCCCCATGTCCTTCCCTCTTAAAGAAGAGGATAAAACATGAAAGGGCACTACTCATATATCGTCTGTTTCTCTCTTTGTCCATCATCTTCCTCCGCAAGCCAAGCAACTGCCCCCTTTCTCTGCCCAAATTCTCCATTGATCCCCTCTTTGGCTTTTCCTACCTCCCTGTCACAGTTTGAAGGGATGGGGAAGAAGACCGCTGCCTCCAAGGGAAAACGGGTGCCTATTGTGTAGGAGATGGCCGCCGGAGGAAGTAAGAAGAGGGCGGCAGCGTTGGACAAGAAACGAAGGGGAGGCGTGGTCTTCTCTCCGTCAAGATTAAACAATGATGTGCTGCAGGCAAGGTACGGATATATGTGGGGGAGAGAAGTCCCAAAAGGGTGTGGCACGCCCAATGTCCTGGCGGAGGGAACGGTGGACCCGCCGGATTCATATCGGTTCTTCTGTGTGTATTTCATCTGTGGCCTCTGTCCAACCTTTTAGGACTTCTTCGAGGCCATGATGATGATATATGGGTTTCACCTTCTTGACTTCACACCGAATGCAATGTCAGGTATGGTGATTTTTACTCATCTGTGCGAGAACTTCGTCGGAGTTGCTCCCAATGTTGATCTGTTTAGGCACTATTTCATCCCAAGAATGGAGAACAGGGCCCACCGCTCCAGGAACATAAATTGGATGCCTCGCGTGGCGAGGGAGAACTGGGATTACCTTGCTAGACAGCAACATGGCAGATGTGATGAATGGAGAGCTGATTGGTGTTGGATCCAGGATGAGAATGCCACCGATTTTTGCCAAGCATGGACGGAATGTATTGAGCGTGGCAATGATTGGAGGGTGCTTGGTCTCTCTGATGATCGCCTCCGCCCGGCAATAAACAGGATTACCCGTTTGAAAGTTGTCGGGCTCACCATCGAGCATGTGGGGGCTGATTTTCTCCTCCATCATATTGCGCCCTTGCAGAAGAGGGACATATTCGCTTGGGAGTACAAGACCGCAACGGGTATTATGAGATTGCTCCCTAGTCTGGCCAATAACTTGTCAGTTTATGGCCATGCCTGGCTGTGCGAGCAACTGTTCGGCAAGCGTGAGTTGTTTAAGCTGCCTGCAAGTGTTATCCCACTGCATATCAACTCCGCCAGGGACCAGATCTTGAAATGGATGCCGGACTGCAATGCCCAGGGGTTTTTGGGAGATTGGCGTCTGCCCACGCTAGATGAAGAGCTGGCATGGTCCTCCACTCTGGTGGAAAAAGCGACCAGAGTGGAGACCCACATGCACAAGCGCACCTCCAAGGTGGAGGAGGCATACATCAAGAAGAGGTTTAGGCGGATAGGGCGCTCCAGGGTGCCGCAAAGGCTAAGGCCGAGAGGGTAGCGGAGGACAAGGGAGAGATTGCGAACGAAGGCTCCTCCCATCGCAGAAACAAGGCAAACACCACGTAGAGGGTTGCCGGGGAGGAGCCTGCTAGGAACAGGTCTACCGAGAACGAACCTGCCGGGGATGATCCTGCAGGGGACGGCCCCTCCAGGATTGAGGCCCTGTGCATCACAACGGCAGAGGTCCATGAGGAAGAGGTGATCGAGGAGGAAGAGTTGACGAAGAATGGCTTGCAGCAGGCCCGCAAGCCCCCGAGCCGGTCTTGGATCAGCGCCCTCACACGAGGGTTGCTAACCGGTGGCGGCGGCCCCTGATCCTGCGCCTACTATCAAGAAGGTGAAGAAGATTGCCTGCAAGGGTGCCAAGCTGGAACTGGTGTGCCGACAGTCTCCTCGCCTTGCCGAGGCAAAACCTTCTCCCCCAAGCCGTCCGAGGTCGCGGGGGCCAACTCCAGTTCTCAGCCTAGCTCGAGCTCCTCGTAGGGCTCGTCTTCGCAGGAGCCCCCTGCCTCTCGGCAGGGTTTAAGGCTGCCGGAGGCCCCCTCTCCTCCTCCTCAGAAAAGAGGTCGAGTGCCTTCACCGCCTGTTGAGTTTGAGTTGGCCTCCATGCTCATCGATAAAGAGTAAGAGATATCAATTCCCTTTTTTGCGGTAGTTCAATGCCTACTTGCTTCTTGTTGACTAATCTTCTGCCCCTATCTGCTGTCAGGGAAGAGGCGGAGGAGGAGGAGACCCGCATGCATCGGTCCAAATGCCTCAGGCGTGTGGAGCCCCCGAGGACGGCGGAGGGCACGGTCTTGGTGGGGAGCAGCTCGATCAATCCGCCATCAAGCCCCCATCCCAGCCCTTAGTGCGGAGGTGAAGAGCTGGCCCCTCCCGCGGGGAACGACGGTGGAGAGGTCCCAATTCCCCAGGCTGGGGGTGGAGGAGAGATGACCCCGGATGAGCCCCTCCAGGAAGGGCCACTCCTTCCGCTGATCGGGTCGAGGAGCCCCCGGCGGTGGTAACAGGAGAGCTTGCCCAGGATGATGGCACGGTCGTTGCTGGAGAAAATGGAAACCATGACCCAGCAACTGGTGCTGCTGGGCACACTGAGACTATCACCCGGTAGGCTCCTCCAAGTAATTCATGTGACATCTTCCCCTTCCTTAATTCCTATTTTGCAACTTAGCTTCGTGCTTCGGGCCTTCTTGTCATTTCTGCCTCTTGAATCCTGTTTGTTGCCTTTGCATGCAGGTCCTCAGGACAAAGAGCCTGAGCTAATGGAAGAGGTGTTCGGCATAGGGAGGGATGTCGTGGAGGAGGCCGCCAAGGTTGCTGCCACAGAGGAACAGGAGCATGCTCCCGGGGATACTCACGAGCCCCCAAAGGAACCAAAGGGAACCCCCGGTGGTATGCCGAAGGTGGGGGTGGTTGAAGAGAAAGTTCCTCTACAGATCATGGACCCCCCTTCTTTGTTCGGTGCCTCGACGGAGGTCCTGCCGTCAGTCTCAAATCAACTAGCATTGGTGCTAGCGCAACCTCAGCTCGGAGCCCCCAGCTCGTCGGCAACGACGAGCATGGAGCTTGACAACGAGCTGCAGCGTATCCTAGCGTTGCTGCACCGAAAGGTCGACAAGGTAGAGGATTCTGATGCCGTCACAATAGACTTGTCCTTCCTGGAGTCTGTGGAGACATGCATTAAGGAAATATAGGTCTAGAATAGCCAAAAGTGATAGGCGATCAAGGAGTAGCGCAGGTCTGCCAACAAGGTGGACCAGCAACTGAAGGACAAAGGCAACAAGCCGCGTGAATGGCATGGCAGGCAGTTCCAGTCTCTGATGAGGAGCAGGAGACAATCTCGATGGCGAAGCTCGAGTCCCTCCTCTGTGCTAAGGACGAGGAACTCGAAGCTTGAGTCCCTCCTCTGTGCTAAGGACGAGGAACTGGAAGCTCTCATGCAGTAGTGTACCAAGGAACTTGAAGACGGGCATCGAGCTACATTGCATGCCCTCTCCACTGACTCGGCTGCCGAGTTGAAGAAGTTAGCTGATGATCTTGCTACGACATCTATTGCCAAGACTGACCTTGAACAGCAGGCGGCTAGGCTGACTGATGAGCTTGCCAGGAGTGCGCAGGAGGTTGTGACCCTCAAGGAAGAGGTGCAGAAGGTAGGAACCCTTCTGGTAAACATCCAATCCCATCTCTCCACCACTAGCCAGAACCTTGAGACCACCAACGGCACCATCAGAGACCTGAAGGCTAGGATTGGAACCTGGGAGAGCTCGACTGAGTCTAGTGGGGCCCGCGAGCAGCAGCTGACAAAGGCCCTGGATGTCGCAAGGCACCTCCGGAAGGATGCTGAGGACAAGCTAGTGAATCACTTGAAGCAGGTGGATCTCTGGATCAAGAGCTTAATCGACGTCGCTAAGCGCCTCGGGGATCAAGCTACGGCGATTGGCTTGGAGGGGCCGGTTTTCCCGGCTAGCAAAGATGAGGTGCCCAGCGTCAAGTTGGGGCTCTTCTTCAATGAGCTGATCGACAAGCTGAAGGTGCACGAGGAGGGAAGGGTTGGTCACTTCGTGACTGAATCGCACAAGCTCGCCCACGACACCCTCCTCATGGTTCTGAGCAATATCACATGCCATCACCATGGATCTTGATCTTCCTGATGGCTTCTGGAAGCCGCTGGCGGGCACGGATGTCCCAGCTGCCGAGAAGAAAGCTGCTCCTCTTGCTGCTAAGGTCATTTCCATCCCAATGGCTCCTCACAATCGTCAGGCCTGGCGCTGAAGTATTCTGGCCACCGTGCCATCCTATAACAAAAACCCGATGCATGTCCAGTAATTAGACTTCATGTTGTGTGTGTTTGCGTGGAACTGAGGCTTTCCCTCAATCTTATCTACATGTTTATCCCTCCTTAGTTCACCCATTGGTGTTTGTACGATCTGTCTCTGTGCGTATCCGATTGTCTGCCGGTATTGTACTGCCGTGGTGGTCGTAAGGGTCGAGCCTTTGGAGGTTACCTTGGGGAGGATACATCCTGGCAGGTTCTTCCTTGGTAGTTTTGTTATTGCGACCCATTCTGCGGGCGGGATCGAAACAGAGTAAGGATGCGAACAAGAACTGATAAGCTGTTGTTTACGCGAGAGACGTCCTCACACATACACCTGGGTGCTCAAGGGATAAACTGACGTAAACTGTAAACTGATAGCTGAGCGATGATAATGTAAACTTAGCTTTTATTTTTGTTCTCTTCCTGTCGCGAACGCTTGCCGGGCTCGGATGCTTCAGGAGAGGTGCCGATGAGTGCGCTGCTCTCCATCCCAAGTAGGGGCTGGCAAAATCCACTTGCGCCCTGCCAACAGTGGGACGCGGTGTGATGCACAACGGTGCCTCTCTCTTCTTCACTAGGCTCTTCAAACAATCCAACGACGTACGACACAGAAGTCACGCTACCGCGGACGGCTTTGCCAGAGCGCACTTGCTGGGGCGCTAACCATTGGATTCACACTGGTTTTCCACTCAGGATTTCCCTAAGCTGGGTAAATGATGAACCGAGTTTCACGCGGTGCTCGTCGACACTGATGATGCCAAAACCCGGTGTGGCTTGATTGTCGTTAACCGAGGGTGGGAAGAGAGAGGAACAATGTACTCGTCCACCTTGCTCTTTTCATCTGGTCAGGACTTTCATGGCGACCAGGCCGCTTATCCTGCTAAGGTTGGCCCGTTGCTGTCGCTACTGGCTCTTGTCATTGCCGCAACTTCTACAAAAGGAGACAATGGAGGTAGGGCAAGGGGAGGCAAAGGAGCGACCCCGCTCCCCTTTTTTGCCCTGCCATTCTTCAGCCTTCTTCTTGGGCGCCGTGGATGACAGAGCCGCTAATGAAGATGATGATGACGAAGACGATGCGCTACGCATGCACTCGGATTCGCAAAAGCTGATGTAGGGTGGAGACCATAAGGCCGATCTTTCACGAAATGGAGGCAAATCCCACGAAGAACACGGTGAACACGAGGAAGAACGAAGAGAAATAACAAGGACAAACACTCAAGAACGATGAGAACGATCACACATGGGCTAGATCGATGAACATCAAGAGTGACACGATGATCCAAACACAATAGAGGAAAGGTACATGGTAGCTAGTTCATCTCCGTGAGGAGGTCTTGAGCCCACGAGGAGTCATCTCGTGAGGTGTCTTGAATCCGGTGTGGATCTTCTTCGTAGAGGCCGTAGTCTCTCGGTAGAGTAGAACCACATGGATGAGCAAAGCTCTAGGTCTCAAATGAGCTAACACATTGCTAACCCTAGCTAGGAGGAGGAGGAGGTCTAATTATAGTCGACGGGGATGAAGGGGTAAGTTGGAAGGATACATGGGCCGGAGGCCCGATACACTATGCGCCGACAGGGGTCAGATGTCCGGGCCTTCACAACGGGCCGGATGCCCGGGCTGAAGAGGCCGGATGTCTGGGGTGGCTTCAGATGCGTTATGTGAAGGAGGCCTGATTTTCGGGCAGGGGCCGGATGGCCGACGGCTCGTGCCAGGCCGGAAGTCTAGGTCGGGGCTAGATGTCCGGGACCTGTAGCACTTCTACTGTTGGGATACTGCTGTTGTTGACGTCTTCATGGGCCGGATGTCCGGGCCAAGGCCGGATGTCCAGGGTCCTGTAACCTTTCTCCGGTTCCTTCCGTCGTGCTTATTTGTCCGTGTACTTGGGGACTTGTCCGTGATCCCGGGCATCTCGAGAGGGTCTCCTTGGTACCTAAGAACATGTAGTCACTTTGCATGAGGTAGCAACCATGTCTCGCATGAATGGAAAGGGGAAGCATCGAGGAACGGGTTCACCTTGTGTCCAAGGGTGTATATTTGAGGTCTCGTCTGTGTTCACTTGGGGCTTGGGGAGTAGTCATAGTGTACATGGGGATGAACGAAGGATGCTCCGCATCATCTCCCCCCCCCCCCCCTGGGAAAGATCCAACCTCGGATAGAAAACCTCATCACCATGGAAACGGTTGTCGTGGACGAACTTGTAGTTGGACGGAGTCAAAGACATGGCGCAATCCAAGTACTCCAAGGTGTCGCCGGAGTGGTATACATGAAATAAGAGCAAACACAAACGACACTCGGAAATACACTGGTTAGCGTACACAAAGTGTCCATCATGTAAGAATGAGTCCGTGTGATAAGGCACATGATGATTATCCAAAAGATGTAGAATGACATGGAAAGCATTCATGGGGTAATTGGCATGGTGCAGAAAGCTACAAATTCTACCATTGCGCAAAATGATGTCGTATTGTGATGGTTTATCAAGAGCATGACCATGGCAATGGATGCTCAATATGTGTATGTTATCATGCAATTGATGGTGGACAATACGATCATGATGTATAAATATGCCCTCAAGAAAGATCACAACAAATTTGCTAAGGAAATGCACAAGCTCATATATCATGGATGACATGGGAATACAAGATGCAACAAGGCAATCATAATGTGAGTCAATCCATGCATAAGGTGCAAACTTCTGGTGAGTATGTCCATCGAGCATGACATGTGGACACACAATCAACAAATATGGAGGTGCCAGTGTACCAATGCTCGATGTCTTGGCATGAGTGTAGGTCTGAAGGTGCATCCCATAAGTCCGAGCGCTCCTCAACTTCAATGTCCATATGGTCCATCTCCAATGCCTGTCCTCCCTCCAATAGATGTATCATGTGGACAAGAAGAAGGATACAGCAAGGAAAGAATGACCCATCCAATATGCGTAATTGAGGATGGCTCAAAGGGAAGGAGTTCACCTTTATGAGGATGTCGAAAATGTTGGTGTCGTGCATCATGTAGGCCTTTGCATGACCAATATGTCCCGTGATGGTACCGCCTTGTGAATGCTTCGAAACAAAAGAACATGACAAACGCTCGGAAAAACAAATGAGGTTAGTGGAAGTGCAAAACCTATCATTCGTGTGGTAAGATACCGAACAAGTGTTTGCATCATGCTCATCATAAGAAAGGACAAGGGAGTATTTCATAGTATGAAGGCATATAATGCGAGAACAACCAAATACAACATGCTCAATCAAACAAGCATGCATCACAAGTAAGGTGTCAAAGTCTCCAAGATCAATAAACATAGCATTATTGCACTCACTAGAAGTGAATATGAGAGATGCAACTAATTGAGACAAGTGACAATGATCAATGTATATCACGTGAGAGGCATGAACATATATGTCATCAACCCAAGAAAGCGAGTAAGAATGGAACATGGGTGATGTGACAAAGCAAGCAATCATGGTGATCAAGTCAAGGAAGCTAGTAGTGTGAAGATGCAACATACTAGAGGTAATCATGGCAAGGATGTCATGTGTGCAAATAGTTGGCATGAATAATGCACATGGAAAATCAGAAGCATGAAAGCAAGATGTAAGCAAAGTCTCATCAATGTATTGGCGAGAGGCCATATGGAAGTAGAAATGGGACACCATGACTCTCCCAACACAACAAGCATCAATAGCCAAAAGTCGTGTGAGAGCCAAGTAAAAGAGATGCGCGTAATAGTTGCGCGAAGAGAATGGTGGTAAGGACAATCCATGGCATCCTAAATCGCCGTTGCTCTCAAGAGCTCGTTTTGTCAACTCTTGGGATTGAGAGGTTGACAAGTATACTTGAGTACCTACACAAAACAAAGACAAAGTAAAAATCGTGTGTGCGTGGTATATGTACACATCATCCATCATGATGTGCACGTGCATGTGTTCGTTAGCACAAAATAGACAATGCTCAAATAAATGAGATGCGTGATATAGAAACATGAAATCCATCATGGGATGTTTGTTATTATGTATAGCATAATGGAGACTCAAATTGTGTAAAGCAACATTAGAAATATGTAGAGCATTGTTATTCATGGAATGCATATGGTGCACACAATCATGGTAATCATGCAAGGTATGGCATGCATCAAGATCTCCTAGTATGTATGAGGAAACTATTGGGATCTCCTCATGGTAATTATTGGGAATATCACATGGAGAATATTGACAACATCCAAAATAAAACATATTCGAAACAATGTGTTCATGGCATGGCATAGTACATGAATTGCGCAAATTATGTAAAGGAAGCTTAGCAATATCATCACAAGAAAAACAAAAGCCAATGACCATCATCTTGTCATCTATGCCATAAGTGCAAATGGGATTTAATTTAATGGCATATGCATAGTTACTACGAAGAGATTGCAAATATGTCATATTGTTGATCTCATGCATAGCAAATGACAAGTTTAAGGGGTTGTCGAACATGATGTGACCAAAAGAATTTTCACATGATATCCTATGGAACATAGCTTCACAACTAGGCAACTCAACATGCTCATCATCATATTCAACATGAATTGGTAAGTCATGACATGAGGAAGTCGCACTAGCATGAAGCATGGTGATAGGTGTGTCAACATCGTGCAAGCAATCATTGGTGAGATAGTCCACTAGTAGAACAAGAGAAGCACCATCACCTATGTTACCTTTAGAGCTCCGCTCATGTGTTGTAGGTGACGTTGTAACTTGATGGTACTATGTGGGGGGGTGCATCTTCTTCCACCATGGCCATCGGGTTTTCCATTGGAGGGATGGACTTGTCGTGGGTAGGCATGTCATCATGTAGGAGACCTAGCACCAAAGAAAACACACTCGAAGTAAAGGTTAAGTCATTAGAAATCATAGTGGCCTCACATGCCCTCTCAACTACCTCACTCACTAAGTGGTGTGGCTCACTCACTCCCCTTGCATGTTCTCACTCGTATGGTTGGTGGAGTCACTCAAATGGCTCTCAACCTCACATAGGATGTGCGGCATCCTCTCATGTGTGGGGCTAGTGGTGATCACTCTCATCCTCTCAAAGGAAATGCTCTCAATGTCGCATATGGTGGATTCACTCATGTCACTAATGTGGTGGTGGCTCTTCTCACATGAAAATTTGGGTATCTCATGATATATAGGTGTTTGATAGGGGCAAAGGTGTCCCGTCTTTCGATGAGATGGTGGCTATCATTTTGGAGGAAGTCGACTTTGACGATCCGACTACGAACGTGCGAGGACGTCGCGCCTTAGCAATCGCTAAACCAACTCCGAGAGGTTATTGACCACGCCGGAGCACGATCAACCTAACCATGAAGGTCTGTTTCCTGCAGGCAAACGAAGAACAAGCAAGAAACTGAGATTGCAATCTGGATATTGCGAATCCAAGAGGAAAGCTTTATTGATCAAGTGGGGTTCTATGACGTCTTGGTCTGGTCGTTGAACACAAACGAAGTACGCGAAGTTGGAGCTATGGCGAAATTTAATCTAAACAAAACCCAAAGTCTAAACGACGCCCTAAGGGCTGTATATATGGGAGAAAGAGGGAGGAATTTCGTGGCCCTTGGTGGAGGGGTCCGAAACCAACCCTAACTCTTGTTTCCCCACACATACGGACTCTAAAGACAGCCTATACTCAAGTATTTCGAAATTACATGTGCCTGGCCCAATAATAAGGTGACGCAGCACCTATAATAGCCTCTGGACGAAA
Source organism: Secale cereale (assembly GCA_902687465.1). Taxonomy (NCBI): domain Eukaryota; kingdom Viridiplantae; phylum Streptophyta; class Magnoliopsida; order Poales; family Poaceae; genus Secale; species Secale cereale. Next base: position 446,973,256 of record LR738711.1, on the reverse strand, counting down.
TTTATGAAGTGGCATCTTGTATATTTTATCCAAGGCTTCACACACTCATTATGGTGGCTTCAAAGTTCTGAAATCATCAGTTGTAACTCCATTCTTGTTCCACTTGCGCATGCCATCATCTCCATGCTTGATCTTGCTCCAATGTTCATCCTTCTTGTCCAAGCTAGGCCCTTCATTTGTAAGCAAGACAAATGTATCCAATTTAGGCAGCATCATATTCTCATGAACATTAGATTCATTACCAAGAAACGAAAGTACCTGGTAATTTAATTGGCGTGCACGAGCTCTAGTAATTGGTCCTGTATATGTGTCAGTTGGAGCTGTGGGTGTAACCTTGTTAGTGATATCCTCATCATCCTCCCCTTCTTGAACTGAAGTCGTCCTCGACGGAAGCTCATCTTCCTCACCCAAGTAAGGCTTCAAATCTGCAATGTTAAATGTGGGATAAACCCCAAAATCTGCAGGCAACTCAAGTTTATATGCATTATCATTTATTTTCTCTAACACCTTGAAAGGACGATCATCACGTGGCATTAGCTTTGACTTGCGCAGATTAGGAAACCTATCCTTACGCAAATGTAACTGAACAAGATCTCCAGGTGCAAAGACAACACATTTTCTACCCTTATGTCCAACAAGTTTATATTTAGCATTCATGCGCTCAATATTTTCCTTAGTTAACTCATGCATTTTTAAGATCAATTCAGCACGTTGTTTAGCATCAAAATTAACCTTCTCCGAAGATGGAAGAGGCAATAAATCAATAGGTGCACGAGGTAGGAAACCATAGACAATTTCGAAAGGGCACATCTTAGTAGTAGAATGCAATGAACGATTATAAGCAAATTCAATATGAGGCAAGAATTCTTCCCACATTTTCTTATTATTCTTCAAAACAGCCCTAAGCATAGTAGACAAAGTTCTGTTGACTACTTCAGTTTGACCATCAGTTTGGGGGTGACAAGTAGTACTAAAAAGCAGTTTAGTCCCCAACTTAGCCCATAAACATCTCCAAAAGTGGCTAAGAAATTTAGTATCACGATCTGAAATAGTAGTATTTGGCACACCATGCAAGCGGATAATTTCACGAAAGAACAAGTCACGCCATGGACGTGTGCCCACGCTTGCGAGCTTGGAGGCAGGCGACGAGGGAGGCACAGTGGAGGTTCTCACGGGGAGGAGAAGGCCAAAGGAGCGCAGGGAGGGAGACGCCGCGGCGCGAACAGAGCCGGTTGGCTACCGTTCGCCCATGGGTGCGCGACACCTTGCGTCGGTGAGGAAGAGGACGGAGGGGGTGAGCTGTCCAGCGGGACGGCGACGATGAGGTGAAGCCAAGGGACACACTCACGCGCTCGAAGACGACGAGAGGCGAGCGGACAAAGCAGAAACGACACCCTGGGGGTGGCCACTGCACACAGAGCGCGTGCACAGTGATGCCATTGGCGCAGTCACCGCGTGCACTAGCAGGTAGCGGGGGAGAAGTGTTGGAAATTGTTGTCTTCTGGTATGTTCTTCCAAGGTAAGTCTAAACTACGGTGGTAGTTCGGTGAAAATCGCTTTGGTTAAATGGTAATAACCCTCTGAAGTTTACTGCAGTAAACTTGGGTAAGAAGTGTTGATCAACTGGAAGAACTTTGGAAGCAAAGAGTTTGTGATATTGACTCGACTGGATGACAAGTCGTTCGTCGGCCCGACCTTTCACGGTGCTAGCAGAGAAAACGAAAACTTCCGATCAAGCAAAGATACAAGATCGTAAGATCGAAACTTGCGTCGAGTAGATTGGATCGACTCCACGCACAGAAGCAACAAAATCCCACGGATTAGCAACAAAGATATTTGGTGTCCCTCAACATAGGATGTTTTCTCTGGTTTTATTCCACTCACGATCAAAAGCAAATCTCACGATCACTAAAAAAACTCCTCCCATACACGGCTGAAACGTGCCCGTTATATAAGCACGTGAAAGCGACGTACAAGCTAGCTTTACTCACGCACACTCTATCTCCTATTTAAACTAAGCAAGATTTTAACTAATTAAATATTCGGCACCGTTGATCATGTTGGATCCTACCTAGACTCAGATTGCTCACGTAACTAGTAGCCGACTAAAAAACAATATATGAAAATAAAGGCCATGCATACAACCTTTGGACTCTACAACCATGTACTAATAAAACTTGAATATTTCTTCTTTCTTCAGAACGATCAGAGCCTTTTCGGTGGAGTCCTAAAATTTGGTTTCACTTCTTGTTGGGGTGGAGGAACCTGGAGCAACATAGAACCAATTAAAAGGTGTTGCATCAAAGTACATTGGCCCAAGTACTTCTTCCGTATAGCACTCTGAGCTTCAACAATTGATTTAGCACTAATGTCTACATCATCCCCTCCCTCTTGAAGCAAAACCATCCTCGGTTTCATTGTAGCTTTGGGGACCTTACAGACATCACTTTTGATAGCACTAGTGAACATCGGCTATAACACATGTCGCCTTCCGGAGTCCCAAAAAGAATAAGTGTTAGACCTTCCTTCATGTGTAGCACGATGATCATATTGCCATGGCCTCCCCAATAATAAGTGGCATGCATCCATTGGCAAAACATCACAAATAACTGTATCGATGTAGTCACCAACCATAAAATTGACACGCACCTTGTGAGTCACTTTCAATTTTCCCGACTGATATAACCATTCGACGCGGTGGGGTTGTGGATGCTTCCAGGCAGGCAAACCTAAAGCATGCACCAAGTCCTTGCTGACCGCGTTAGTGTAGCTTCCACCATCGATGATCATCTTACAATTAGTGTTGTTGATTTTGCACAGAGTTTGAAAAATATTCCAAAGCTGCCCCTTATCCTCAATGCGATCTTCTTGTACTCGCTGCACCATCAAAGACGGATATGATTCAGCAGCTTCAAAACTCGCTACCACATTTTCAACATCTTCAAATTTTTCACTAGAAGTGTCAGAAACTGCCTCTTCCTCACTTGTGGATGCATAACCATCTCTTGTGAGCAACACTCTTTTCTCGTTAGGACATTCACGCCTCATATGTCCCCGACCTCCACACTTGAAGCACTCTATTTCACTAGTGCGTGCAGTGGACTGTGCACTCGCATCAACTCTAGATGCCTCAATTTTTGGAACATCCTTCTGCACTAATCCATTAGATCGATTTGATGACCCCATCTTGGAACTAGTGCCACCTTCATTAGAATTTTGTTGAGGACGCTGCCATGAGTTGGAAGTGGTGCTGTGATAAGCATTGGTTTGGTGTCGCTAAATTTGCTACTCTGCACGCATAGCTTGATGCACAAGATCTTGTATGTTATAATAAACCACCATCTCTACACGATCCTGCACCTCTATGTTCAACCCATTAAAGAAATGCGCCATGGTCGCCTCTGGATCCTCCATTGTTCCTGTATGTATCATAAGCAATTCCATCTCCTTGTAATATTCATCAACAGTCATACTCTTTTATAGTGCTCAGGAACAAAACTACGTCTCATGAATTCTTTCATCCCTCGCCAAGTCGTCGGGCGATGTCTTGAACGACAAATTTGATTCCACCAAATTAGCGCGTAACCGGTGAACTCAATTCCAGCAAGCTGAACTTTCTTCTCTTCGCTATAATGATGAGCGTCAAAAATTTGATCAACATGCATCTCCCACTCCAAATAACCTTTTGGTTCGCACTTGCCGGAGAACGATGGAATTGAAATTCCATCATCCAAAGGAACACGCACAGCTTGACCCAAAAGGTCATGCGCTCCGCCACGAGCGGCAACTTCAGGACAGGGCTCAAAGTGTCGCGGTTGTGGCGCTAACCCCGCCTCATGATCAACACCGTCATCAAGGCCATCATCTCCAGCATGTGGTTGTGCCGCCAAACGGCGATCATGTACGATGGCATGTCCGCCGCGAGCCGCTGGTGCATAACGCAGGGGAGCAACCGGAGCAGCCTGTGGTGGTGAAGAATTAGTCGTCGGCGTATTGATGGTGTCCGCCAAAGCGTCGAACCGGGCAATCAGAATATCAATCCTCATGCCAAGCTTCTCCTCGAGCACGTCATGGCATTGCTTGACGTAATTGCACGTGTGGTCAAAACCATCCCGGATATTTTGAGGAATATCATCCGCGTACACTGGACGTACAATTTCCTCAGAATCAGCAGCAGCCTCGCCATCCTTGTTGACCGAGGTTGACATCATGATCAACGCAGCACCGTGAACAACCTTAGCTCTGAATACCAATTGATATTGACTCGACTGGATGACGAGTCGTTCGTCGGCCCGACCTTTCACGATGCTAACAGAGAAAACAAAAACTTTCGATTAAGCAAAGATACAAGATCGTAAGATCGAAACTTGCGTCGAGTAGATTGGATCGACTCCACGCACAGCAGCAACAAAATCCCACGGATTAGCAACGAAGATATTTGGTGTCCTTCAACATAGGATGTTTTCTCTGGTTTTATTCCACTCACGATCAAAAGCAAATCTCACGATCACTAAAAAAACTCCTCCCGTACATGGCTGAAACGTGCCCGTTATATAAGCACGCGAAACCGACGTACATGCTATCTTTACTCACACGGACTCTATCTCCTATTTAAACTAAGCAAGATTTTAACTAATTAAATATTCGGCACCGTTGATCACGTTGGATCCTACCTAGACTCAGATTGCTCACATAACTAGTAGCCGACTCAAAAAGAATGTATGAAAATAAAGACCATGCATACAACCTTTGGACTCTACAACCATGTACTAATAAAACTTGAATATTTCTTCTTTCCTCGGAACGATCAGTGCCTTTTTGGTGGAGTCCTAAAATTTGGTTTCACTTCTTGTTGGGGTGGAGGAACCTGGAGCAACATAGAACCAATTAAAAGGTGTTGCATCGAAGTACATTGGCCCATGTTCTTCTTCCGTATAGCACTCTGAACTTCAACAATTGATTTAGCACTAACGGCTACATCAGTTTGTCTGCGAGGTTGAGGTAAATAAGGACTTTCATCCTGGTAACTTTGAGAAGATTGGGATAAAGATTTAATGTAGTTGCTTAACAACCACATAATCTGGTGAGAAACTAGATTAAGATGATGCACTCAAATGGTGATTCCATTTGGGCTGAAATTTGGCAAGGCTTAGGGATTTGGACATATAGAGATTTTGTAAATTTTTTATAACAATTAGACAGTCCAAATTGGTACTTCCTTTACAAGCATCCTCTCTGTCCAGAAACTTAGGAAAATTCCTGAGGAAAAATGGCTACATAAAATGTGCCCAAAATTGGTGGAGGTAGGTTATATGGGTGGGTGAAGGTCCTGGAATATTTTTAGCCATAATTGAGCAAGACAAAATATACTTGCTTCACAAACTGAAAATTTGGACAGAAACAAATATTTGAAGGTGTGATCACATGGTTGATTGGATGGAGCTGAAATTTTGAGGATTGGGATAAAATGATCACAAGAAGAGGCATGCAAAATTTCAACTCATTTGGATGCCCCTAGCTAGTACTTCCTTCACAATGGCTTATGTTTGAAAAAAACTTTGAAAAATCACTAAGGAAGATTGGCTAGGCAAATAAAGTTGAATTTTGGCAGGTGGCAATTATTTTGACAGGAAAATATTTCCAAGGAGATTGGGGTCAATTGGGCAAAGATAAATAGCACTTGCTTCACAAAGTGCCATTTAGAGCAGAATAGGAAAAGGAATACTGGAGGATTATTTTTGAACATGGCAAGGAAAAGTTTTGCCATATTCGATGAAGATATGACCCAAACAATTTATTAGAATTATTTGGGAATTTTAGGAGTGACAGAAATATAGGTTGCTTCACAACCTAGGGTAGACAGGTTTATTCCTTTAATAGAAAAAGGAATATTCCCTAGAAAAAGATTTTAGGGTTTGATCAGGCAGTGGAGTGACATGATCTTGGCAAGGTTTTGAGAAAGATGAGCCACATGGCAGAGGAAATGAAGATGATTTCCCAGGTGACAAGGCCAAAGAACCACTCCAAAAAAAATAGAGCAAAAACCAATAAATCAAAAAGAAAAAAGGGCCAAAAACCAGGCTGTTACATGGCCTCCCGAGGACCCCTCTATCCAGGACTCCCTTAGTAGTCCTTGAACCTGACTTCAATGACGATGAGTTCGTCTTCCGTATTTTCTTCGGTGTTGTAAGGTGGGTTCCTTCTTCCGAATATATCTTCTGCAAAAAGTGTATTGTGTTCGGCTCTGCAAGGTTAGTACAACCCTTAGCCTCGAAGGCAAGGCTTTTAAAGGAAAATGAATAGTGTGTCTTTACTAACAACTTTTTGGTGAAGCGTCGCGTCCAACCCACTAACACATCGAACCGTTTTATTCGGCCTTGGTTTCGCATTTCGAGGTAAATCCTCATTGACACGTCCCATCAGAATAGAGATCGTGCCTGCTTTTAGTGGGATCCTTATCAATACGATGTGAGCACCCACGCCGCGCATTACGCACGACCGCTTTGGGAACCGGCGAGGTTTATGGCTAAAGTGGGGGGATGCTACGTATTCACAGCGTTATAAAAGGATATTTATCCCTTTCATTAGCCCCCCCCCCCCGCCTTCCTCAATCTCGAGCTCTCCAATCTCCCTTGCACCCGTATTCTCATCTCCTACGCCCACCGCTCCTCGTTCCTCAACCACTACTCCCCTTCCCAGCAATGGTTGGATCCGGTGCCACGGGCAAGTGGGAAGCTTCCACGGTCACAGAAAAGACCGTGGAGGATCTACGAAGCGCGGGCTATCTCGCCGCCACTATCGCGCACCGAGTCCCTGCCAAGGGTCAGGTGATACCCGTCCCTGAGGCGGGTGAGAGGGTAGTGTTCACTTCCCATTTTGATACAGGGCTAGAGTTTCCACTCCACCCCTTTGTTCGGGTTATTTTTTTCTTCTACGGGCTAGATTTCTATGATCTAGCCCCGAACTCAATCCTTCACATGTCTGCTTTTATAGTGGTGTGTTAAGCTTTCCTCCGCATCCCTCCACACTTCGGCCTATGGCTCAAAACCTTCAACATGAAGCCGAAGGTGGTGGATGGACAGCACGCGGAGTGCGGGGGCGCCATGATTAGCAAGCTCCCGAATGCAACTTGGCCCAAGGGCTCATTCGTGGAGATGAATAAGGTCTGGCAGCAGGAGTGGTTCTACATCACCGAACTCCGCGACACCAAATGGGCGGCGGAGCCTGCTTTCACATCCGGACCCCCAGAGAGGCTGACCTCTTGGACCAAAAAGGGTCTAGACTGGGGGTCTACAACTGAAGTGACGACCTCTGTGAGTCGTGTGTCCGGCATGATCTCCAAGGGGCACCTTCTCTCCTCCGTGGTCCAGGTGATACTGACCCGGCTTGTTCTCCCTTGCAAAGCCGGGACTCCTACCTATGGGAGTTCGATCCGGCAGGAGACAAGCCACTGAAGCATCTCTTCGACTTTACGCACAAGGAGGTCTCGAAGCATCTCTTGAAGAGCCAGAAGGAGTGGCCGGCAGAAACCAAAGACGCGGGTTTTAGCACCGCGCTCTCCGCCCCAGAGGTAATAGAAAACTTTGCCGAACATATATTTATTCCCTTATTTAATGGTAATAGGAATTGGAGTTTTTGCGTGATATACAGGGCTGGACGAAGAAGGCTACCCGGATTAAGAGTTCGGTGCCTCTGCCCGAAGACCCAACATTACCTCTACTGACGGCGATGCCGGTCTCGGCGCCGTACAAGGCGCCGACCAAGAAGCCCAAGAAGATGAAGGGCAAGGGGGCCGGAGATAGCCCTCGTCCTGCGGACAGGAAGTCCGAGGAAATCAACATCCTCTCCTCCGATGATGTGGAGGAATATGATGAGGAGGAAGAAGAAGAAGAAGAAGAAGAAGAGCCCCCTACGCAAGGCAGGGGAAGAAGAAGGGGGGCCGTTGCTGACGCGAGCATGGCCGCGCCCCAGAGGAAACTGAACCTCATAGCTAGTTCAGATTCGTCCGAACATAGCTTCGTGGTGAAGCCCAGGGTGAAACCCCTGCCCGAATCATAAGTTTGTCTGGATTGACTGCTGCACCTTTGTTCATTTAGTATTTTTGATGCTTTACTTAGCATTTTTCTCCTGCTGACCTACAGCCGTCCCGGAGGACACCCCGACGCCTCCCTATCGGAGGGGAACGCTCTGGCGCCTGGAGAGATGGAGAGTGACCCGCCAGCCGGGCTTCATCGCCTGTGATTGGCGGGGACACCGAAGTGTTGTCCCAGCGAGTATCCTCTGCCCTAGGAGACGAGGACGGGGCAGGCGACAAGGCGGCCGGGGATAATACCTCGGCGGCCGCTGACCATGGGGAGACCGTCCCCATGGAGACCGAAGACATGGGGCCCAAACAATCTGGGGCCCCACCGAATACTATCCCGGAGCCTAGTGCGGCTCCGGGGTCTGAAGACCCGACTCCTCAAGCGGAGGAGGATATGGTGGCGCCCGGAGTTAATCTGGAAGCGCCGGACCCCATGGAGGGAGCACTGCAAAGTGCTCTCATCATTGGAGAACACCGCACCGTGATGGGTGCAGTGATGAAGAAGATTCAGTCTGTCAAGGGCGGACTGAATGAAGCTTTTAACAGCCTGTTAACAGGCTTTGAAATAAGCAATGTAATGTTTTATAGAACTTTATCTATGTTTAATGCTTATACATAACCAGTAGCCCCTGATGCTTTGTGTGATTTTGAAAAGAATTGGACGAAGTATCCATAGTATAGCATACTCACAGAGCTGATGTTGTAGGGTGGAACCCTAGGTGGAGATCTTTCACGAATTGGAGGGGAATCCCCAAGAACAAGAGGAGCACAAAGGGAAGAACACAAGAGAAACACTCAAGAACAAGCCCAAATCACACATCCACTAGAGTCACAAACACATGAGATCCACAAGGTACACGAACAATCAAAGGGAAATAAGATACATGGTAGAGTTCATCCCAATCCTATGAGGAGAGATGTCTTGATAATCCACAAGGATTCTTCTCCCTTGGGAGGTCTTGCATCCACTAGGGATCTTCTCCAAGGTGGAGGTCTTGGCCTCCAATGGAGTAGTCTCACTCTCTCAAGAGGAGAAGGTAGGAGCAAAGCTCACATACAAATGAGCTATCATATTTGCTAAACCTAGCAAGGAGGTGGAGGTTGTCTATTTATAGTCTTAGCCACGAAGGGGTAAGTGGCGAGGGATACAAGGCCAAAGGCCGACGGTTGCACACAGGCAGGACGGTAGTACCGGAACCTCGGGCGGTAGTACCGCTTGGGAGCGATAGTACCGCTTGTAAGCGGTAGTACCGCCCGTTCCAGACTAGACAGACCATTCTTCTTCCGTCTTCGCTTCCACGCTTCCCTCGCAAATGGTGTAGGCGTTCCTTGGCGCTTGCGCTCCTCCTCGTCGTCCTTGAAGCTCCGACAACACCTATGCATGCACACGAGTGGAGTGTCAAGTAGTATACCATCCTCGAAGGGGTCAAGTGAACACGTGTAAAGGAGAAGATTCACCTTGATGTATGAGAAGTAGATGGCGCACGTGTCACTTGCCACATGGGCTCTTGACATGGTGATGTCCGTAGGATGCTCCGCATCATCCCCTCCCCCTTGGGAAAGATCCGACCTCGGATCGAGAACCAAATCACCATGGGAAAGAGATGGCGTCGTCATGTAGAAGTGGATGATCACCAAGTACTCATCATCTTGAAGCTCAAAGTTGTCTCTCTCCAATGTCGCACCGTCTAGTGATTCCTTCAAAAGGAGCAAGAACAACAAGCACTTGGAAAAACAAATGTGGTTAGCATTAGTGCAAAACCAAGCATTCAATAGGTGATTCACCCAACAAGTGTTGTGATCAAGCATAGCATAGGGTGTGACAAAGGGTTGTGGCCTGGCATTTAAGCACATTAATTGAGCACAATCAAGGTCATCACGGAAACAAGCATGTAAATGTGAGGTAGAGATGCACATATGTGTGACAAGAGAATAAACATCTACCTCAAAGTCATAGCAAGCATGCAGAAAGCACTCAATGAAAGGTCTATGGTAGGCATACGAATCATTCACAACACCAAAGAAAATGAAGTGTCTAAAAACAAGGGTCAAGTGCAAGACAATCCGAGCATAATGTGCATAGGGTGTAGTGAAAATCGAGTGGCACTCAACACAATAGAAGTAGCAATTGTTCAACATGTGCGAGGCAATCAAGTCAATCATGTGAAAAGCAATGGGACATGGCATATGTGAAGAGATGATATTGTTGCAACCAAGCATATGATAGGGACAAGTAATCCACAAGTCGGATGCAACACACAAGGCATATATATCATGAAGCATGGCAATGTGGCAATGGCAAGTCGAAGAAAGATCTCTAGCATGGGTGCAAAGAGTCATGGTGCATGCAACACAACTAGTATGATCCACAATGTTCATGCGCATGGATTGTGGTTTCTCGAAAGAGAAGGATATCACCTCGAAAGTGTGTCCTTGTGCATCCTTCACAATGCCGAAGCACAAGCAAGTGCGATGTAGAAGCGTCGTGGTAGAAAGTGGTGCTCTCTCAAGAGCTCGAATGGTCAACTCACGTGAAGTGGAAGTCGACACGAAGTCCAAGTAGCCTACACATGCACACAACAAAACAAAGAATGTATGCGCATGGTAGATAAACACATCATCCATCATGATGGTTCTCTTCTCTTGCACATAACCATTAGGAGCAAAAGTGCATGAATAATATGATGCAACAATGGTTATATTCATGGCACTAGGCATATGGTGCAAAGAGGCAAGACAAGCATGCTCCAGAAGAATTATGTCAAAATCTCCAAATAAATGCGAGAATGCTATGGGGGTAATCTCATTGGCAAGACTAAAATCGTGGTTGTGCTCAATGCATGGACAATCATATAGCATGAGAGAGGCAACATGTGGAGACATATGACAACAAGCAATATCAATCATGTGCAAAGCATGGCAATGGTTGACATCAACCGCATGAAAGGAGCATGTATGAATCATGGGTGATGCACTACATGAAGCAAGCATGGTGATCAAGTTGTGCAAACTAGTGGAGCAAAGATGCAACACACTAGGAGAAGGCATGGTATCATGTCATGTGAGCAAATAGTGGGTATAGGTAACACACATGACATATCACAAGCACGAAAACAAAGCAAGATCAAAGCATCATAATAGGCATGGGGTACAAAGGCATCATGGCAAGAACAAGAAATATCTCCACCAAGCTTTTAAATACACATACAAGTATGAGAATCAATCATCATGTGTAATGCAAAGCATGGGTCACAAATGCATGGAAAAGGCATAGGAATGATCATATCATGCAAAGTGAACATGGCAAGATGGGTGTAAGAGATATAATGGACAATAACCCATAACCATGTGAGGGCCATGAAGAAGGAATGCGCGAAGTCCTTGCGCAAAGGGAGCGGTTGGAAGGATAACACATGTAGTCCCAAGTCGTCGTTGCTCTCTAGAGCTCGTTTCGTCAACTCGTGCTCTTGCGAGGTTGACGAGTAAGAATGGGTACCTACACAAAAGAGACACAAGCCAAAGAAAGTGTGTGCGTGGTAAATGTACACATCATCCATCATGATGTGTATGTGTAAGTGTTGGTTAGCACAAAATAGCCAATGCTCAAAGAAATGAGATGCGTGATATAGAAACATGTCATCCATCATGAATGAATAGTTGTTCTGTATAACACGATGGGGATGCAAATTGAGCATACAATTATATGGCACATGAATAGCATTTTCATTCATGGGGAACATATTGTGCAAATGATTATGAGAATCATGCAATGGGTGGGATGGCTCAAAATCTCCTAAAATGTATGAGGAAACTATGGGGGTCTCCTCATGAGCAATATGTGAAACATCATATAGAGAAAATTGACAACATCCAAAACAATGCATATTTGGAACAATGTGTTCATGGCATGGCATAAGAGATGAATTGCGCAAATCATGTAAAGGGAGCATGGCAATATCATCACAAGAGAAACACAAGCCAATGACCATCATCTTGTCATCTATGCCACAAGTGCAAATAGGATTTACTTTAATGGGGCATGCATAGCTACTATGTTGAGATTGAAATGATACAATATGTGAGATCTCACTCATAGCATATGACAAGCTCAAAGGATTATCAAACATGATGTGACCAAAAGAATTTTCACATGATATCCTATGGAGCATAGCATCACAACTAGGCAACTCAACATGCTCATCATCATATTCATCGTAGATAGGTGGCATGTCTAAGCATGGATAAGACCTAGTATGTGGTGAATCCATAAGGTGATCATCATCATGGGAGCAATCAATGTCAAGGGAGTCCACTAGTGGGACAAGAGAAGCACCATCACCTATGTTACCTTGTTCATTCCACTCAAGTGTAGGTGAGGTGGGAAAGACCAAATGGTGGTCATCATCTTCGTCTTGATGGAACCATGTGGAGGGTGCATCATATTCCACCATGGCTATCGTCTTGTCCATAGGAAGGGCGAAGTCGTCGAGGATCGGCGCATCATCAAATGTGGGACCTAGCACAAAATGAGAAGACACAATAGAGGTAGAGGTCAAGTCGTTAGTGTAGGAAGTGGCCTCACATGCCATATCAACCATCTCACTCTCTCTATATGGTGGCTCACGCACTCCCTCAAAATAGGTGCACTCAATGTCGCATATGGTGGAGTCACTCATCTCACTCAAGTGGTGGGGGTTGTGGCTCTCCTCACATGGAAATTGGGGCAACTCGTCATATATGGGGCTGGTGGTGAAATCACTCTCACTCTCAATATGGTGGCAAAAGTCACTCAAGTCATCATATGTCGCCGTGGTCGAAGGGAAAATCCCATGCTCAACCATCTCGTAATCGTCATCGTGGATGAAGGCCGAAGATGGCACATCATCACTCTCACCTCCAAAGATGGAAGCAATATCCTCGCTCGCCACCTTGTCACTCGCCTCCAAAGCTTGGTCTTCGAATGGCTCCGTAGTCGTAGTCGGCGCCGTACCATCTTGAAAAAGAGTCGAAGTAGACTCGGCATCATCAATGCCACAAAGAGGGATGGCGGTGGAGTCAAACTTGGGAGCATCATCTTGGAGCTCATTGGGCTTGGACATCACGGTGGTACTAGCCTCATGCTCGCCATCTTGGGGTTTGGTCTTCGAGAAGTGTGCTTGCGGTGGAGAAGTCTTGGCCTTCATGAGTTCTTGTTCCGCCTTGAGAGCACCAATGTAGTTGTCGTCGAGGGACTTGTAGTTCTCGAGGAAGATAGTCTTGGAGATGTCGTTGTCCAATCCCATCATGAAGTAAAACTTCATCCAAATGGGGTCGTCCACGCCGGCATGTCGCAAGGCCTTCTTCATCTCCTTGAAGTACGCGTCGATGGACTTGGATCCTTGTATGGTGTTCTCCAATTGGCGAAGAAGATGTTCCGTGTAAGTAGGAGGCACGAACTCTCGCCGCATAGCTCTCTTCGTCTTGGGCCAATTCACATTGATGCTCGTCGAAGTTGTGTGAAGCCACCATGTTGACGCATTGTCGTGGAAGTTTCTTGTGGCGCACTTCACTTGATCTTCGTAGGGAACTTGATGTAGCTTGAGGTAGTCGTCCATCTTGCGCTCCCACTCGAGATACTTCTCGAGGTCTTGAGTCCCATAGAAAGGAATCGCGTGGTCGTTGTCGAGGTCGTAGTAGCTCATGGAAGTCGCGGACTTGAGCTTGGGAAGTTTCTCTTGAGGTGCGGGTCGACGAAGATGCCGCAAGTCCGAAGGCGAAGATGCCTTGAAGCCACTTGGCGAAGATGCCAAGGTAGATGGTGAAGTCGTTGAGCGGTTGTTGATGTTGAGCTCGTGACCTTCACGTTCTTGTCGGTGATGGTGTCGATGCCGATGTGATCTAGTCATGGCACCGAACTCATCGTTGTTGTTGTAGACCGAAGTAGACGTGCTTTGCCTATCCATCACAAGACTCGAGTAGAGGGTGAGTAGGAAATGAGATAAACAATACCAAGGTACCGTTTCCCAAAGTTGAGGATGTATCCCGTTTCACTCAAAGTGAAATGAAAGAATAGTGGAATTGGTACCGAACTTGTTCACTCACACCTACAAATTAAAGCTTATGGTGGAGCTCGGTGAGGATAGTGGCACAAAAATTTGATGCAAAAAGTTAGCAAAGTCAATAATGTTGGAAAAGATTCACAAATTCGCAAGTGAAACAAGTAGACCAATAGCAAAATGTGGCACACGGAAACACACACACGGATAGATACATGGGGTCGTGCAACCAAGGAATGAGCACAAAATGTGGAATCCACGGAAAACGCTCGTGTTGCACAACTCAAGAGAGACGCTAGCATGATTGCTCAATAGGTGGATACGACACTTGTGCACGACCTATAAGATGCAAAATGTATGAGCCTTCTATCCCAAGTATGCTATGTGTATGATGTTCCCGATGTTCTTCTCAAGATGATCCAAGATGATCGGATATGACAATCTTAAGTGCAAAGTGGTATGATGCTATGGCTCTTGCTTACAAGCTTCTTTGTCTTTCTCTTTTTGCTTAAAAGCTTATTCTCTTTTTTTTGAAATGGCCACTATGCGAAATGCACAAACCAAGATAGCAATTGTGTATATGCGGGAACAATCCTGTGACACAAGGGATGATATGATGATACCAAGATGATATGGTATGTATACAATGGAAGGGCGGATCGATGATTACTAATGTGCACAGGTAACGTTGCCGGCAATACTCAAATGGCTAGTCTCAATGGGCAAGTGACGCAAAATGGGCTAGGGGTTAACAATGCAATTGCAAGGAGAATATACAACGGTGTCGTCGAGGTTACCGTCCGATGATGATGATGAGAGGCGGTGTTGTCGATGGCGACCCGTTCCTAATTAGCCGAAACACCTTAGGAAACGGAAAAACCACAACTCAAAATCTCAAAGGCCAAAGTCAAATGGTGGTAGCGGAAAGCAGTGGTGATGGTGTCGAAGATGACAATGCGGAAGTGGTGGTGGTGGTTGATGAAGAAGCACTCGTCCCTAAGTAGCCGAAACACCTTAGGAGACTCAAGTCACAACTCAAACAACCACAAATGCTAAGGGAAACAAAATGGTTAGGTTGAGGAAAGGTATGGTGGCTATGGTGGAGGGCCTAGGCAAACATGCCAAATTTTACAAAATTTGATGGAGTCAAATGATGATGGTAGTATTTTTGTTGTATGGGGGATGTCAAGAGCTTCAAAACGAGCTAAAGAACGTCAAAATCGGACTCCGGATGAATTAGTTATGGTCAAAACGGTGAAACTCGGAAGGCTGAAAATGTGCAGGGCAGTAGTACCACTTTGGGTGGGCGGAAGTAAAAAATTAGTACCGCTTGTAGGGCGGTAGTACCGCTTGGATGGGCGGTAGTACCGCTGGTGTCGGGAAAAATTCGCAGATTGGGATCGGGGCGAATTTGGGGCGGAAATGGATGATTTCGGGGGCGAAATTGGATAGATTTCGTGGATGGAAAGTGGTGAAACTTGGGGAGATGCTAGATCCACTCGAAACCAAGCAAATCCATGGATCAAATCCAACAAAACATCATCAAACCAACAAATCACAAAAAAAATTGGGGCTATTTTTGGTGGGGATTTTCAAAATTGGGCAAGAACACAATAAAATTAGGCTAGAAAACAAGAAGGGGGGCTCCAATTTCGTGAGAAACCATAGCTCTAGATACCATGATGTTGTAGGGTGGAACCCTAGGTGGAGATCTTTCACGAATTGGAGGGGAATCCCCAAGAACAAGAGGAGCACAAAGGGAAGAACACAAGAGAAACACTCAAGAACAAGCCCAAATCACACATCCACTAGAGTCACAAACACATGAGATCCACAAGGTACACGAACAATCAAAGGGAAATAAGATACATGGTAGAGTTCATCCCAATCGTATGAGGAGAGAGGTCTTGATAATCCACAAGGATTCTTCTCCCTTGGGAGGTCTTGCATCCACTAGGGATCTTCTCCGAGGTGGAGGTCTTGGCCTCCAATGGAGTAGTCTCACTCTCTCCAGAGGAGAAGGTAGGAGCAAAGCTCACATACAAATGAGCTATCATATTTGCTAAACCTAGCAAGGAGGTGGAGGTGGTCTATTTATAGTCTTAGCCACGAAGGGGTAAGTGGCGAGGGATACAAGGCCAAAGGCCGACGGTTGCACACAGGCATGACGGTAGTACCGGAACCTCGGGCGGTAGTACCGCTTGGGAGCGGTAGTACCGCTTGTAAGCGGTAGTACCGCCCGTTCCAGACTGGACAGGCCATTCTTCTTCCGTCTTCGCTTCCACGCTTCCCTCGCGAATGGTGTAGGCGTTCCTTGGCGCTTGCGCTCCTCCTCGTCGTCCGTGAAGCTCCGACAACACCTATGCATGCACACGAGTGGAGTGTCAGGTAGTATACCATCCTCGAAGGGGTCAAGTGAACACGTGTAAAGGAGAAGATTCACCTTTATTTATGAGAAGTAGATGGCGCACGTGTCACTTGCCACATGGGCTCTTGACATGGTGATGTCCGTAGGATGCTCCGCATCAGCTGAACTGTTATGCAGGCTTCACTAGTTACGGGAACTGCACGAGACGCAGAGGTTGCCGAGCTAAACCGGAAGCTCATGTTGGCCAACGCGGACCTTGACCGCGTTAATTAGCGTTTGGATGAAACGCAAGGTATGCGGATTTTAGGATGTCGATAAGACTTAGTTAATTGAGTATGCTTATAAACTGTGATGTGATATTCTGTATTACACAGTTGGTGCCGCTGAGCTCGAGGCCCTTAAGGGCGAGGTTGCCAAGGCCAAGAAGGAGGCTGAGGCGAACAAGGTAGCCGCTGACAAAGCGGCTACCGATTTAGAGGACGAAAAGGATGAGTGCAAGAAGCACCAGGCTCGGGTGTCCAAAGTCGAGGTTGAGCTCAAAGATTCCATCCTTAAATATGAGGCATTGGAGAAGAAGACTTTGGAACAAGCGACCGAGCTATCTGCGGCAGTGAAGACTGCCCAGGATGCGCGAAAAGACTCACGCAGCGCCCATCAGGAAATCGAGCAGGCATGGCAGATAGCATCTGGTAAGACATTTCTCTTACAGAGCATCTTCGAAGGGCAGAAGTACATTGGGCTGACAAGGTTATGGAGTTCTCCAGGTGTGTTTTCTGATCTTCCGAGGAGTAGTGCTGGCGCCGCCATGTACTTCCGATCCTTGGAGGGGAACAACACGGAGAAGCTGTTTTGGTCGCAGTTCTATGCGCCAAAACATCCGGTGCCCCTCAGCGACCGGATGAAGAAGCTGGTCGAGCTGCACAACATGGCGGGCTCGGCCATGAAGGATTTAGTAGTCCGGCTATGGCCCGCTGAGCCAATCCCAAGTAGCTACTTCAGATTAGTGAAGCAACACGTTGAGGCGAGTCTGCGGGTCGACGCATTGACGCGTTCGGCTAGCATAGAAAGTGCTTGGATGGCCTTCGCTCGTGTCAAAGTGCACTGGGCGAAGATGAACGCACAGCATATAGCCACTGCTGGCCCGCCCGCACGCAAGGAGCACCGCAAGCCGGAGAAGTACTTCGAGGACGTCATCGATGGTGCCCGCCTTATAGAAGGCCAGTGTTCGAAGGATGTTATCTTCGAGTGATTGTATCCGGATGTAAAGACTATGCTTATGAATCCAATGTATATAACTTTTGCGCTATGTATGATATCAGCATCTTTTACCTCTTGTTTGACTGTTTATTTAAATTTGTAAGTTTCCGGTCGTCGGCTTCAGCCCCCATGTACATAGTACTGGGGTGTTCGGTCATATGCATATACACTCTTTATCCAACATCTTGGTCCGTGTAGAAGGTGTATGCGGAGCGAACCAGGCAATCATATTATGCGTCGTTATTGCTTTCACTTAGTCGTAGGAGCTTCACATGTGGGGCTAGGTACTAGCCCCTGGTGCAGATATGATATTCCTCTACTTAAGGCATCCAATTGCACCTGGCTGGGCAAAAAACCAACCCTTCGTATAACACGGGGTAGATCTCTATCGATCATATTATAAAACTAAGTCACCGGATTGCGGACCAGGTTCTCGCCTATCATGATGGTCAGTTTTCGGCTTTTTCTACTGAGGTACTTGACCGGACGAGCGAGAAGTACAATCGCAGTAGTTCTCCCTTTACACCCTCGCCGAACAATCGGGAACGTAGGGATAAGCACATGAGCCGGGCAACCCAACTATTGACCCAAGACGTGATTCGGAACTGATGCATATAACGCAAACATCCAGGACGCCGAACACTCCCTATAGGTGTTCGGTCTTTTTAACATATATCGGGCTAAATACAGCCCCTGGTATCTAGACCCTTATTGACAAGGCTCATATGGCAATCTGATGTGGGAAGAGAACATTTATGATGAGTGAATAAAACTCTAAACGTAATGCGAATCAAGCTGCTCTATTAATATCCCTTTATGGCACGGCGAGCCGCAAACTTACAAACAATGCCGAAAACCTTTTTGGACATTTTACATGCCAAAAAGGTATATAACAAGAAAGAGAAAAAAGGTTTACACAGGGTCTTAATCTAAAAAGAAACCTTAGTGTGGGTCCCTGCTGCACGTCTGCGCCGTTTCCTCCTCTGTAATGTGTCCTTGAAGGGGTGAGAGTATGATGGCCGCTTGTAAAAAAAAGAAGAAAAACCTGGAAAAGAAAAAGAAATCCAGTGTGGCCATAACAAGTCTGGTTCGCTTAATGAACCTAAAGAATATGAGTTTAGAGTGCGAATATGGTCTAGCCGAACTATGGACTATATGCAGGCGCCCCCAGTCATCGCCCAAGGAATTTCTAAGGCATAATTATGTACTCGAGGCACATGTGCTTCTACCTTGTGGGGTAGTCCACGGTGGCGTAGCTGTCAATCCTGCTCAGGTTCATCTGAGCTGCCGCACTGAGGCGTATGCAGACACGTTTAGTTATGTCCGCTATTGGTAAATTAACCGGCTTGAATAGGCCATTTTGGACTTCGGCTGCTAAGGCCATAGTGTCTTCCTCCGTATGGAGGGAGCGCTCCATATTTCCATTGACCGTGATGATGCCACGTGGTCCGGGCATTTTAAGCTTTAAATTGGCATAATGCATGACAGCATCAAAGCGGGCGAAAGCCGTTCTTCCGAGTAGTGCATGATAGCCACTTTAGAACGGAGCTATGTCGAAGATCAACTCTTCGCTTCGAAAGTTATCAGGAGAGCCGAATACGACTTCCAATGTTATAAAGCCCGTGTAGCGGGCTTCTACGCCTGGTATCACTCCTTTAAAGGTTGTGCTGCTCGGCTTGATTCTTGATGGGTTGATCCCCATCTTGCGGACAGTGTCCTGATATATCAGATTGAGACTACTGCCGCCGTCCATGAGGACTCGGGTTAGATGGTATCCATCGATTATTGGGTCGAGCACTAGGGCAGCCGAACCCCCATGACGAATACTAGTCGGATGATCCCTGCGATTGAAAGTGATCGGACAGGCTGACCATGGGTTGAAGTTGGGGGCGACAGGCTCAACGGCGTAGACATCTCGGAGTGCGCGCTTGCGCTCCCTCTTTGGGATATGAGTGGCATATATCATGTTCACTGTTTTGACCTCCGGTGGAAATTTCTTCTGTCCCCCTATATTCGGCTGGCGAGACTCATCCTCATCTTAGATTTGAAGCTCCTTCCCCTTATGTTCGGCATTGAGCTTGCCAGCCTGCTTGAAGACCCAAAAGTTATGGTTGGTGTGGTTGGCAGGTTTCTCTGGGATGCCATGGACTTGGCAGGGCCTATCTAATATTTTGTCTAGACTGGATGGACCATCTCTGTTGCCTTTAAATGGCTTCTTCCGTTGACCGGGTCTAGAGCCACTGAATCCGGCATTTACCGTTGTATCATCTGGGCTTCTAGAATTGTTTCAACGTTTGTTTTTGTTACGTCGTGGCTTTCCATTACCGTCCCAGACTTCAGATGTTCCAGGGTCACTGGTACAGCTACGAGCTAACCAGCTATCCTCACCCACGCAAAAGCGAGTCATGAGTGTAGTTAGGGCTGCCATTGTCCTCGGCTTTTCCTGTCCAAGGTGTCTGGCTAGCCATTCGTCCCGGATACTGTGCTTGAATGCCGCTAAGGATTCAGCGTCTGGACAGTCGATGATTTGGTTCTTGTTAGTGAGAAACTGATTCCAAAGCTTGCGGGCTGACTCCCCAGGTTGTTGGATGATGTGACTTAGATCGTCAGCGTCCGGGGGCCGGACATAAGTCCCTTGAAAATTGGCCCGAAAAGCATCCTCAAGTTCTTCCCAACTCCCAATGGAGTTCTCTAGAGGCTATTTAGCCAGTACTGAGTTGGTCCTTTCAGCTTGAGGGGTAAATATTTAATGGCGTGGAGATCATCTCCTCGAGCCATGTGGATGTGAAGAATAAAGTCTTCTATCCAGACGGTAGGATCCGTCATTCCATCATACGCTTCGATGTTCACGAGTTTAAACCCTTCTGGAAAATCTTGATCCAGTACCTCATCGGCGAAGCACAGAGAGTGTGCGACTCCTCTGTATTTTGCTATATCATGGCATATGTCCGATGGTTGTGATGTTCGGTATTGACCCCGAACTGGTATGTCACCGGCGCGATTGGCTTGATAGCCGCCGCCCCGTGCGGGAGCCCGGTCCCTAGGTCCATTGATAGACCTAGTCTTGCTAGCTTTTTTGTACAGGTCCTCACGCAGATCGTGTTTTCGGACTTGAGCGCACCCTCCTTACCTTTACGGGGTGGTGGTGCGGGCTTGGGTACGCCATTGCTAGCAACTCTGTCCCGTCCGCGAGGTGGTCGGTCCGGCTTGTCGGCGGTGTTATTCTTCGGCAGGACGGGCGAAGCGGCCTTGTCGTCGAATTTAGGCAGCAATTTACGCTTGGTATAGCCTTTGGTTTGGTCGTTATAGCCATGTTTCTGTTCAGCGTCGAGCACCTCGTTCCATCTATCGTTGAGTGTGTCATGTGCAGCTAGAAGCTATCTCTACTATTTTTTCAGGATCCTTGCGGTGGCAATAAGCCGCCGATGGAAGCATTTTTGTTCAGAGGGTTCTTCTGGGACGATATATTCATCATCATCCAGGCTAACCTCTTCTTCGGAGACCGGTTCGTAGTCATCGTCTTCGGCATCGCTGTCATCGGACAGCGGCTTTGGACTTTGTTCGCCGTCCTCTCGCTCTTCATGCTCCATCGTTAGGTCTGCGGGGTCTTCGGCTTGTTCCCGTGTGTCACCGTCGTTAGTAACGGTGTTGCTATTTCTTCCTTTACGAGATTTAGTTCGGCATTTTGGACGCCGACGTTTGGGAGGTTCTTCGACGGGCTTGTCCTCTATGGGATTGTTTTCGCCATCGCCCTCCGCCTCTTCAGGTGTATCCACCATGTACACGTCACATGAAGACGTAGCTGTCCACCGCCCGGTTACAGGCCGGTTTTGATCTGGATCCGCTTCAGCTTCGAGGTCCATCCCTTCGAAGTCTTCGGAAGCATAGTCAAGTAGATCAGTTAGATCTTCAACCGTGGCTACCAAGTGGTTGGTTGGTGTGGAGAAAAATTCTCCATCAGCCTCCAGTTCAAACCGGATACAATGCGGCTGTGTGTCCCCATATAGGGAGAGGGATTTTAACAACCTCAGCATGTCGCCAAAGGGTGAGTGCTGGAAGATATCCACAGCACTGAATTCGGCAATAGGCGCCGGATCTGGCTTCAAGGGCGCAGATAAGCGTGATTCGAAATCCGAGGACGGAGTTAGATCCGGGGTTCCGATGACACAAACCTCGTCTAGAGTTAAATCTGTGTACGGCTCCAACGCCGTGGAGTCCGCGGCTTTCATGGCGGGGTTGAGCTTCCCGTCTTCGGGCGGCACGGTCTGTTTTGGATCTAGGGCCAGAACTGTTGTAGGTGCTATTTCCTGATCCGGAGATAGAGCTAGGTCATGTTCATCGTGAAGACAGAGAGAGGTTACCGCTGGCTCAAATCTGGCGAAGATCAAGTCTCCGCGGATATCAGCAACGTAGTTTAAACTTCCGAATCTGACTTGATGGCTAGGGGCGTAGCTCTCAATCTGCTCAAGATGGCCTTCAGTGTTGGCGCGTAGCGCGAAGCCGCCGAACACGAAGAGTTGTCCAGGAGGGAAGATTCCCTCGGTGTTGCCGTCGTTGTTGATGACGTGATCCATCAGTCCTTCCGTCAATGACATAGTGGAACTTTCAACGAAAGCACCAATGTCGGTGTCAAAACTGGTGGATCTCAGGTAGGGGGTCCCGAACTATGTGTCTGAGGATCGATGGTAACAGGAGGCAGGGGACACAATGTTTACCTAGGTTCAGGCCCTCTCAGTCGAGGTAATACCCTACCTCCTACTATATTAATATGGATGAATATGAATACAAGAGTTGATCTACCTCGAGATCGAATTGGCTAAACCCTAAAGGCTAGCCTATGAGGATTTGAGATTCTCCGTTAGCCTATACGGACTAAACCCTCCGGTTTATATACACACCGGAGGGGCCTGGGGTTTTTACATACCATCTTGCAGAGAAAGGAAAGATTACACCCGAACCTAAAACCTACCTTTACACGAATATAGGAGTCCTATCCGGATACGAGAGATGATCTTCGACTATGATCTTCATGGCCCACCAGTCTGGCCCACCAAGAGGTATATGGCCTCCCGAGGACCCCTCTATCCAGGACTCCCTCAAGAGGGTCATGAGAATTTGCCGTGATATATCAGCTTGATGCCGCATAAGTCCCAGATGATACTTATTGTTGTTCGAAGACGCACTTGTCCATAGTTTGGTCATGTCGAACACTAAGCACTTTGAATTTTCTGCATTGAATAGGCAATGCAGTAGCCCCCGAGCCACTGGTTGGGTGGCAACAACAGATCAGGGGATCAAGGTGCCCTTTATAAATAATGAGCGCGAAGCCCAATAGCCCCCGAGCCTAAATGTGGGCACAGGTGGCCGAATTACGGTTCGATGTCCGTTTGACAGAAAAAATTTGTTGTGTTTAACACAAACTTATCGAAAAGAGAATAAAGACCTCTTAAAGGAGCCAGAGCCAGCGAAAGCTGGGCTCGCCAAGGTCGGACCCAAGGGACTTAATAGATAGGAAATTGATGCCACTTGAGAATTATGAGAGCGTTATGTAAGTTGCTCGGTTGTCTCAGCGAGATTGTGCCCCTTGATCTTTAAAAGATGGGCTGCAATAAATCGACTTTACTCGCAATTTATGATCCTATGTATCCAAGTGTTTTTACATCATTAATGCTCGGATCCGCATTGTACAAAACTTTGTTGACCAACCATTGGCTTCAACCTCCTCAGCCAGTAGCCGGGGAGTGTTTGCCCTACTTTATAAAGCCTTTATAAGGGCAAAGATTTACGGCAAACAAGGCAATCCGGTCATATGGTTTTATAAACAAAGGTTCGTGGACAGATATGTTATATTACTTTTTAATGTAAGAAACATCTTCCAAGGAAAATAGTCCCACTATCGGTCCCTTTCTTTGGGTTGTCATGCTGACCATGATCATGAAACCACACCTCCGATCAATGTGGAAGGAAAATATTGAGGATCTAGTTTGGCGAAACTAGATCCTGCTATACTTTTTATTGTTCCATGTTATTATATATTCTGTTTTGGATGTTTAATGGGCTTTATTATACACTTTTATATGATTTTTGGGACTAACCTATTAACCCAGAGCCTAGTGCCAGTTTTTGTTTTTCTCTTGTTTTAGAGTATCATAGAAAAGGAATATCAAACGGAGCCCAATTGACCTGAAACTCAATGGAGGTTATTTTCAGACCAGAAGAAGCCCAGGAAGTGTCGGAGGGGGACCAGAAGGTTCCCGAGCTGCCAACGAGGGTAGGGGCGCCCCCTAGCTCGTGGACAACCCAGAGGTCCCGTTTACTTGTCCCTCCCCGACTCCAACACCTCCTATATATACAGAAACCTCCAGAAAATAACCTAGATCGGTAGTTCCGCCGCCCAAAGCCTCTGTTGCCACCGAAAACCAGTCTAGAACCGTTCTGGCACCCTACCGGAGGGGGAATCCCTCTCCGGTGGCCATCTTCACCATCCCGGCGCTCTCCATGACGAGGGGGGGAGTAGTTCACCCTCGGGGCTGGGGTATGTACCAGTAGCTATGTATTTGATCTCTCTCTCTCTCGTGTTCTTGAGATGGCACGATCTTGATGTATCGCGAGCTTTGCGAATATAGTTGGATGTTATGATGCTTCTCCCCCTCTATCTTCTTCTAATGGATTGAGTTTTCCCATTGAAGTTATCTTGTCGGATTGAGTCTTTTAGGATTTGAGAACACTTGATGTATGTCTTGCATGTGCTTATCTATGGTGACAATGGGACATCACGTGATCTACTTGATGTATGTTTTGGTGATCAACTTGCGTGTTCAGTGACCTTGTGAACTTATGCATAGGGGTTGGCACACGTTTTCGTCTTGAATCTCCGATAAAAACTTTGGGGCACTCTTTGAAGTTCTTTGTGTTGGTTGAATAGATGAATCTGAGATTGTGTGATGGATATCGTATAATCATGCCCACGGATACTTGAGGTCACAATGGAGTATCTAGGTGACATTAGGGTTTTGGTTGATTTGTGTCTTAAGGTGTTATTCTATTACGAACTCTATGATAGATCGAACAGAAAGAATAGCTTCGTGTTATTTTACTACGGACTCTTGAATAGATTGATCGGAAAGAATAACTTTGAGGTGGTTTCGTACCCTACAATAATCTCCTCGTTTGTTCTCCGCTATTAGTGACTTTGGAGTGACTCTTTGTTGCATGTTGAGGGCTAGTAATATGATCCAATTATGTTATCCTTGTTGAGAGAACTTGCACTAGTGAAAGTATGAACCCTGGGCCTTGTTTCCTAGCATTGCACTACCATTTATGCTCACTTTTACCACTTGCTACCTTGCTGTTTTTATATTTTCTTATTACAAAAACCTATATCTACCATCCATATTGCACTTGTATCACCATCTCTTCGCCAAACTAGTGCACCTATACAATTTACCATTGTATTGGGTGTGTTGGGGATACAAGAGACTCTTTGTTATTTGGTTGCAGGGTTATTTGAGAGAGACCATCTTCATCCTATGCCTCCCATGGATTGATAAACCTTAGGTCATCCACTTGAGGGAAATTTGCTAATGTCCTACAAACCTCTGCACTTGGAGGCCCAACAACGTCTACAAAAGAAGGTTGCCCAGTAGACATCAAGCTCTTTTCTGGCGCCGTTCCAGGGAGGTGAGTGCTTGAAGGTATATCTTTAGTTCTTGCAATCGAATCTCTTAGTTTCTTGTTTTACCACTAGTTTAGTTTATAAAGGAAAACTACAAAAAATTGAACTGAGGTTACCTCATATGCTTCATATTTTTAATATCTTTCGTGAAAATGATGGAAAGAAAAATTGTGCTCAAGTACTAGAAGAAGAATTACATAGAATGCTTGGCACTAAAAACTTGAATGATGAGCATGATTGCAATGTTGATAGCGTGAGTTCTTCAAATATCCATAGTACTAATGATGATTGCACTAGTCATGATGAAAATATCTCTTATAAGCATGTCAATTTTTGTGGAGTGCATAGAGTTTGCAAGTATGTACCAAATAGGGAAGATAGATTTTGCAAGAGACATAAGTATTTAGAAACTAAATGGTTGAAAGAAAGGCTAGATGATTGCGCTGAAAATTTAAATTGTCTTAGCCGTACTTGTGAAATTTGCAATGAACGTGGTCATTTAAATCTCCAATGCAAATTGTTTCATGATCGAATCATGTCCAAAAATTGTGATGACTTGGTTTCCCTTGCACGTCATAATGAACTTAGCTTGCTTTTGGGTTATAAAGAAATCAAACATAGAACTAAGAATCTTCCAGGATTTGCCCTTGATAAACTTCTTGATTTTGATCTAGAGGAAATTTATATGTATTGTGCGGTGAATTGCATTGAAAATCCTTATATTGTCAATTACCTAAAGACAAGAGAAAAAATAGGGGATGAAGAGAATACTAATGAAAGGGAAGAGACTTCCCAATATCATCCTATTATTTCTTATGATGGATCAGGTAACGAGGAGGAGCCTTCTATTCAACCAATCTCATTAATAAGGAGCTCCAAAAAGAGGATTAAACCCATACATGATGTGAAGAGGAAAAAGAAAAAATGGAGAAGCAAGAATAAAAAGGTATCCATTCCGAATGATGTTCCTCCTATTACTCATTGTGATGATGATAATTGATATACTATCGTTGCTATCCATACTATTAATGATGAGAGTGATTATGCTTATGATATGAAAGGGGCCAAGCTTGGGGATGCTATGTTTGATGAGAATGACATGTTTGAGAATTTATTTGCTGCAATTAATGTTTGTCCCAAGCTTGGGGATGCTACGCTTGATGAAGATGATATTTTTAGCCTCCCAAGTCTTGATATGGAAATCTATTATGATGAAAGCATGCCTCCTATTTATGATGATTATTGTGATTCCACATATGCTATAAAAAGTAGTGATGATTATATTTGTAAAACTTGTCATGATTATGATTACCCTTTTTCTGAACATTACTCTTTTAATGTGGAAACAATCTATAGTATTCAAGTCTCTTATGATACTCCCACTATTCCGAATGAGAAGAATTTTGCTTATGTGGAGAGTAATAAAATTTATATGCTTGGGGATCATGAAAAGAATGCTTTATGTGATAGTTATATTGTTGAATTCATTCATGATGCTACTGAAAATTATTATGAGAGAGGATCATATGCTTGTAGGAATTGCAATAGTATCAAGTTTCCTCTCTATATGCTTAGAATCTTGAAGATATGCTTGTTTTGCTTTCCTATGCTAGTTGATTATTGTTCCCATAAGTTGTTTGCTCACAAAATCCCTATGCATAGGAAGTGGGTTAGACTTAAATGTGCTAGTCATATTCTTCATGATGCTCCCTTTATGTTTCAATTCTTATCTTTTATGCGAGCATCATTGAAATCATTGTGCCTAGCTAGGGGCGTTAAACGATAGCGCTTGTTGGGAAGCAACCCAATTTTATTTTCTTTGCTTTTGCTTCTATTTAGGAATAAATATTGCATCTAGCTTCTGTTTAGATGTGGTTTTATGTTTTAATTAGTGTTTGTGCCAAGTAGAACCTTTGGGAAGACTTGTGTAAAGTTTATGCGATCATGCTGTAAAAATAAGAAACATTAGCGTTCACGAGATTGGCTACCATTTTTTACTGGAGAGTGCTTATTAGTTGATTCTTTTTGCACATGATTAATAGACAAATTCCTCACATCCACCAATATATTTCAGAATTTTTTGAGTTACAGATTGCTAAAGACTGTTTTGTTTTTGATAGATTCTGTTTTCTATGTGTTGTTTGCTTATTTTGATAAATCTATGAGTAGTATCGGAGGGTATGAACCATAGAGAAGTTGGAATACAGCAGATATTACACCAATATGAATTTAGAATCGGTTCACAACAGTACCTAAGTGGTGGTTATATTTTCTTATACTAATGGAGCTTACGAGTTTCTGTTAAGTTTTGTGTTGTGAAGTTTTCAAGTTTTGGGTAAAGATTCGATTGACTATGGAATAAGGAGTGGCAAGAGCCTAAGCTTGGGGATTCCCATGGCACCCCAAGGTAAAATTCAAGGACAACCAGAAGCCTAAGCTTGGGGATGCCCTGGGAAGGCATCCCCTCTTTCGTCTTCGTCTATCGGTAACTTTACTTAAGGCTATATTTTTATTCACCACATGATATGTGTTTTGCTTGGAGCATCATTTTGTTTTATTTTGTTTTGCTTGCTGTTTGAATAATATCCCAAGATCTTAAATTCTTAAATGTTAGAGAGTCTGCACATAGTTACATAATTATTCAACTACTCATTGATCTTCACTTATATCTTTTGGAGTAGTTTGTCGTTTGCTCTAGTGCTTCACTTATATCTTTTTAGAGCATGGTGGTGGTTTTATTTTGAAGAAATAGATGAACTCTCATGCTTCACTTATATTATTTTGAGAGTCTTTTAGAACAGCATGGTAATTTCCTTAGGTTATGAATTTACTCCTAATATGATGGGCATCCAAGAGGGATATAATAAAAACTTTCATATAAAGTGCATTGTATATTATGAGAAGTTTGATACTTGACGATGGTTTTGAGATATGAGGATGGTGATATTAGAGTCATGCTAGTGGAGTAATTGCGAATTTGAAGAATACTTGTGTTAAAGTTTGTGATTCCCGTAGCATGCACGTATGGTGAATAGTTATGTGATGAAGTTGGAGCATGATTTATCTATTGATTGTCATCCTTTGTGTGGAGGTCGGGATCGCGCGATGGTTAACTCCTACCAACCCTTCCCCTAGGAGCATGCCTTGAATACTTTGTTTTGATAACTCGTAGATTTTTGCAATAAGTATGTGAGTTCTTTATGACTAATGTTGAGTCCATGGATTATACACACTCTCACCCTTCCACCATTGCTAGCCTCTCTTGTACCACACAACGTTCGCTGGTACCATAAATCCACCATATACCTTCCCCAAAACAGCCACCAGACCTACCTATCATGGCATTTCCATAGCCATTCCGAGATATAATGCCATGCAACTTTCCACCGTTCCGTTATTATGACACGCTTCATCATTGTCATATTGCCATGCATGATCATGTAGTTGACATCGTATTTGTGGCAAGGCCATCATGCATAATTTTTCATACATGTCACTCTTGATTCATTGCACATCCCGGTACACCGCCGGAGGCATCCATATAGAGTCATACTTTGTTCTAGTGTTGAGTTGTAATATTGAGTTGTAAGTAAATAAAAGTGTGATGATCTTCTTTATTAGAGCATTGTCCCGTGTGAGGAAACAAAAAAAGAGAGAGAGAAAGGCCAAAAAAATAGAAGGCACAAAAAAAGAGACGGGGGCTAAAAAAAGAAAAACCCTTCCAAAAAAATGAGAGAAAAAGAGAGAAGGGGAAATGCTACTATCCTTTTCCACACTTGTGCTTCAAAGTAGCACCATAATCTTCACGATAGAGAGTCTCTTGTTTTATCACTTTCATATACTAGTGGGAATTTTCATTATAGAACTTGGCTTGTATATTCCAATGATGGGCTTCCTCAAAATGCCTTAGGTCTTCGTGAGCAAGCAAGTTGGATGCACACCCACTTAATTTCTTTTGTTGAGCTTTCATACACTTATAGCTCTGGCGCATCCGTTGCATGGCAATCCCTACTCACTCACATTGATATCTATTGATGGGCATCTCCATAGCCCATTGATACGCCTAGTTGATGTGAGACTATCTTCTTCTCTTTTGTCTTCTCCACAACCACCATTCTATTCCACATAGTGCTATATCCATGGCTCACGCTCATGTATTGCGTGAAAGTTGAAAGGTTTGAAAGAAATAAAGTGTGAAACAATTGCTTGGCTGAAACTAAGGTTGTGCATAATTTAAATATTTTGTGTGATGAAGATAGAGCATAGCCAGACTATATGATTTTGTAGGGATAACTTTCTTTGCCCATGTTATTTTGAGAAGACATGATTGCTTTGTTAGTATGCTTCAAGTATTATTACTCTTATGTCAATATAGAATTTTTTTCTTGAATCTTTCATATCTGAATAGTCATGCCACAATAAAGAAAATTAAATTGAGAATTATGTTAGGTAGCATCCCACATCAAAATTTTTGTTTGTATCATTTACCTACTTGAGGACGAGCAGGAATTAAGCTTGGAGATGCTTGATACGTCTCCAATGTATCTATAATTTTTTATTGTTCCATGCTATTATATATTCTGTTTTGGATGTTTAATGGGCTTTATTATACACTTTTATATGATTTCTGGGACTAACCTATTAACCCAAAGCCCATTGCCAGTTTCTGTTTTTCTCTTGTTTTAGAGTATCATAGAAAAGGAATATCAAACGGAGCCCAATTGACATGAAACTCAAC
Source organism: Secale cereale (assembly GCA_902687465.1). NCBI lineage: Eukaryota > Viridiplantae > Streptophyta > Magnoliopsida > Poales > Poaceae > Secale > Secale cereale. Next base: position 446,943,100 of record LR738711.1, on the reverse strand, counting down.
GGAGGTTATTTTTCGACCAAAAGAAGCCCAGGAAGTATCGGAGGGGGACCAGAAGGTTCCCAGGCTGCCCACGAAGGTAGGGGGCGCGCCCCCCCGGGTGTGCCCCCCTACCTTCTGGACAGCCCGAAGGTCCCCTTTACTTGTCCCCGACTCCAACACCTCCTATATATACAGAAACCTCCAGAAAATAACCTAGATCGGGAGTTCCGCTGCCCAAAGCCTCTATTGCCACCGAAAACCAATCTAGACCCGTTCCGGCACCCTGCCGGAGGGGGAATCCCTCTCCGGTGGCCATCTTCATCATCCCGGCGCTCTCCATGACGAGGGGGGAGTAGTTCACCCTCGGGGCTGAGGGTATGTACTAGTAGCTATATGTTTGATCTCCCTCTCTCGTGTTCTTGTGATGGCACTGTCGGTGTACTAAAGTAGGGGTACCTTAGTATCCCGAACTTGTGCACGGGCAGTTGCAGCGTCCCGTGGCAGGGCTCGCCGTGCGACCGCCAAGGTCCTCCGTGGTTCCTTTGGAGCCATTCAAGAACAAAGTATTCAAGATTAAAGAGACAAGGCCCTGGCAAGAGGAGCTTGCCGGGAAGGCCACTCAAGGCACGGAATCGTTCAAGACCACTTCATTGGCACAAGACCCTGGCAAGAGGAGCTTGCCAGGAAGGCCAAACATGGCATTTCAAGAGACTTGCCACGACGCGCCACGCGTCCCGGCAAGGCCCGAAGAGCGACAAGATCCCAGGCGCGGCAAGATAGCGGCCGCGGCAAGGCACTTGCTGCGGCAAACTTCCACTAAGTACCCGCGCTCCAGCACATCCACCCACGTGTCGCTCTGGGACCCTTCCAGGCGCACGTGGCGGAAGGCTGTGCAGCCTGGGGTACACGGTGGCGAGCTACGATGACAAGGATACCGCCGTGGCGAACGGTGGCGCCCTGACGGTCGCTTTTTGCACTGTTTGGGGCGATGGCGACGGGCATTTAATGCTCTTGTCCCCTGCCATCAGAGTTAGGTATAGAGCACTATACAAACACTGTTCCAACTACCACCCATTTTACGTTTTTACCCTCATCTGCGTTGCCACCTGTCGGTGACCCCTTTGACCTATAAAAGGAGGCCCATGCGCAACGTAGAGGGGGTTCCGAACATCGATCACTCTCGCGCTCGGTCTTGCTAGAGGTTAGAGCATCCTATCGCTCTCCTCGCTCCCGAGTCAAGAACTCAATAACAAACCAAGGCAGGAGTAGGGTTTTACGCATCCGTGCGGCCCGAACCTGGGTAAACTGCTCGTGTGCTCGCCTCGATCCGCTCTTTGTGCATCCTCCGCCCCCTGCCGTACCGAGAAGGGGCTCCGGTCCCATAGGTGTTCACGGGCGATCAGTTTCCCCGACATCTTTGGCGCGCCAGGTAGGGGAGGCGTCGAGGTTGTGTGAACCTGATCCGGCGTTCACGCGAGCTAGATCTTCGCCAACTTCACCAACTTCACCAACTTCATCGACTTCATCAACATGCCGCCGAAGAAGAAGGCTTCGGAGGCAGCAGGCCCATCCGCGTCGATCCCGCCACCGCCGGAACCAACGGCTGGTGGGGTAGACGCCGGCGGAAGGACGGACGTCGGCGAGGAAACTCACGGCGCCGCCAAGTCCAAGGACAAGACGGACGACCGGGCGCACTCCAAGGCCTCGGTGTCCGTACATGCACCGCGCCCATCTCAGGAAGCGCGGGACCGGCAGCGACGTGGTACTCAAGGTACCATACGCTTGCTGGGACAAGGTCAAGCCGGTGGGTCCCGGGACGCTCAAGGCCAACATGCACATCAACATGCTGGCACGAGCAAGGCGCGGTCGCCGGGATGGGAAACTGCTCCTTCTAACGTAGTTAGAAGTCCGAGCATATCCCGCTCCTCGCACCGCTCGCCGCCGTTACCCTCCACTCCAGCAGAAGCTCTAGCGCGAGCTCAACTGCTCCTCGATTTCCCTCCAGCGGCAGACAAGGCCGACGACTGGAAGGCCACCATCCAAAGCCTCATTGCCTTCGCCAACGGCGACACCCCGCAGCAGCCGAGCACATCCCGGCCGCGGCAAGTCAGCCAGGCGCGGGCCGATGGCGACAAGACCGCTGGGGGTGCAACTACCGTGCACTCTCCGCCCCGAAATCAAAAATCGCCAACTCGCCGGATCAACATCGATGACGATTCCACCGCGTCGTCGGATCCACGAGCTCGCCGCGATCAGCGCCAAGTCCTTGACCATCGGCGACAAGAAGACGCTCGTACCCGCATCGAGCGTCGCAGAGAAGCACGGCGTCAATCGGACCAACGCGCTGGGCCCGCTGTTGACATGCAAGCGCCAGGGGGGCCAGGCGACCTGCCGTACGCGACAGGTTGCCCTGCGTTCACTCGTGAGCTGCGGCAAGTCCAGTGGCCCAGCATGAAGAACTTCAAGCCTGACATACCGGAGAAGTACGACGGCAAGACACATCCGTCGGAGTTCCTCAGCATCTACACCATCGCGGTGCAGGCTGCCGGGGGACGAGACGAGAAGATACTCGCCAACTACTTCCCGCTCGTGCTCAAGCCTAACGTCAGATCTTGGCTCATGCACTTGCCGGAGAACTCCATTTCTTCTTGGGCCGACCTGTGCCATCAGTTTGTCGGCGCCTTCACAGGTGGCCACAAGCCCCACGGCCAGGAGAGTGACCTTCACATACTCGCCCAGAAGGAAGGAGTGTCCCTGCGTAAGTACATCCAAAGGTTCAGCCGCGTGCAACACAACATCCCAGACGTCCACCCTGCTGCGGTTATTAGCGCGTTCCATCAGAACGTGCGTAACCGCCGGATGAGGGAGGAGATGGCGATGTGCAAGATCAGAGACGTCAGCGAGTTGTACGCCCTGGCCGACAAGTGCACACGCGCTGAGGAGGGGAGGAAACTCGCCGGAGAAGATACTGGAGCAGGGGGATCAGACAGTGAGGATGCCGCCCCGGCAAAGAAGAACCGGCGGCGGAACAACAGAAAGAAGAAGACCAAGGAAGTGCTAGTCGTGGAGCAGTCCGGCAAGGAGGCTGGCACAAAGAAAGCCCAGGCTGGTAGCTCCGGCAAGGAGGCTGCCGCGTGCACCAACTGCCAGACTGTGGCAGCCGCCGACAAGCAGGACGGCTCCGACAAGCAGTACTGCAAGATCCACCGCACCAAGGGCCACGACCTCCAGAACTGCAAAAGGGTCGAGTACCTCGTCGAGCAGCATAAAGCTGAATACGAGCGACGCGACAAGGAGAAGGCCCAAGGGTGTGACGGAGGGTCCGGCAAGAAGAGGCCATTCTACGGCCGGGGAGGACGCCGCGGCAAGGCCAAAGACGAAGACGAAGACGACGACGACGACGACGACATGGATGACGGAGACAGACCTCCCCGCCGCCGCGACAAGGAGACAGACCTCCCCGCCGCCGCGACAAGGACAAAGACGAAGACGACGACGAAGACATGGATGACGGAGATAACAGCGAGCAGGAGTTCCAGAAAGCCACGGAGGTTCTGTGCGTTGACGGTGGTGCTTCTCTGCATACTTCCCACCGCCAACTCAAGCAATGGGTGCGGGAAGTTAATGCGGCAGAACCACCCGTCGAGTCGCGCAAACTTCTGAAGTGGTCCAGCACGCCTATCATCTTTGATATTAAGGACCTCCCTGATCGCACAACCGCGGTCGGGTGCTTGCCGATGTTGGTTTCACCAACCATCCGCAACCTCAAGGTCACCAAGATGTTAGTTGACGGCGGGGCCGGCTTGAACTTGATCTCCGCTGTGGTCCGGAAGCTCCAGATCCCCGACAGCAAGCTCGAAGAAACCGACACGTTCCAAGGAATTAACACGGGAAGGAGCAAGCCGAAGGGGAAGATCACGCTGCCAGTGACATTTGGCGGAGAGCCGAACTTCAGGACTGAGAGGATCACCTTTGACGTTGCCGATATCCCATTGCCTTACAATGGGATACTTGGCCGTCCAGCGCTCGCCAAGTTCATGGCAGCCTCTCACTACGCTTACAACATGCTCAAGATGCCAAGCCCGATAAGCGTCATCTCTGTCCCCGACGACAAGAAGGATGCCCTTATCTGTGCCGACAAGATTTACCGGGATGCAGCAGCCGCAACAGATAGCAAGAAACTTGCCGCTGAAGCTCCCGGGGGGAAGAACAAGACCAAGTCCTGCAAGAGCTCTAGAGCCCACTCCGGCAAACGCACCTCTTCGGAGTGCTGCGCTGCCGTCGAGGACGCACCATCGAGCTCCACCGGCAAGTGTAAGAAGAAGATGGCAGCTCCACCAGCAACCAAGAAGGTGTCCGCCAAGGAGGACGACACTGGTGGTACTTTCACCATCAGTGCCATGCTCGACCCCAAATAGGAAAGCGCGCTCGTTGCTTTCCTGCGGGCGAATGTCGACGTGTTTTCATGGCAACCGTCCGACATCCCCGGTGTTCCCAGGAAAGTGATTGAGCACAAGCTTGACGTTTGTCCTCACGCGCGGCCCGTCAAGCAGAAAACTAGAAAACAAGCTATGGAGCGCCAAGAGTTTATTGCAGAAGAGATCAAGAAGCTGGAAGCGGCAGGCCTTGTCAGAGGCGTACTCCATCCCACGTGGTTGGCCAATCCTGTTGTCGTGCGTAAAGCAAATGGGAAATGGAGGCTTTGTATAGACTTCACTGATGTGAATAAAGCTTGTCCCGAAGATCCATTTCCCTTGCCGCGCATTGACCAGATTGTTGACTCTACCGCCGGATGCGATTTGCTCTCATTTCTTGATGCATATTCAGGATACCACCAAATCTTTATGGCTGAAGAAGATGAGGAGAAGACCGTGTTCATCACCCCATGTGGCACATACTACTTCATAAGCATGCCTTTCAGGTTGAAGAATGCTGGTTCAACGTTTGCAAGGGTAGTCCATACAGCTTTTGAGCCACGGGTACACAGAAATGTAGAAGCCTACATGGATGACATAGTGGTCAAGAGCAAGGACAGGGCTACTCTGATTCAAGATTTAGATGAAACTTTCGCGAATCTGCGCAAGATCCAACTCAAGCTCAACCCCGAGAAGTGCATGTTTGGAGTCCCCTCCGGCAAGCTTCTCGGGTTCTTCGTGTCTCAAAGGGGGATTGAAGCCAATCCCGACAAGATCAAGGCCATCGAGCAAATTGAAGCACCGAAGCGCGTCAAGGATGTGCGAAGACTTGCCGGCTGTGTGGCTGCTCTCAGCAGGTTTATCTCTAAGTCTGCGGAACGCGCCCTGCCGTTTTTCAAAATTTTGAAAAAGGCAGATCCAATGAAATGGACACCGGAAGCGAAGGCAGCGCTGCGGGACTTGAAGAGGTACCTGTCCTCCACTCCAATACTTGTCGCACCTAAGCCACAAGAGAAGTTGCTGTTGTACCTACACTACTAGGAAAAGGGCTATAGAAGGAATTGATACTAATGGCGCACCAGACAAGCAGTGCGCCATTAGTATATAGTAATGGCGCACCAGCAACATATACGCCATTAGAGTTCGAACTACTAATGGCGCGCCATGCCCAGAGCGCGCCATTAGTATCAAGAAGTTTTTTTTTGAACTAGCGCGCCTGTCCAAACATACTAATGGCGCATCCAGACAAAGTGCGCCATTACTAGTTGTAACTAGTAATGGCGCACCAGCAGTAAAGTGCGCCATTAATGCTCTTTTTTTATGATATTTTTTATTCTTTTTTTTACAAAACTACTAATGGCGCACTGTCCCAGAGTGCGCCATTAGTATGTTATTTTTTTTGCAAAACTAGTAATGGCGCACCTGCTATAAATGCGCCATTAGTAACCTTGATTACTAATGGCGAATTTATAGTTGGTGCGCCATTAGTAAGCGGGCAGCAACAAGATATTTTGGACAGCCTCTCCTACCACACTCACTCCCCCCCCCCACTTCTTCATTCTCTCCACCTCCTCTCCTCTCGGGTCCCTCCTCTTTTTCACCTCATTTCCACCATATATTCATTCAAATTAAGTGGTTAAATTAGCTTGTTTTGATAGGTAAGTAAGGGGGGAAGCTATATTTATGTTGTTCTCCATACAACAATGTGCACATGCACTTTTTATGGCCTAGCTAGATCTATGTATGTTTGTGGTGTTGCATATGTTTGTTGTGTTGCATATGTGTTTGTGTTTGGAGGTGTACTGCTATTTGAAATGCGATAGTTGCCAATATTTTCCCGGAATGTTGATTCATTTCCGTTTCGGTGAGAATTTTGGCATTAAGCATTCATTTTTGTCCTATTTTTAGGGAAAGTCATGGCAAATTTTTTCTTGGTACTAGAATATCGTTTTGCTCTACCCCGCAGGCGACCATGGTGCGCACGATGACCGAAGGCATCGTGAATAGGTTTTTGAGGTCCGCGAAGGCCGAGATACTTCAAAAGAATGAGACGGAGATAAGATGTCCGTGTCGAAGATGCAAGCTGAAGAGCCTTATTGCGGACCCGGATTCCGGGCAGGTGCGGGACCACCTGCTATTGCGTGGTTTCATGGATGGCTATCGGTGGCAAGGTGATGAAGATGACTACGAAGTCGTCTATGGGGGCCAGGCAAGAAATGAGGAAGGGTAGCAAGACAACCACCGCAGCTCGGGCGGACGAGAAGACGAAGAATCCCCAGGAGATGATCACGACGGTGATGCTGTACACAGTCATCATGTAGAAGATGCAGGACATGATGATGAGGAAGATGCCGGAGCAGACGACGGGCATGATCATGAAGATGATGATGCCGGCGGAGCAGACGACGCTGAACCAGCGATGGGCTGGGTGCAGGACCCTCATATTCAAGAGCTGCTTCTCAAGCAGACCGATAACGCAAGAGCTGCCGCCCGAGAGAAAGCCAAGATGGATCAACTTGAGTTAGACGCAGTTACTCCATTGTATGAAGGATGCAGGCCCGAGGATACCCGCCTGAAAGTAACGCTCATGGCTCTGGAGATGAAGGTAAAACAAAAAATGACCGACGCATGCTTCGACGAGAACATGTCATTCTGGCACGAACGTCTTCCCAAGGGGAACAAGTGCCCGACCAGTTTGGAGGAGGCGAAGAAAATCGTGTGTCCTCTGGATTTACCGCACGTGAAATACCATGTGTGCATGAACAATTGCATCATTTATCGGGACGAGCACGCGGAGTCTACCATATGTCCGGTGTGCGGCATCACTCGATACAAGAAGAGGAAGAAAGCTCCTCGAAAAGTGGTGTGGTACTTTCCGATCACTCCTCGTCTGCAGCGGTATTTCGCGGACCCTAAGGTAGCAAAGCTCCTGCGTTGGCACGCGGATAGGGAGGAGAAGAAGCGAGAAGATGACGCAAATGATCCGGAGATAGATAAAAAAGACAAGATGCTGAGTCACCCTAAGGATGCGAGCCAGTGGCAAGCGTTGAACTTCGAAGACCTAGAATTTGGGAACGATCCAAGGAACATCGTGCTGGGCGCGAGCACCGATGGAGTCAATCCGTTTGGCAGTCAGAGAAGCACACATAGCACCTGGCCTGTGTTTGTGTGGATGTACAACCTTCCCCCTGGTTGTGCATGAAGAGGAAGTACATTCACATGAGTATGCTAATTGAAGGACCGAAACAACCAGGGAACAACATCAATCTGTATCTGGGGCTGCTGAAAGAGGAGCTAGACACGCTGTGGAAAACGCCAGCCAATACGTGGGACGCCGCAAAGAAAGTATATTTCCCTATGAGAGCCGCGCTGCTCACGACGGTGCACGACTATCTCGGTTACGGATATGTCGCGGGGCAGGTGGTCCACGGATTTTCTGGATGCGTCAGGTGCATGGATGACACAACGTATCGCCAGCTAGATAGAGATCCCGGGTCTTCGAAAACCGTGTTCATGGGACATCGAAGGTGGCTTCGCGACGATGACCTATGGAGAAAACGCAAGGATCTGTTCGATGGTGAAACCGAACCCCCAGGACGCCCGCGTACGAGGAGCGGCGAGGAAATAGACGAGCTGTTGAAAAATTGGAAAGATTGCCCACTGCCGGGAAAGAAGCAAAAGGCGCCAGAGCCGGGAAAGAAGCGAAAGGCGCTAGAGCCGCTACTGAAGGTATGGAAAACGAGGTCTGTTTTCTGGGACTTGCCATACTGGAAGATTCACCGTGTGCCTCACAGCCTTGATGTAATGCATATCACAAAGAACGTGTGCGAGAGTCTGCTTGGTACCCTGCTCAACATGCCAGAGAGGACCAAAGATGGGCCGAAAGCAAGGGCAGACTTGAAATCAATGGGCATCAGGCAGGAGCTTCACGCTATATATGATGATCATGATGATGATGATGATGATGAGGCGAAGCAGGACACGGAAAGTCGTCGCAAAGGCAAAAAGGCCAAGAAGACCGGAAATGACTACCCTCCCGCGTGCTTCACTCTAAGTCAGGAGGAGATCGAGCAGTTTTTCACCTGCCTCGTAGGAGTACAACTTCCTTACGGTTACGCGGGGAAGATAAGCAGATACCTAGACCAGGCGAAGCTGAAGTTCAGCGGGATGAAGTCTCAGGACTGTCACGTGCTGATGACGCAGATACTTCCAGTTGCAATCCGTGGTATCATGGACGCGCACGTCCGTGAAACCCTATTTGGCCTATGCAACTTTTTCGACGTCATCTCTCGGAAGTCTGTTGGCGTGAGGCAACTCAGAAGGCTACAGGAAGAGATCGTGGTGATACTATGCGAGCTTGAGATGTACTTCCCGCCCGCATTCTTCGACGTTATGGTGCATCTGCTGGTCCATATCGTGGACGATAACATCCAACTCGGGCCGACGTTCCTGCATAGCATGATGCCGTTCGAAAGGATGAATGGTGTCATCAAAGGATATGTTCGCAACATGTCACGTCCAGCGGGAAGCATAGCCAGGGGCTTTCTGACCGAAGAGTGCATCTCCTACTGCACGAATTATCTAGGCATCGAGAACCCCGTTGGTCTGCCCGTCAACAGGCACCTCGGCAGGCTCACTGGATGGGGTCACCGTGAGGGTCGCCGCGAAATGCATGTCGACTTCGAGGGTCGACTCGCCGACTTTGAATGAGCAAACCTAGTCACGCTACAACACATAGACGTGGTCGATCCTTGGGTGGTTCAGCACAAAACCTTTATTGAGAAGACATACAATGACCGAGGCCAACAGAGGACGGACGGAGATATAATCAAAGAGCACAACTCATGTTTCACGCGTTGGTTCAAGCAGAAGTTTCTGTCGTACCCTTTACATGATGATTCTTCCGCGGAAGAACAACTCATATTCGCCTTGTCACAGGGCGCCGAGCACAACCTGATGACCTATGAGGCATACGATATCAACGGCTACACATTCTACACCGAGGCCAAGGACATGATGAGCGATGGTTATCAGAACTCCGGGGTAACGATGGAATCCTACACCGGTAATGACAAGGATAGATACTATGGAAGGATCGAGGAGATCTGGGAGCTAAGCTACGCTGGAGAGAAGGTCCCGATGTTCCATGTCAGATGGGCCAAGAGCGTCCTAAAAGAAGACCGGTATTTCACCACCATGGTTATACCCGAAGCCAAATCCAAGACCGCGGGCGCAAACGTCACCGCGAAAAATGAGCCATGGGTACTGGCTTCCCAAGTTGACCAATGCTTCTTCATTACCGACCCGTCAAAGCCCAGTCGTGTTGTCGTGAGGAGAGGCAAAAGGAAGATCATCGGAATGGATGGAGTAGCCAATGAGCAAGACTTCGACAAGTACGGCGACCCGAGGATCGAACATGACGACGATGATGAAGTAGCAGCATACACCACAAGAAGAAGCAGGACCACCCTACCTAAAGGACGTCCGTTCCACAGAAGAACTCCATTTGCGAAAAAGAAGGGCAAGAAGATTGTGAACAGATAGCTAGCTAGCTAAGATTGTTTGTATTTAAATCGTAGCCTTCATTTCTCGATTGTATTTCATGGGCACTTTTTGAACTATCATGAATATTTTTAAATTTCATGGACACTCGATCTCAATCCGCCTCGTCGCCGAGAGCACCCCCCGGTCCACCGGCCGCCGCCGCCGACCCCTACTCAACCGCCGCCGCAGACACCCCGTACCCCTCCCCTACTCAACCGCCGCCGCCGACCACCCCCGCACCCCTCCCCCT
>LR738711.1:446822298-446932533 GCA_902687465.1 Secale cereale | reverse complement strand
CCCTTCCTTCCTCCCCTCCCTCCCTCCCTCCTTCCCCTACCTCCAAGTTGCACAAAACTAGGAGAGAAGATGTCCTAGTTTATACTGTATTAGATAATGCTGCATTTCGTACGTGCGTAAAAAGGCACCACATTTAAAATTCAAACTTATTTAAGAAAAAACAAACTGAAAAGAAAAGACAACAGCTAGAGTTAATGTCAGTTCAGGTAGTAGTAGTAGCAGCCATACGGTTAACCTGATGAGGATTTGTGATGTGTCAAGAAGGCCAATTGAAGGAGAATGAGAGGTGATCTGCTCGCAGCCTGCAGCTTTATTCAGACTGCCTGTTTTCATTTTGCTAGCTGTGGCTTTTACTTGATGCTTTGTCACTCTTATCCTGGCTTGTAATAGGGCTAGTCTGCAATGATGATGTCTCAGTTTTCGCTCCATAGTGCTCGTTCTGATATCAAGCAAATGCAAATCGGTTTCCTAGCGGGTGCTGAACTCGCTATCCTATCTTTCTTACCCCCTGTAAGTTTCTGAAACTGTTGTTCCTGTTGAAAGGAAAGGGGGCTAGCCCGGTTACACTAAATAGCAGCTGGTTAATCGAGTAGTGGTAGTAGTAGCAGTGATAGTGTGATACTATATCCCCTCTCCATGTCTCCATCGAACGAATAGGCATGGGAAGGCATGATGGTACATGGTAACAAAACTAACCACAATGTAATACAATGTTTAGACAGTGACAACGTGCGTTTGTAAGCGTGCTTGCCTAGTGCGGAATTAAACAAAGGGTCGCTTTGTAGCATGATCTTAATTGAGGCACAAAAAGCAGATTCTTCATTGTTAATAAGTACTACTTCTATTTGTTCGGGTACTAGATGGTGGGGTGAATCATGTGAGTTCTTCGGACCACTCTCGTGTGCTAAAAAAAACCTAGTCTTCAGATTAGTGAATGATGTCGAAAAATATGCATTTTGGTAGGAACTTGATTATGGGCTACCGAAATATCAGATAATGGTCATAGTTAACAGAATTGAGAGGGTTCGTCCCAATAGCATGCCGCCTTAGCATTTCAAGAAAATAGGGATAAAGACACCATCATGCTATATGAATGAAGTCATGCTTGTTATATGAATGCTATATGAATGAAGTCATGCTTGTTATACACAAATCTCCAAACTCATTCAATGTTGATTAATAGAGTATTAATTTACAACTAAAGTGAATGACAGCAGAAGCATCATTATTGTACTGGTAAATAGAAAGACCTGTAGTTTATTATCATGGAGTATATTGCTGGAGTATTATTCAGATTAAATGCAGCATAGTTTGTTAACTGAATTTGTTACTACTCCATGCAGTCTAGTTTTTTCTGTTTTCTAGTTTGTTAATTAAATTCAGTTAACTACTGGGTAAAAATTCAGTTAACCACTGTGTTAAATTCAGTTTGTTAATTAAATAAAATGGGCTTATCTATCTATCTACATGAACATGGGCTGAAAAAGAAAAGGCAAGTAGAAGATGCCAACTTTTGACATGCATGCACTCATTCTTGTAAACTAAACTAAACATGCTTATCTATCTATCTATCTTTCTGCTTTAGTATGTATGTATGCATTGTATTTTTATTTGCTCCAGGCCAGCTTAATTTGCTGGTTGGCTGGCATGATGGCTGATGGATCCCTCAGCTGGAGCTCAGTGTGATCTTTTGGATAGTCTAAAGTGGAGTTGAAAGCCCGATGCACTCCATCCAGATTTTTGCTGGGTTTTGTCTCCGACTATCGTGTCGTGATAGTTTTGCAGGTACCCCGAGAGGCCCTTGAGTTTGCTGGAATGTCGATTAACTTCCGTTCCGGCAAATTCGGGTACTCCATATGTCCTATTTTCAGCAAAGGTCATGCTGAAATTTTCCGTGAATTTTAGCATGACTTTGCTAAAAAATAGGACATATGGGGTACTTGTGACTAATGCATGGGCCGGGGTATCTTAGTAGTTAATTAAGTAGGATCAAGTGCCCCTTTATTCTAGCTGCATTAAACCATAGGCGGTAATAATAGAGCCAAGTGATTAGGCCCAACTTAGAATTCTCCTTCCTAGCTTAGCTTTTAGGATGCCTCGGTGTCGACAAACCATAAATTATGAAACCTTGGCTTTTAGGGTGCCTCGGTGTCGATAAAAACCGAAATGATGAAAGCTTAGGCTTTTAGGGTGCCTCGGCGTCGAAAAACCCTCAATTATAAAAAGCTTAGCTTTTAGGATGCCTCCGTGTCGACAAACCCTAAATGATGAGACCATGATCTTGTTCCTTGACAATAACCAACTTTTTGACCAAACTTTGTTCCTATTTAGAGAGAAACATGGCCAACAACGATGAGGCCGGCGGTTCGGGCGGGAAGGCATTCTGGGAGCTATCCCAGGAGATGGAGGAACAACCTCACTTGTATGAGGACGCCGCCTTCCCCACCGATCCTGAGACCACTGATGGTACCGCGGAGGATGACCCCACTGATGCCACCACTGATGGTGCCGCCGAGAATGCCACCACTGATGATGGCGGCGCACGCACAGATGGTAGCCAACCGAAGAGGCAACGGAAGGACCGGCGCCCGACCGTGCTCCGCACCCTCAAGGATGAAGTTACTGAAGTGGACTCCGACGGGAATCCAACGGCGCCCGAACGAATAGTCAAGGGGTACTCGCTTCAGCTCGGGTGCATTCTCTGGAGCACCGTCTCGATCAACAGCGAGAACCTGAGGCATCCTGACAACGGGAATTACCGCAACCTCCTCTTCACGAAGCTGCACGAACGATACAAGTTCCCCGCTCAATTTGATAACACAAGCCTCAAAGGGAATAAAGTGAACAGTGTTGCCCTCACGAAGATGAGCAAGGCCCTGTCTACTTGGAAAACCAATGTGAAGAGAATGATCGAGAAAGGTGAGAGTTATGAGAAGATCAAGGAGAAACATCCTTCTATCACCGAAGATGACTACAACGACTTCAAGATCAATTGCTCGAGCACCGCACACTCCGAATCAAGTCAGTGGGGGAAAGAAATGCGGGAGCTCAACTTAGGGGAACACACACTCGGTCCCGGCGGTTACAGAGTGGCGGAGCCTATATGGGACAAGGAGGAGGCGGACCGTGTCGAGCAAGGCCTACCGCCCCTCTTTGCTAAATACGGTGACAAGCAGACCAGGAACTTTATCAGGGCCCGGTACAAGAAGGACCCGAAAACAAAGGAGCTGACCACGGATCCGAAGACCAGGGCGCTTGAGGCTGTTCTGGTAAGGAATACACCCCCGCGTAATTAGCTCCATATGGTTGCATTCTAATTAATGAAGCCAAATTTCTAAATGATTCACATTCCTTCCGCAGGCGACTGAAAGCAGTAGCACAGGGTCGACTAAGAGCGGCCCTTGGGACACGACTCTAAATAGGGCGTTGAATGTAATGAAGAACAAGGATAAGCTCGAGAAGCCGACGTCAGCTGGTCGTGTGGCCGGCAAAGGCTTGTCGACAAAATGGTCGTCATACTATAACGCTGGTGGGCGAAAGGAGAAAAAGACCAACTCGGAAAGCCAGGCGCGCGAGGTTCAAGAACTCAAGGCACAGGTGGCGCGGATTCCGGAGATTGTCCAAGAGCAAGTGCAACAACAACTCGGAGCGACGATCACCGCCATTGTGCCTAGCTTGATCGAGGGGTTGCAGGCATGGATTGCGCGCGGCCAACAGGGGCCGCCCCCGATTCCCAGCTTCACGGCCAGCAACTCGCAGAACGCGATGGCGGGGCCATTGGTGTCTCCGGCGGAGGCGGCATTGGTGTCTCCGACGCCGGCACGAGAGCTTAATACACCCGGGTGTACGCCGGCCGGCACCTCTGCAGCAAGCGGCCCCTCCGTCAACTGCACACCCGCCGTTGGCAGTGCCTCGACATTAGCCAAGCTCGACGCCATCATCACGGTAACTAATTAAGCCTCTCTCGGCCGAGGACTTCATCTCCTTGCCTTTGACTGGGCATCCCTGACGCCCTACATGTTTTCGCAGGGCGCCGCCGACGTTCCGTGCACTCTCCTGCACTTCGTGAACAACGAGTTGGTCGATGTCGCCAAGGGCAAAATCGTTCAACCGGGCAACCCCTTGTTCCACGGTACCCAGATGCCACCCAACTTGTTTAGGGTTCAACTGGTTCGGGTGCTGCTAGGCTGCGACGAGGTGTTACCTCCGATTCGACCCGTCGGGGCCGACGATGATGACGTCATGACCCTCAGCGCCTGCCTGAGCTGGCCCTTGCTTTGGCCGAAGAGCCAGATTCGTTTGGGGGCGGGGGAAACCACCCCAAAGACAACACCGCCAGTCGTGCCGGCGCCAAGTCGTCCCCATGGCAAGTCTGTAGCAACGGTGCCGGAAATCCCTATGCCACTGGATCCAAACATGCATATGGCACAAGATCAGAACGATGACGACGACGATACATTTGCCAACGTCGATAAGTACTTTGCCGATCATGGGTACGGTGACGACTTCATGGGGGCTCCTTCTCAAGAACCCAACCCAACAAAAGACGTGCGCGATCAAGCCGGTACCGCAGAGAAGCCAAGTTGCAACAGGCGTCGTCTGCCATTCAGCTCTCAGGAGACGCCTCCAGCTGCCGACTTCACCGAGCCTCAGATAGGCGAGGTGCAAAATATTATCAGCCCCAACACACTAAAGAAGGCGGTCTCTGAGCAGAACTCGGTCCCAATTCAGGAGATCAAGAAGAAGGCACGCAAAAGAAAAACTAACAAGGGTGCGAGCCAGCCGACACCGAGTACGATCCGTGCTCAGGACGGGCCACCTTCACCTGAGGATGTAATGAGGAGGGTGCATGTGGCGGGTAGGCCGATGCTACCAACAAATATGCTCGATGCTGCAACCGGTGCTATGCGGAGTCTGCATGACAGTGTTCTTTCTTTGGAGAAGCGGCGTCTCAGAGAGAAGGATGTGGCATACCCGGTTTTCGGGGCCAAGGTGCCGGAGGGCAAGGGCTTTGTGGATAACTCCATCGGGGGTACGATCGTCCTGCGGTTTGATGACATCCACGCTATGTTGAACCTTCTTCCGCTGCACTACACCTTCGTTCGGCTATTTTCGCTGAGTATGGAGATGCGGATCATTCGCGACAAGACCCCGGACATCGTGATAGTCGACCCCTTCTACATGCGTGCCAAGTTCTTGGGCAGCGATGGGGACCGGCAAGTCGCGAGTTCTTACCTCGAAGGCGTCATTCTAGCAAACCGAGATAAGGATAACTTCCTCGTGCCTTACTTTCCCGAGTAAGTCCTCCGCCTAACCGCCCCGTAACATATGAATTCTTAGATTTCGATCGTTCTTCTTTTAACATTCCGTGTTTTCTGCAGTGACACACAGTGCACACTCATCCTACTAAGCCCCAAATATTCCATGTCCACGTATTTCGACCCGGACCGTCAGTCGGCTGTAGACTACACAAATGTCAAGAAGGTTCTTGATGATGTTCTCCCTGGCTACGCCAAATCTGGAGGCACCTTCACCAGGACAGCTCGTAAGTACGGCAAGCACGTGTTCTCCCACAACACGACGTTCTGCTGCGTCGAGCAGCCGCCTGGCGGTCAGTAGGGTGCCTACTACGCCATCCATCACATGCGGGCGATCGTACGGGACCATCATCAACTTCTGCTACCGAGTAAGCTCAAAGATTGGGCCGCGCGCGTGTCGGCAATCCAGGACGCGGACATCAGACAAGATTTCTTTCGCATCCAGTCGGAGTTTGCGGAAATCATCCATCAAGATGTCCTTCGTACCTCGGGGCAGTTCTACCTCAGAAATCAACTGTCGAACAGTGAGATCGACACAATGCTACAAATGCAGGCTGACAACGCCCGTGATTTCATGACTCCCACGATAGACGGCGGCTTCATCCACGCTCCGGTGCATTGAGTCGAGTCGAAAGCAGTGATGCTGTGTCTAGTTCTAAAACATCGATTGGCTCATGTTGTAATTAAACTTTAATGAACTTGTAGTATGTCTCTTTGGTTTCGAGAGTCGTTCAACTTAGATGTAATCGATGCTATTAATGTCTTGCTTTTCTCTTTCGATCGTTCTGTTGCATACTTATATATTGCTTATGAATTGTCTGTGAATTGGTACTAACGTTTCGTTTGGCTAGTGCATATCGATGCCGTCGTATGTCGTGTACAAGGGTAAGGTTCCCGGAGTCTACGACGACTGGGAGGAGTGTCGGAGACAGGTTCACCGATTCAGCGGTAACAGTTACAAAGGGTACACCACTAGGGCCGAGGCCGAATCTAGATACGCCCGCTATCTAGCGGGAGAGGGGAGGGAGCGTTGGAGGAATCGGATGAAGACGAGTTTCATCGTGATGATGCTCATCGTGATGACCGCAGCTCTCTTATATGTCATGGTAGTTTAGATGATCGATATCGACTTGTAATGTGAAGACAAACTCGCTACTCGCGGTCTCGAGACTTGTAATATATTGTTCTATCTTTGTTAGGTCTTTTCAATTCGGAGACTAATATGATGAATTGTATTCGGAGACTAATATGATGAATTGTATTCAGAGACTACTAGTAAGATGCCCGTGCTACGCTACGGAATCACAAATGATCAAGTAGACATCGTTTACTCGTGAGCATAGTGATGTATCATGACATTGATCACAGTGATGCTATATTGTTGATAAGTACGCATTCAGCAAAAATATGCTATATTGTTGATAAGTACGCATTGAGCAAAAATCAAACGTATGGTTTCTGATTGGTGACCCCTTGTCCAAGCCATTTTCTTCTCCGTTTTCACCTTGCCAAAGATTTGTTGTTCTCTCCACCCAGCTTTTTCATTACTCTCCAAATTGAGGGGACAGAGCATGGGGCAAATAGGAAATCCAACCACACACACTTGGGAACTGCGACAATACCAATCTGCTTTTGGTTAACAAAGGCCCCACCTCGAGCCCAGACAATTAACATATCCAAATAACATACATACCGTTGCTTGAGCACACACTTTCAAGAACAAACAAGAATGAAGTAGAAGTTTCGACTGAATACTTTAATAAATATGCACAAGCATGCTGCATACAGTGCCACCAAGAAGAGAAAAAATATTTTAGATTTATTCATGCTTAGTTACACGTACCATAGGCATCTATGAGGCAATGGAATCATTTTCCATCTGCAAAGCATAGTATACCTTTCTTTTAGTTGTTTGCTCAAAACATTTGTGCCAACAATATTAGCTCTCGAGCTCCAACTTATTCCATCTTCTCACCTAGAAGGACATTGGGCAATCAATACTGCACGGTCTGAAGTATATTTAGACAAAGGAAAAAAATAACGAGCCTGTATAGGGTGTGTAGTATATTTAGACCAAGGAAAAAACCATAGACTGCACTTGCAATACATTTTGTATCGAGCAAATAAACAAAAAATAAAGTAAAATATGTGTTTTGAATCATATATGTATATAAAAGGGGTAAGTGCACAAGTACATACAATCGAAAATATTAATACTGGACTACTTGTAACTTCCTTGACCAGGTTTCTGCATAGAAAAATGGTGATAACAGACAGCAAGGAAACAAATATTTAGGTTGTGGCATGAAAAAATGGAGTGGAGAACTGAAAATATTGGAGAGCTGCATCTCATATTCTCTATCCATGAACATACCATGTCGCAAGGTGATCAGAGGGCAGACATAATTTTGTCGCACAGAGACTTCAAGTGTTGGAAGTTGGACGACAAGGGGTCTCAATTGTGACCTCACATCTAGGTCGGTTGCCAAGGAGAATGGCTTGTTGTGGAACATGTTTTGAACCTTAGAGGAATCATACATGCTTCTTCACATATGCACGATCTGATGTCAACAGAAGCAATGGACATAGAAAACATAAGATATAACTAAGACATAACTAACCCTTTATGAGAAAGGGAGAAATGCAGAATTAACAAGACAAATACTGCAACCACAAAATTTTGCAATGATAATTTGGTAATGCATCTATCAACGATGAAAATGATACAAGAGGCATACGACACAACTACAATCTGATACAAAGAGGCAAATACTAATTCCTCTCTCTCTAGGGCATAGGCCAACCATTAACGACAATAGAACTGCAATACTTGGGTGCTTGCAATTAAATTATATAGCTATTTCCACCAAGGACACGGTTAAATAGAAGTTGAGGAAGTGCATTACTTGTATCATGAATTTAAAACAGAGACCATCCACCTAGATACTGACAGTAAAGTAGTAGCCCTGAACTGTTGAAAATGCTAGTTTACAAATTTTTGAAGCTTACTTTGCAGATAATATGAATAACCTGATGATATAATTACTCATGCATGAGCTTTGACATGGTCAAGCATGTTCAGCATACAAATTTCCTCTAAAGGAATTGTCCAAATTTGCAGTTCTATTATCTGGAACTTTATGTACTTTTTCTCTGAATTCTAATCCATGCAGCTATGACCTGCACTTATATATTGGACCACATAAAAACAATAACCAACAATTGAAGAAGAGAACCTGATTGTCTATTGTGATCTGAATTTCATAGGCAAGAAAAAATATACAAGTATACCAAATATGTAGAGATCCATGCTGTTGTTCGACATGCAGCCATAGATAAGTATACAGTCGTTGCCTTCATTGCAGTACGCAAGGAGGCAAGTAAGGTTGCCATGGCAGAGCCTCGCCATCACCATTCTCTTGCGAAATTACTTTAGCATTTCCTTGCGAGAAGCAGACAGCCTAGGGCTCTTCAAGAAATCGTTCTCCCTGTCTGGTTGTCTCCCATCTGGTACTTGGCCTGATTAATTATAAATTATTAAACTATTGATTATCCTAGTATCTCTAAGATGAGGTGATTAAACTACTGCAGGACTGAAGTTCATCAAATAAGCAAATCTCATACGCATGCAAAATTGGGGAAGAAATAAATATGCACATACCTCCCAACGGATGGAATCACAGCCATGAAGCGAGGAGGTAGAACACGACAGCAGCGCCATGGCAATCGTCGCTGAGGAAGACAATGCGACCCGATGTGCCAGTGTGATTGCGCTGCCACCAGATAAACACGGGAGTACTCCTCTTCTACCGCGGACGCTGCTGCTGTTCATCAGCGAGGGACACAACTAGTGGAGGCGGATGCCGGCGTACACATGCATAGAGCACGCCGCAACTGGCAGCCTGGGCCTCCTGCCGGGTGGCCGGGAGCGCTGGCCGGGACGAACGCGGCCATCTTTCCCAATAGGATGATGCGGCATAGAGATGACGAAAAGAATCGCGCTCGATCATGCGGGGATGGGCTCATCCTAGTTTTGGGGTGATAGATTTCATGGGGGCTAGAAAGACGGGAGGGTGAGGAACTTGGACAAGGAAGCAACCGCCGCCATGTCTCCCTCTCCGGCGGCCTACACGGCCAGATCTGAAAGGACCCAAATCAGATTTATTAAGACCGTAACTACAGCTACACCTATACAGAAGACGGGACCCTCGCCCAACTCAACTCCGGCGGTCGTCGTAAGACGTTGGGAAAGAGAGGGCAGGGGCCGACAGCGAGGAATTTTGGAGTGGGTTCTCGAAGAATCTGCTTCGCGAGAGAAACCTCTATACTAATGTCGGTGCTCTGTTTTGGATGTTGGCTCTGCACAACCCATCTTAATCTCAATCCCAACCTCAGATTCCAGATCGAACGGCGTAGATTGCACAAAGGCAGACACACCATCATCACCAACTCGCATTTTTATAGGAGTAGAGAATCTTCTATTGTATTCGATGAATTTGTTGTTGATGTGTGCTGTCTATATTGTGTGCAATTATACATTTTGTAATCTGTGCAAAAAAATAGAAAAATAATATTAAAAAACCTAATATTCATACTAATGGCGCATTACCAGCCAGTGCGCCATTACTATGCGGACATTACTAATGGCGCATCCTGCCTGAGTGCGCCATTAGTATGCCAAAGCACCTGGGTACACATGGCCCCTGGGAGGCATACTAATGGCGCACTACTGTGCACACTAATGGCGCATCTGCGGTGCGCCATTAGTATACCAGATACTAATGGCGCACCAGAGGTGCGCCATTAGTATCAAATACTAATGGTGTGCTAGTAATGGCGCACCACTAATGCGCCATTAATGGCCAAATTAGGTGCGCCATTAGTAGGCCTTTTCCTAGTAGTGCCAGAAGCAACCAATCAAGTGGTTAGTGCTGCGTTAGTAGTGGAGAGAGAGGCAGATGATGAGCCAACATCCCCGGCAAGCACATCCAGGGACAAGCAGGGGGCTTCCCCGACAAGCTCTGGTCCCGACAAGAATGAATCTGCGCAGATGCAAGAAGAGGTGCGGAAGAAGATGGTGCAGCGCCCAGTCTACTTTGTCAGCTCCCTTCTCCAAGGAGCTAGGTCAAGGAACTCTGGTGTGCAGAAGTTGCTTTTCGGCCTTCTCATGGCCTCGAGAAAGCTGCGCCATTACTTCCAAGCGCATGAGATAACGGTGGTCACTCGCTTTCCGCTGAAGAGGATATTGCAAAATCCAGAAGCAACAGGCCGGATTGTCGAGTGGGCACTAGAACTGTCAAGCTTTGGCCTCAAGTTTGAAAGCACTTCAACTATCAAGAGCAGAGCATTGGCAGAATTCATAGCAGAGTGGACGCCAACGCTAGATGAAGAGATTCCAGAGACAAGCATCCCCGTCAACGAAGCAAGCAAAGAATGGATAATGTACTTTGATGGTGCCTTCTCGCTGCAAGGCGCCGGTGCCGGCGTGCTGCTTGTCGCGCCCACCGGAGAGCACCTCAAGTACGTGGTCCAAATGCACTTTCCCAAGGAGCAAGCAACGAACAATACTGCAGAGTATGAGGGTTTGCTTGCCGGCCTCAGAATCGCGGCAAACCTTGGGATTAAGAAGCTGATTGTCAGGGGTGACTCACAGTTGGTCGTCCGCCAAGTAAACAAGAACTACCAGAGTCCGTTGATGGAAGCATACGTTGACGAAGTGAGGAAGCTTGAAGAACACTTTGACGGCCTACAGATGGAGCATGTTCCAAGAGCTCAGAACGACATCGCAGATGGCCTGTCAAAGTGTGCTGCACTAAAGTTGCCTGTGGAGCCAGGGATCTTTGTGCTCAAGCTGACTCAACCATCCGTAGCACCGTCGACTGGACAGAACAAGAAGAGAAAGTTGGTTTCTGGTGACTACTTGCCAGCAGAGCTTCCCGAAGCCGCCGCCAACGAGGTCCCCAAGATCAATGACAAGATTGCTGAGGAGCAGTCTGCTCCTGCAAGCCCTAGGGTTTGTACAGTTGAAGCAGGCGCTCCCGACAAGTTTTGCTCCAGCAAGCTTGTCGGGGAATGTCAAGCTCCGGCTGGGCCGCAGGTTCTCGCCGTAGAAGCTGACGTTCCCGCAGCAGCACAAGTGCCTTTAGTCCTTGTTGACGAGCCACACGCTCCAGCATGGGCGCAGCAGATTGTCCGTTTTCTCCAGACAGGAGAACTTCCCGAAGAACAAGAAGAAGCTGAAAGAGAAGCCCGGCAGTCAAGTATGTACCAGTTTGTCGACAACACACTGTGCAGAAGAAGACTCAACGGTGTGAAACTGAAGTGTATTCCCCGGGAAGATGGACAGAAGCTGTTGGCAGAGATACATGGAGGCATATGTGGTCACCACATTGGCGCCAGAGCCCTTGTCGGCAAAGCTTTCCGGCAAGGTTTCTTTTGGCCGACAGTCCTCCCGGATGCAACTGCACAAGTAACCAAGTGTGAAGCATGCCAGTTCCATTCCAAACAGATACATCAACTAGCTCAAGCTCTCCAGACGATCCCTTTATCCTGGCCATTTTCGGTCTGGGGGCTCGAGATCCTCGGCCCCTTTCCCCGCGCAGCCGGGGGCTTTGAGTTCTTGTACGTTGCCATCGACAAGTTCACACAGTGGCCGGAAGTGGAACCAGTGAGAAAGGTGACCACACAGTCAGCAGTCAAGTTCTTCAGGACGATTGTTTGCCGTTTCGGAATCCCTAACAGGATCATCACCGACAACGGTACGCAATTCACAAGTCGCACCTTCATGCAGTACGTCCAAGACCTTGGCGCCAAGGTCTGCTTCGCTTCTGTTGCTCACCCGAGGAGCAACGGTCAAGCGGAGAGGGTAAACGCTGAAGTGCTGCGCGGGCTCAAGACAAGAACTTTCGACAGGCTGCACAAGTGCGGAAGAAACTTGATCGACGAGCTGCCAGCGGCTCTTTGGTCGATCAGGACGACGCCAAATCGAGCCACTGGACAGACACCTTTTGCTCTAGTCTACGGAGCAGAGGCAGTTCTCCCCACGGAACTCATATACGGGTCGCCTCGAGTGCTCGCTTATGATGAGCTCGAGCAAGAGCAGCTGCGACAAGATGACGCGCTGCTCCTTGAGGAGGACCGTCTTCAGGCTGCTGTGCGAGCTGCTTGCTACCAGCAAGCTTTGCGCCGCTACCATAGCCGCAAAGTTAAAGCCAGAAGTCTCGAGGAAGGCGACCTTGTTCTTCGGCGTGTTCAGTCCGCCAAGAATTCCAACAAGTTGACGCCGAAGTGGGAAGGCCCTTATCGGGTGAAACAAGTCACTAGGCCCGGCGCTGTCCGCCTTGAGACCGAAGATGGCTTACCGGTGAGTAACTCCTGGAACATTGAGCATCTTCGCAAGTTTTACCCATAAGGCGCGGTTGCCGTGATCCGCTCCGGCAAACACCTTTTTTACAAGTCTTGCCGCTGTTGCATGTAATCCTTTATAGAAAGCCGGGCGCAGACCCCGTGCATCAGTAAAGCTTATGTGCCTCGCACAACTTGTCGTTTCATGCCTTTTTTATTTTTATTGCATGTACTATCTGACACTTTGTGCAGCACCTATCTCCGGTAAGCAATAACGAGCCCAAAGGCTCCATACTTGTATCCTCTCTTCTATATCTTTTCTCAGGCAGAAGAAGGTTTCCTCGCGCACAAGTTTGCCAGGGGGGAGGAAGATAGTGGTATGGACCAAGCGCCGTTCAAGAAAGCCTTGCCTTGCCGGGAAGTGAACTACATAAAAGCTAAGTTGCCAAAGTTTGAGCGCTCAAAATTTTAAATTTTTAAGTTATTTTTCTTGAACGACCGCACTTTGTATGAAAAACCTGTGCGCGGAGGAACCAACTCGTGGCTAGCCGCGCCCTTTGTTTTGAGCACGCTCAACGACTTAAGTGTGCTGCGACTAGTGTCGCGCCCTTACTTCGTTTCCGAGTTCGCTCAGCAACCTAAGTGTGCTGCGACTAGTTGCGACAAGGTTTCTTGTCGGCAAAGGCACTGCCAGCAGGCTGCTGAAGTTCCGCACTCAGCGCTCGCGGCAAAAGTGCCTACGCCGGCAAGTTCCCTAAAAAGCGTAGGGTGAAAACATACAAAGCAAAGGAGTCAAGTAGAGGAAATAACATTGCATTGACTACCTAAGATAAAGTTATATTACAAAATGACTTGTCGCAGTTCTAATAGACTATTGTTCATGACTTGGTTGGCAGCGACAAGGAAAGAAGAAAGTGAACAAGACTAATCCGCGCGGTCGCCCTCCACCCTCTTGATGCCGCCCACCTTGTTCACAATAGGCGCGACAAGGGCCTTGAGCGCCTCCTGGTCAACGTCCGGCGGCAGGGTCCTGAGGACGTTGGTGAGGTTGAGGCCTGGGTTGCGGTGCGCTATCTTCATCAACAACTTCTCGAGGGCCCCCGCGGAGAGCCTGCACGACTCGTCCGCCAGCTGCTTTGGGATCCTTTCCCAGAGCTGCTGGAGGGCCGTCCCCACACCCGAGAAGAATAAAGTAAGCTTGGCGCTGGGGTGGAGGCTCTCGTCGGTGGAGTACCCGAGATGTTCCGCCCCCAGCTCCGCCAGCTCCTTGTCGATGTCCGCGGCGGCGTTGACGAGGCCTTCCGTCCACAGCTCGACGGTCTGCCTAAAGTTGTTCTGGGAGATGGCGGCGCTGTCCAGCAGCGCCTTCTCGGCCCCGAGCTCCTCCTTCAGGGTCGCCTCCCGCTCTCTGGCGCCGTCAAGCGTCGTGGTGAGAGTGGACAGCTTCAACTCCAGATCGGTGATGGAGTCCTTGGCGACGGCGAGCTCCTTGCCCTTATCGGAGAGGCGGACCTGCAGCTCGGAATGGCTGTGGGCGTCCTTCTCCCTCTCAAGCTTGAGGGCGGCAACCTCCTCGCCGCTCGTCTTCAGGGTGGCCTCCAGTTGCGCCACCCTTTGCTCTAATTCCCTCTTGGCGGTCTCGGCGGCTGCGGCAGCGTCCTTAGCCTCCTGCATAGCTCCGCCAAGCGATCGCTCGCGCGCGGCAAGCTCGTCCTCGTGGCTATCGAGGTCGACCTTCCGCTGTGTCAGTTCGCCTTCTCGCCTGGATAACTCCTCGGCGGCATGCCGTTGCTGCTCCTCCGCTTCGGCCTTCTCCAAGATAAAAGCTTGATGCGCCTCGGCGAGCTACTCCCGCTCCTCCGCCAAGGATCGGAGAGCCGCTTGGTTGACGGCCCGGAGCTCTTCTGCGCGCTTCTCCAAGTCAGCGCCGGCCTTGGCGGCCAGAGCCTCTCGGGACTCCAGCTTGGCCTGCCTGGCGCGGTACAGGGATAGAAGCTTGCGCAGTAGCCATTCCTCCTCGGGCTCACTGCTGCTGCTTGGCGCGTCGACGAACTTCAGTCCGGTGGAGGCAAGGACCTCCCCGTCGAAGACCTCCCCCTTGACGGGCGCCCTGGACATGGATGCCCACGGGAGCTGGATGAAGACACCATTGCCGGCCTCCAGATAGGCGCCTGGCTCGGCTGCGGCAGCGGAGGGATCGGCAGCCGGCGTAGCGCGTGACGCTCCTGCGGCCTCAGGGCCGTCAGTGCGGCTGCCAGACCCCTCCTCAGCTACCGCGCCAGCGGCCTTGGCGGCCTCGTCGTCGGCGGGCTCATCAGCACCGGCCGCTCCTTCGGCGGCAGCGGCGTCGCCGGTGTTGCCGAGCGCGTCCTCCTCGGCGGCAACCTCCGTCTCCATCGGCTCTGCGGCGGACAGGTCTGACAGAAGAAAAGAAAAAGAAGGAAAAATAGTCAAGCAAATATCCAAAAAAAAAGAGGAATCGAAAGGAGAAAAGTCCAAGGGTTTACCTGCGCGGGCCTCCTCCTCGGTGGGGTTCCTTGCCGGGGAGCTCTCCCTCGGCGGCGTGGTGGTAGCTCCCGCCGGTGGAGGGCCGCTGGCGCCATCCCTTGGCGGTGTACTCGCCCTTGGCGGAGTGCTCGCCCTTGGTGGAGTGTTCTCCCTTGCCGGGGAGCTCCCCCTTGGCGGTGTGGTCGAGACGTGCGGCGCGTCAGGGGCGGTCCCCTGGCGCTCCTGATGCTGCTGCTCTGCTCCTGCACAAGTCAACAAACAGAATATCAGTAAGGATAGAAGGCCCACGCGCACCCGACAAGCGGAAGAGTGAACTACACTTACGCTGGGGGCTGCGCTAGGGGCTGCTCTGGGGAACAGCTGCTGGGTCCGGCAAGCTTGTCACAGGCGCACCCCCTGCTGTTGCGGCGGGCTCGTCCTCGATAACGATCAACGGGACTTTGGCCCTCTTCGCCGCCCTCTGGGCCAGAGTTCTGGAAGAAGAACAAGTTCAGAGTTAGACAACGGAGATACAAGACAGAGAAACAACAGAAAATCAAAGAAGTACGAGAATTGCGAAGACTTACTCTTCTTCCTCCTTGTCGGAGCTGAGCGCGGAGAAGTCAAAATCTGGGTCGCGCACCCCGGCGCGAGGAGGCGGAGGAGTGGGCTCCCTCGGCCGCTTGGCGGGAGCGGGGACGGTGGTCTGAGAAGACCCTGCTCCGGTTGCCGCCGAAGCACGAGGGGCGGCGGGAGCAGAGGCGCTAGTTCGGGAAGATCCCCCTCCTGTTGCCGCTGAAGCACAAGGCTCTCCCTTGGCGGCCTTGCTCGTCGCGGTGGCGCGTGTCGGGTGGCGCTGCGGCTGCTGGCCCGCCTGCCGCCCCGTCACGTCTGCGGCCTTACGGAGGCGCCTCCTTGTCGGAGCTGGAGGACTTGCTGGTGGCGGTGAGCTGCCCAAGGACGAGGATGAGTTGCCGAGGTCCAGCGAGCCGCCTGAGTCCTCGGCAGGATCGCTTGACCCGACGCCCTGCTTGGCGGGCCCGCTCGACTCGGCGCCTTGCTCGGTGGGCTCGCTTGTCCCGGCGAGTCGCCCGGCAAGCTTCCCCGCTTTGCGAAGCTCTTCCTCCTCGGCAAGACTTGTCGCCTCCGCTGCCTCCACCTCCTCCATAGTGTACCCGAATTCGCCCGCGGCCCTGGCTGCCGCTGCCTCTTCCAGTCTGTTGGCAATGTATACCATCTCCTGGTCGGTGGTGTCTCGGGTGATGCCCTTCTTCTCGTCAGGATCGACTGGCAGTTCCACCAAGTTGTCGAAGAATGTTTGCACAGCTTCGTCGGAAGGTTCCCGCCAAGTGGGGTCGATCCCGAGGGAATCACACAGCGGCATCACTGGACGGATGGCGCTGAGCGACGAGCTGTTGCACAGCGGAACTACGCCTGGCGGCAACGCAAACCACTCAGGATGGGCAGAGTCGTACTTGAACAGCGCTTGGAGCATTGCGTTGAGCTCCAGGACAGTAAAGTTGTAACTGAGGCCCGAGCGCAGCCTCATGATGTCTGCCGCGTTCTCAAACTCCCAGGTGGCCCTCTTCCTCTCCTGCAAGGGGGCGATGTGGCGGCGGAGAAAGTCTGCTCCTACGGCGCCAACAGTGAGCTTGGCTTGCTGGAGGCGAAGGATCCGGGTAGTGGCTATCTTCAGCCTGTCGTCCTCAGGGGCCAGGTCACTCCAGTCGTTGCCGCGTACTACTGCGGCTTGGCGCCGGGAAGTGAATGGCTGCGGGTCATCCTCAACGATCCAACACCAGTTGGCCCTCCACTCATCCAACTTGTCGCGGAGCTCCCCCGTCAAGTAAGCCTCTTTCTAATGGGTCCGAGAGATCCAAGAGATTCCGCCAGACAGAGGTGACCCTGCCTCGACTCGAGGTATGAAGTAATGGCGGAAAAGAGCTACATTGGGGTAGACTCCGACAAAATTTTCGCACAGATGTGCGAAAATGGCCATGGTCAAGATGGCGTTTGCGGTGATCAAGGAGATGGCATCCATATGTGTTCATGATATCGCAGAAGAACTCCGAATAGGGCGGGCAGAGCCCGCAGTAGAAGAACAGAGCAAAGAAGGCGTAGCCGGTCGGGAACATCTCGCAGGCTACGGCGGGGAGTACCTTGGTGCGCAGATGCGCCTTCGTCTCCCTCGACCAGAAAAGGTAGAAGGTTTCCTTCAGCTCCTCCGCGTGAAGCTTTGGCGGGAAGACCGCCATCTTCTTCCGCATTGCTGCTAGCCATAGCGCCTCGACGGACTTCGCAGACTTCCCCTTCTTGCCTTTCGGAGCCATGGCGGGGACGGGGGAGGAGGCCGACGGCGCTGGTGGTGCTGGTGGCGGCGGAAGGGGGCGGAGCGCTGCTCTCTTTCGACCTTCGGGGAGGAGGGGAGCGGCGGGGGTTTCTGAAGATTGAGGAAGCAACGGGCGAATGGAAGGAACTGCCCCTGTTTCCCCTGCTTTTAAGGGGGGAGAGGGGGACGTTCCGCATTTCCCCATTAAAGAAACAGGCCACGATCTCCCCCACGACGCCGCGATCGACGCATGCCGTTAGGGAGAGGCGCGGTGGATACGCAGTGGGATACGGCGTGCCGCAGGCCGCGCGTGCCCGTGCACTGTTTTGGGCCTGGCCCAACAGCGCTCGGCACCGTGTATGGCCCAGGCCCGGGGGCTCCTGTCGGTGTACTAAAGTAGGGGTACCTTCGTATCCCGAACTTGTGCACGGGCAGTTGCAGCGTCCCGTGGCAGGGCTCGCCGTGCGACCGCCAAGGTCCTCCATGGTTCCTTTGGAGCCATTCAAGAACAAAGTATTCAAGATTAAAGAGACAAGGCCCCGGCAAGAGGAGCTTGCCGGGAAGGCCACTCAAGGCACGGAATCGTTCAAGACCACTTCATTGGCACAAGACCCTGGCAAGAGGAGCTAGCCGGGAAGGCCAAACATGGCATTTCAAGAGACTTGTCGCGACGCGCCACGCGTCCCGGCAAGGCCCGGAGTGCGACAAGCTCCCAGGCGCGGCAAGATAGCGGCCGCGGCAAGGCACTTGCCGCGGCAAACTTCCACTAAGTACCCGCGCTCCAGCACATCCACCCACGTGTCGCTCTGGGACCCTTCCAGGCGCACGTGGTGGAAGGCTGTGCAGCCTGGGGTACACGGTGGCGAGCTACGATGACAAGGATACCTCCGTGGCGAACGGTGGCGCCCTGACGGTCGCTTTTTGCACTGTTTGGGGCGACGGCGACGGGCATTTAATGCCCTTGTCCCCTGCCGTCAGAGTTAGGTATAGAGCACTATACAAACACTGTTCCAACTAGTGTTTCAACTACCACCCATTTTACGTTTTTACCCTCATCTGCGTTGCCACCTGTCGGTGACCCCTTTGACCTATAAAAGGAGGCCCATGCGCAACGTAGAGGGGGTTCCGAACATTGATCGCTCTCGCTCTCGGTCTTGCTAGCGGTGAGAGCATCCTGTCGCTCTCCTCGCTCCCGAGCCAAGAACTCAATAACAAACCAAGGCAGGAGTAGGGTTTTACGCATCCCTGCGGCCCGAACCTGGGTAAACTGCTCGTGTGCTCGCCTCGATCCGCTCTTTGTGCATCCTCCGCCCCCTGCCGTACCGAGAAGGGGCTCCGGTCCCATAGGTGTTCGCGGGCGATCAGTTTCCCCGACAGGCACGATCTTGATGTATCGCGAGCTTTGCTATTATAGTTGGATCTTATGATGCTTCTCCCCCTCTATCTTCTTGTAATGGATTGAGTTTTCCCTTTGAAGTTATCTTATCGGATTGAGTCTTTAAGGATTTGAGAACACTTGATGTATGTCTTGCATGTGCTTATCTGTGGTGACAATGGGATATCACGTGATCTACTTGATGTATGTTTTGGTGATCAACTTGCGGGTTCAGTGACCTTGTGAACTTATGCATAGGGGTTGGCACACGTTTTCGTCTTGACTCTTCGGTAAAACTTTGGGCACTCTTTGAAGTTCTTTGTGGTGGTTGAATAGATGAATCTGAGATTGCGTGATGCATATCATATAATCATGCCCACGGATACTTTAGGTGAGAATGGAGTATCTAGGTGACATTAGGGTTTTGGTTGATTTCTGTCTTAAGGTGTTATTCTAGTACGAACTCTATGATAGATCGTACGGAAAGAATAGCTTCGTGTTATTTTGACTACGGACACTTGAATGGATCGATCAGAAAGAATAACTTTGAGGTGGTTTCTGATACGTCCATTTTGCATCATGCTTTTATGTTGATATTTATGGCACTCTGGGCTGTTATTACACGTTATGTCACAATACTTATGCCTTTTCTCTATTATTTTACAAGGTTTGCATGAAGAGGGAGAATGCCGGCAGTTGGAATTCTGGGCTGGAAAAGGAGCAAACATTGGAAACCGATTCTGCACAACTCAAAAAGCTCTGAAACTCCACGAAACACCATTTCAGAAAATATAAAAAATATTTGGCGAAAGAGATCCACCAGGGGGCCACCACCTGTCCACGAGGGTGGGGGCGCGCCCCCTGTCTCATGGGCCAGCCGGTGACCCCCCCTATGCCCATCATCTCCTATATGAGGTGTTTTGAGCTGGAAAAAATCACAAGGAGGCTTTCGGGACTAGACGCCGCCGTCTCGAGGCAAAACCTTGGCGGAACCAATCTAGGGCTCCGGCGGAGCTGTTCTGCTGGGATACTTCCCTCCGGGAGGGGGAAATCGTCACCGCCGTCATCACCAACAACTCTCCCATCTTGGTAAGGGTTATCTTCATCAACATCTTCACCAGCACCATCTCCTCTCAAACCCTAGTTCATCTCTTGTATCCAATCTTTGTACCCAAACCTCAGATTGGTACCTGTGGGTAGCTAGTAGTGTTGATTACTCCTTGTAGTTGATGCTAGTTGGTTTACTTGGTGGAAGATCATATGTTCAGATCCATTATGCATATTATTACCCCTCTGATCATGAACAATATTATGTCTTGTGAGTAGTTACTTTTGTTCCTCAGGACATGGGAGAAGTCTTGCTATAAGTAGTCATGTGAATTTGGTATTCGTTCGATATTTCAATGAGATGTATGTTATCTCTTCTCTAGTGATGTCATGTGAATGTCGACTACATGACACTTCACCATTGTTTGGGCCTAGAGGAAGGCATTGGGAAGTAATAAGTAGCTGATTGGTGGCTAGAGTGACAGAAGCTTAAACCCTAGTTTATGTGTTGCTTCGTAAGGGGCTGATTTGGATCCACATGTCTCATGCTATGGTTAGGTTTACCTTAATACTTCTTTTGTAGTTGTGGATGCTTGCAATAGAGGTTAATCATAAGTGGGAGGCTTGTCCAAGTAAGGACAGCACCCAAGCACCGGTCCACCCATATACCAAATTATCAAAGTATCGAACACGAATCATATGAATGTGATGAAAACTAGCTTGACGAAAATTCCCATATGTCCTCGGGAGCGTTTTCCTTCATATAAGAGTTTTTCCAGGCTTGTCCTTTGCTACAAAAAGGATTGGGCCATCTTGCTGCACCTTATTTACTTTTACTATTTGTCACTTGCTACCAATTACCTTATCACAAAACTATCTGTTATCGATAATTTCAGTGCTTGCAGAAAATACCTTACAGAAAACTGCCTACCATTTCCTTCTGCTCCTCGTTGGGTTCGACACTCTTACTAATTGAAAGGACTACAATAGATCCCCTACACTTGGGGGTCATCAAGACTCTTTTCTGGCGCCGTTGCCAGGCAGTGAAGCTTTTTTGGTAAGGAAAAATTTATATAGTTTGCTGAAATTTATTGTCACTTGTTACTATGGCTCATAATCCTTTGAGGGGCTTGTTCGGGGTATCTTCACCCCGACCAGTAGAGCAAAGAGTTGCTCCTCAACCTACTAATCCTACTGAAAATGTTTCCTTTGAAATTCCTTCGGGTATGATAGAGAAATTGCTAGATAATCCCTTTACAGGAGATGGAACACTCATCCCGATTTGCACCTAATCTATGTGGATGAAGTTTGTGGATTATTTAAGCTTGCAGGTATGCCTGAGGATGTTATCAAGAAGAAGGTCTTCCCTTTATCTTTGAAGGGAGATGCTTTGACATGGTTTAGGCTATGCGATGATATTGGATCATGGAACTATAATGGACTGAAGTTGGAATTTCATCAGAAGTTCTACCCTATGCATTAGGTTCATCGTGGTCGTAATTATATATATAATTTTTGGCCTTGCGAAGGAGAAAGCATCGCTCAAGCTTGGGGGAGGCTTAAGTCAATGTTATGCCCCAATCATGAGCTCTCGAGAAAAATGATCATTCAAATTTTTTATGCTCGGCTTTCTCTCAATAATCGCACCATGCTCGATAATTCTTGTGCTGGTTCTTTAATGATGAAGACTATTGAATTCAAATGGGATTTATTGAAAAGAATTAAACGCAACTCTGAAGATTGGGATCTTGTGACGCCCGAAGACTGACGTCCCAGAAGATTCCAGAAGATCCCAGAAGATTCCAGATGTTCCGGGTTCTCCCGTGTGTTCTTTATGCTTGTGTTATTTATTTCTGCATTGCATCATGTCATCATGCCATCATGTCATATTTATTTTTGCATCTCAACCAATAAATCGCGTGGACCTTCGGTCCATTTAAATCGAGGGAAGGATGTCTTCTCTTTAAAACATATAAAAGCCTCTCAATATTTAGGGAGCTATATTTTAAAATATTCCATTCCTTGGAATCACCTATAACACAATTGCACCATTCTTCAATTTTCTTTCATCCTTTGCAACTCATTTCTTCCTTTGAGGCCTTTTAAGTAAAATTGTGTTGCAATTTTACTTCTTCCATAAATGGTCCAAATCTTCCCATAAATCACATCTAATGTGGAGGGCCATCTCTTGAAATTCCAACCCATTTGGATTTCATCTAAAGGGTTTTCTAAATTCAAACAATTTGACATTTAATCAAACTTGTTTGAATTTTTATCTTTCAAAAACCCTCCTTCTATTTTAATTAAATTCCTTACATTTTGTATGAGTCCCGAGATTTAACTCCGTGTTTAAACCTCTTCCCTAACCTTTTCTTTTCTTCCCTTTTCTTCTTCTTTCTTTTCTGTTTAAAAAAAACAGTTAAAAGGAGGGGTCCCAGCCGCCAGGCCTCCCTCTCCTCCTTCCCTCCAGCAGAGTCCAGCAGGCCTCTTAGGCCATTCTAGGCCATCTCTCCCTCTAGGCCCCAACTCCCCCTTCTACCCAGTCCAGTCGGCCCATACAGGTCGCCTCGGCCCAGCGGTGACCTAACCCTAGCCGAACCCCCAGGTCGCTCGCTCCCTCCCCGTTTTCCCTTCGTCCGCCGCAACCCTCTCTCCCGTCGATCTCTCTCTGGCCGAGCCCCGATTCCCTTCGATCCAGATC
This sequence comes from Secale cereale, assembly GCA_902687465.1. Classification (NCBI taxonomy): domain Eukaryota; kingdom Viridiplantae; phylum Streptophyta; class Magnoliopsida; order Poales; family Poaceae; genus Secale; species Secale cereale. The sequence goes on along the minus strand of LR738711.1, from coordinate 446,909,932 downwards.
CCATCTCACCTCTCCTCCCGACCAGACCTCGCAAGCCGCGAGCGGCAGCACCCCTCCGGCCTCAGTCCCTCCACCGCAGGCCCCGAGCGCCCCTCGCCGTCTTCCCTCGCGGCCTTGCTTCGACGCCCGAGCCCCTCGCCTCTCCTCCTCGCAAGCCCCGAGCCCGCGCCCCTCTCCTCTGGTGCCCACGCGCGGGCCTCTTCTCCAGCCTCCGATGCGCCTGCCTCGCCCCAGAGCCGACGGTGCCGGCCACCTGCCTCGTTTCCAGGCCAGCCAGGCCGCAGCTCCCATCGAGCCCGAGCCCTCCTCCCGTCGAGGCCGAACCCTTCACCTCCAGGACCGCCGGCCGGATCCCGCGGCTCGCCTCTCCATCGCCTCCAGGCCGAGGGCCCCGGCCCTGTCTCCTCCCGCGCCTTGGACCGCCTGTCCTGCTGCCTCGTCGGCCAGGAGCGCCTTGGCGCCCGCGTCGCCCCGTCGGCCTCCAACAGAACCGCAACAAGGCTCTGCCTCTGCGCCTCGCCTCATCCGTGCAGCGCCGGCGCCGCCCCAAGCACCTCCAGTTCCTCTCCGAGTTTTGCTGCTGCCATGGCCTCGCCGTCCCGAGCAGCCTCCTCGCCGTGACCGGGACCTTCTGCTGCTGTGTTTTTCCGTCGGTTTCGTGTTGTTGTTTTGGTCCAGCAGGTTTTGGCAAGTTCGACGCGAGACCAAGCTCCGTGTACGACTACATGAACGAGTACACGGCGACCCGACCAAGTACCCCTCCGATATGTCAAGTACCCCTACGATCGCGATGTAACAAGTACCTCGACGACATGTACAACTACGACTCGAGACGAGACCGGCAAGACCGAACGGAACGAGTACATCTACCGATGCCAAGTACCACGACCAAGTACCACGACGACCGAACGGATACTATGACGAGTACATCTACGAACGTGATCAACTACCGTCGCCGTGTACCCCTACCGTCGTCGAGACCGCAAGTACCTCTCCGAACGGGATGTGAATGACTACACGTGTACCTCTACGTGAACAACTACTTCCTCTTCGGAAACGTGAACCACTACTTCCTCTACGACTCGCGAGAACGACTCCTTCCTCTACGATCTCGAACCGTCCCGAAACGAGTGTTTCGAAGGTATAACCCGAGACGATGACCCGTGGATGCTTGTTGTGTTGTATGAAATGCTTCCCTTGTGTGCTCCGTGTCCGTTTCGACCTTTGTCATGTTCCTCGGTTGCCTCGTCACCGACCCGTGGAAACCCGGTGATGGGATCGCCCACCTTTCATCTCGTGTGACTCGCTCACGCCATCTATCTTTTGCCCCGGCCTCACAACGAGTTACCGGAACCGAGATGTTGCGTTGCATCATTTTCGGATCATTGCCGTGGCACCCTTTCATTCCACCACGGTGACAATACTTCATATCTGTTTTAAGTCAACCTTTTTATTAAAATTGCATAAACGTGATCATGTCATCCGCATCATGTTAACAACACAAAAATGTTTAATTGTTGTTGCTTTATAATTATTAAACATGCTCATGGGGATTTTCCGGATATGTTGTTGTTATTTCCGGCCTCATTTAAAATGCCTAGTTAGTGTAGTTTTATTATGCTTCACCTCTTGCCATGTTAACCAACATTTAATCTTGTCTTGTAAATAACGAGAGTCAATTAAGTAATTAAAATGTGGTGTTTCGTCAATATGCAACTCGTTGCATATTGAGCTCCACTTAACTTGTAGTATTGTTTGTGCATCTTGCCATGCCTTGCATATTTAAACCGGACATGCATCATACTAGTTTGTGCATCGTATGCCATGTTTAGGTTTTGTGTGTTTACCGTGTTGTTTGTTTCTTTCCGGTTTGCTTCTCTTGATAGCTTCGGTTTCGTTCCGGAGTTGTGAGGATTCGCTCGACTGTGTTGCTTCGTCTACTTCCTGGATCTGTTCGTCTCCCTTGTGGAATCCCAGGGAAGATGACCGAACCCGGATACCATTACTATCTTTGCCTATTGCTAGAGTATCGCTCTTTAGTATATTGCCTCGATGCCCATGTTTTCCTGTCAGCCTCCTATTGTAACCATGAACCTGCTTAACCACCGTTCCTATGCAAACCATTGAATGGCTAAGTACGCTTCGCTCAGCCCCTCTTATAGCATTGCTAGTTGAAGGTGAAGATTGAAGATGCTTGCTTCATGTTGAATTTGTTGGGTTATATCACACTATATAAATGCTTAAATGAAATCATCTATATATTGGCAAGGGTGGAAGGCTAAGCCTTTTGCTTGGTGATTTGTTCCACTCATGCCGTTAGGAACCGTATAAACCGGTGTTATGTTCCTTGATTATGCGTTCCTAACACGGTTGGGGTGTATGGGACCCCCTTGATAAACCGCTAAGTGCTAAGTCTTTTCCAGCAAGTCCCAACATTGGTACTATTCGCCTAATAACTAATAAAACTTCCATAGGGACTAGCTATACCTTTTATTTTAATTCAACTCCCCGGGCCAGTGCTCCACATGAGTGTTGGTCCAAAATGAGCGGACTGCGGGGCCACCTCAAGGAAACTCGAGGGCTGGTAAAAACCCGTAGGATGTCTCATCCGGTCGTGTCCTGAGACTTAGATACGCGCGGCTACTATCAGGGTGTCGACACGCCGGGAGGATTTGCTGGATTAGCCTTACCTTAGTTCGGAGTATCTTGAGCACGGGATTCCGAGAATACTCGGGTCTTCCCACCTTGGAGTTGCGACTCCGCGGATCGTGGGCTTGTAATGGGTCAAGTTGGAACACCCCTGCAGGGTTTGAACTTTCGAAAGCCGTGCCCGCGGTTATGTGGCAGATGGGAGCTTGTTAATATCCGGTTGTAGATAACTTGAAACAATGTTTCAATACACTACCAGCGTGCGTTCCGTGACTGCCAATTTCCGAATAGGGATTCGGGAGTTGAACACGGTGGGGTTATGTTTGTTGAGCTTTAGCTAGGATCACTTCGTGATCATCTCTCGACCGAGGCACCTTCTCTTCTCGCTCTCGTGTACGTAAGTTAGTGCTAGTTGCTGCTGCAGACTCTTGTTGTTCCTTCACCTCTTGTTCTTTCTTCAGCCTTGTCCTCACCCAAGGCTTAAATAGTCGTGTTACCCGGGAACGGGATTGCTGAGTCCTCTGTGGCTTAGAGTTACTTCACCACACCAGATGCAGGTTCAACCGAGTTTGATGCAGGAGCTGGTTCAAGTACTTCACTGGGAGTCCGATGAAGAGTTTGGCCGTATGCTTGTGACGTTTCGACGATCAGTAGTGGTTTCTACTAGGATTCGACCCTGACCTGTGGCTTTATGTTGTTTTGGTATCTTTCTTTTGGATCTTCGCCCGTAGTCGGGTTGTGATGTTTTGAATGATGTTATGCTTATGTAATGTATTGTGTGAAGTGGCGAGTGTAAGCCAACTATCTCCTTTTGCAATTTAATCCCTCTTTTACATGAGTTGTGCAAATATACCAAACTTGAGATCATTCTAGGATGGGCTTATACCTTTAAGTCGTGCCTCGACACGTAGGAGGTATAGTCCCATCCTGGGCATTACAAGTTGGTATCAAAGCCTTCTCCGACCTAGGAGCCCCCACTGATTGATCGAATCGTTGACGGTTGAGTCTAGGCACACACATGAAAATGTTTTGAGTCCTATATTATATCGGAGAGTAGGATTTCTGTTTGCTCCTCATCCCTTTTCACTCTGGTGAGGACTCCTGACGATTACTCTTGCCTCTTCTACTTTCAAAAAATGCACCAAATTTTTTTTAGGATCTCGCGAGTATTGTTTGGATTGTTCCGATGTCTTTGTGACGAGAACATTGTTCTCGATGCCTCCTGTCATTAGGGGTTGTGGCAGTGTCCCGGGGAGTTGAGCTCCGAGGTGTTGTCGTCACAAATCCATCGCGGCAGTACTAGAATACTTAAGACGGCCGACATCGAAAACTCTCCTATGCGGTTAGTGGCATGATAACCCCGACATCACCCAGTACTGGGGAGGTAGCTCGAGAGTATTGCCATAGCTTGTATAGTGGATGCGTTTCGAAGGTCCGAGGTAAACGGTTTCCGAGAACAACTGGTTATGTGTTGAAGGATGGATACAGCTGGATGTAGGTTTAGAGTTGATTGCGCGGTGCTTCCCCTGTATCCCCAACACCTGATTGCATAACTAGAAACTTTCGGAAATTAATAGGTGGGTTCATCCAGTAGTTCTAGGCATTCTTCCAACGAGTGCATGATATGAAGTTCGGGGTTCTACATTGAGTGAAGTGGTTTTATGGACTTGTTCTGATCGGGAGTTGCATCTTAAAGGGTCCTTGGCTATGCTGATCCGGGGATTGCAAGACCCTTTTGTAACACGTTCCATGAGCTTTCAGCACGAAGATGTCGAACGAAGCTTCTATCTTGCATTTGTTCTATCTGTTCCTTGTTCCTTTTTTTATTTACCTTTTGTTCTCCAAGTGGCTTCTCGTCAAGTTGATGTACCTGCGGAATTCATTCGTTCAAGTCTCTGTTCGAATGATATTGTGAAGATTAGGCTGCTACATATATACCCTTTGTTTTTGTTTTGATTCTGGTATTCGAGTTGCTTCGATGTCAAATGTTGATTCCATACCTTTCTAATCGGTGTTCTCATATTTCTATGGGAGTGCTGATTCTTCTTGACCATCGAGATATTCATGTTAGTCCTTTTCAACCGGTGTGCCTTCTCTTCAAGTTATTCCATACGGACGTCGTTGAGAAATCTGACGATTTGTCTGTTTTCATTCATCTCAAGTTGTCTTTGTTTTCCCCACCCTCCCACCCCTTTTCTTCTTGGAGTCAGAAATTCTCAGATGAAGTATCCATTTTATTCATGTGATATTTCTTCATTCTTTCCTTCAATGTTCTTATCCGGTGATTATCGTGAAGATGCTCAGGAAACTCCAAGTTCATCATTCTTTTGTTCTCAAATTCTGCCGGTGGATGTAATTCAAGATTTCGGTGTTGATCTTATCCTTCTCCTCATTTCACAATGCTTTCTTATTCCGGTGCACCAATTAATCATCTCCTCTTGCTATTCATATCCGGAGTGCTGAAGATTCATAATTCTACTCTTATTCCGTTCAAATTATTTTGAGGATTGTTATCTTACTCAAGCCATTTAATTCAACCGGTGCAATATCTCTTAAGGAATCTTTTCCAACGGTGATTTCTTTTGAGTGGGCCCTAACCCACAGGTCTTTTCCCAGGATCTTACCTGACTCTTCTAATTTTTCCGGAGTTATTTTGAAATTCCTTTCAAGTGTGACGTAAGAATGATCTCCATCAGTCACAGTCCTTCTCCAGGACCGCTTTCAAATTCTTTTTCATCATGGGTTCAACCTTTTTAATTCTTCATTCCGGAGTGCTCAACAATTCTTATGGCATTTCTCGTCTTCATTCTCAACATGTGAAGACCGGAGAAGTGTTTCTCTTAAATTTTGACCCATCCTCAAGATTCGTGGTTCTAGCTTCATGCCATCCTCATTATTGTTTTCGATCACGAGGAATTCTTTTCATACCCACCCGAAGCATTTCATGAATTCTTTTCTTTGTGTTCCTCCGAAGGCCATCATTTCAGAAGATTTCTTCCTTCTCAGTTTTCAACTTCGTCCTCCAACTATTCTTCATTGATGTCTCTTCGTTCGTCTCCATATTCTTACGGTGGTTCTTTCAAGATTACCCTTCCGTTGTTATCGTTTTAATTCACTCGTTCTTTTCACAATCCTACCGGTGGTTCGTTGAAGATTTACCCAAGCTTGTCCGAGATCTCTCTTTAATTCTTTGCAACGAGAATAAGTAGAATGCCAAATCCTTGGGTTGTCATCAATTTAAATTGGTGAAGGAGATGCATGACATAATTCTTATTCTTATTCCTTCAAGGTGATTTAATTCTTTTGTCTGGAGCTTGTCCATCATATCATATCCTTGGTTCTAAATTCTTCATCTTGTTTTCCGGAGCTCCAAGATATTTCAATTATCATTTCAAAGCTCCATCTAATTCATCGCAGGCCTTGAATCTTATTCTTTTCATATTTCACTTCTCATGCTTTCATTACCGGAGTTCTTCATGGTGGTTCATCATGTTTTAATTCATCCCTGAAGTCTTCATCAAGATCCTTGTTGGAGCTCAAGCATTCTTCATCATGCTTTCCAATTGCAATCCTTTCTACCTTATCTTTTCAGATGGTGTTATGTCATTCTCGACAATTCCTTCATGGATTACGATTCACGAGTTTTCAAGAATGAGATATTTAAACCCATCATTTTCTTTGTTCAGGAGATCTTTTCAACCATTCAATTATTCGTTGGAGTAATCTTGGGTTGTATTTCACCTAAAAGCTTTCCCTAAGGATTGTTGCTAATTATGGTGCTTATAATGACCCAAGTTCTTCATTTATCATTCTGCTGAAATAACTCTTTCGTCTCCTTGTTGATCTCAATCAAATCAATTGGTTAAGTTAGTGGCAGAATTGTCACCTCTTAATTCTGAGATGTTTTCCATAAGCCCACATCAAGCTTATTCGTTTTCGTTGTTGATCTTTCCAACAACTCCGTTCAACCCTTCTTCGTAAGGATGTTTTTCTTATTCATTCGTGGGAGAAGTTGTCATTTTCTTCTCCGTTCTTTTCTTTCCAACGACCTATGCTATTCTTTCATTCCGGAGGCATTGTGATGTTGCTCTCTCCAAACCATCATCTCGTTTTATCGAGATCATGTTCTTTCCCTTGCTTATCATTAACAGGAGTGCTGTGTCCTCCATTCTAGTTCTCTCATCTATCAAGTTTTACCTCTCTTTTCAACCGGAGTGCTGTCTGAATCCTTCTTACCTCTTGTGCCATTCTTTCAATAGTTTCGGAGGCAATATGTTGTTGTCTTCATCAAGCATCATTCCATCTCCTCAAGTTCTTGTTAATTCCTTCCATTTTCAGACGGAGTGTTGCCCAAATTCTGTCATTCTTATTCCTTGGCTATACCGTTGCAGTTTCATATTCTTTTGGTTCGTAAGCTCTTGTTCCATGTCTTTCAACCTGCAAGGTTCTCATAATGTTCCTTGTTCCTCTTTTCTAACAGAGTTTTCATATTCGTTCATCTCCGTTGCATTCTTTCTTTCAAGATTGTTCAACCTCTCAAGGTTCGTGGTTTCACTCGTCTGTCAAAGAAGCAACTTTGTTTTACCTCTTCTTCTTCCGTTTTACCCGGTGATATCTCTAGGATCTCGGGTCGAGATCCTCTGTTAGTGTGGGAGAGTTGTGACGCCCGAACACTGACGTCCCAGAAGATTCCAGAAGATCCCAGAAGATTCCAGATGTTCCGGGTTCTCCCGTGTGTTCTTTGTGCCTGTGTTATTTATTTCTGCATTGCATCATGTCATCATGCCATCATGTCATATTTATTTTTGCATCTCAACCAATAAATCGCGTGGACCTTCGGTCCATTTAAATCGAGGGAAGGATGTCTTCTCTTTAAAACATATAAAAGCCTCTCAATATTTAGGGAGCTATATTTTAAAATATTCCATTCCATGGAATCACCTATAACACAATTGCACCATTCTTCAATTTTCTTTTATCCTTTGCAACTCATTTCTTCCTTTGAGGCCTTTTAAGTAAAATTGTGTTGCAATTTTACTTCTTCCATAAATGTTCCAAATCTTCCCATAAATCACATCTAATGTGTAGGGCCATCTCTTGAAATTCCAACCCATTTGGATTTCATCTAAAGGGGTTTCTAAATTCAAACAGTTTGACATTTAATCAAACTTGTTTGAATTTTTATCTTTCAAAAACCCTCCTTCTATTTAATTAAATTCCTTACATTTTGTATGAGTCCCGAGATTTAACTCCGTGTTTAAATCTCTTCCCTAACATTTTCTTTTCTTCCCTTTTCTTCTTCTTTCTTTTTTGTTTTAAAAAAAACAGTTAAAAGGAGGGGTCCCAGCCGCCAGGCCTCCAGCTCCTCCTTCCCTCCAGCAGAGTCCAGCAGGCCTCTTAGGCCATTCTAGGCCATCTCTTCCTCTAGGCCCGAACTCCCCCTTATACCCAGTCCAGCCGGCCCATACAGGTCGCCTCGGCCCAGCGGTGACCTAACCCTAGCTGAACCCCCAGGTCGCTTGCTCCCTCCCCGTTTTCCCTTCGTCCGCCGCAACCCTCTCTCCCGTCGATCTCTCTCTGGCCGAGCCCCGATTCCCTTCGATCCAGATCCCATCTCACCTCTCCTCCCGACCAGACCTCGCAAGCCGCGAGCGGCAGCGCCCCTCCGGCCTCAGTCCCTCCACCGCAGGCCCCGAGCGCCCCTCGCCGTCTTCCCTCGCGGCCTTGCTTCGACGCCCGAGCCCCTCGCCTCTCCTCCTCGCAAGCCCAGAGCCCGCACCCTTCTCCTCTGGTGCCCGCGCGCAGGCCTCTTCTCCAGCCTCCGATGCGCCTGCCTCGCCCCAGAGCCGACGGCGCCGGCCACCTGCCTCGTCTCCAGGCCAGCCAGGCCGCAGCTCCCATCGAGCCCGAGCCCTCCTCCCGTCGAGGCCGAACCCTTCGCCTCCAGGACCGCCGGCCGGATCCCGCGGCTCGCCTCTCCATCGCCTCCAGGCCGAGGGCCCCGGCCCCTGTCTCCTCCCGTGCCTTGGACCGCCCGTCCTGCTGCCTCGTCGGCCAGGAGCGCCTTGGCGCCCACGTCGCCCCGTCGGCCTCCAACAGAACCGCGACAAGGCTCTGCCTCTGCGCCTCGCCTCGTCCGTGCAGCGCCGGCGCCGCCCCAAGCACATCCAGTGCCTCTCTGAGTTTTGCTGCTGCCATGGCCTCGCCGTCCCGAGCAGCCTCCTCGCCGTGACCGAGACCTTCTGCTGCTGTGTTTTTCCGTCGGTTTCGTGTTGTTGTTTTGGTCCAGCAGGTTTTGGCAAGTTCGACGCGAGACCAAGCTCCGTGTACGACTACATGAACGAGTACACGGCGACCCGACCAAGTACCCCTCCGATATGTCAAGTACCCCTATGATCGCGATGTAACAAGTACCTCGACGACATGTACAACTACGACTCGAGACGAGACCGGCAAGACCGAACGGAACGAGTACATCTACCGATGCCAAGTACAACGACCAAGTACCACGACGACCGAACGGATACGATGACGAGTACATCTACGAACGTGATCAACTACCGTCGCCGTGTACCCCTACCATCGCCGAGACCGCAAGTACCTCTCCGAACGGGATGTGAACGACTACACGTGTACCTCTACGTGAACAACTACTTCCTCTTTGGAAACGTGAACCACTACTTCCTCTACGACTCGCGAGAACGACTCCTTCCTCTACGATCTCGAACCGTCCCGAAACGAGTGTTTCGAAGGTATAACCCGAGACGATGACCCGTGGATGCTTGTTGTGTTGTATGAAATGCTTCCCTTGTGTGCTCCGTGTCCGTTTCGACCTTTGTCATGTTCCTCGGTTGCCTCGTCACCGACCCGTGGAAACTCGGTGACGGGATCGCCCACCTTTCATCTCGTGTGACTCGCTCACGCCATCTATCTTTTGCCCTGGCCTCACAACGAGTTACCAGAACCGAGATGTTGCGTTGCATCATTTTCGGATCGTTGCCGTGGCACCCTTTCATTCCACCACGGTGACAATACTTCATATCTCTTTTAAGTCAACCTTTTTATTAAAATTGCATAAACGTGATCATGTCATCCGCATCATGTTAACAACACAAAAATGTTTAATGATATGTTGTTGTTATTTCCGGCCTCATTTAAAATGCCTAGTTAGTGTAGTTTTATTATTCTTCACCTCTTGCCATGTTAACCAACATTTAATCTTGTCTTGTAAATAACGAGAGTCAACTAAATAATTAAAATGTGGTGTTTCGTCAATATGCAACTCGTTGCATACTGAGCTCCACTTAACTTGTAGCATTGTTTGTGCATCTTGCCATGCCTTGCATATTTAAACCGGACATGCATCATACTTGTTTGTGCATCGTATGCCATGTTTAGGTTTTGTGTGTTTACTGTGTTGTTTGTTTCTTTCCGGTTTGCTTCTCTTGATAGCTTCGGTTTCGTTCCAGAGTTGTGAGGATTCGCTCGACTGTGTTGCTTCGTCTACTTCCTGGATCCGTTCGTCTCCCTTGTGGAATCCCAGGCAAGATGACCGAACCCGGATACCATTACTATATTTGCCTATTGCTAGAGTATCGCTCTTTAGTATATTGCCTCGATGCCCATGTTTTCCTGTCAGCCTCCTATTGTAACCATGAACCTGCTTAACCACCCTTCCTATGCAAACCGTTGAATGGCTAAGTACGCTTCGCTCAGCCCCTCTTATAGCATTGCTAGTTGCAGGTGAAGATTGAAGATGCTTGCTTCATGTTGAAGTTGTTGGGTTATATCACACTATATAAATGCTTAAATGAAATCATCTATATATTGGCAAGGGTGGAAGGCTAAGCCTTTTGCTTGGTGATTTGTTCCACTCATGCCGTTAGGAACCGTATAAACCGGTGTTATGTTCCTTGATTATGCGTTCCTAACACGGTTGGGGTGTATGGGAGCCCCTTGATAAACCGCTAAGTGCTAAGTCTTTTCCAGCAAGTCCCAACATTGGTACTATTCGCCTAATAACTAATAAAACTTGCATAGGGACTAGCTATCCCTTTTATTTTAAATCAACCCCCCGGGCCAGTGCTCCACATGAGTGTTGGTCCGAAATGAGCGGAGTGCGGGGCCACCTCAAGGAAACTCGAGGGCTGGTAAAAACCCGTAGGATGTCTCATCCGGTCGTGTCCTGAGACTTAGATACGCGCGGCTACTATCAGGGTGTCGACAAGCCGGGAGGATTTGCTGGATTAGCCTTACCTTAGTTCGGATTATCTTGAGCACGGGATTCCGAGAATACTCGGGTCTTCCCACCTCGGAGTTGCGACTCCGCGGATCGTGGGCTTGTAATGGGTCAAGTTGGAACACCCTTGCAGGGTTTGAACTTTCGAAAGCCGTGCCCGCGGTTATGTGGCAGATGGGAGCTTGTTAATATCCGGTTGTAGATAACTTGACACAATGTTTCAATACACTACCAGCGTGCGTTCCGTGACTGTCAATTTCCGAATAGGGATTCGGGAGTTGAACACGGTGGGGTTATGTTTGTTGAGCTTTAGCTAGGATCACTTCGTGATCATCTCTCGACCGAGGCACCTTCTCTTCTCGCTCTCGTGTACGTAAGTTAGTGCTAGTTGCTGCTGCAGACTCTTGTTGTTCCTTCACCTCTTGTTCTTTCTTCAGCCTTGTCCTCACCCAAGGCTTAAATAGTCGTGTTACCCGGGAACGGGATTGCTGAGTCCTCTGTGGCTCACAGTTACTTCACCACACCAGATGCAGGTTCAGCCGAGTTTGATGCAGGAGCTGGTTCAAGTACTTCAGTGGGAGTCCGATGAAGAGTTTGGCCGTATGCTTGTGACGTTTCGACGATCAGTAGTGGTTTCTACTAGGATTCGATCCTGACCTGTGGCTTTATGTTGTTTTGGTATCTTTCTTTTGGATCTTCGCCCGTAGTCGGGTTGTGATGTTTTGAATGATGTTATGCTTATGTAATGTATTGTGTGAAGTGGCCAGTGTAAGCCAACTATCTCCTTTTGCAATTTAATCCCTCTTTTACATGAGTCGTGCAAAGATACCAAACTTGAGATCATTCTAGGATGGGCTTATACCTTTAAGTCGTGCCTCGACACGTAATCCTGGGCATTACAGATCTCGACGAAGGTAAGGAGTCAGGTATGACCCCTAAGTTTGATTGTGTTAAAGCTTTTATGGATACCGATGTTTTCCGTGAGTTTAGCACTAAATATGGACTTGACTCTGAGATAGTAGCTTCTTTCTGTGAATCATTTGCTACTCATGTTGATTTTCCCAAGGAGAAGTGGTTTAAATACCATCCTCCCATTGAAGTAAAAGTAGTTGAACCTGTTAAAGTTGAAGAAAAGACTATCACTTATAATGTTGATCCTATGTTCCTACTGCTTATATTGAGAAACCACCTTCCCTTGTTAGAATAAAGGATCATGCTAAAGCTTCAAATGTGATTCGTAAAAGTAATACTAGAACACCTACACCCTCTGAGAAAATTAAAGTTGAACCTAGTTTTGCTATGGTCAAAGATCTCTTGGTTGAAAATTTAGATGGACATGTTATTTACCTCCAAGAGGAAGCTGCTAGAATAGCCAAACCCGATGCTAGGAATAAACATAGACCTGTTGTAGGCTTGCCTGTTATTTTTTTCAAAATAGGAGATCATTGCTATCATGGTTTATGTGACGTAGGTGCTAGTGCAAGTATAATCCCTCACTCCTTATATAAAGAAAGTATGCATGATATTGCACCCACTAAGTTAGAAGGGATTGATTTTACTATTAAGCTTGCCAATAGAGACACTATTTCACCAGTTGGGATTGTTAGAGATGTTGAAGTCTTGTGTGGGAAGGTTAAATACCCTGCTGATTTTCTTATTCTTAGTTCCCCACAAGATGATTTTTGTCCCATTATATTTGGTAGACCCTTCTTGAATACTGTTAATGCTAAGATAGACTGCGTAAAAGATATTGTTAATGTTGGTTTACGGGATATGTCTCATGATTTTAACTTTGCTAAATTTCGTAGACAACCCCATGATAAAGAATTACCTAGTAAGGATGAAATTATTGGTCTTGCTTCTATTGTTGTGCCTCCTACTGATCCTTTAGAACAATATCTGCTAGACCATGAAAATGATATGTATATGAATGAGAGAAGGGAAATAGATGAAATATTCTTTAAGCAGGGATCTGTCAGGGATATTACTAGCAGGTATAAACCGGCTAGTGTAAACCAGATTATGATAATATTATTGTATAGTTATAATGCTCGGTAGAGATTACAGCCCAAGGAGGCTAGGGCCCATGTGTAGAGATACGGTTTGTAAACCGCCCGATCATGTAACTTGAGAGATAAGGAAGAAAGAGCAGAGACCGAGGCGGACACAAGTATGAGCCGGCCTCGGGACTCTGTAAACCGGACCGGGCGTCGCCTCTATATAAAGGGACGACCAGGTGACGGTTCAAGGACAGGAAACAACCCGTCGAGACACAGGCAAGCGATCCGCTCCCTGTCCATCGACGCCCAAGCAATACCAAACCAAACTAGACGTAGGCTTTTACCTTCATCGAAGGGGCCGAACTAGTATAAATCCTTTGTGTCCTTTATGTGCTTTTAACCCCTTCAAGCTAACCTGTGCGATGGTTCCATCACTAAGTCCGTTAAACCGGACATCTGCCGTGTTAATTCCACGACAGTTGGCGCCCACCGTGGGGCCTCCGCACGATGGTTTCGAGTTCTTGAAGGGCAGCTTTGAAGGGCTCAAGGGTTACGCGGTCGGCCGGATGACCAAGAGTCGCCGTGGCCGGATCTACATCGACGACGCAGGCTGGGGACCGGAGGCCGATTCAATCGAATATGGGTACCGGGTTCCCTTCGGCGGCATCCACGTCTTCATCGGCAAGATCGGCGAACCGGGACCTGAGCCGGACGTCTTCCCCAACATCGTCGAGCCGGCTCAGCGTGCGAGGTCGACCCGGATTCAGCCCGCCATGAAGCGCGTTTTCGTTGGAGCAGTTCACGGGGTTCAAACTGAGGACGGATCGGATTCCGGTGGCGAGACAGTTATCTATTCCGACGATGGATCTTCATCCGGAGAGACTGAGTCTTTGTATCAGTTGCGGGAAGGTCGGTCTGAGGGTGTGTCCGACGGAGACAGTATTCCGGACCCCTTTGATCCACCAAACCGGGTGGCTGTCTTTATGGCCGGTTCATAACTTACGCCACAGTCCACGGTGAACGGGGCGACAGCAGAAAATGGTGTAGGGGGGAGCGGCCAGGCCCTCTCGCCCTCTGACGCTCTATCCACCTTGGTCGAGGAGTTCACAGCCCGAGCCATGGCAGAGGTAGCTCCAGCAGACAAGGCGCAACACGATGCAGAGCTCCTTCAGCTAAAAGGCCAGATCGATCAGGTGAAAGAAAATCTGAAGGCAGAAAAGGCTATGATAGCAATAAGGCAGGCAGAGCTGGATGATCAGGCTTTTCAGCTAAGGATGGAACAGGCCTCTGCACAGGGAGTAAGGAGTCGGAAGTATCAGTCTCGTCTACCGCCGGTTTATGAGATGATGAATCTTTTCAGGACACCAAGAGCGGGGACCAGCAATGATCCGGCATTAAACTGGAGGGCGGCCCCGGCGAGGGATGAGCCGGTTCAGCAGCCCACTATGGAGCAAGATCGGCGGATTATGTCTGCGCCTCACATCCCTACCCCTCCGGGTCATTATTCAAACCCTTTGGATAATATTGTTGCTGCCGCTTCGCGCCTGGCCGCTTTACCCATTGATGGACATCCCCCGTAACAATGGAAACACGCAGGGTTAAGGATTTGCTTAACACGGCATTAACACAGCAGCAAGCATATTCTTATAGCAGGGAGAGGCTTCATTCAACACCACGCCACAGCCGGAGTTACACTACGCATTGGGAGGAGCCATAAGTGTCTAGTAGTGAACGCAGGCGACACCGTCACAGACAAGATAATCCGGCAGGCGCAGATGCACAAGCTCAGGATGCAAACCGGGTTAGATCAGCGGCCCGTGAGGAGGTCCGCCAAACGACGCCAGTTCACACAACCACAGCCGAGACAGGGGTCACAACGCACTACGGGAAACGGCTAATTTGCCGTCAGGAGGCGTCTTTGCCGTCAACTTTTCATCGGGCATGACGGCAAAGAAAGGATTTGCCGTCATCTGCAGACGGCAAACAATACACAAACGGGAAAGCACTCATTTTGTCGTCAACCAAAAATATACTGACGGCAAAAAGTCTTTGCCGTCTGTATTTTTTTCTGTAGACGGCAAAATGAGTGCTTTGCCGTCTGTGTATTGTTTGCAGACGGCAAAAAGCCTTTGCCGTGTTTATTTATTTCTGCAGACGGCAAAATGAGCGCTTTGTCATCTGTGTATTATTTGCAGACGGCAAAGAAGAAGCACAGCGTGCGGATCGATCACGCGGATTGATGACTTGGCAAGATCTGAGACGCACGTTCCAACCGACCAGGGCCGTCGGACGCACACCCCACCCAGCCCGATGCACGTGCCCCCACAAACACCCACGCGCCCACCACCCCACCCGACCGACCGGTACTGCCTCCCTTATCCATTGATGTATGTGCCCATCCCCACCATGTCTCTCTCTTTCCCTATTTTCTCTCCCTGCTCGTTGCAAATCGAGCACGTCGGCGCCTTCCTAGACCTCGATCCCCGCCATCTACCTTGCTCGCCGGCCCCGGCCTCGCCGGCCAACACCTCGCCCGGTGGCTGCGGCCACATCTCCATTCGTCCCCCGCGCCTCGCTCACTGGCCCTCCCTCGCCGCCCCGAACAGCCACAGGAGGCCATCCATGGCGCCGCCAGCCCCGGCCCTCCCTCGGTGCCCCTAGCAGCTGCAGGAGGCCCGCCATGGCGCCGCCGGCCCCGGCCCTCCCTCGCCGCACCGAGCAGCCGCAGAGGCCCGCCATGGCGCCGCTGGCCTCGGCCCTCCCTCACCGCCACGAGCAACCACAGGAGGACCGCCATAGCGCCGCTGGCCCTGACCCTCCCCCATTGCCCCGAGCATCCACAGGTGGCCCGCCATGGCGCTGTCGGCCCCGGCCCTTTCCCGTCACCCGAGCAGCAGCACGTGGCCGGCCATGGCGCCGCCGGCCCCGGCCCTCCCCCGTTGCCCCGTGCAGCCTCAGGTGGAGGCAGTGCTCCCCGGCGCCGCCGGCCCGGACCCCATCACCACTTTGCCCCGGCCATCGTCATCTCGAACAGCCGCACACCACCGGATCTGTCCAGCACACTTAATTTGTGGCATTAATTGTAATTTTTTTTACCAGGCAGTAATTGTTATTAATTGCTATGTGTGTGTACCTGCAAAAATTTGATGCTCACTGCCTATGCGATTCCACTTTTTATTTCTAATTTTTGTACATTGTGCCGCAAATTAATGTGTGAAAAATGGGTCAGTAGTGCAAAACTACGACTGTGATGGGTTTGCTAACGCTGGTGGTTTAGTTTTTTTTAATCATGAAAATGCAATTTGCCGTCTGTGATGATTCGGGGTGACGGCAAACATTAGGTTTGGTTGACGGCAGAGACCCTGTTCTTTGCCGTCTGTTAGTTGTTTTACTGACGGCAAAATCTCTTTGTTGTCTGCCCGATTAAAAGCTGACGGCAAAGTACTTTTTGCCGACTTTGGGTTTGCCGACTACGTTTGCCGTCATCAGCTGCCGGCAAAATCTTTGCCGTCTGTATTTCTGTCTTTGCCGTCTGTACTTGCCTGACGGCAAACTTCCTGATTCCTGTAGTGATGAGTTCCTTTGGGGTGCAATGTCTTACCCCCGCTTTACGGAGCGTGAAGCTGCCCAAGGATTTTAAAGGTCCACGTAAGGTGCCTAATTACACAGCAGATTTGGCGCCAGAAGCTTGGGTTGAGAGTTACGAGATGGCCATGGAGATGCTGGACGTAGATGAAGCGGCTTGTGCGAAATACTTCACCATGATGCTTCAAGGTACAGCCCGGACCTGGCTGAAGGGCTTACCCCCTAATTCCATCGGATCGTGGGGAGAGTTACGCCGCCAGTTTATCAAAAACTTCAAGGATACGTGCAAGCAGCCGATGTCAGTGGTAGATCTATCAGCCTGTATACAAGGAGAACAGGAGTCTACAAGTGCATGGGTGCGGCGAGTATCAGAAATCTTGCACTCTTCGAACGGTATCAATCCCAGTACGGCAATAGTGACACTGGAAAACAATTGCCGGTTTGAGTCTCTAAAGTTAAAACTGGGACGGCTTAAACGGGATTGTAATGACATGGGAACTCTCATGAGCGCTCTAGTGAAGTACGGGGACTCCGATAACACTAAGTATCCAGAAGCGGAGGGAGACAAAGCTGGAAAAGTCAATAAGCCTGGTAAACCGGCGCAGGTTAATCCGGCTGGTACAAGCTTCTTAGGCAAGCGAAAAGCGGAGGGTGGCTCTGATTTCTTGGCCAATACCCAAGTTCAAGGGGGTTTTCAGCGCAATAAGGGTAAGCCGCCTCCACAAACCGGTGGAGGGCCCGTTAGCTGGGAGCAAGAGTTAAATGAGCCTTGTTCGAAACACGGCTCAAGGGAACGTCCAGCAAAACACACTATAGGAGAATGCAAGGTTATGATGGAAGCCATAATGAGCCAGATCAGCTCCAACAACAGGCCTCCAGGCGGCGGTTCAGACCCGGGATTTTATGGTCCGGGTCACCAGGGGAACGGCTCCGGATCAGGATATCGTGGCAACAACAGTGGTTACAATAACCGAGGCAATAACCAATATGGTCAAGGCGGTTATAATAACCAAGGCAATCAGCAGCATGGTCAAGGTGGTTACAATAACCAAAACAACCAACAGCAGGGCCAGGGTAATCACAATAACCAAGGTAGTCAGCAGCGTCAGCAATAGCAGCAGCAATCCGGATATCAGAGTAATCCGAAGGAGTTGAGTAGTGGGCAGTATCATGTGTTCTCTATGAGTTTGTGTAAACGAGATCAAAAAGTTTTGAAGCGGGCGGTCCACACGGTTGAACCGGCGACGCCGCAATTCCTGCGCTGGTCAAAGCAGCCCATTGTGTGGAGCAGGGAGGATCACCCGCTGCGAGTTGATATTCCGGGCCACTTGGCCTTGGTAGTAGCGCCACAGGTGGGTGGCTACAAGTTCACCAAGGTCCTCATGGACGGCGGCAGTAGCATTAATATCTTGTATTATGAGACTTTCCGTCGCATGGGGTTGACAGATAAAAAGCTAAGACAATCAAACACGGTGTTCCATGGAGTGGTGCCAGGTAAATCAGCTTACCCAGTTGGGAAAATTGACCTAGAAGTTACCTTTGGAGATGAACAGGATTCCAGGTCATAGATGATAACCTTTGAAGTCGTCAAGATCCGGAGCCCTTATCATGCTCTATTCGGGAGGACGGTTTATGCCAAGTTTATGGCCAGGCCGTGTTATGTTTATCTACAGCTCAAGATGCCGGGTCACAAAGGAACAATCACGGTTCATGGAAGTCGCAAGATTGCATTGGAGTGTGAAGAAGGAGACGCTGCCTACGCGGAGGCAGTGTGTGCTACGGAGGAGTTGAAATTTTACAAGGACAATGTTGATCCGGCAGATATGTCCCCGTTGAAAAAGCCAACTACAGAGCATGATCCGGCGTTGAAATTTAAGTCAGCGGAGGAGACCAAGCAAGTTGATTTTGTGCCAGGTGATTCATCCAAGCAGTTCACTATCAGCGCTAACCTTGATCCCAAATAGGAAAGCGCGCTCATCGCGTTCATCCGTGAGAACCGGGATATCTTTGCATGGAAACCTTCTGACATGCCAGGTATACCGAGGGAACTCGCTGAGCACAGTCTTAACATTGATCCGAAGTTTAAACCGGTCAAGCAATATATGCGTCGCTTCAACGAAGAAAGGCGCAAGGCTATAGGAGAGGAAGTGGCCAGGCTTTTGGCCGCAGGGTTCATAGTGGAAGTTTTTCACCCGGAGTGGTTGGCTAATCCGATGCTGGTGTTAAAGAAGAATGGAAGGTGGAGAATGTGTGTGGATTACACGGACCTAAACAAGGCTTATTCAACTGATCCTTTTGCTCTCCCTCGTATTGATCAGATCATCAATGCTACAGCAGGATGTGAGCGGTTAAGTTTTTTGGATGCATATTCAGGATATCACCAGATCAAGATGGCAGTTAAAGATCAGGAGAAGACGTCCTTCATAACGCCTTTTGGTGCTTTTTGCTATGTTTCTATGCCCTTTGGGCTCAAGAGTGCCCAAGCAACTTATCAGCGTTGCGTCCGAAATTGTCTTAAGGGGCAGGTAGGGAGGAATGTTCATGCCTATGTGGATGATATTGTGGTGAAATCAAGGAAGGAAGAGACGTTGATAGAGGATCTCAAAGAGACTTTTGATAATCTTGGAGCCTATAAAATGATGCTTAATCCGGAGAAGTGTGCTTTTGGTGTTTCGGCGGGCAAGCTCCTTGGATTCTTGGTGTCAAACAGAGGAATAGAAGCTAATCCGGAGAAGATCAAGGCAATCACATCTTTGACTAAACCGGTTTGCATCAATGATGTTCAACGTATCGCTGGCCGGATCACAGCATTGAGCCGGTTCATCAGCCGTTTGGGGGAGAAGGCGATTCCGCCTTATCAGATGCTGAGAAAGACGGACCGGTTTATATGGAGCGATGAGGCAAACGCTGTGTTTGAGGATTTGAAGCGGCAACTGGCGCAACCACCGATTCTTGCTGCCCCAGTTGATAATGAGCCGTTGCTATTATACGTCGCCACCAATGCACGGGCAGTTAGCGTGGCAATCGTGGTTGAGCGCAAGGAAGCTGGGAAGGAATATCCAGTTCAACGTCCAGTCTATTATATCAGTGAAGTTCTCATTGAATCCAAGCAAAGGTACCCACATTGGCAGAAGCTGGTATATGGTGTGTTCATGGCAAACCGGAAGTTGAAACATTATTTCCAAGGCCACCCAATAACTGTTGTTAGTTCAGCACCGTTGGGAGATATAATCTAGAACAGGGAAGCTACCGGCAGAGTAGCAAAGTGGGCCATTGAGCTTAGCCCACACGAATTGAAATATGTGCCACGCACCGCTATCAAATCTCAAGCATTGGTGGATTTCATCAATGATTGGACAGAACTGTAGACACCAGAGGAGAAGCCGGATCTCACATACTGGACGATTCACTTTGACGGTTCAAGGCAATTAGAAGGCTCGGGGGCTGGAGTTGTTTTAACTTCCCCGCGAGGGGATAAGTTTTGTTACGTCCTCCGACTATTGTTTCCTTGTACTAATAATGCAGCAGAGTATGAAGCACTGCTTCATGGCTTGCGGATGGCCAAGGAGATGAACTTAAGCCGGGTCAAGTGTTTTGGCGATTCAGATTTGGTGGCACAGCAAGTATCCGGCAAGTGGGATTCAAGAGATCCTCTCATGGCAGCTTACAGACGAGAAGTCGAAGCAGTTGCAGGATGTTTCAAGGGGTATCAGGTGGATCACATAGACCGACGAAGGAATGAAGCGGCCGATGCTCTAAGCCGGCTGGGTTCTCAACGTAAACCGGTACCACCGAATATTTTTTTGGATGAGCTGCACGGTACATCAGTTCAAGTACCATCAGAGGAGGACCTGGCCGTTCCTGATCCGGAGGCGCAGCTGGTTGCAGCACTTCATGTTATTCCGGATTGGACGCTCCCATACTTGGCGTATTTAAGCCGGGGAGAGCTGCCGGACGATGAGATCGAAGCAAGACAGATAATCCGGCGCTCTAAGTCCATGACAATTGCAAACGGAGAACTTCATCATCGCAGCGTTTCTGGAGCGTTTCAGCGGTGTGTATCAGCTGAGGAAGGTTGTGATATTCTTCGTGAAATCCATGAAGGGGATTGTGGTCATCACGCCGGTTCAAAATCCTTGGTGGCTAAAGCTTTTCGACATGGGTTCTATTGGTTGACAGCCCATGCTGATGCGGCGGATCTGGTCCGGAAGTGTGATGCTTGCCAGAAGTTTTCACGACGAGCTCTTATTCCGGCACAGGAGATCCGGATGATACCGATAACCTGGCCGTTTGCAACTTGGGGGCTTGATATGGTTGGACCTTCAAACGATCCCAAGATCAGAAAACTCATCTACTTGTGGCTGTGGATAAGTTTACAAAATGGATTGAGGCAGAGCCTGTGAGCAAGTGTGATGCGGCAACAGCGGTTAAATTCATCAAAAAGGTAATTTTCCGGTTTGGCTTTCCACACAGCATCATCACAGACAACGGCACTAATTTATCTAAAGGAGAGATGGAAGAGTTTTGTCAACGGGAGCATATTCGCCTGGACGTGTCTTCTGTAGCTCATCCTCAATCCAATGGTCAAGCTGAAAGAGCAAATCAGGAGATCTTGCGAGGTATCAAGCCCCGGCTTATGACTCCCTTGCAAAGGACACCAGGGTGTTGGGTTGAGGAGTTACCTTCTGTCCTTTGGAGTATCAATACTATGCCAAACCGGTCCACAGGTTACACACCTTTCTTTATGGTGTATGGTGCTGAAGCGGTCCTTCCAAGTGATATCCGTCATGATTCGCCAAGGGTGACGGCCTATGTTGAAGCGGCCAACGAGCAAGCGAGACAAGACAGTCTGGACCGGCTGGATGAAGAGCGTGATATAGCAGCAGCACGGTCTGCAATTTATCAACAAGACTTGCGCAGATATCACAGCCGCCGGATTAAGACCAGGACGTTCCAGGAGGAGATTTGGTGCTCCGGCTAATCCAAGATCAAACTGATAGGCACAAGTTATCCCCGCCTTGGGAAGGGCCCTTTGTGGTCAGCAAGAATCTGCACAACGATTCATATTACTTGGTGGACGTTCGAGAACACAAGGACTCACGGACATCGGAGGAAGAGACAAAGAGGCCGTGGAACATCGCCCTCATATGGCCCTATTATACCTGAGCCAGGAGCTCCACTGTATCCTATGTATATATTATGATTAATGAATAAACCGGCACCCTCGGTAAACCAGGGGCTCAGCCTTTTTTCCAGTATAATTGTCTTATGGTAATAGCCATCTACAACTTATGTTTCTTATTATGTGTCATATCTTACAATGCTTTGATCAGTCTATCAGGCTGTGCAGGACAATTGTCGTAGATATACTCTGAAGCTGCGATCATTAATAGGCTTCCTGCTCAAACATAGGTCATATCCGAACCAAAGAGAGCACAGCCATCTCGCTCAAACATAGGTCGTATTCGAACCAAAGAGAGCAAAGGGCTTACTGTTCAAACATAGGTCGTATTCGAACCAAAGAGAACATACCCAAACTTATTGAAGGGATTCCTGTTCAAACATAGGTCGTATTCGAACCAAAGAGAACATACCCAAACTTAAATAAAGCCATTCTGTTCAAACATAGGTCATATCCGAACCAAAGAGAACATGGCATAAGCTCAGTGGATTGTACCCAAATCCATTGCTTGGCTAAATTTTTATATGGCCAGCCGGGGGCAGGATTGTACCCGAATCCTAGCTTTAACCCCTGTGGTTGTATCCGGTTCATATGGTCGTATCCGAACCATAGGCTCAATGGATTGTACCCGAATCCATTGCTTGGCTGAACCTTGCTTTGGAGCCTGGCAGCTCGTAAAAAGCCTCGACTACATGGTTTTATTTGCAAACTTGCATTTCTGGTATTTATGTTTTATGGTTCTTTGATCCGGAGTGGGACAACTCCAGAGTTGACCACATATCTTCGAAAGTCTGGACACAGCTCCAGTATGATCTAAACCGGTAACTGCTATCAAACCCGGAATTATTATTGGGTCTATCACAAAGGCTCCCTCAGAAAACTGCAAATTTCGCCGGATTAAGAATATCAAGTATAGTTGATCGCAGGTATAAAGTTATTTCTGGTACAAACAAACACTTGTTTGATATATTTTTTATGAGCAATTTAATTGGTCCAGCGGTAAACCGCTAGGACATCTTTTAAGTATTGTCTATGCAGAAACAGATACTATGCAAGATAAACCATATCAGGCCAGATTTAAGTTGACAACGTCATAGCAAAAAGTTGGAACATCCGGATCAAGACGAACAATGTTTTATACTATCCTATTACAAGGCATAGCAAGCCTGAACGAATTAAAGTCTTTCCAGCAAAATGAGACTGCAACTACAAAGATAACTTATGTGGCCTACGCTTCCTCCTGCTGCGAAGGCTGGGGATTGACTTGCTCCGGAGTTTCTTCTTCTTCTTGAAGCGGCTGAATGTCAGGGACGCACCAATCGATTTTCGTTAAAGTACAGAAGTACATCTCTTCCGTGATAAGTTCGGACGGATCAATATCTGGGGCGAAAGTATGAGGGCGCACTGGTGGGATTAGATTTACGGTATCATAAACCGGCCGATCCACCCGCTCGTTCTGTAAATCATACCCCGGATGATACCTGGACAAGTCTGATTTGGCAGCAAGCTTGCTAGCAAGTGGACGCATATCCTTAGTCAAAGCGTGAAGATCTTTTGCAGTGAAAGCTGATCCGTCTTCTTTGGTGCTGGGATAACCATTCAAAGCTTCTTCCGGATCAAAATCTGGAACCCACGCTTTGGCTCTGGTAAGCGCCATGAGAGAACCGGCTCGGGCAGCAGACTTCTTAACTTCCTCCAAGCGTACTGGCAAGACAGAAAGTTTCTCAAGTGTGCCTTGGATAGTGGTGGGGGCCGGTTTATTGAAGGACATTGCGCTTATGATCCTTTGAGCGCCGGAATACAGCTGCTCGACCAGAGTATAAGACGCCTTGAGTTTCTTCCGTAAATCATCCTCAACATGGGTGACACGGCGCCCTGCATATGATTATCACAGTTAAACCGGAACGGATTAAAAATTGCAAGGATGAAAGCAGGAGTACAGATTAAGTACTTACCGAAGACAGCAGAAGTCATCAGTTCTATTTGCCGCTTTAAACCGGTTAACTCTTCAGTCACCGGATTAAGGGCTTCCTCAGCGTCCTTTGCCCTTTTTTCCAGATCCTTCTTTTGTACTTCAAAGGCTGTCCGCTCCTCTTCAAAAAATTTCTTCAGCTGTTCAGCGGTAGTTAAACTCACCGCCAAATCTTTCTTGGCCTTAGCAGCAGCAGATTCAGTTTCGGCAAGTCTGTTCCGGAGTTCAGTAATTTTTTCAGCCCGCCGGTTCAAATCAGCCTGCAAGGAAAATCAAGTGGAATAAAGGTAAAAATCAGGCAAGTCTCAAGCACATAACCAAGTTATCCACTTGACACTTGGGGGCTAATGGGCAGTTGAAGCGTCAAACAGTAGCAATTCAAAGACAAGTCTCAAGCACACAAACAAGTTGTCTACTTGACACTTGGGGGCTAATGGATAGTTGAAGTATCAAAGGAAAAATTCAGACAAGTCCCAGGCACATAAACCGAATTATGCCCCTGGCACTTGGGGGCTAATGTAAGATCATTTGCTTAAATCGGAAGTACCGGGTCACCTTCTAAACATAGCTAAACCGGAACTTGGGGCTACTATGATATAGACAGAAGCACATCAAAAGCAAAAAATCAAAAGCAAAGGATTACCTCGTATTTTTCCTTCATCATGCTGATTAAGCCCGCTTCATAGTCCCGAGAAGTGTGAAGCCGGTTCAAATACCCGGAATAGAGCTCCTGGGCACTCAGCTCGGCAAAACTAGACAAATCAGTGCTCCATTTGCCCTTTTCTTGATGAAGTTTTTCTGCTTTAGCTGTATGCTTGGCCAAAACAGTGGGTTCAGCAGGAGCGGTATAAGCGGTACCAGTTATCTGGACATCCGGAGAAGGGGCAGTTGCTGGTGGTGGAGTAGCGGTGTGAACCGGACTAGCGCAAGCAGGGCTAGTTTGAGGAGGATCGGCCCGGGCAGGACTCGCCGGTTCATGGACGTTCTCAGTGTTGGGATTTTCAAGTACAGTAGTATGATCCATAGGAGCAGGATCTTCAAGCGGAATTGTGGGCTCGCCTTCCGGAGGGACGATTGTATCCGGGTCAATTGCCGGATCATCAATGGTAGTCTCAGCAGTTGGTTTGTTGGCCTTTGCCCTTTTGCTAGGTTTAGGCTTGCTGAAAGGAATTAGAAAGAAAAATCAGTGCCACAGAAGCAAAAGCAATCATAAACGGGATAAGATAAAGGACTTACCCAGGGACAGTCTTCAAAACTGGGACTTGTGTGGCAGTGGATTCGCCAGAGGAAGATAAAGGAGTCTCCTGATAATTAGGGTCAGATGGTTTAAGCGGTTTGCGTATAAGCCCGGCCTTGGGATGAAGAAGAGTTGGAGAGAGTATAACCTCAGAGCGGCGCCTCCGAGCCGGAGTAAGGGATATTCTGGACGATTCAACTGCAAGGCCACTATGGCGTGTAGTCCGGCGAAGGGCTTCATGTTGCTGTTTCTTCAAAAGAAAATTGGGGTCCAGTTGAGCATAAGGGTGAGAAAACTGATATTTCTGGACTGTCCTACGAATTTTTGGTGGAGGTGGTTCTGAATCTGAAGAAAGAATAGTTACCTCAATTTCTGTCGGTTTATCTCCTTCAGCCAAATCCTATGAAAAGACACCGCTAAATACAAGTCTGGATAAAAGTGAACAAATTATAGCCGGATTAACTCATACCTCAGAGTCCGGATCATCATCTTCAGCATGTGAACCGGAGCCAGCAGCCGCCTTTTTCTTCTTGATAGCGTAAGCTTTCCGGCTTGGCTGTTTGCCTGTTTTTTCCTGAGGTTTCCTTTTCCAGAAAGGATCGTCGGCCTGTTCAAAAGAGAAAGTTAATTGGAAAACGGTTTGTATGAACGGATTAAAAACATACATAAGAGAGTAAGACTTACTGCAGACAGCTTGTTCTTCTTGTAATACGGAGCCAATCCGGTTTGGCTACATTCTTCTAAGGAGACATTGAGCATCTTCTTAGCAGACTCAATGACTTCTGATTCAGAAAGTTTGTCCTTGGAAAAATGTTGAGGATCATCCAGTTTACCAGAATATTTACACATCAGACTCGGGCGAGGACTCAGAGGAAGGATACTCCAAGAAAGCCAGCAACGTATGAAATCAATCCCGGATAATCCGTTGGCCATAAATGCCTTGAGCTTCGCAAGTTGAGAAGCAAACCGGGGCTGTTCTGTGGAGCTGAGGCGCTGCGGCAAAGGGCGATCGTCAGGAATACGATGCTCGCGATAACCCGGCAATGGGTTTTCCCCTTCAGGTGAAGTGTCAAGGCAATATAACCAAGATTTATTCCATTCCTTCGGGTGTGTGTGGAGAGCGGCATGAGGAAAGACTACATCTCTTCTCTTTTGAATACTGACCCCGCCTAATTCTTGATGAGGACCGCCTGAAAATTCAGTTCGCCGGTTCAAATGGAAAAAAATCCCGGAACAAGTCGACTGATGGCTCTTCTTGCAGATACACCTCTGAGAAAACTTGAAAATTGCAGATGTTTCAAATAGAGTTTGGGCCTATGTCCTGAGGGTGAAGCTGAAAAGGGACAAGCACGTCCCGGAAGAACTTTGAACCGGGAGGAGTGAAACCTCGAGCCATGTGGTCGAAGAAGACAATAACCTCCCCTTCTCCGGGAGCAGGGGGACACTCATTTCCTGGGGCCCGCCATTTCAGGACTGATTGAGGGCCCAGAGTGCCAATGGCAGCCGCATTAACTAAATCTTCTTCCGTGATGATGGAAGGGACCCAGTCGCAAGAAACAAACTGTTTGGCAGCCATAGTAGCAGAATGAAAGTGCTGAAAAGACGAAGTATAAAAACCGGATTATTCACAGACAGACATATAAACCGGATCGCATATGCAAAGTCATACCGACGATTTAGACAAGGGACTAATGGCATAGCTATCCCGGCAGTAAGCAGGAAACGCATTACCGCCGGTTCAGAAATAACAAAAGAGAGGATCTAAACCGTCGTGTTCATTGTCGATGCATTACATAAACAATATTTGACTGACTAAAACCGGCGAGTTTATTACGTATCTACAAGGATGAAGAAACAAGTTTCTACCAAAAGCTAAGGTAAAACAGATCTGAGCAGTAAGAAAAAATACAAATTATACAGGTTTATTACAGGAAGAACTACAAGGATCCTATACAGAGCGGACAAATCTAAATGTTGAATCTAAAGGACGAGATCTAAGCATAAGGCGGCGGAGCAGAAACAGGTTTCAAAAACAAATCTAAGGGATTGAAGCCACTACGAGCCTGACGTCTAGGACGAACAGATGAAGCTTTCTCTAGGTTCAATGGCAGAGGCGTAAAGAAGAACCCTAAAACTACAGATCTACAGCAAAGGAGAAAGGTTACCTGAGGCAGCAGGGGACGGCGGCGGAGTTATCTGGTCATGTTCGAGTTGATGCGGCGGCCGGACTTGATGGCGACGACGAGCTTGACGGAAGACGACGGAGGTTTGGGCTCGGGCGACAGAGAAAGAAGACGAGCGAAACGAAAATGAGGAAGAGAGGCAGCAGTATTTATAAAGGAGTAGAGAACGAAACAGCAGGCACGAGATTTGAGGAAGCAGAAGATTGGATAAAGATTCCTTGACGCCTCGATTCTCGGGATAGCCTTTAAACAAAGGTGAAAGACAGCTGCGCGCGTTAAATACGGAAGTGATGTCACGGTCAAATTAAGTGATTTTCAAGGATGACGTCATGGCCGGTTTACAAAAATGAGAAGACACAAGAAAAGAAGATCATGCAAGACTGAGAAGATTGATGTGAACAAGTTCAAATCATTCCGGGGCCTAATGTCAGGGATATTACTAGCAGGTATAAACCGGCTAGTGTAAACTGGATTATGGTAATATTATTGTATAGTTATAATGCTCAGTAGAGATTACAGCACAAGGAGGCTAGGGCCCATGTGTAGAGATACGGTTTGTAAACCGCCCGATCATGTAACTTGAGAGATAAGGAAGAAAGAGCAGAGACCGAGGCGGACACAAGTATGAGCCGGCCTAGGGACTCTGTAAACCGGACCGGGCGTCGCCTCTATATAAAGGGACGACCAGGCGACGGTTCAAGGACAGGAAACAACCCGTCGAGACACAGGCAAGCGATCCGCTCCCTGTCCATCGACGCCCAAGCAATACCAAACCAAACTAGACGTAGGCTTTTACCTTCATCGAAGGGGCCGAACTAGTATAAATCATTTGTGTCCTTTGTGTCCTTCAAGCTAACCTGTGCGATGGTTCCATCACTAAGTCCGTTAAACCGGACATCTGCCGTGTTAATTCCACGACAGGACCCGTATTGAAAAACAACTTGCCTGTTGAAATCCTAGGGAGGGTGGACCCGTGTTTGAACTTAAACCATTACCTGATACCCTTAAGTATGTTTATCTCGATGAAAAGAAAATATATCCTATTATTATTAGTGCTAACCTTTCAGAGCAGGAAGAAGAAAAATTATTGAAAACTATGAAGAAGCACCGTGTTGCTATCGGATATACTCTGGATGATCTTAAGGGCATTAGTCCCACTTTATGCCAACACAAGATAAAATTGGAAGAGGACGCGAAACCGGTTATCGATCATCAACGACGGTTAAATCGTAAGATGAAAGAAGTGGTAAGGAAGGAAATACTAAAGCTTCTAGAGGCAGGTATAATCTATCTAGTTGCTCATAGCCAGTGGGTAAGTCCTGTCCATTATGTCCCTAAGAAGGGAGGTATGACTGTTGTTCCTAATGATAATGATGAATTGATCCCGCAAAGAATTGTTACAAGTTATAGGATGGTAATTGATTTCCACAAATAAAATGAAGCTACTAAGAAATATCATTACCCTTTGCCTTTTATTGATCAAATGCTAGAAAGGTTATCCAAACATACTCATTTTTGCTTTCTAGATGGTTATTCTAGTTTCTCTCAAATACCTGTGTGAAAAGGGGATCAAGAAAAGACCACTTTTACTTCTCCTTTCGGTACCTTTGCTTATAGGCGTATGCCTTTTGGTTTATGTAATGCACCTGCTACTTTTCAAAGATGCATGCTCGCTATATTCTCTGATTTTTGTGAAAAGATTGTTGAGGTTTTCATGGATGATTTTTCCATTTACGGAACTTCTTTTGATGATTGCTTGAGCAACCTTGATCGAGTTTTGCAGAGATATGAAGACACCAATCTTGTCTTGAATTGGGAAAGTGTCACTTTATGGTTAATGAAGGCATTGTCTTAGGACATAAAATTTCTGAAAGAGGTATTGAAGTTGACAAGGCTAAGGTTGATGCTATTGAAAAGATGCGGTGTCCCAAGGACATCAAAGGTATAAAAAGCTTCCTTGGTCATGTCGGGTTTTATAGGAGGTTCATTAAGGACTTCTCCAAAATCTCCAGGCCTATGACTAATCTTTTACAAAAAGATGTGCCTTTTGTTTTTAATGATGATTGTTTAGAAGCATTTGAAATACTTAAGCATTGATCTCTGCACCTATTGTCCAGCCTCCTGACTGGAATTTACCCTTTGAGATTAAGTGCGATGCTAGTGATTATGTTGTAGGTGTTGTTCTAGGACAAAGAGTTGATAAGAAATTGAATGTTATCCAATATGCTAGTAAACTCTAGACAGTACCCAGAGAAATTATGCTACTACCGAGAAGGAGTTTTTAGCTGTTGTATTTGCATGTGATAAGTTTAGACCTTATATTGTTGATTCTAAAGTAACTATTCACACTGATCATGCTGCTATCAAATACCTTATGGAAAATAAAGATGCTAAACCTAGACTTATAAGATGGGTTCTCTTGTTGCAAGAATTTGATTTGCATATTATTGATAGAAAGGGAGCTGAGAACCCCGTTGCTGGCAACTTGTCTAGGCTAGAGAATATACTTGATGACCCACAACATATTGATGATAGCTTTCCTGATGAAAAATTAGTTGTCATAAATACTTCTCGTACTGCTCCATGGTATGCTGATTATGCTAATTACACTGTTGATGAGTTTATACCTCCTAGCTTCACATACCAGCAAAATAAAAAGTTCTTCTATGATTTGAGGCATTACTTCTGGGATGACCCACATCTTTATAAAGAAGGAGTAGATGGTATTATTAGATGTTGTGTACCTGAGCATGATCAGGAACAGATCCTACGCAAGTGCCACTCCAAAGCTTATGGAGGACACCATGCTGGAGGTAGAACTGCACATAAGGTATTGTAATCTGGTTTTTATTGGCCTACTCTTTTCAAGGATGCTCGTAAGTTTGTCTTATCTTGTGATGAATATCAAAGAATTGGTAATATCAGTAGACAACAAGAAATGCCTATGAATTATTCATTTGTTATTGAACCATTTGATGTCTGGGGCTTTGATTATATGGAACCGTTTCCTTCCTCTAACGGGTATACACATATTTTAGTTGTTATTGATTACGTTACTAAGTGGGTAGAAGCTATTCCAACTAGTAGTGTTGATCACAACACCTCTATTAAGATGCTTAAAGAAGTTATTTTTCCGAGGTTTGGAGTCCCTAGATACTTAATGACTGATGGTGGTTCACACTTTATTCATGGTGCTTTTCATAAAATGCTTGCTAAGTAAGATGTTAACCATAGAATTGCATCCCCTTATCACCCACATACTAGTGGTCAAGTAGAATTAAGTAATAGAGAGCTGAAATTAATTTCGAAAAAGACAATTAATAGATCTTGAAAGAATTGGTCCAAGAAACTTGATGATGCATTATGGGCCTATAGAACTGCATACAAAAATCCTATGGGTATGTCTCCATATAAGATGGTTTATGGAAAAGCATGTCACTTACCTCTTGAGCTAGAACATATGGCATATTGTGATATTAAAGAGCTCAATTATTATTTCAAACTTGCCGGTGCGAAGAGGTTATTTGACATTAGCTCCCTTGATGAATGGGGAACCTAAGCTTATGAGAATGCCAAGCTGTTTAAAGAAAATGTTAAAAGATGGCATGACAAAAGGATACAAAAGCGTGAGTTTAACGTAGGTGATTATGTCTTGCTATACAACTCTCGTTTAAGATTTTTTGCAGGGAAACTTTTCTCTAAATGGGAAGGTCCTTACGTTATCGAGGAGGTCTATCATTCCGGTGCCATAAAAATCAACAACTTCGAAGACACGAATCCGAAGGTGGTGAACGGTCAAAGAATTAAACATTATATCTCAGGTAACCCTATAAATGTTGAAACCAATGTTATTGAAACCATAACCCCGAAGGAATACATAAGGGACACTTTCCAAAACGATTCAGACCCCGAAAAGGAAGAGGTATGTGGTACGGTAAGTACGCCGACTCCAAAACAGTTCTAATGGCAATTTTTCACCGTTTTGGAATATTTAGAAAAATAGAAAATACGAGGCAGTCCGGAAGAGACACGAGGCGTCCACGAGGGGTGGAGGGCACGTCCCCTTCCCCTGGGCGCGCCCCCCTGCCTCGTGGGCACCTCGTGTGCCTCCCGGACTCTGATTTCTTGCACGCTACTCCTTTTGGTCGGTAAAAATTCACTATATATTCTCCCGAAGGTTTTGACCACCGTATCACGCAAAAATCCTCTGTTTTCGTTTCGAGCTGTTGTTTCTGACAGGTCTAGCTCATCATGGCATCTGCCAGCACCCCCAAGGACAAGTTTTTCAAGAAGGTCATCAGCCCCTACCTCGCGGAGGTGCTGCATCACCCTCAAACCATCGAGGTACATGAGGGGGTGCTGCACATCCGCGATGTTGAGGGGCCAAGGAGGACCAGAAGCGTGGAGACGAGACTCGAAGTAACGGAGCAGCAAGTTTTCAAGTGCCAAGGTATGGTCGAACGAGGACTCAACGCCAACCATATGATGATCACGGATCTCGCCAACAACCACAAGCTGGACGCAAGGATCTTCGGGGAAGCCATCTCGAATCTCCAAGAGAAAATCGAACACCTCCAGGCCCAGATCTATGACCTGCAAAACCAAAACTGTGAGTATGAATATAGATTCAAGAAGATGAGTTTGGCTGCAGATTTGAGTATCCCAGAGACTCGATCATCCTTCTACAATGGTGAGACCATGCCTTGGAAGATGGACGACAAGCCTACATCATCAACAACCCCATCGTCACCACCTACAAAGAAGGAGGCATATTCATATGGGTATGGGCACTCCCCTTGGCAACTGCCAAGCTTGGGGGAGTTGCCCCGGTATCGTATCACCATCACACTCCTATCTATACTGTTTTCCTTAGTTCGATCCTTTTGGTAATATCTTGATCTAGTAGAATAAAGTTAGCATGATCTAGTTGTGAGCTTTTGCTTTTTGATCTTTACCTTTGTAACCAAGTCCGTGAGCTATATAATAAAGATTAGTGTTGAGTCAAGGGCTTGATTTCCTCACTTTGGTCATGAGAGAATAAAAGAACATATAAATAGTATCAAAGAGATCATATTGATCTTATGGGAAGTAATGACTTCACATATAAAGAGTATGATGAATAAAAGTTGTTGAGAGTTGACAAACATAGTTTTGGTCATCGTTGCAATTAATAGGAAGTAATAAAGAAAGAGAGGTTTCCCTTACAAATATACTATCTTGGACATCTTTTATGATTGTGAGCACTCATTAAAATATGACATGCTAAAGAGTTGAGGTTGGACAAGGAAGACAACATAATGGGTTATGTTTTCTTATATTCGAAATAAAGTATATTGTCATGGATCATCCAACATGTTGAGCTTGCCTTTCCCCCTCATGCTAGCCAAAACTCCTTGCACCAAGTAGAGATACT
Source organism: Secale cereale (assembly GCA_902687465.1). Classification (NCBI taxonomy): domain Eukaryota; kingdom Viridiplantae; phylum Streptophyta; class Magnoliopsida; order Poales; family Poaceae; genus Secale; species Secale cereale. The sequence continues at coordinate 446,877,472 of LR738711.1, read as the reverse complement.
ACATGTGCTTCCATACATCCTTAAACCCAGTTTTGCCATGAGGGTCCACCATACCTACCTATGGATTGAGTCAGATCCTTCAAGTAAGTTGTCATTGTTGCTAACTCTCTAAAATATGTATGATTTATTAGTGTGAGGGAAATAAGCTTTATACGATCTTATGATATGGAAGTAATAAAAGCGACGGACTGCATAATAAAGGTCCTTATCACAAGTGGCAATATAAAGTGACGTTCTTTTGCTCTAAGATTTTGTGCATCCAACCATAAATGCACATGACAACCTCTGCTTCCCTCTGCGAAGGGCCTATCTATTATTCTTGCCTTATAAGAGTCAAGGTGAAAATCACCTTTCCTTTTTACATTTTATCCTTTGGAAAGCACATTGTGTTGGAAAGATCCTAACATATATACCCAATTGGATGTAAGTTATCATGGTCTATTACTGTTGACATTACCCTTGAGGTAAAAGGCTGGGAGGCAATACCATAAGCCCCTATCTTTCTCTGTGTCTGATTAAAACTCCATACCCATAAGTATTGCGTGAGTGTAAGCAATTGTGAAAGACTATATGATAGTTGAGTATGTGGGCTTGCTGAAAAGCTCTTATATTGTTTCTTTCCGATGTTACAATAAATTGCAATTGCTTCAATGACCGAGACCATAGTTTGTTGGTTTTCAATGGAGTTTCTGACCCATACTTGACATTGTGAATGAATTGTTACTTTAGCATAAGAATCATATGAAAATATATGTATGTTGATGTTATAAGAATGATTATGATGCCCTCATGTTCGTATTTTTTTTTATCGACACCTCTATCTCTAAACATGTGGACATATTTTTCGATATCGGCTTTCGCTTGAGGACAAGCGAGGTCTAAGCTTGGGGGAGTTGATACGTCCATTTTGCATCATGCTTTTATGTTGATATTTATTGCACTATGTGCTGTTATTACACGTTATGTCACAATACTTATGCATTTTCTCTCTTATTTTAAAAGGTTTACATGAAGAGGGAGAATGCCGGCAGCTGGAATTCTGGGCTAGAAAAGGAGCAAACATTCGAAACCTATTCTGCACAACTCAAAAAGCTCCAAAACTCCACGAAACACCGTTTCAGAAAATATAAAAAATATCTGATGAAAGAGATCCACCATGGGGGGCACCACCTGTCCATGAGGGTGGGGGGCGCGCCCCCCTGCTTCGTGGGCCAGCCGGTGACCCCCCGATGCCCATCTTCTCCTATATGAGGTGTTTTGATCTAGAAAAAATCACAAGGAGGCTTTCGGGACTAGACGCCGCCGTCTCGAGGCGAAACCTTGGCAGGACCATTCTAGGGCTCCGGTGGAGCTATTCTGCTGGGGATACTTCCCTCCGGGAGGGGGAAATCGTCACCGCCTTCATCACCAACAACTCTCCCAACTTGGGGAGGGTTATCTTCATCAACATCTTCACCAGCACCATCTCCTCTCAAACCCTAGTTCATCTCTTGTATCCAATATTTGTACCCAAACCTCGGATTGGTACGTGTGGGTTGCTAGTAGTGTTGATTACTCCTTGTAGTTGATGCTAGTTGGTTTACTTGGTGGAAGATCATATGTTCAGATCCATTATGCATATTAAGACCCCTCTGATCATGAACAATATTATGTCTTGTGAGTAGTTACTTTTGTTCCTGAGGACATGGGAGAAGTCTTGCTATAAGTAGTCATGTGAATTTGGTATTCGTTCGATATTTCGATGAGATGTATGTTGTCGAAAGGACTATGATAGATCCCCTACACTTGTGGGTCAAACGAAGAGATTATTGTTGGATTTGACACTCTTACTTATCGAAAGGACTACGATAGATCCCCTACACTTGTGGGTCATCGGTTTCCAACCCTACAATAATCTCTTCGTTTGTCCTCCGCTATTAGTGCCTTTGGAGCGACTCTTTGTTGCATGTTGAGGGCTAGTAATATGATCCAATTATGTTATCCTTGTTGGGAGAACTTGCAGTAGTGAAAGTATGAACCCTAGGCCTTGTTTCCTAGCATTGCACTACCGTGTATGCTCACTTTTACCACTTGCGACCTTGCTATTTTTATATTTTCTTATTACCAAAACCTATATCTACCATCCATATTGCACTTGTATCACCATATCTTCGCCGAACTAGTGCACCTATGCAATTTACCATTGTATTGGGTGTGCTGGGGACACAAGAGACTCTTTGTTATTTGGTTGCAGGGTTGTTTGAGAGAGACCATCTTCATCCTACGCCTCCCACGGATTGATAAACTTTAAGTCATCCACTTGAGGGAAATTTGCTACTGTCCTACAAACTCTGCACTTCGAGGCCCAACAACGTCTACAAGAAGAAGGTTGCGTAGTAGACATCATTCACCAGGTTCACCCGTAGAACAAATCATACCATATTTTGTTATATGCTTGTAATTGATAGGCTGTATTACCCCTTTTTGAAGTCTTGTACGGCGTGGTGATGAGGTGATCTGCGGTGTAGCCACAAAGGATCCTATGGGCTGAACAGGAGTCATCGTTGTTGATCTCGAGAAGGATTCACTACCCGGTGCGGCCAAATCTGCAAGGCTTGGATCTTCTGTGGCAGGTGGCGTTGGTAGATCCGCAGCAACCTCTGCAGAAGATCTTGGCGGAGAGGCCACTCATCATTGCCGCAATCATCCTCGGATCGCGCATGTCGTGCTGGCGAATCCTCCTCGTGTGCGTGTCGCGCGGCTGGGTCTAGCGCCAGCGCTGGGCGCTGCTCCTGCTCCTGGCCCCACTCCTGTTAGGCGGCCTGGGACGCGCCGCGTGTAGTAGTTGTGGACGGGCGCCGAACCTTGCACCGCCCAGGCCAGTCGCGATGGGCCGTGTGTCAGGCGGGGATTGGCACGGAGCTGGCGGCGCGCCTCGGTCGGTGGAAGGCGACCACGTGGCACGCCCTGGGGCGAGCGGATTCCTGGCGCGCCTGCCACGTCTGCCCCTATTGATGAGGACATCACTAACAAGGTTACACTCATAGCTCCAACTGACACATATACAGGACCAATTACTAGAGCTCGCGCACGCCAATTAAATTACCAGGTACTTTCGTTTCTTGGTAATGAATCTAATGTTCATGAGAATATGACGCTGCCTAAATTGGATACATTTGTCTTGCTTAAAAATGAAGGGCCTAGCTTGGACAAGAAGGAAGAACATTGGAGCAAAATCAATCATGGAGATGATGGCATGCGCAAGGGGGACAAGAATGGAGTTACAATTGATGATTTCAGGACTTTGAAGCCACCATAATGAGTGCGAGAAGCCTTGGACGAAATATACAAGATGCCACTTCATAAATTTCGTCCAGAGGCTATTATAGGTGCTGCGTCACCTTATTATTGGGCCAGGCCCATGTAATTTCGAAATACTTGAGTATAGGCTGTTTTTAGAGTCCGTATGTGTGGGGAAACAAGATTTAGGGTTGGTTTCGGACCCCTCCACCAAGGGCCACGAAATTCCCACCTCTTTCCCTCATATATACAGCCCTTAGGGCGTCGTTTAGACTTTGGGTTTTGTTTAGATTAAAAGTTCGACATAGCTGCAACTTCGCGTACTTCGTTTGTGTTCAACGACCAGACAAAGGCGTCACAGAACCCCACCTTGAGCAATAAAGCTTTCCTCTTATATTCGCAATATCCAGATTGCAATCTTAGTTTCTTGCTTGTTCTTCGTTTGCCTGCAGGAAACAGACCTTCGTGGTCAGGTTGATCGTGCTCCGGTGTGGTCGATAACCTCTCGGAGTTGGTTTAGCGATTGCTAAGGCGCGACGTCCACGCACGTTCGTAGTCGGATCGTCAAAGTCGACTTCATCCAAACGATAGCCACCATCTCATCGAAAGACGGGACACCTTTGCCTCTATCAACTGGTATCAGATTTCCAGGTTGCTCGATGAGATTTTATACTTCTTCATAGATTAGATCGAGTCTGTTCTTCATACCTACAGTCCACGAAAAAGCCAAAAAAAAAATTAGGGTTAGTTCATCATATTCGAACCAGTCTGAGCCATTGCATAATCTTTTCCGTGTTTGCTTAGTTGAATTTGTGGTTGCATCGTCGTGTCAAGTTGCTGGTCTTAGCGTCTAGTCTTTTAGAGTTTCGAGTTCTGGTCATAAGTTGTCACGCCGCCGCCACAACATCTTCATCGCTACTGCCACATACCACCACCGATCCGTATCCATATACCACCACCAATCCGTATCCATATACCACCACCGCTGCCATATTCTACCACCACATATCCACCATCAATCCGAGTTCTTTTCGTTCTAGATTGGCTTTCGAGATCCATCTAGTTTCGGTTTCGTGTTTCCTTGCCTGAGTAGGTCTCGGAAAAAAAAGTCTGGAGACCCCCGGGCAGTTTTTAGGCCAAAATTTTGACAGGTGGAAATATTTTTTCCCTATCCTATTTTTGGGCTTTTCTGAGTCTTTTGAGACACGTGCCACCATACTGATTTTTTACCGCACTTTTTCGTCATCGCTGCCCTGATTCCAAAAAAAAACTTCGTCAAAAAAATTTCGTGCCTATCATCTTAGTTTGACTTGGGAAGTGTTTTGAGACACTCGCCATTAGAGTGATTTTCGGCAAAAAAAAACAGCGCAAAAAAAAAGAACGCAAAAAAAAATGTCGCCCTGGTTCCCGAGGGAGATCCAATATGCTACTGCTGCTGAACGGATCCCGACGAGGATCTGCCTCCTGGCTCGCGATACATAAAATGTCGCCCTGGTGAGGCGTTTGTTTCGCCGTTTTCTTCACCAGTTTTGTCATTTTCTCATGTTTCATCACAAAACTCAAGTGCGCCATTAGTAAGAGGATGTGTCAGCAGTTGATCAACATTATTTTGTCCCCCTTGATCAAGACCGGTGAGATTAGGAGGTAGAAGGAGTATTTCCTCATGAAGAAGGGCGCCGACGTTTGGATGGAGATCATCAAAGGGAAACTTGGTTTCATCAAACACGACATCCCTGGAGATATAGACACGACTAGAGGAGACATCTAGGCATTTAACTCCTTTGTGTTGGGCGCTATATCCTAGAAAGACACACTGTTGTGAACGAAACATAAGCTTGTGTTTGTTATATGGGCGAAGATTGGGCCAACATGCACACCCGAAGACACGAAGAGATTTGTAGTCGGGTTTAGTGTGGAGGAGTCATTCTAGTGGAGTTTCATTATTGATGACATGACTAGGAAGCATATTGATGATGTGAACGGCGGTGAGAAAAGTCTCATCCCAAAACTTGAGGGGCATGGATGTGCCGACGAGAAGGGCTAACCCAACCTCAACTATATGCATGTGCTTGCGTTCAGCAGAGCCATTATGTTGATGAGCATGCGGGCATGACACATGGTGTGATATGCCAAGGGTTTGGAAGAAGGAGTTTAATATTTCGTACTCCCCCACCCCCCCCCAATCAGATTGCATTGCAATGATCTTGATATCGAATTTTCGTTCAACTAGAGCTTGGAAGTTTATGAAAACTTGAAAGACATCTGATCTCTTCTTGAGAAGATAGATCCAACAAAATTTACTGTAGTCATCTATGAAGCTCACATAATAAGCGTGTCTACCAATGGAACTAGGGGTAGGACCCCAAACATCAGAGAAGATTAATTGCAAAAGTTTTGTAGAAACACTAGTAGATAATGGAAATGACAGTTGATGACTTTTAGCTCGTTGACAAGAATCAGAAATGGTTTCAAGATCACGCTCACCAACATATGGGAGCTTATTTTTCCTAAGTAATTTTCAACTAAAGGGAAAGTAGCATGTCCCAATCGATCGTGCCACCATGTTGACGAGAGTTTGGCAACACCATAGGCTTGTTTATTGAATCTACGACGCTCCGGAAGCAACGGGTAGAGCCCTTGAACGCATCTACCTTGATAGAGGATTTTCTTCGTTGCCTAATCCCTGATGAAAAAAAATAAGGATGAAACTCAAGAAATACATGGTTGTCAATGGCAATTCTATGAACAGAAAGAAGATTCTTATCGGCACTAGGGACATGCAAAATTTTCTTTAGATTAATTTTACGACGAGTGGTACTAAAAAACGAGTGACCAACATGACTGATCCTCATACCTTCACCGTTGGCAGTGTAGATTTGATCTTTGCCACGGTATTGGTCCTTCATAGTGACCTTCTCGAGCTCGTTGGTGATGTGATTTGTGGTGCCGCTGTAGACATACCAATTCGTGTCAACATCGTAGGAGCCGTCAGCAGCCGCATCAACCTTGTCATCGTCTTGGGAGGAGTCATCATCATCCTCATAGCGGTACTAGCAGTCTTTGACCGTGTGCCCGAGCTTGCCACAGATCTGACAGCGGGGTGCGTCCGGGCGAGACCTGCTGGAGGTGCCGCCACAGTGAGGCTTGGAGTTGGTGGAACGACTATTGCGGGAGTTGGAGGAGCCACCACCGTTGTTGTTGTTGCCTCCTGACCGCCCCTTGCAGCGAGGAGAGCCACGTGAATGAGGGTCGCTGCCTCGACCGCGAGATGCAGCGTTGGCAGAGGACTTGAAGCCACCAAAGGAGCCATGGAATTGGGCCATGCGCTGGTCGAAGTTACTCAGCATGGCATAGAGCTCCTCGAGGGTGATAGGCGTGATGCGGGCGTCGAGGGCAGAGACGACGCCCCTTCTCCCGACTGGACGAGTCCTATGCGTTGTCGCGTCCCTGTCCGCTAGCGTCGCCTGCCGTCGTGCCTACCCAGCCAGGCAGCCCGGTATGGCAGCGGGAACGCCGGGCAGCCCTGACTGTTCGGCAAGGCGACAGGCTGCCCAGCGTACGACACACGCCCACCACGCCAAACCACCGCTGCTCCGTGCCACCTCCCTCCTCCCCATTGGGGGGCAGACATGAGGATAAGCGCGGACCGCGGAGGCGACGAGATGGTCGACCAATTAGTGGCGCTTCCGTCGTTCCTCCGGACTTGGCAGGTGAAGATCCATCCATCCGCGCCACCATTGCTATTTTGAGAGAAGTTGGGTTTCGATCATCAAAATCTAATTCTTGGCATTGGTTTCACCAAAAGCCATCAATGGTCAGGTGATGTTACTTCCGTATCACTGTAATGTCAGATATGTTCTTTTACCCAAGGTCTTCAGTGAATAAATATTCTATTGAATGCCTGAATTTGTGTAGGTAGGCATTCCTTTGGAAGAAAATCTTTGCATGCTATTAGTGGCACCCAAATCCATATGAGTGAGTTATTTCTATAACTGGGTGAACACTATCACCTTTTGATGATGTTAACTTGATGCCGTGCTTTCAATTTGGTGATGGTAAGTATTCGCTCACTGTTTTTGACTTTCCTTGGCAAAATTTGCACTTCTTCAGTCACTTGATGAAATGTAATTCAACCGGTAGAGGCGACCAATAAAAGCATCCTTGTTATGGTTTAAAAGAGTTTCTTGATAGATACAGACAACTGTTCCGCATTTGTACCTTTCATGTAATGAGTGCTTATTCCCCCTTTTCCTTCAGTAGAGATTAGGACAGTGTGAAACGATCACAAACATGAGTTTTATGTCTCTACAACTTTAACCATGGAGACAGAATCAAATTGTTAATAGGATGAGTTATATTTTTCAGGTAAACAATATGGTGCAATGCTTTGTTTCCTTGCTCCCTACAGTGCTGGATAGCTAGCGTTACAATTTTCTGTTTTTTGTTCCATTTACCGTAGGCCTCCTTTTGCTCAATTTTGTTGGCTTTTTGATAGCTAGCGTATCAATCCAGTAGGAGACCACACGCGAGTCCCTCACGCCTGCACAAACAACACGATAAGGGGTTGTCAATCCCTTTATGGTCACTTACGAAAGTGAGATCTGATAGATAGGATAGTGTAATGTTTTTGGTATTTTTGGATATAAGAACAGAAAGTAAATAACGCAAAGTAAAGTAGATAGGAGATTAATATGTTGATAATAGACCTGGGGGCCATAGGTTTCACTAGTGGCTTCTCTCATGATAGTAGAATTCTACGGTGGGTGAACAAATTACTGTCGAGTAATTGATAGAAAAGTGCATAGTTATGAGAATATCTAGGCATGATCCTTATATATAGGCATCACGTCCGTGACAAGTAGACCGAAACGATTCTGCATCTACTACTATTACTCCACACATCGACCGCTATCCAACATGCATCTAGAGTATTAAGTTGATAAGAACAGAGTAATGCTTTAAGCAAGATGACATGATGTAGAGGGATAAACTCAAGCAATATGATATAAACCCCATCTTTTTATCCTCGATGGCAACAATACAATACGTGCCTTGCTGCCCCTATTGTCACTGGGAAAGGACACCGCAAGATTGAACCCAAAGACAAGCACTTCTACCATTGCAAGAACTACAGATCTAGTAGGCCAAACCAAACCGATAATTCGAAGAGACTTGCAAGGATATTATAATCATACATAAAATATTTTAGAAAAGAATCAAATATTTCTCATAGATAATCTTGATCATAGACCCACAATTCATCGGATCTCGACAAACACACCGCAAAAAGATTACATCGAATAGATCTCCTAGAAGACCGAGGAGAACTTGGTATTGAGATCCAAAAAGAGAGAAGAAGCCATCTAGCTAATAACTATGGACCCGAAGGTCTGTAGTAAACTACTCACAACTCATGGTGAGGCAATGATGTTGATGTAGAAGCACTCCGTGGAAGATCCCCCCCTCCGGCGGAGCTCCAGAACAGGCCCCAAGATGGTATCTCATGGGAACAGAAGGTTGCAGCGGTGGAATTAGGGTTTTTTCTGTTGCCTCGATGTTTTCAGGGTACATGGGTATATATAGGAGGAAGGAGGGCATCGGGGGAGCCAGAGGGGGCCCACGAGGGTGGGGGCACGCCCTGGACCCTCGTGGCCGCCTCCTTCGTTCCCTCGCGTGTACTCCAAGTCTTCTGTGTTGATATCATTCCAAAAATAACTCTCGCGAAGGTTTCATTCCGTTTGGACTACGTTTGATATTCCTTTTCTGCGAAACCATGAAATAGGCAAAAAATCAGCAATCTGGACTAGGCCTTGGGTTAATAGGTTAGTCCCAAAAATAATATAAAAGTGTATAATAAAGCCTATTAAACATCCAAAACATAATATATAATAGCATGGAACAATAAAAAATTATAGATACGTTGGAGACGTATCAACGACGAGAACTGTGGCGGACGGGCTCAATGGCAACTCATGGGCACGTGACATCCAAGGCAACCTCGGCCTCCACGAGATTGGTCAGTATCTGCAGCTCTGGCAGATCATGCAGCGCACCGAGCTCTCCGCCACACCGGACAGGTTGATCTGGAGATGGACAGCGAGCGGCAACTACTCCGCGCAGTCCTGCTACATGGCCACCTTCCATGGATCAACGGCCTGCTTTTCCTAGAAGCTAATCTGGAAATGCTGGGCACCGCCGAGAGTCAAATTCTTCCACTGGTTGGCCAACCAGGACCGGTGTTGGACTGCAGAGAGGCTGGCTTGCCACGGCCTCCAACATCACCACCGTTGCCTCCTATGTGACAAGCAGCCGGAAACGGTGCGACATCTGCTACTGGAATGCCCCCTTGCCTGACAGGCATGGGACGAGACACTGGCCTGGCTACGCATCCCAGCCCCGACCTTGATACAATACCACGTCGGCGGCGGCGGGGCTCTCTTTCCTTCTCGCTTGGCAGCACGCGACGCGGGACGCAGTGCTCGACGGCGGCTCTATGCTCGATGTGGGGCGCGGCGGCGGCTAGGCGCGTGGGTGCGCGGGCAGCGCAGGCAGGTGTGTTGGTTGTGGTGGCTGCGCGGGCCAGGTGGTGCGTGTCTGCGCGGGCAGCGCAGGCGGGCGTGCTGGCTGTAGTGGCTGCACGGGCCAGGTGGTACGTGTTTGTCGGGGCGGCGGGGTTGGGCCTCTCAATCCAAATCAGGATCGGGGTTCCCTCCGGCCGGCTGCACGTGGGCGATGTGGGCCGTGGCGGCTTGGGGTCGTGTCTGGTGGGCGTCGGCATGCTCATCGTGCTTCGGACGGCGGGCTGGATAGAGGCGCGTGTGGGGGTCCCGATGGTGGCAGATGGCCTCGGCTCGCGACGAGGGACGTGGGCGGTGCGGGTTGGCCGCGTCTGCTTCGCTCCGGCGTGGTGGTAGCTCCGGCGTGCTGGCTCGTGGTAGCTCGGTCCGACGTGTTCGGGTGGCTGCGGGTGGCTCGCCAGAAGCGAGAGGTGAGTGCCCGGCGGCTCCGACGCTTGGAGCTCGGCGGGCGGCGCGAGTTGGGAAGTAGTCCGGTGTGGCTGTTGTTTCGGCCGTGGATGGCTCCACGACAGCTTGGCGGATCAGTTGCGGCGGCGGTTGGCATGTTTCGGCGTCGCTCGTCCGTAGGCGGCTTGTTTCTGCCTTCAACCCCTCTCCTCGTCATCCGGGCGCTACTTTTGTCGAAGGGCTGGCCTTCTCCCAGCTGCGGGCCATCGCTCGTCTCGTGCCCGATGCAGCAAGACCAAACTCATCTCGCTCACGGTGCTGCAGGACCGAGCTCGTCTTGTGCCCGATATTGCAGCACGGGTCGATGAAAGCCAGTTTTGGCTGGCCTATTGGTTATCGACATTGGGGGTCGCCCAAGGGTGTGTAAGGTGGGACCTTTCTGCATGTCTCTTTGGTTGGGGTAGCAGCGGGTCTCGGGTGAGGCGGTGTCAAGGTCTTGGATGCCGGGGTGTCGGCCCTGGTGGGGGGTACCGCAGTGCTCTTGGGCAGAGCCCGTGGCTTGGTGATGCCACCATGGCCGTGTGGGCGGCGTGGTAGCCGGGGTGTGGCGTTCGGTGGCGGTGAGTGTAGGTCAGGGTGAAAACTTATTCTATCTTTGGGCGGACCGGTGGTGGCGAGTTCGTTCCCTTCTTGAAGGCGTCGTCGCGGCTCTCATTGCCCGTCGTTCGGCTCTAGCGGAAACTCTGATCCTCGTATCGGGCACTGGCGGCGCTCCGGTTCGTATCCTTCTGAAGGGGACGCCTTGGAGCCCACGGTTCATTGTATGCGGCTTCATCTCTTCGCGGTGGTAGTGCTAGAAGTGGTGTTGTTGCGCTCAGCGCCTATGTATCCTGCCTTGGGTGTGTGCGTCTGTTGTGGTGGCGTCCGTTTGTACCGGGTTGTTGATGATCGTTGCTTTATATATTAAGCGAGGCAAAATCCTTTCTCGGCATTGTCATTATTAACTGAATGGAAAAACAACAATTTGATAGACATATGACACGCTTACTTAAAAATGGACAATATGTCTTCATGCATACCAGGTGCAACATACAATCTTGGCTGAAAGGAAACAAAACATTATGTAAGCACTAACAATGCTCACTTCACAGTAATTTGCTTGCTACAAATAGGAAAGACTGACCTGAATCCACCACATAAGAAGAATAACTGCGCGCCAATTTGAGCGTTCCATTATATTTTGAAGTTGTGGCAACAAGAAAAGCAAGGCAGTCAAAATGTTCGGAATCATATAAATGACGATTGCAAAATTATATGCTGACTGGTTGTACCAATTCCGTGTAAAACTATTCAGGACTTTGCTAGCACCAGATGGGCTTTTAATTAAACTGGAATATGTTACTGGAAGAATTATTAGCCAAGCAATAGCCACAAACAATTTTAGTAGGTATCTGAGTATTTATGTCCACTCCATACTTCCCCATGCTTGGAAAGTAAGCAATGTATTCAAAGTCACTGCAATAGTTGAACTAAGGATTTTCAGAAATAGCATCCCTTTAGTGAAGACCATGACATAATAAATACAGAACAAAGTGGATCTGCATCATAACCAATGTAATGAAAGAACTGATAAATTACTACACCTTTTATGGAGTTGAGTAGAGCGGCAGTTATAAAAACACTTAAAACGCTTCTGAATACAGTTGCATCAGCAATTCCGGAAAAGAGATCCAGAGGAACTCCATGAAACTGTTAGCATCGCCTAAAAAATCAAGCCATTTGAGTTAAATATTTACAGGTTACAAGAATTTGGTGTGCTTCAGAAAGATGAATCACCTGGAAAGCCAATATAAAAAATATCCACATACGATTAAAACTTCTAAATAGGTGCAGAAATGTGCGGACTTCAAAAAAATTTGTTTTGGGTTTTCTTGCACTATGACCCTGTAAGAAACCAAATAATAAAATATCAAAACAGCAATTAGCATAACAGTTAGTTTCAAGTGAACACGAGGCCGTTGAGTTTTGAAGATTCTAATTAACAAGTATAGGCATTGGAGAGGTATGATGGTTCCATCTAGCCTAGGCACCCACATAAAAAGCCGTTTGATTGTGTGGTCGATATGGAATCAGTGCTTGGATATGAATTGTTTTATACACTTTATATTTTTCCGTTGGCCCATTTTCAAGAGAATTAAATGGTTATGCTTGGATATGAACTGCTTTGGTGGGCTCCATTCTGAGCGATCACCACATCTGGTGCTTCTGGTGCTACTATCGCCAGCCACTGAGTTCGAAGTCTGCTTCTTGCCCGGATCATACTAGAAGAGAAGTAGCTAGTGTTGAGTATATGTGTTATGTGCATATTATGTATTGGGTCCGCTTCCTAGTTCCTTGTATAGTTGAGGTATGTGGCCCATCTTCGTACATCATATATATGTGCCAATGCACGAAGAGCAAAACATCGTATGCGTGCGGCCTCCGCTACCCTTTCGTGTGCGTGCTCCTCCAGCCGCCACTAGCCTCGCGCGCTGCTATTGCTCCCGCTGCCCGCTGCTAGCCACTTTCATACGTGGATTCATCATCCTCTTGATATGGTAAAAAGTCAAAGGCATGCTAGCCATTATCTACAACATGAAGATCGGTCTCCTTCATCTAGTGGCTTGATATAGTTGACGGCAGCCGCACGCGGCGTCGCCCGATCCATCACGCCAACCACCAAGTTGCTTCGATGCTACCTCGCTCGATTCCAACCCGCCGCATCGCTCGATCTGCTGCGTGCCTGAGCTGCTGCTGTCGCCGCGCGTGCCCGAGTTGCTGCTGCCGCCGCGTGATCCACCCCGAGCCGCCACGCGAGTTGCCGCCGCTGAACTAGTGATGGCGTCAACCGGCCCGTCCGCCGTCGCCTCTGCCGTGCCGCTGCCGGCACCCTTTGGCGCGGCTCCCCCGCCGTACGGGGCGGCCGCCACCTATGGTGTGTCCTTCGTCGCCACGCCGCTGGTGCCCTCCGACGTGGCCCCCACATGTTTGTTTCCATGTATGGGGGGTGCGGGACTCCGCCCACGTACGAGTCTCCCGGGTACTGGTGGGGGTCGTCAGCAGTACCGCGGTTGCAGCCAGGGCTGTATGAAGCGTAACACCGCCGCCGTTGAGCGGCGTCTACGGCTTCCCCAAGGCGTCTCCATCCCCCTCGCCGGCCCTGCCATCGGTGCCCTGGGACCCGGTGCTCCTCACCGGGCTGCATGCCGCTCGTACGCCGCCAACTACACTGGAGGTGGTGATTGGTACATGGACACTAGTGCTACGGCTCACATGTTTGCTCATCCTGGTAACCTTGCCTCCTTCACTCCTGTGTCCACCGACCGCCGCATCATTGTCGGCGATGGTTCCACACTTCCTATCACACATGTTGGGCACACTTCTTTTCCTTCTACTTCTACTCCATTATCTTTGTCTAACATAGTTGTGTCACCTCATCTTGTTAAGAATCCCATTTCCGTTCGTTGCTTCACTCGTGAAAATCCTGTTACCGTTGAATTTGACGAGCTTGGTTTTTGTGTCAAAGATGCTCGCACCAGGATGGTACTTTACCAATGTGACAGCCCCGACGAGCTCTATCCGGTGCACTCGCCTTCATCCACCACCACCGCACCGGTTGCTCTCTCCACTGGCGTCGATATCTGGAACGCTCGCTTGGGTCATCCCAACCCCGTCACACTTCGTCATATTCTTAGGAGTTTCAGTTTCAGTTGCAATACGATTGAGGATCACACTTGTCATGCCTGTCGAGTCGGCAAACATGTTTGTCTGCCGTTTACTAATTCCACCACCGTTGCTTCTTTTCCTTTTAAGTTGATTCGTAGCGATGTGTGGACTTCTCCGATTCCCAGTAACTCGGGATATTTATATTATCTGGTCATTCTTGATGATTATTCACATTATGTGTGGACTTTTCCTTTGCGCAGAAAGTCGGATGCACTCTCTACCTTGACGGCCTTTTTCTCCTATGTCTGCACGCAGTTTGGGAGTCCAATCCTTGCGCTTCAAACGGACAATGGAAAAGAGTTCGACAACCTCACTTTCCGCACCTTTTTTCGCATCACGGCACAGTTTTCCGCCTCACATGCTCGTACACTTCACAGCAGAACGGTCGAGCCGAACTTGTCCTTCGCACTGTGAATTACTGCGTTCGCATGCTCCTGTTTCATGCCAACGTGCCGCCTCGCTTCTGGACGGACGCACTCGCCACTGCATCACTTCTTCTTAACATTAGACCCTGCCGCCCACGGTGGAACTACGCACCTCACCATCTTCTCTTTGGTATGCCCCCGTCTTATGATGACTTGCGTATTTTTGGGTGCCTTTGCTATCCCAGCACTACCGACACTGCTTCTCACAAGCTTGCACCTCGATTTGTCGCTTGCATCTTCATCGGCTACCCCTCCAACTCCAAGGGATATTGGTGCTACGATTCCGTCTCCCACCGTGTGTTCACTTACCGACACGTTTACTTTGATGAGCATGTGTTTCCGTTTCACCAGGTACCCCCGGCTGTTCTTCCGCCACTTGTTATGTGAGCTCCTCGATGCCTCTCCCAGGGCGCTCGTGCGCCTCTCTTGGCCCGCCCCTGGCTTTGAGGCGTGCCTCCCGCATGCGGCGCCTCCTACAGCCGCGGCACTGGCGCCCCCAGCGCCCCCGACGTTGGCGCCCGCGGCCCCCGCGGCGCCCCCGGTTCCCGCAGCCCCCCCGAGCCCACGACGTTGGCCCCCTCGGCGCCCGCGGCCCCCCAGGTGCCCCCGGTCCCCACGGCCCCCGGGGCCCCCTCGGCGCCCCCGGTCCCCTCGGCGCTCCCCCCCGGCGCCTGTGGCCGGTCCGTTCACTCGCGCCCGTACGGCCATTTTTCGCCCGAGCTCATGCTACGCCTCGGATGACTACATCCATGCAGTGTCCACCTCTTAGCTGTCGTCGTTGTCGTCCTCCGTTCGAGACACTCTTCGTGACCCGCTCTGGATGGCTGCGATGCAAGAGGAGTTTGACGCCCTATTGCGCAATCGGACGTGGCAGCTTGCTCCCCGTCCCTGGCACGCCAACGTGATTACCGGGAAGTGGGGCTTTAGACAGAAGCTCCGTCCTGATGGTACACTTGATCGCTACAAACCTCGTTGGGTCGTTCGTGGCTTCCGACAGCATGCTAGCATCGACTTCACCGACACCTTTGCTTCGGTCATCAAGCCCGGCACGATACGCACAGTTCTCCACCTTGCGGCCTCCTATGCTTGGCCGGTGCACCAGATGGACGTCTCCAATGCCTTCCTCCATGGTCACCTCGAGGAGCAGGTCTTCTGCCTGCAGCCCACCGAGTTTGTTGACCCGGCGCTTCCTGACCACGTGTGCCTGGTTTCGCGGTCCTTGTATGGACTCAAGCAGGCTCCATGCGCTTGGTACCAGCGCATCGCGGCGATTCTCCACCAGCTTGGGTTCCGCTCTACCCGCTCGGACGCCTCGCTCTTCGTCTATCATCAGGGCTCTGACATGGCCTACTTGCTGCTCTATGTCGACGACATCATCCTGACGGCATGTACGGCTGGTCCTCTTAGTCAGCTCACGGATTGTCTTCGCGCTGAGTTCGCCATCAAGGACTTGGGTCCTTTGCACTACTTCCTCGGTGTCGAGGTGGTGCACCGTCCGGATGGCTTCTTCCTTCATCAGCGGAAATAGCTCCTCGAGCGTGCCAACATGCTTAACTGCTAGCCCGCCGCTACGCCTATTGATAAGGCCAAGCTTTCTGCCAGGGACGGTTCTCCTGCTTCGGATGCTGCTTTCTACCATTCTATCGTTGGTGCTCTCCAGTACCTCACTCTGACTCAACCGGAGATCCAGTATGCCATGCAGCAGGTGTGTCTTCATATGCATGCTCCTTGAGATGTTCACTGGGCTCCCGCCAAGCGGATTCTCCGCTATATCTATGGCACTATGGATCTTGGCGTCATGCTTCACGCCTCCACCGACACCGCCCCCACAGCCTACTCCGATACAGACTGGGCGGGCTGCCCTGACACTCATCACTCCACTTCGGGATATTGTGTCTATCTTGGACCCTCACTCATCTCGGGGTCGTCCAAGCGACAGCCTACGGTCTCTCATTCCAGTGCTGAGGCTGAGTATCGTGCGGTGGCCAACGCCGTCGCCGAGTGTTCGTGGCTTCTCCAGCTGCTTCAGGAGCTCTCTTGCCCTGTTGACCATGCCATGATGGTCTACTGCAACAACGTCTCAGCGGTCTACCTCTCCGCTAACCCGAATCATCGACGAACCAAGCATATTGAGTTGGATATTCATTTTATTAAGGAACAGGTGGCCCTTGGCCATATTCGCGTTTTGCACGTCCCTACTTCCCAACAATTTACCAATATCATGACCAAGGGCTTCCCTACGGCGTCATTTGAAGAGTTCTGGTCCAGTCTTTGCGTCTGCCGCGGTGCCGCTTCGACTGCGGGGGGGGGGGGGTGTTAAGTATATGTGTTATGTGCATATTGTGTATTTGGCCAGCCTCCTAGTTCCTTGTATAGTTGAGGTATGTGGCCCACCTTTGTACATCATATATATGTGACTATGCACGAAGAGCAATACATCGTGCAATTCACATATTCTACAGCTAGAGAAAACAAATCGGGAGTTGTGATAACAAGAGAGAGCAAGGCATTTATTAATCTAGTGAAGTATGGTAGAAACATTACCATCAAATTGGTCAACTTTCCCTGCTAATACTAGTTGTCAATTGTTACGTACAAATTGGCCAGCACAACAACATATACGTTCATAATTCTTGCATATAAAACAAAAGTAGAAGTTAAATGTGTTAAAAAATCGTAGTTGCTCCCTAGTTGCAAAGGAGCTTTGCTAATGTTTATCAAATAGACTTGAACATATCCATTCCATCCAATCCCTCCAACCAAACACAAAGATGAATCATCTCGTTCCAACTCTATTTTCCAAACCAAACAAAGAGACAGAACCATTCCAGTCTATCTCATTTGTTGGGTAATGGAACCATTTAATTCGGTTTTACTTGGTTCCCCAACCAAACACGCTGTAAGGATATGGTGGTTCCGATAGGGGAGGCATGGGTAGCTGGGCACGAAAAAATGTCCGAAAATGGCTGGTACAGACATATAACCTTTAGAGTTGTCTCATTGCTCTAATTTGGATCTTGTTGCAATGAAGAAAATTTAGGAATTTGAATGGAATTAGCCTTTTCCTATGTGTGGGAGTAGTGAACTGATTCTACTACATGTTGGGCAATAAGCCGCGGCGGCGAGCCGGGCGTGATCGGTGCGTGTATGGGCGCGCATCGAACACGTCGGACGCGGCAGGTCCGCGGGGCGTGCGTGAGTGTGTGCGTGCGTGTGGTGCATGGGCGTGTCCATGTGGGTTAACACCGCACGGGAGTGTGTGTAGTGTAGCCGTTGGGCAAGTCGCGTGGCTGATCAAGGGCGCAGCCGTTGGAGCTCGCCGTGTGGTGTGCGCGTCGGAGTGCGACACGGGCACAAGTGGACCGAGCGGGGCGTGAGCGATCAGGAGGGAGTGGAGGTGTGGGTCATGCCCAGTGCGCTGGCTCGCGTATAAAGCCATGCGAGGGCCATTGTAACAATTGCGGGATTGTTGAGTTCGAGCTTAATGTTGAGGCGTTCGTGCGCCGGGAAAAATCTCGCCGTATCCCTGTTCTTCCTCTCCTTCTTCCTCCTTTCGTTGGTTCGAGCGACGGCATTCGAGAGAGAGCTCAATGGGCGAGAGAGGAGAGCTAGGGCGAGGGACTGGCGGTTCAAACAATTGGTATTATAGCCTCTTAAAGATCAGGGCACGCCAGCGATGTCGATCGTCCCGTACACCGGTGGTGCGGTTGGATCGCTGCTGCAGTCGGTGCCGCAGCTCACCGGCGACAACTACACGGCGTGGGCCATCAAGGTCGAGGCAAACCTCAACGCGGCCGGGCTAGAGAAAGTGGTGGTCGTGCCGAAGGATGCAGCGGCGGCCGTGATCGCCAAGAAGGACAAGACGGCGAGGGCTTATCTGCTTGGTGCGCTCGCAGAGGACCTGCTGCTGCAGGTGGCGTCCAAGAAGATGGAGGGGGAGGTCTGGGCGAGCCTCAAGGCCAGGTTCGTCGGCACGGATCATGTACGGACGACGTGGCTGGGCACATTGCGCGGGGAGTTCAAGCTCCTATGCATGGCGAGTGGCGACACGCTAGACGAGTTCGCCGGCAAACTCGGGGCCATGGCGGGGCATTTTGCAGGGCTTGGATCGACTCTAGAGGACGCAGCGATGGTGAAAAAGCTGTTGGACTGCATCCCCGTTCGCCTGTATGCGTCGGTCGCCGAAATGGAGCAGTTCTGCAACCCAGACATGCTGTTGTTCGACGACGCAGTGGGGCGCCTGAAGGCCTTCGACGAGTGGCTGCGATGACGTGGATAGGTAGACGGCGAGCGAGCGAACGGCACGCTCATGTTCACGGCGGAGCAGTGGAGGGCTCGGGAGTGGCGTCAGGGCGGTGCACGCGACGACGACGACGCACGCAGTGAGGCTTCAGGCTTCGGTGGAAAGCGGCGAGGCCGATGCTACAAGTGCGGTGGAGCGTGCCCTGCTGGTGGATGACGTCGTCAAGGACGCCGGGCTACTTTGAGCTGCGGCTTAGGGCGCGGGTGTTGGCCAATAAGTCGCGGCGGTGAGCCGGGCGTGACCAGTGCGTGTATGGCGCGCACCAGACGCCTCGGGCGCGTCGGGTCTCCAGGGCGTGCGTGAGTGTGTGCGTGCGTGTGGTGCATGGGCGTGTCCATCTAGGTCAACACCGCACGAGAGTGTGTGTAGTGTAGCCGTTGGGCGAGTCGTGTGGCCGATCGAGGGCGCGAACGTTGGAGCTCGCCATGGGGCACGCGCATCGGAGCACTGCGCGGGCACGAGTGGAGCGAGCGGGGCACGAGCGATTAGGAGGGAGTGGAGGCGTGGGTCATGCCCGGTGCGCTGGCTCATGTATAAAGCCACACGAGGGCCATTGTAACAGCTGCAGGATTGTTGAGTTCGATCTCAAGGTTGATGCGTTCGTGTGCCAGGAAAAATCTCACCGTGTCCCTGTCCTTCCTCTCCTTCTTCCTTCTTTCATTGGTTCGAGTGACGACATCTGAGAGAGAGCTCAGTGGGCGAGAGAGAAGAGCTAGGGTGAGGTACTGGCGGTTCCAACACTACATAGGGTACAATGTGATCTAACAAAATGTCCTCCTTTGCTTTCACAAAATTTGGTTATATACATAACTTAAGAATAAGGCATTATATTTTCATTCTGTTGCTATTGTTGCGATCCTCGCAATGAGAAATAGTTCAACTGAAATAGTGAACATAATGTAACTAAATAGTTGTAAGCCCCAAGTCCCACCCATAAAACCCTAGATCTACCACGGCCTTATGACCACTAAGTTGACATCACAAAAAAATCCATAATGTGGTTAATCAAAAACTCGACAATGAGTAAGACAATCGTACCCCAGCCTTTTAAATAGGCAGTTGCCCTGTTTAACAAGTGGTGATTTGTAACAGAGAAGATCCCCTATTACTGCGTGTCGGATGTGGCGTGGACCAAAGATCTCGTATCCGATGGCTCACGGTGTTGGATACTTGTTCGCCAACGGTGCATCGTCATCAGTCATTGATCTTCTATAGGATGGTCGTAGAGTAGTAGAGCGTCGCTGTTCATGAACTGGCGTTGCCATGCGCGCTTCTACCTTTTTCTTCTTCTTTCCCCTGTGTTGTAATGGCTATAAAGCCACCCACTATCCATGAGAGGGGCTATGCTGAATTGTATCGGGTGTAAACCCTAGCCACCAGAGGCGAGCTAACTACCTTTCCCCTTTTCTATTGAAAAAACCATAGCCCAAAGCTCTTCTTCTTCTTTAAAATTCCAGTGTTTGAGAGCTAAATTCCTTCATTCAGAGCTCAGGGCTTCACAATTGGTATCAGGAGCCAGTCTCTCCTTGGCGGTGGCGTGATTTGGGGCCGGAGTTGAGGTTGGTTTCGGCTGTAAAATCCCTCTCCAAGCTCCAGTTCGGCGGCAGCGATCAGGTGGCAGCCTAAGTGGAAAAGTTCGGGTACAGTCAATATTTTAGTCTGGTTGCTTGAGATCCCTTCTCAAGCGGTAAAATCCCGGCTCCTGAGATCTGGCCGTGTACCATCGAAGGTGGGCGCTGGTGGCGGCGGTCGCAAGCTGGTAGTATACCCTCCCTCCCACCCTGATTGTGTGATCTTGCTCAAACAACAGGATGGCAGGCATAGCAGAGTCCACTGCAATGACCAAATTGCACCTAGATTCCCTCGAATTAGACATCAAGACTCTACAGCGGGATCGAGAAGAAGATAGGAAATAATTTCAGCATTTCCAAGCAAGAGTTAACATAAATTTTGTTACCATGCAAAAGAACTTTGACAAGATCCAGGAAAATTTCAGGCTCTTACTCTTGGACCCTAAACCAGAGTAAGAAAAGGACTTGGAGAACATGTCGGGTCAGGGCAGTGCTCCACTAAAGGATAATCAAACACACTCTCCGAGGGCAGCTGCAGGAAGACCAAAGCAATTGCAAGCTCCTACACCTCCTTCGGTTACTATGCCAGAGAAGGCGACACCACATGTTGTCGGTACTGCTACGCTAAAGGATCATGCAGGAAAGGAACTGAATTTAGATGGCACTCCAAAAGTTCCTTACAGGCACCCCAACTTTGGCCAAAACAAAGGGGAACCAGCAAATGCACATCAAACACATAATGTGGTGCAGTTGGAAGATATGCCAGGGGAAGAGGGATATGATCATAATTACAGAAGAAGACCTACCACACCAGTAGATGGAAGAAGGATTCGATTGACAGTAAAACCAGCAAAGCTCAATATCTCTGAATTTGAAGGACTAGATCCAGAGTCTTGGATTCAGGATCTGGAGTAGTATTTTCTAATGCAAGGATACCTATTGAACACAGAGCTGAACTAGCTATATCTTACCTAAAGGGCCATGCAATTCAATGGTGGAGAGGCACTTGGTATGCTCCTAGTAATGTACCATGGCACAAGTTTTGTTCTTACCTGTCTGACATATTTTCTGTAGACTCTACGTGTGACATAATCAGCTCATTCCATGATGTCCACCAAACCACCACAATTGTAGTTTATGTTGAGCAATTTGAGTAGTTAATGAACATTATGAGAAGGGAAAATCCTGGAATACGTGATGATTATTATGTTACAAGCTTCATATCTGGTCTGAATCCTTATATCAAAAGTCATGTGGAGTGTTTTGAACCTAAGGACATGCAAACTACTGTGTGGTATGCAAGGAAAATGGAAAAAGCTCATAGACCACCCGTGATAGTGCAAACAAGAGCTTATGTTCCTCAACCCAAGAGGCAGGTGAATTTTGATCAACCAAGGCTACCAGCTGTAACAACAGTGCCCAATAGGAACACCATCATCCAGCAGGCTAAGCAAAATCAAGTGTGTTACAAGTGTAGAGAGCCATGGGTACCAGGTCGTAGGCAAGTATGTAAGATGAGTCAAATAACTCAAATTCAAGCATTACAAGGTGAACCACCTCCTAAAACTATATATGTCACAGACTTTGATGACCCTGAATTGGGACAAGGTGAACCACCTCCTGATGAAACAATGTTACAAGTATAAATGTATCCTGTTATGGGTATAGCAGCAGCTAGAAATACATTTATTTTATATGTAAAAGTTGAAAACACCACCGCCACAACTATAGTTGATAGTGAGATCACTTCTACCTTTGTTTCTCCAGAGATGGCCAGTAAACTACCTCTTGCACTTGTAGCTAATCCTAAGGTGAAGGTAGTAGTGGCTAGTGGAGGCACATTTTGGAGTGAATTTACATCTAAGAATTGTCCATATGCAATTCAAGATCAACAATTCTATGACACCTTCAGAGTGTTGAAATTAAAGGGGTATGACATGATATTGGGAGTCGACTCGTTAAGGAAATATAGCCCAATTCAAATGGATTTCATTAAAATGGAAATGGAAATCTCAAACTCTAAAGGGCGGATGGTAACTTTCATAGATGAAACTGTGCCCTTAAACCCTGTAACAGAAGCAAATGAAAATACAGATGAGCTACTGGAGCAAGCTGTCTGTGGACTCTTCTTGTTTACTACTTGTGGGACTGACATGGTAGCAACAGCTCAAGAAATTCCTCAAGTGTTACAGCCACTTCCGCAACAATATGAGACCTTGTTCCAAGAACCAATAGGACTGCTACCTAGCAGGCCATGTGATCACACAATTCCATTGGTGGAAGGGGAAAAAGTGGTCAACCAAAGACCATACAGAGTACCCCATCATCAGAAAGAGTTCTTAGAAAAGATAATTCTGGACTTGCTCAAGAAGGGAATAATTAAGCCTAACACTAGCCCATTTTCTTCTCTTGTCCTATTGGCGAAGAAGAAGGATGGAACTTGGAGACTATGTACTGATTATAGAAGGCTGAATGCAATAACTGTTAAGAACAAATATCCAATACGAGTAATCGAAGATCTGTTGGACCAACTGAAAGGAGCTAAATACTTCTCTAAAATAGACTTAAGAAATGGATACCATCAAAACAGGATGGCCGAGGAAGACATTCCCAAAACAACATTTTCTACTCATATGGGGCTTTTTGAGTTTCTGGTAATGTCCTTTGGCCTCACCAATGGTCCACCTACCTTCCAACCCCTCATGAATTTCCTATTTGGTTTTCTCAAATTTGTCATAGTATTCTTTGATGACATTCTGGTCTTCAGTTTCTCCCTGGAAGAACACAAAGCACATTTGACAAGACTTTTTGACATTCTCAAAGAGAACAAGCTATATGCTAAGATGGAAAAATGTTCCTTTGGCCAAAGGGAAGTGGAGTACTTGGGACACATCATTAATTCTGAAGGAGTATCAACTGACCCCTCAAAAATCAAACCTATTCAAGAGTGGCCTTCCCGTACTTCTGTAACTGAACTAAGAAGTTTCTTGGGTTTAAGTGGTTATTACGGGAGATTTATCCAGGGATATGGCATAATTTGCAGGCCTATGATTGATTGCTTAAAGAAAGATGCTTTTGGTTGGATGATACGTCTCCAATGTATCTATAATTTTTGATGTACTCATGCCATGTTTATAATATTTCTACATGATTTTGGTATGATAACGTTAGAACTAACGCGGACTGACGCTGTTTTCAGCAGAACTACCGTGGTGTTGTTTTTGTGCACAAATAAAAGTTCTCGGAATGCGCTAAAATCAACGGAGATTTTTTTCTAGAAAATGTAAAAAAAATACTGGAACGAAGAGTTACTGGAGGGGTGGCCCGTGGGCCCCACGAGGGTAGAGGGCGCGCCCACCCCCTGGGGCGCCCCCTGTGCCTTGTGGACTCTCTGTGGGGCCCCCTGACTTGTTCTCGACGCCAACCTCACCTACAAATCCCCAAACCTCTAGAAAATAACCTAGATCAGGAGTTCCACTGTCGCAAGCCTCTATAGCCACCAAAAACCAATCGGGGCCCTGCTCCGATACCCTAATGGAGGGGGGATCCATCACCGGTGGCCATCTTCATCATCCCGGCGCTCTCCATGACGATGAGGGAGTAGTTTACCCACAGGGCTGAGGGTATGTACCTGTAGCTACGTGTTTGATATCTGTCTCTCTCTCTCTCTCGTGTTCTTGATTTGGCACGATCTTGATATACCGTGAGCTTTGCTATTATAGTTGGATCTTATGATGTTTTCTCCCCCTCTACCTTATTGTAATGGATTGAGTTTTCCCTTTGAAGTTATCTTATCGGATTGAGTCTTTAAGGATTTGAGAACACTTGATGTATGTCTTGCGTGTGATACCTGTGGTGACAATGGGGTATTCTATTGATTCACTTGATGTATGTTTTGGTGATCAACTTGCGGGTTCCGTGACCTTGGGAATCTATGCATAGGGGTTGGCACACGTTTTCGTCTTGACTCTCCGGTAGAAACTTTGGGGCACTCTTTGATGTTCTTTATGTTGGTTTGAATAGATGAATATGAGATTGTGTGATGCATATCGTATAAGCATACCCGCGGATACTTGTGGTGACATTGGAGTATCTAGGTTACATTAGGGTTTTGGTTGATTTGTGTCTGAAGGTGTTATTTTACTACGAACTCTAGGGCTATTTGTGACACTTATAGGAGTAGCCCAATGGATTGACCGAAAAGAATAACTTTGAGGTGGTTTCGTACCCTACAATAATCTTTTCGTTTGTTCTCTGCTATTAGTGACTTTGGAGTGACTCTTTGTTGCATGTTGAGGGATTGTTATATGATCTAATTATGTTATTATTGTTGAGGGTTGTTTGAGAGAGACCATCTTCATCCTACGCCTCCCACAAATTGATAAACCTTAGGTCATCCACTTGAGGGAAATTTTCTACTGTCCTACAAACCTCTACACTTGGAGGCCCAACAACGTCTACAAGAAGAAGGTTGTGTTGTAGACATCAAGCTCTTTTCTGGCGCCGTTGCCGGGGAGGTGAGTTGAAGGTATATCTTTAGATCTTGCAATCGAATCTTTTAGTTTCTTGTTTTATCACTAGTTTAGTTTATAAAATAAAAGTACAAAAAATGGAATTGAGGGTGCCTCATATGCTTCATCTTTTTAATGTCTTTCGTGAATATGATGGAAAAGAAAATGCCCAAGTACTAGAAGAAGAATGCATTAAAATGTTTGGTACTAAATCTTTGAATGATGAGCATGATTGCAATGTTGTTAGTATGAACTCTTTGAATATCCATAGTACTAATGATGATTGCACTAGTCATGATGAAAATGTCTCTTATAAGCATGTCAACTTTTGTTGAGTGCACAAAGTTTGCAAGTACACACCAAATGGGGAAGATAGATTTTGCAAGAGGCATAGGTATTTAGAAACTAAATAGTTGCAAGAGAGGCTAGATGTTTGTTCTAAAAATTTATAATTTCTTTGCCATCCTTGTGAACTTTGCAATGAACGTGATCATTTAAATCTCCAATGCAAATTGTTTCATCGTCGAATCATGTCCAAAAATTATGATGACTTGATTTCCCTTGTGCATCATAATGAACTTAGTTTGCTTTTGGGTTATGAAGAAATAAAATGTATGACTAAGGATATTCCAGAAATTGTCCTTGATAAAGCTATTGATTTTGATCTAGAGGAAATTTATATGTATTGTGCGGTGAATTGCATTAAAAATCCTTATATTGCCAATTACATAAAGACAAGAAAACAAATAGAAGATGAAGAGAATACTAATGAAAGGGAAGAGATTTCCCAATATCTTCCTATTCCTTCTTATGATGAATTAGGTAACGAGGAGGAGCTTTCTATTCAACCAATCTCATTAATAATGAGCTCCAAAAAGAGGATTAAACCCACACATGATGCGAAGAAGAAAAAGAAAAGACGGAGAAGCAAAGGTAAAAAGGTATCCCTTCCAAATGATGTTGCTCCTATTACTCATTGTGATGATGATAATTGCTATACTATTGGTGCTATCCACTCACTTAATGATGAGAGTGATTATTCTTATTGATGCGGAGCATCCCAAGGTCATCCCCATGGACATACCGTCGACTCACCAAGTGCCCAAAGGACCAATGACACGAGCCCGTGCAAGAGCTCTCGAAGCCGAGGTGAACTCGCTCCTTTATCTATTTCCTCTCGAGTCACATGGGACATGGCTTCTACCCTCATCAGAAACTCTATGCATACTCAGGTACATGGATGAAGGCCATGGGACAGCTCTGCACAGTGGACAAGGCGTGGGGATCGACAAGTGTTTGGAACAAGAAGAAGGACGGCTGAAGACGCTTCACGCACCGGATGTCCGACGCCTACCGGACGACCGGTCACTCCCAGGCACCGGACGTCTAATGTCCACCGGACGACCGGCGACCCCCAGATGACCGGACGACCGAAAGCCACCGGACGTCCGTGACACCGACCACAGAACATAATTAGCGGAAATCCGAGGATTACCGGACGTCCGGTCCTTCCCGAGCCACCGGATGTCCGGTGACCCAGCGGACGTCCGACCTGACGGCGCCACCCCATGTAATATATACTCGTTGACTTCCATCCTTTCGAGGTAGCTTTGTGATAGCTCATCATAGACCTTAGTGGTTCCTCTCCTACGAGACCGCGACCTCTTCGGAGAAGATCCACCTTGGATTCAGGACCTCCTTCACGAAGAATAACATCAAGACCTCTTCACGGAGATGACTACTTCTACTTGTATCGTCCTTAGTTGACCGTGTATCGTGTATCGCACTTTGTGTACCCGGATCTAGCATTTGTGTGACCTAAACGTGTTGGTTTGAGTGTTTTCTTCTTGTTCCTCTTATGTTTTCCCTCGTGCCTCACGTGCTCATCTTGGGGATCCCTCCTTTTTCGTGAAAGATCGGCCACCTAGGGTTCCACCCTACATCATTATGGTATCAAGAGCCTAGGTTTCTCACGAAATTGGAGCCCCTACTCGTGTTTTGTAGCTTGTTTTTGCTGTGTTCTTCCCAATTTGGAAAATTCCCCACCAAAAATAGCCCCAAATTTTTTTTGTGATCTGTTGATTTGGCGAGATTTTGTTGAATGTGTTCCATGGATTTGCTGTGCCACGAGTGGATCTAGCTTTTCCCCACCTTTTCCCCAATTTTCTTCCGCAATTTCAGCCAAGTTTGACCATTTTGTCCACGGATCCTCGAACCCTAGTCCTGACCTACCGGACGACCGACGATTTACCAGACGTCCGGAACCCCGCGAAGCACCGGACGTCCGTTAACCACCGGACAACCGGCACCACATATACAGAAAGTATCACCGGATTTCCGAGACTTACCGGACGTCCGGCGACCGGACGACCGGCGACCTACCGAACGTCCGACGAACCCTGACGAAACTGAATTTATTCCGTTTTGTTCCACCTTCCGCAACCACCTACCCTTTCATACACTCACATCTCCCATACCACCACCACCATTGCATAACCCAAATCATTACGGTCTTACCTCTTTTGTCTTGGATCATTTGAGTTGTGGTTTTCCCGTTTCCTTGTGTGTTTCGGCTATCTTGGAACGGAACGACATCGACGAGACCACCTCTCAACCTCGACAAGGATGGTAACATCGAAGACGCTTTGTCATTCTACCTTGCACTTGCATTGTCACCCCTATGGACCATTTTGTGTACCTTTCCCATCGAGACTAGCCATTTGAGTATTGCCGGGCCACGACACTTGTGCACATTAGTGATAGTCATAGATATTGCATACTACATCATCATATCTCCGTGTGACACAAGAGTGATCTGCATACACAATAGCTACCTTGATCCGAGAAACATGCATAAGTGGCCAAAGAAAGAGCTCACAAGCTATTAAGCAAAAGAGCCACCCAAAGCTTATAAGCAAAAGGAAAATAACATCATACGCCTTGCATCAAAAGAGATCATATGAAATAGCAATACATCATCTTGTGCTTAAGCATCGGCACATCATACTCTCATAGCATACTTGTGATAGGAAGTCATTACGTTTTGCCTCTTATAGGTCGTTCACAAGTGCGTATCCGCCTATTAAGCAATCAGTTAGCGTCTCTCTAGTGTTGTGCAACACGAGCATTTTCCGCGCGTGTGTTCCGTGTGCTACTTTGCTTGTGATCTACTTGTTGCTTGAGCAAATTGTGAATCATTTTCAACATCATTGCATCACTTTGACAATTGCATTGAATTTGTGCCATCATCATAACCAAGCTCCTCTCAAAGCTTTACTTGTGTAGGTGTGAGAATCGACACGAAGTGGTACCAATAGTGCTATTTCCGGGTTACATTATTGAGTGATCATTGATCCATTTTCAACTTCGGTCAAGGTACAATTGGTATTGTCTTCTCCTTTCCCCCACTCACATACTTGCTTCAATGATGGATAGGCCAAGTACATCTTCGAACCCGCTCTTCGACGATCCTCAAGAATCGAACAACTACGTCACCAAACT
Source organism: Secale cereale (assembly GCA_902687465.1). Taxonomy (NCBI): domain Eukaryota; kingdom Viridiplantae; phylum Streptophyta; class Magnoliopsida; order Poales; family Poaceae; genus Secale; species Secale cereale. The sequence continues at coordinate 446,849,152 of LR738711.1, read as the reverse complement.
ACATCTCTTCGGCGTTCAATGAGCTCTACATCAAGAAAGTGAAGCTATGCGCGAGCACATTGAGCAAGTCGCCGCCGACACACGAGAATTTGAAGAACGAACGAAAGAGCAATTCGACATCATCAATACCGATTCCACGGAAGGATCAAGTACACCTACATCGAACACTCTTCGTCAAGACGCACGTCGAGATCGACATGACAACCGGAATCCACTTCATGGCAAGAGTTCACAAGAGATGTTTGAAGTGCAAGAAAGTCGACATTGTCAAAACCAAGCTACACTTGAGCAAGTGCAAGAACGACAACGACTACGCCAACAACAACAAGAGCGAGCACGTCAATACCAAGAAAAACAAGATGCCGAGGCTACTCGTTAAGCACAACAACGCCGAGAAGCTCAAGCTCTTGAGGCGCAACGAGCATTACGTGATTCACATTGCAATGTGGCAACTCGCAATCGACATACTCGTCAAGAAGAGGATTTCCTTCGTGATGAGATACAAGAGAGGCGCCACCAAGCACAAATGCAAGAAGAAGCTCCTCCTCAACCGCGACAAGAGCAACAAACTCACCAAGAACCATAAGCTCGGCAAGTACACCATGACCATGGACATCTACTCCGCCAAGAGCAAAATGAGATTGACAATCGTCCAAATCAAGAACGCCCTCCCAATAGGCAAGCAAACAATGAAGAGCATCGCTATGGCAAGCTTAAGTTCACCATGCCAAAGTTTTCCGGAAGCATTGACCCCTTAGACTACCTCTCATGGGCATTGAAGGTTGACAAGATCTGTCGCCTTCACAACTTCGATGAAGAGAAGAAAATTGCTATGGCCTCCCTTGAGTTCCAAGACTATGTTCTCATTTGGTGGGAGAAAATCATAGAGAGAAGAGAAGCAAACGGCGAACCTCCTATCACCACTTGGGCTCAAATGAAGGAAGTCACGAGAGCACGCTTTGTGCCAACACACTACAACCGTGACTTGTTCAATAAGCTACAACTCCTCAAGCAAGGTACCAAGTCCGTTGAAGAGTACTACAAGAAGATGGAGATTTCCATGATAAGAGCCAACATCACGGAAGATGAAGAGCAAACAATGGCGAGATTCTTGAATGGACTCAACTATCCTATCAAGAAGATTGCGGACTTTCAACCATACACCAATCTCCTCAAGCTAGTACATCAAGCAACCAAAGCGGAGCGACAAGTTCAAGAGGACTACAAGTACTCCAAGTTCAACTCCAAGAACTTCGGCTCCTACAACCAAACTTCAATGACTTCGGCTCCTCCTACCTCTACCAAGCCATCTTCAAACTTCAGTGACAAGTCAAGCTACAAGAATGCGACTACATCGAGTCGTCCACCTTCTACGAACACCTTCAAGCAAAGAACTTCATCATCTACAACTCCAACCGAGGACAACTCCAAGACGAGTTCCATCAAATGTTTCAAGTGCCCAGGGCGAGGCCACAAGTCATTTGAGTGCAAGACCGTTCGTACCATGATCATCAATGATGACAGATCTTATGACTCAATGAGCGACGATGAAATGGAAGCCCTTGAGCATGTAGCTATGCATCGTCAAGTGAATGAGGATGAAGATAATCAAGTGTTTTGCGATAATGACTCGAGTCCCAATCTCGTTGTCTCCAAGGTCTTGACACTCCAACAACAACAAGATGACGACAAACGATGTCACATTTTCCATACCAAGGCCGACATCAATGGACGCTCCGTCAAGGTTATCATCGATGGAGGAAGTTGTCATAATTTGGCAAGCGAAGAGCTATGCGACAAGCTACAATTGGTCAAAACGAAGCACCCTCATCCCTACAAGGTCCAATGGCTTAACGATGAAGGATTCTTCGAGTCGAGCATACCGTACAAGTCTCCTTCAAGATAGGTGCCTACGAGGACACACTTGAGTGTGATGTGGTCCCCATGTCCGTGTGCCACCATCTACTTGGACGACCATGGCAATACGATCGTGGAGTCACACACAATGGACGGACCAACCACTATAGCTTGAAGATGAAGGGCAAGGAATTCGTGCTATGTCCCATGTCACCAAGTCAAGTAGCCGCTGACAAACACTTACCTACCAACCATCGTGGAGAGAATGGTGAGAGAGTGAGCCACCAAAAGGAGAGTGAGAGCCACAAGCCAAATATGAGCGACTCCACGATGAGCGACAAGAAGGAACTAGTGCTATTTGCCACCAAAACTGAGATGAGAGAAGTGTGTGAGAACCCATCCAGTGTCTTTCACCTTGTGCTTTTATGCAAAGGGGAAGCCAAACCTACTAACACTTCACCACCTCTACCTTTAGTGTTGTCTCAATTGTTGCAGGAATTCTCGGATGTCTTTCCCAATGAGCTACCTCCGGGTCTACCTCCACTTCACGGAATCGAACACCGCATCAACCTCATAGCCGGCGCACCACTTCCGAACAAGGCTCCTTACCGCGTCAATCCCGAGGAAACCAAGGAAATACAACGGCAAGTGCAACAACTCATCGACAAAGGTCATGTACGTGAAAGCTTGAGCCCTTGTGCCGTTCCGGTTATTCTCGTGCCTAAGAAAGATGGAAGTTTTCGCATGTGTTCCGATTGTCGACCGATAAATGCTATCACCGTTAGATACCGTCATCCTATCCCACGCTTAGACGACATGCTTGATGAATTGTGTGGTGCCACCATCTTTTCGAAAATTGAACTTAAAAGTGGCTACTACCAAATTCGCATTCAAGAGGGTGATGAGTGGAAAACGGCTTTCAAAACCAAATTTGGGCTATATGAGTGGCTTGTCATGCCAATGGGTTTATCGGAAGCGCTCGGTTCATTTGTGTGTCTTATGCATTTCGTTCTCCGACCCTACATAGGCGTCTTTGTAGTGGTTTACTTTGATGACATCCTCGTTTCTAGCAAGTCACTTGAGGACCATGTGACACACATCCATATGGTTTTACAAACCCTTAGGAAAGAGCGCTTATATGCTAACATGGATAAATGCACTTTTGGCGTTGACAAGGTCATTTTCCTAGGATTTGTCGTTTCTTCACAAGGTGTTCACGTTGATGAAACTAAAATTGAAGCAATTAAAACTTGGCCACAACCAACGAATCTCCAACAAGTGCGTAGCATTCTTGGTTTAGCCGGTTTCTACCGACGTTTTGTGAAGGACTTTAGCACTATTGCTATGCCTCTACACGCCTTGAGCAAGAAGAACGCACCCTTCATTTGGGGTCCTTCGCAAAACACCATGTTCAATGAGCTAAAAAGTTTGCTTACCCACGCACCACTTCTTACCCTACTGAACTTTGACAAACCTTTTGAGATTCATTGTGACGCTAGCGGTACCGGCATAGGTGGCGTGCTAATGCAAGAAAAGTGCCCAATTGCGTACTTTAGTGAGAAGCTATCCGGAGCGCAACTAAACTACCCCATATATGATAAAGAGCTATATGCCTTGGTGATAGTTTTACGAGTTTGGGAACATTATCTTAGACCTCATGAATTCATTCTTCATACGGACCATGAGACTCTCAAGTATCTCAAGGGTCAAACTAAGATGAACAAGCGTCATGCTAAGTGGAGTGAGTTCATTGATTCTTTTCCCTATGTCATCAAATACATCACAGGCAAAGAAAATGTTGTGGCGGATGCGCTTTCCCGTAAATGCATGCTAGTTACACAACTTGAGTTGAATGTTATTGGTTTTGAGCACATCAAAGGTTTATATAAGCATGATCCTTTCTTTGCACATCCTTATGCTAAGTGTTTGACTCACACTTCTTGGGAACGCTACTACATAAAGGATGGATATATTATGAGAGCTAACAAACTTTGCATTCCCGAATCTACGCTTCGTTTGCTCCTTTTGCAGGAATCTCATGCAGGAGGAATCATGGGACACTTTGGATGCGACAAGACATTTGCTACGCTCTCAAAGAACTACTTTTGGCCCAAGATGCTACGCGACGTCTCACGCCTCACCAACCGATGTTCTACATGCCGCAAAGCTAAGTCAAAAGCTCAATCTCATGGTCTTTACATGCCACTTCCTATTCCATACCATCCATGGGAAGACATAAGCATGGACTTTATACTTGGATTGCCTAGGACTCAAAATGGAAAAGATTCCGTGTTTGTTGTCGTGGATAGATTCTCTAAAATGGCTCATTTCATTCCTTGTAACAAGATCAACGATGCTTCACATGTTGCAAATCTCTTTTGTAGGGAAATCATTCGTCTACATGGAGTACCCAAGACGATCATGTCAGACTGGGAAGTCAAGTTCTTGAGCTACTTTTGGAAGACTCTATGCGCCAAACTCGGCATCAAGCTCCTCTTCTCTTCGGCATATCATCCACAAACCGACAGCCAAACGGAGGTGACGAACCGCACGCTTTCGACGCTTCTTTGCGTGTTGATCAAGAAGAACATCAAGGAATGGGATCAACAAGACATTCGATGACCGGCAAGTCCCCCTTCGAGGTCGTCTACGGCGTCAACCCGTTGTCCCCATTGGACATTCTACCTCTAGCTCTACTAGAGCACATCAACATGGACGCAAGTGCACGAGCAAGCTATCTCAAGAAGGTGCATGAAGATACAAGGGCAACGATCAAGCGACAAGTCCATCACCTCGCCACCAAGCTCAACGTCAACAAGGCACCAATGGTGTTCCAACCGGGAGATCTCGTATGGCTTCATCTTCGAAAGGACCGCTTCCCCAACGAACGCAAGTCCAAACTACTACCTTGAGCCGAGGGACCTTTCAAGGTGCTAGCACGCTACAACAACAATGCAAACAAGATCGACATTCCGCGAGACAAGTACAACGTGAGAAATGCCGTCAACATCAAGGACCTATCTCCTTTCCATGGTGATGAAGATTTCAATCCGAGGTCGGATCTTTCCCAAGGGAGGAGAGATGATGCGGAGCATCCCAAGGTAATCCCCATGGACATACCGTCGACCCACCAAGTGCCGAAAGGTCCAATGACACGAGCCCTTGCAAGAGCTCTCGAAGCCGAGGTGAGCTCGCTCCTTTATATATTTCCTCTCGAGTCACATGGGACATGGCTTCTACTCTCATCAGAAACTCTATGCATACTCAGGTACGTGGATGAAGGCCACGGGACAGCTCTGCACAGTGGACAAGGCAGCGAGATCGACAAGTGCTTGGAACAAGAAGAAGTACGGCTGAAGACGCTTCACGCACCGGACGTCCGACCCCTACCGGACGGCCGGTCACTCCCAGTCACCGGACGTCCGACGTCCACCGCACGACCGGCGACCCCCAGACGACCGGACGACCGGAAGCCACCGGACGTCCGTGACACCGACCACAGAACGTAATTAGCGGCAATCCGAGGATTATCGGACGTCCGGTCCATCCGGAGCCACCGGACGTCCGGTGACCCAGCAGACGTCCGACCCGACGGCGACACCCCATGTAATATATACTCGTTGACTTCCATCCTTTCGAGGTAGATTTGTGATAGCTCATCATAGACCTTAGTGGTTCCTCTCCTACGAGACCGCGGCCTCTTAGGAGAAGATCCACCTTGTATTCAAGACCTCCTTCACGGAGAAGAACATCAAGACCTCCTCACAGAGATGACTACCACTACATGTATCATCCTTAGTTGATCGTGTATCGTGTATCGCACTTTGTGTACCCGGATCTAGCATTTGTGTGACCTAAACGTGTTGGTTTGAATGTTTTCTTCTTGTTCCTCTTATGTTTTCCCTCATGCCTTACGTGCTCATCCTGGGGATCCCTCCTTTTTCGTGAAAGATCGGCCACCTAGGGTTCCACCCTACATCACTTATGATATGAAAAGGCCCAAACTTGGGGATGCTATGTTTGATGAAGAAGATATTTTTTGTCCCCCAAGTTTTGATGAGCAAATTTATTTTGATGATAGCATGCTTCCTATTTATGATGAATATATTGATGAGAGTGGGTTTGGAAGAGTGTCAACTTTAGGAAGTAATAATCCCACTATTTTGAAGGGTGTTGAATCATATTGCGATAATTATGAAAGTGAATTTGGAGAGGTCATGACTTTATTTAGAGATGAATCCACTATTTCGGAAGAGGCTCCAATTGATTATGAGAACAAAGTTGCTATCTATGATGATTATTGTGATGACATGTATGCTATAAAGATTAATGATAATCATGAAACTTGTCATCATGATTTTAATTTTCAATTGGATTATGCCTCATAGTTATTTTGTTGAGTTTGCTCCCACTATTATTCATGAAAAGAAATTTGCTTATGTGGAGAGTAATAAAATCTATATGCTTGGGGATCATAAAAATAATGATTTATGTGATGGTTATATTGTTGAATTCATTCATGATGCTACTGAAAATTATTATGAGGGAGGAACATATGCTTGTAGGAATTGCAATAATATCAAGTTTCCTCTCTATGTGTTGAAAATCTTGAAGCTATGCTTGTTTTGCTTTCCTATGCTAGTTGATTCTTGCCATAAGTTGTTTGCTCACAAAATCCCTATGCAAAGGAAGTGGGTTAGACTTAAATGTGCTAGTCATATTCTTCACGATGCTCCCATTATGTTTCAATTCTTATCTTTTATGTGAGCATCATTGAAATCATTATGCCTAGCTAAAAAGGCATTAAAGAAAAGCGCTTGTTGGGAGAAAACCCAATATTTACCCTTACTGTTTTTGTGTGTACACATGATTAAGATACTGTAGTAATCATGTTTTATTTTTTTGTTTCAATAAAGTGCCAAGTAGAACCTTTGGGAAGACTTGGGCGAAAGTTAATGTGATCTTGCTGTAAAAAACAGAAACTTTGCGCTCACAAGATTAGCTATCATTTTTTAACAAAAGAGTGATTTTGAGTTGATTATTTTTGCAGACGATTAATAGACAAATTCCTCATGTTCACCAATTTATTTCAGAACTTTTGGAGTTATAGAAGTATTCGATAGTTAGAGATTACTACAGACTGTTCTGTTTTTGACAGATTATGTTTTCTATGTGTTGTTTGCTTATTTTGATGAATCTATGAGTAGTATAGGAGGGTATGAACCATACAGAAGTTGGAATACAGTATATATTACACCAATATGAATTTAGAATGAGTTCACAGTACCTAAGTGGTGGTTTTATTTTCTTATACTAATGGAGCTTATGTGTTTTCTGTTGATTTCTGTGTTGTGAAGTTTTCAAGTTTTGGGTAAAGATTCGATGGACTATGGAATAAGGAGTGGAAAGAGCCTAAGCTTGGAGATGCCCAAGGCACCCAAAGGTAATATTCAAGGACAACCAAGATCCTAAGCTTGGGGATTCCCAAGGCACCCAAAGGTAATATTCAAGGACAACCAAGATCCTAAGCTTGGGGATGCCCCGGAAGGCATCCCCTCTTTCGTCTTCGTTCATCGGTAACCTTGCTTGGAGCTATATTTTTATTCACCACATGATATGTGTTTTTCTGGGAGTGTCATTTTATTTTATTTTATTTTGCTTGCTATTTGGATAATATCCCAAGATCTGAAATTCTTAAATGTTAGAGAATCTTCACATAGTTACATAATTATTCGACTACTCATTGATCTTCACTTATATCTTTCGGAGTAGTTTGTCATTTGCTCTAGTGCTTCACTTATATCTTTTTAGAGTATGATGGTAGTTTTATTTTTGAAGAAATTGTTGAACACTCAGCGCTTCACTTATATTATTTTGAGGGTATTAAACAGCATGGTAATTTTCTTTGGTTATGAATTTACTTCTAATATGATGGGCATCCAAGAGAGATATAATAAAAAACTTTCTTATAAAGGGCATTGAATACTAAGATAAGTTTGAGTCCTTATGATTGTTTTGAGATATGAAGATGGTGATATTAGAGTCATGCTAGTGAGTAGTTGTGAATTTGAGAGATACTTGTGTTAAAGTTTGTGATTCATGTAGCATGCATGTATGGTGAACCGTTATGTGATGAAGCCGGAGCATGATTTATTTTTTGATTGTCTTCCTTTGTGTGGAGGTCGGGATCGCGCGATGGTTAACTCCTACCAACCCTTCCCCTAGGAGCATGCGCGTAGTACTTTGTTTCGATGACTAATAGATTTTTGCAATAAGTATGTGAGTTCTTTATGAATAATGTTGAGTCCATGGATTATACGCACTCTCACCCTTCCACCATTGCTAGCCTCTCTTGTGCCGTGCAAATTTTGCCGGTACCATACACCCACCATATACCTTCCTCAAAACAGCCACCATACCTACCTATTATGGCATTTCCATAGCCATTCCGAGATATATTGCCATGCAACTTCCACCGTTCCGTTTATTATGACACGCTCCATCATTGTCATATTGCTTTGCATGATCATGTAGTTGACATCGTATTTGTAGCAAAGCCACCGTTCAAAATTCTTTCATACATGTCACTCTTGATTCATTGCACATCCCGGTACACTGCCGGAGGCATTCATATAGAGTCATATCTTGTTCTAAGTATTGAGTTGTAATTCATGAGTTGTAAGTAAATAAAAGTGTGATGATCATCATTATTAGAGCATTGTGCCAGTGAGGAAAGGATGATGGAGACTATGTTTCCCCCACAAGTCGGGATGAGACTCCGGACGAAAAATAAAAAATAAAAAAAAATAAAAATAAAGAGGCTAAAAAAAGAGAGGGACAAAAAAATGAAAGAAAAAGAGAGAAGGGGCAATGCGACTATCCTTTTACCACACTTGTGCTTCAAAGTAGCACCATGATCCTCATGATAGAGAGCCTCCTATGTTGTCACTTTCATATACTAGTGGGAATTTTTCATTATAGAACTTGGCTTGTATGTTCCAATGATGGGCTTCCCAAATGCCCTAGGTCTTCATGAGCAAACAAGTTGGATTCACACCCACTTAGTTTCTTTTTGAGATTTCATAAACTTATAGCTCTAGTGCATCCGTTGCATGGCAATCCCTACTCACTAACATTGATATATATTGATGGGCATCTCCATAGCCCGTTGATACGCCTAGTTGATGTGAGATTATCTTCTCCCTTTTTGTCTTCTCCACGACCACCATTCTATTCCACTATAGTGCTATGTTCATGGCTCACACTCATGTATTGCGTGAAAGTTGAGAAAGTTTGAGAATACTAAAGTATGAAACAATTCCTTGTCCAAAACCGGGGTTCTTCATGATTTAAATATTTTGTGTGATGAAGATAGAGCATAGCCAAACTATATGATTTTTTAGGGATAAGTTTTCTTTGGCCATGTTATTTTGAGAAGACATAATTTCTTTGTTAGTATACTTGAAGTATTTTAATTTTTATATCAATATTAAACTTTTGTTTTGAATCTTATGGATCTGAATATTCTTGCCACAATAAAGAGAGATTACATTGATAAATATATTAGGTAGCATTCCACATCAAAAATTCTGTTTTTATTATTTACCTACTCGAGGACGAGCAGGAATTAAGCTTGGGGATGCTGATACGTCTCCGACGTATCTATAATTTTTGATGTATTCATGCCATGTTTATAATATCTCTACATGATTTTGGTATGATTTGGTTAGAACTAACACGGATTGACGCTGTTTTCACCAGAACTACCGTGGGGTTGTTTTGGAAAATGTAAAAAATACAGGAACGAAGAGTTACTGGAGGGGAGGCCCGTGGGCCCCACGACGGTGGAGGGCGCGCCCCTGTGCCTCGTGTACTCTCTATGGGCCCCCCTGACTTGTTCTCGACGCCAACCTCTCTTATAAATCCCCAAACCTGCAGAAAATAACCTAGATCGGGAGTTCCGCCGACGCAAGCCTTTGTAGCCACCAAAAACCAATCGGGACCCTTTTCCGGCACCCTCCGGAGGGGGGTCCATCACCGGTGGCCATCTTCATCATCCCGGTTCTATCCATGACGAGGAGGGATTAGTTCACCCTAGGGGCTGAGGGTATGTACCAGTAGCTATGTGTTTGATCTCTCTCTCTCTCTCTCGTGTTCTTGATTTGGCACGATCTTGAGGTACCGCGAGCTTTGCTATTATAGTTGGATCTTATGACGTTTTCTCCACCTCTACCTTCTTGTAATGGATTGAGTTTTCCTTTGAAGTTATCTTATCGGATTGAGTCTTTAAGGATTTAAGAACACTTGATGTATGTCTTGCGTGGGATACCTGTGGTGACAATGGGGGTATTCTATTGATTCACTTGATGTATGTTTTGGTCATCAACTTGCGGGTTCCGTGACCTTGGGAATCTATGCATAGGGGCTGGCACACGTTTTCGTCTTGACTCTGTGGTAAAAACTTTGGGGCACTCTTTGAAGTTCTTTGTGTTGGTTTGAATAGATGAATCTGAGATTGTGTGATGCATATCGTATAATCATACCCGCGGATACTTGTGGTGACATTGGAGTATCTAGGTGACATTAGGGTTTTGGTTGATTTGTGTCTTAAGGTGTTATTTTGCTACGAACTCTAGGGCTGTTTGTGACACTTACAGAAATAGCCCAATGGATTGATCGAAAAGAATAACTTTGAGGTGGTTTCGTACCCTACAATAATCTCTTCGTTTGTTCTCCGTTATTAGTGACTTTGGAGTGACTCTTTGTTGCATGTTGAGGGATTGTTATATGATCTAAGTATGTTATTATTGTTGAGAGAGCTTGCACTAGTGAAAGTATGAACCCTAGGCCTTGTTTCAAAGCATTGCAGTACCATTTTCGCTCACTTTTATTACTTGTTACCTTCTTGTTTTTATAATTTCAGATTACAAAACCTATATCTACCATCCATATTGCACTTGTATCACCATCTCTTTGCCGAACTAGTGCACCTATACAGTTTACCATTGTATTGGGTGTGTTGGGGACACAAGAGACTCTTTGTTATTTGGTTGCAGGGATGTTTGAGAGAGACCATCTTCATCCTACGCCTCCCACGGATTGATAAACCTTAGGTCATCCACTTGATTGAAATTTGCTACTGTCCTACAAACCGTTGCACTTGGAGGCCCAACAATGTCTACAAGAAGAAGGTTGTGTAGTAGACATAATTGGACAGAAAATCAAGAGCAAGCTTTTCTAGCTCTCAAGAGCAAGCTGATTAGTGCACCAGTTTTGGACCTACCAGACTTTACAAAACCATTCATACTAGAGACTGATGCTAGTGGATATGGTTTGGGGGCAGTGTTAATTCAAGAACGAAGACCTATCTCTTATTTCAGTAAAACTATTGGACCTAAGGCAGCTGCATTTTCCACCTATGACAAGGAAGCAATGGCCATAATTGAAGTTGTTAAAAAATGGAGACACTACTTTTTGGCCACTGCCCTAGTAATTAGAAGAGACTAGGAGATCCTCAAATATATTTAGGAGCAGAAAATCACTGAAGGCATTAAGCACAAGTTGATGCTCAAGTTATTGGGATATAACTTCACAATTGAATATAGAAGTGGGAAAGAAAACAAAGCTACTGATGCACTTTCCAGAGTAAAGCACATAGTATCTTCCTTGACTGCTAGTGCTGCTGCTCCTACTTGGGTGAAAGAAGTGATAAAAAGTTAACAACAAGATAGCAAAGTAAAGGAACTGATTTTTGAATGTAGAGTTAACAAAGAGAATACTACAACGTATTCCTTCAAAAATGGCACACTGAGGTACTAAAATAAAATTGTGGTTGGATCTGCGACATCTCTCAGAAAGGAAATCTTGAAAACCTTTCACAACTCAGAATTAGGAGGACATTCAGGAGAAAGATCTACCTACCAAAGAGTAAAACTGGTATTTCATTGGCAAGGTTTGAAACAGGATATCATGGAGTTTGTTAAAACATGTCCTGTGTGCCAGCTTAATAAAGCTAAACATTCACCCTATCCTGACCTTCTAGAACCCCTCCCAATCCCAGACTTTTCTTGGGCCCACATAAGCATGGACTTTGTGGAAGGATTGCCCACCTCTGAGCACAAGAATGTGATCCTTGTTATTGTGGATCGATTCACCAAGTACTCCCATTTTATAGCAATGAAGCATCCTGTCACAGTGCAGTCAGTAGCAAGGGCTTTCTCTGACATTATATTCAAATTCCATGGCATGGCTTTGGTGATAGTGACAGATAGGGACCACATTTTTACCAGCCACCTCTAGCAGCAATTATTCAAAGCCCTCAAGATCAAGCTCCACATGAGCACAAGTTATCATCCCCAGTCTGATGGCCAAACTGAAAGGGTCAATCAATGTCTAGAAAACTACTTGAGGTCTATGTGTTTTCAGCAACCAAGGAAATGGCACGGATGGTTGGCTCTTACTGAATGGTGGTACAATACTTGTTTCCATACATCATTGCAAATGACACCATATCGGGCTCTCTATGGATTTCCCCCTCCTATGTTAGCTAAGTCTATACTGCCTGATTCTATATGGGAGGACATTGATAATCTGCTGCTGAACAGAGAATTGGCAATGGAAGTGATTAAGCAGAATTTACTCAAGGCACAGGCTAGAATGAAGTAGCACTACAAAAAAATACACTTCCGTGATGATACGTATTTGTCACAGTAGGTCACGTTTTCTGTCATGCATGTACATCCATGAAAAATTTATGACATAATGAAGATAGTCATACCTGTCTTGTCGTAGAAGTGTTCCATGACATTACCAAAGTTATCATCATGGAAGTGTCCACTTCCATGACGATAAATCGCGCGTCACAGAAGTGCTTTCGTCAAGGGTGACCAACACGTGGCATCCACCGTAACGGAACGCCGTTAAACTATCGGGTCCGGTTTTGGATCCGATAACCCGTTAACAGCCCCGACCAATGGGGATTTTACCCATGTAAAATCATCCTTGGCTGGAGGAAACACGTGTCGGCTCACCGTTGGGACAGATGTCATCCACTAGTTGGACCCAAAGCGCCTATGATACGTCGACACGTGGCATGGCCCAATAGAGGCGCATTCCTGTGATAAGGCCGCCCCGTTTAACTTGGTCAAAAGCTGGCGGGCCGGCCCATGGCAAGCCTGTTAACGGCACGTTCGCATATAGCCCATTTACAGCCCGCTAACCTAGGGCCCATTTACGGCCTATCCGAATTAGGCCCAGTAGCGTCATCTACTCATTGGACCCAAAGCGCCTATGATACGTCGACACGTGGCACGGCCCAACAGAAGCCCATTCTTGTGAAAAGGACGGCCAGTTTGACTTGGTCAAAAGGTGGCGGGCCGGCCCACGGCAAGCGTGTTAACGACATGTTCACGCATAGCCCATTTACAGCCGCTAAACCAAGGCCCGTTTACGGCCTATCCGAATTAGGCCCAGGAGCGTCATCTGTGCCGTCCAATATAATTCTAGCCCGTTTTAACTTCCAGCCCAAGTATGGCCCATGACGTCTTTTAGCCCATATGAGGCCCTTAGGAACACTTGCCCATTAACGGCCCGTGGTAAAACTGGCCCGTAATGAACAGTGTATCACTTTATACCCATTAACGGCCCATTATTCCGTTCGGCCATTTCCAGCCCATGTTATCTTTCGGCCTTCTCAGGGCCCATTTATTTTTGGGCTCATTTCCAGCATTCGTTTACTTTCGGCCCGTTACTATCATTTTCTGCTTGTGGGCCAAATTCAGCATGTGGTTACAGTCGGCCCGTTTGTGGCCCGTTAATACGTTGGGCCATTTTCATAGCATCAGCAAATACGGCCTATTAACGGCCCGTTATGGTCAGCCCATAAAATGTACGATTTCCACTCTAGCTCGTTTACGGCCCCTTATACGGCCTGTACAAGGCCCATAGATAAGACGACCCATAGAAGGCCCATGGATCCGACGTAGAAGGCCATTGACCCGACGACCCATAGAAGGCCCATTGATCCGACGACCCATAGAAGGCCCATGGATCCACTGGCCCATAGAAGGCCCATGGATCCTATAGCCGATAGAAGGCCCACGGATACGACAGCCCATAGAAGGCCCACGAATCCGACGGCCATAGAAGGCCATGGATCGTCCGTCCCGTAGATGGCCCATGGATCGTACGGCCTGAGGAGGGCCATGGTCACTACAACGTTTGGGCGAGTTGGCCCCTGTTTGAACGATATAGCATATTCAAAGAATTATCCTACTCTATACTATCACCTCTAAAAATCATACACTATATAATAAAGAGACTAAGGCATAGAAACATAGAATAATCCTGCACTATACAATAAAGAATTATAGCCGATTATACCCACTAGGCATTATGGTTCGGCACCAGTGATAATAAAACATACACAAAGAGCAAATTACATACACTGGGCAAATACAGCTCATACATCATGGACGCGCATCAACATAACTTACCATTTGAACTATAATCTCTTTAGAAAATAGGATTGGCCGGATTTAGATAGCACAAATTTCAGTGTGCAAACTCTCCAATTCCTCCATTGTTACCTTAGTGTCTTGTTTCATTTTTTGACTCCTGCATCTAATACATGCATGTCTAGTCTCAACTTGTTGATTGTACGCTCAGAATCATGTACACGTTGTCTTGCCACCTCTAGTTGATGCTCGAGAACATCAGCACATTCCAATTCCAATCCATAATCATTCGGTAATGGCCATGCCGCACTGCTCGCAGATCTTTGTGTTGATGTCACTTCATCCTGAATTGTTTATGTAAGTACACATGACTAGGGCAAAAATATAGTTACAACAGTGAAGCGAGCAAGACAGACTATTTTGTACATGGCAAAACAGGACTAACAATAATGTTACACGCCATGAAGAATAAGCAGGTGATATTTGAAAAATTATTAAAAAGGTAGTTTGTGCAGCCTGCATACAAAAATCTCTCTTAGCTCACCAGAGGAGCATGATGTTGGGGCCCAATCCAAAACACAGACACGTTACAAATTTAGACAGAATGTTGCGTAGAAGTAAGCAAGCAGTTGGCCATTCTGTAGCTCAATTAAAGTCTTAGGGAGCATAATGAACAGTAGAGGATTTCATACAAACATACTACTTCAAGCAAAACTATGCAATCATTAGCCTAGTATAAACTAGATTGTCAGCCTCATTCAATAATGTTGGTTAATAGACTTCGAAGCTTCAGGCACACTTCGACAGAGTAATTAAATGGTAAGGCCTTTAATTATGTCAACTAATAGTTATACAAGTACCCAACATCAGGCATCATTCTTCGGGCATCTCATGAACTGAGGACAAATAAAGCAATTGAAAAGAGCAAATTAACTATGCCTGAAACAAACAAGGAATTGAACTATTGAGTTGGATACAGTGACTTACCTTAACGGGTTGAGGCTCAGCACGGCTCCTACTTCTCTTGCAAGGCTCCTTAACATCTTGTACTTGGAAATCCTCAATCTTATCTTCATTGCACCCCTCTGCAATGTGACACAAACTAGTTACTCGTCTCCTTGGAAGATAAATATGCATACTTTCCAGTCTGTGAACACAAAAGGATGAGATTATAACAAAACAACACCACATAATGAAACATGCCGCATCTCTTGCACTTGCACACAATGAAATGAGCATTTACTATGTATGCACTATGTAAAAACTAGGCATACCTTCGAACTGGATCTCCAAGTACTCTTGGAGAGCCAACTTTAGTGTACAGCCAAACCTTTATGTCACCTATGAGTTAGAAAAGCCCCACTACAGCGGCCCTTAGTGTTTAAATCGTTGACAAGCTCTGTTAGAGTGTTAGGTCAAGAACATAAAGTAATCAAAGCAAACAGTGATGGTCATGTGTTTTTGTTTAAATTAGGCAATGGGATCTCTATAGAAAACATTGACCAAAGTAGAATGTGCGAAGTAGATGGTATCTTTGTATTTGCATTTTGAGCAAATAGTGATGGTCTGTTTTCCTATGATATTAATTACTGCACTGGATTCAATTTGTGATGTTTGCAAGTCAAATTAATTTTCATATGGGCACCAAAATGAAAAAATATAATGCAATCTAGACTTTTCACTGATCATACCAAAGATAAGCTGAAAACGCAATGAAAGAACTGGTTGGCTTATTACATGGAGCTTATATTCATAGGTGCTTATTTTCTTAGGATAACTCATAATAACTGTCCCTAAGAAACTTGGCCAAGAGAACCGACAAACAAATAACATGTCACGATGATTGCAATGGAGGAGTGACGTACCATAGCACACTGTATAGGCTCACCGCTGGCTCTCCTTTTTTGCGATGTTCCATGAAATTGCCACATACATCTTGTACTTTTTCATTGTGTAACCCTATCTGCAAGTTGACACGGGTAATTTCAGACATCTCTACATGATAATACATTGCATATCCCTTGCGCATATTTAAACCACCAATTAATGATTGTGTGCGTAGCATAAACTAGCCATGAATCTGTGTGCTGGACTAGCAGGCACTCTAAGGGAGCCTAATGTAGTGTACTGGAATTCCTACATGCCACCTACGATTTTTTGTAATGTACTGCCTCTGTTCCTAAATATATGTCTATGTAGAGTTTCCAGCATGGACCACATACAAATGTATATAGATGCATTTTCGAGTGTAGATTCACTCATTTTGCTCCGTATGTAG
The DNA here is from genome assembly GCA_902687465.1 of Secale cereale. Lineage (NCBI taxonomy): Eukaryota > Viridiplantae > Streptophyta > Magnoliopsida > Poales > Poaceae > Secale > Secale cereale. Next base: position 446,832,562 of record LR738711.1, on the reverse strand, counting down.
CCTATAGTGGAATCTCTAGAAAGACTTGTATCTAGGAATGGAGGTACGAGGTAGTATCATGTATGACATCTACATATCTAATTTAGCAGCCAGTAGTAGAAATCATTGTCTGCACAATGGGATTACTGGTCAAAAATCCTAGCAAAGCACGCTGGCAGGCACAGAACAATACAAGAGAGAGAGAGAGAGAGAGAGAGAGAGAGAGAGAGAGAGAGAGAGAGGGAGAGAGACGCTTACAAGATCATAGCAATGCCTCAGTCCAGGATCTTGGTTGGCCAAGCTGTTAGATCCAGAAGAAACATCGTCCTTGTAGTATTTGCCAGCTGCATAACAGGTAACAGCGACCTGTTAGTATATTTGAAGTACATCGGGCAAGTGATGCTGGACAGGTTTAAAGGTGACAAGTACCTAGGCCGTGGCGGGTGCTTGGCATCTTGCCAGACGGTGGGAATCAGGTTAGAAACGTCAAGGGTGATGACGCTGTGTTGGCTGTCGGGGTCCGGTAAGGAGATCTAGAACCGTCGAGTAGGGTGTTTGTGGAGCGGCTCCGGTAGGGTGGACTACGGTGCGGGCGAAGAGGATCTGTGGCCGTGGACGAGGGCGTAGGTGAAGCTGCTCCGGTGGTTGGGTTAAGGATGGTGTCGATGATGCAGATTTGCGGCCGTGGACGGGGCATCAGAAGCTGCTCCGGTAGGTTGGATGAGGGTGCGAGGAAGCAGTTCTAAGGCCGTGGACTTGTGAGTTGGCAAAGCGGCCCCGGTAGGGTTGAAAATGGTATAGGCGAAGCTACTCCGGTGGGGTTGACGATGGTGTCGGCGAAGCGGCTCCGGTAGGGTTGAGGAAGGTGTCGGTGAAGAGGACAGAGGTCGTTGACCGAGGCATCGGTGGGGCGGCTTTGGGGGGGTGTGGACGAAGCGTCTCTGGTGGGAAGTACGAATGAGCCGCTGCAAATGCGCTGCGGTTGACAAGAGTACCGGCGAAGCAGATCTGGTGCGGGGAACAAGGTCGGCACTGAGTGGGTTGTGGTACAGTGGTGGATGAGCAGTCTACTTGTTTCTCGGGCAGGTGCGAGGGGTAGATGCGGCTATAGAAGCAGATCCGGCGAGGTGGACGTCGCTGGCAGTCAATGGGCTCTGGTACGCCGACGGATGAGTAGTCTAGGGTTTCGAGAGGGGAGGGGAGAAAGGCCGATGAAGTACAGATGGCGTGATGTGAGATGCTCTGGTGCTATGGAGTTAGTGGGTTTTGTGGGAGGGGGAGAGGAAATGGGGGTGCCGTGTAGTGGGGGGAACCAGAAGTTACTAAAGCAGCCCCGACCTATTATGTAGATGAGGGCGGTATTGTAACTGTTGGTCTCCGTGCACCAAGGAAAAATGGGGAATTTCGCATGCTAAAGACTAGGGTGGCGGAAATTTTAGAAGGAGATGGGAGATTTTGCCGCCCGCGGGATCGTTCGTATCCAGTTTCAACTAATTTTGGACCATGCTAGTGGGAAGGTCATGCGAGAATGTGTACACGAGGCACGCGTCAGCAGTTAATAATTGGTGTGAAGTCCACCCCAGAAAAAAAAAGACAATAACTCGGGATGATGCGCCGATAACTTGGACGTTCACACGGGCGCGGCCAATCGTACGGGTGTAGTGGCGCGTTCACAAAAAAAGGGATCAAACGCTCAGCCTATGTATTTCTCGTGTAAATAGATAATTTAGTGCAATTGGTTATTTACTTTAAACATAATGCATTGACGTGTTAGTGTAGAGGCGCACGAAAATAAATGGATATTGTAGTCTGCTACATAAAAGTGTTACCTCATATGATTACATTGCCTCCATTTCATAAAATGCATACCCATTGAATTCATATATGAATATTACATATATTACTTCATAATAGAACCTTAAATCATCCAAGACTAATGCTTTTGAATGCAAGAGTAACAATGGTGCATTTACATGATAGCTACATTGGTTGTTTGAAGAAACATCACTGTAACTTTGGCATGCACAACTGAAAAGGTTTATTTAAATAGAAAAAAAATTGATATGTGAGTGTCCAATCTTTATACCGTTGAACCGATATTGTACCTTTGGCCACGATACGAAGTTGATATTGATTTATGTTCAAGCGATGCACGTCCACGATCGCTAGATAGTGATACGTGAATGAATTGTGCAATATCTCTCACACACATACATATCTCATTTCCCTGTGGGCATCAGAATCACACACGCGCACTTCGTGTATTTCTCTCCCTCCGTCAAGGTTAGAATTCGCCTTTCTACCCCGTCCTAGAAGTCTCTCACACAGAAACACACACGCTCTCTCTGTCGGACACGCCCACCCCTTTAATTCCGCCCACCCACGGCCACTATTGTCTCAAAGTATAATAATGTCTCTCACACATATGCCTAAGGTTAACTCAAGTTCTGGAACCATATGAATACATACAATGGGATTCCAACAGAGCACCTTTTGTTTTGAGATTTCGCTCTCTCTCTTTCTCTCTCTCTTCCTCTCTCTCTCTCTCACACACACGAGCGCACGCGCACACACACATTATTTCTCGCTTCATTTTTTCTGGCACTTGCACACACATAATTTTGTTTATCCTTGTGATGCTTTAAGTATGCCTCGCACAAATGCTATCTAGCTATCCCTTAATATAGCTAGATATGTGTCACACAAACTCCTTCTCCCTACTAGCAAGATGCCCATGCGTTGCACCGAACATCAAGATGCATTTGTATGAGTAGTTTATCTTGTGGGGGAAAAGGATGAACGAGGGAATGCCTTATTTGCAAATGCAGAGAGGGGTGTGGGTATCTTTTTGCAAAATTGCCACAGTTTCCTTCCTATCCGTTGGGTATAAATCGGATGGCCTATATTGCAGGATGGCAGGAACACCATCATCACCAACTCTGTTTTTGTATAAGAGTAGGGATATGTAAGTTTCACTGCCCCCCCCCCCCGACACACACACCCACACCCACACAACCACACACACACACCTTCCAACACCGAAGGAGAAGGGTGACACCTCAATCTTGATACCAATCTATCAACTGGCTTCTCTCTCAAACACACACACACACTACCCGACACCGAAGGAGTAGGGCGTCACCTCGATCTTGATAGTAATCTATCTACTACTCTTTCAAACACACACACGCACACACACATACACACACACTCGCTAGTTGTGCCTATGTGCCTACCGCGCACACTCTCGATACGACTTTCTCTCCCTCCCCTCCCCCCACCCCAACAATGACAGCAGAAGGGTGACAACTCGATCTGATCGTAATCTTTTAATTTGTTTCTCTCTAGAACATTGTGTCTCTATGCCTCGCTTAGTAGCCCCCTCGATATGTAGACTTCTTGCGCGCACATAGCTGTAGTGACGATGACGTTGAACCCAGTGTGCCTCGTTTGTACCTGCCTCATGTGATACTTTTCACCTTGTTTTCTGTTAATTAACAAGGCAACCTTTTCTTTGTTACTACTAGTGAATCTGAAATCATTCGGGGCAGACATAAAATATATCACTTCAACCCAATTATCGCAGTAAATATTTTAAAAGAAACTAGATAGATGCCCGCGCATTGCACGGAACATCAATATGCATTTGTATGAGTAGTTTATCTTGTGAGAGAAAAGGATGAACGAGCGAAGGCCGTATTTGCGAACGTGGAGAGGGGTGTGGGTATATTTTTGTAAAATTGCCATAGTTTTCTTCCTTTTCGTTAGATATAAATCCGACGGCCTATATTGCAGGATGGCACACACACCATCATCACCAACTCTGTTTTCTACTCCCCCCCTTCCGAAATATTAGTCTTTTTTAGAGATTTCAACAAGTGACTACATATGGAGCAAAATGAGTGAATCTACACTCTAAAATATGTCTACATACACATCCATATGTGGTAGTCCATTTGAAATCTGAAAAGACAAATATTTAGGAACGGATGGAGTATAAGAGTAGACATGGAGATATATCCAGCATGGTTTACAACAAAAATGTGCTGGACTGGTTAGCGCCGGATGCTCGACATGATGACATGAGTTCGAATTTTGTCTTTAACTTTAGATTTTTATATTATATATTACTTATTTAATATATACTTCTTTCGCTACTGTATTGATAGTGGAACCCACAAAGTACTTAGAATACAAGATTAAGGATGGACTTGTTTCTTTTTAACTTTCTGTACGAAGTTGTAGCCACCCTGCAAGTCACGTGTACACTTTACATGCAATTAACTTTTTATAGAGGGACAATCATACACGCAATTAACTCAAATGGATTGGATGTCACTCTATTCTTTCCAGCATAAGAGTATCTCCAACGGCAGCCGGCAAATTTCCTCCCGCTTCCTTCCATGGAGGACGACATCAAACGCCAGCGGCGTACATTTTCACAACTCTAACCAACCATATGAAATTTGTGCAAACACGGACTGATTTCATATAAGCATGAAGAATTTCATATAAAAAAGCCGGATCTTCATATAAACATGATGGATTTCATTACATTTACATGAACTAAGCGGTGCCAATCCGGCTCTGTAGGTATAATTAATACTCCCTCCGTGAGCTGGAGAGGGAGTACATAATCTAAATTGAGAGGGAGTACATAATCTAAATGGCCGCCCGCGGGTCCCTTTGTCTTCCTCATGTTGGGTAGACACTTTGCGGGATTGACAAAGGTCCTCGGAAGAGACGAAGAAGCAAAGAAACCACCAGAATGCACCGTCGTCGCCTCGGCGATGGCCTTCATGGGACCCAAGTGGCAGCGGCCTCCCGTGTTCTACTTCTCCTCGATGATGGCGGCAGACACGGAGAAGCTGGCCACTTACTCATCGCTCTCCATGCAACCAGCTTCTGTCTCTGCCTACATGGCACTGCCGCAGGCATGGGAGGCGCGCCCACAGACACGGGAGGCGCAACACCGCAGACACTGGTGGTGCGGTACGATGCGGCAGCGACAATGCCCGTACCGGCGTGGAGCAACTCGCCACTCCTCATCGAGCTGAACTGCAGCGGCGAGTCGCTGAACCACGCGCCTGCTTGGGGCGGCAACTGGCTCCGTCGGGCCAAGCGAGGTTGGTGAAGCACCGGGCGGCCTCGCCCGTATCCGGAGGGCTCGGCGGGCCACCCAGCCGGGTAATATACCAGAGAACGGCTCCTCAGAAGCCATCGGAAGAGTGGAGAAAATGGTGAAGGAGGAGATGGAGGAACGGCGGAGGGGTGCGATTCTTGCCCGCTGTCTGTCTGGTCTCGTGTAAATAGAGGGCGGAAGGTAGGAGTTTGGCCGGCGTCTGGCCTCTTTAGAGCATGGTCAATAATATAGCCAGCTGCTGGCTATAACATGTTGCCATGACATTTACAGCCAATGTAATAGTTAACACATAATATTGGCTATAAGAAAGTACTACTTTGTCAACATATGGCCCACCTTCCACTCTCACAAAGCTTCTTGGACCTCGTGCTACAGCCGGCTGTAAGTCTACAGCCCACTTCCCCTCTCTCTCCTCTTCTCTCTCTTCCAACTAAGCAATAATACAATATTCAAATCCTTACAGCCCGCTTACATCACCCTATTATACTTTCTCTTAAACTGAGGGCGGACGGGCGGAGCTCGGCCAGTGGTGCGTTTAACTCCGGCCCACTTAAGAACGGACGTGTGGCCGGAGTAGGTTTCTCGGTTTGCATGCGGGTTTAATGGAGGGGTTTGATGGAGGCAAGGAGGCGTGTTCAGCCGGGCGTGCAGCGGGTGGTGCAGTACTATTCGATTTGACAGCGGGCGGCGTAGTTCCCGATACGGCTTTAATGCAGACGAGGGAGGGAGTAGCGGTTCCAGAAATGTTAAACGGACAATGCATCCTCCTTCAAGTCTTGCATGAGGGAAGTAATGGGAGGAGGACCAGGAAAAGAGGCTGCACGATGTGAATGCAACACACTTTGCCCTCATATAAAGGCGCCCCTCCATTCCAATGCATCTACCACATCATACGCACCTAAGCATTTGCCTAAGCACCTACACTAAGCGCAAAAGAGCTCACTCCAGACCCATGGCGACGATGCGCGCGAGCGGCCAGCGGCTATGCCAGATGGTGCACGACGTCGGCCTGCGGCATGGCGCCAAGGATCGTCTCCAGACGGTGTTGGAGACCAGCTGGTGGACGGCTGCCGTTGACGCCAACTACGACTCTCAGTTGGACCAGATGATCGTTGCCACCACCAACAAGTTCACCGTCCTCAAGAACCTCGCGGATGACATCGCCGTACTCCTCCAGCCCGCGCGCGCCTCGGTTCCTCATTGCCTGCGACCCTAATCGGCCTCCATGGCCGGAACCTCTTTGAAGCACTGGTGGCCCTGCGACTGCCCGCCGACGCCATGAAGAATGTCCACCTGGAGGTCGCGCTCGCCGCGAGGCGCCTCGCCCTGCAAGAATTCGTCGACCAACACATCCACGTGTATGAGAAAATCATGTACATAGGTATCTACAAGGCCGGTGAGGACGCTACGACGTTGGCCTTCCTCAACCGGCTGGAAGCCTTGGATGCCTTTGCTGAGAAGCACCTCGACCTCGCCACAAAAAGCCGCCGCTCCTTAGCCGCCGGTCGGTGGCCCGGCGCACTAAGTTGAGGAGGAGGAGGTCGTATGTTGATGGATGCATCTTTCTTCTTGCCTTCTGTAACCACCACTGCGATCGCATCATCATCGTGGCCTTAATTCTTATTGTGTTGTTGCATTCTCGTTCCAGTCAATACCGACATGTGCGACCCCTTTGCTTAATTATATGCATCACTGTAACTAGTACTCCATCCGTCAATTTATAAGTTGTGCTTACCTTTTCCATCAACTTCGTGCAACGCGCGGGCATCTTGCTAGAAACGCTAGAACATGTCGGACCGCGTGTGACCAAACCGACGATGCGCCAACCTAGCTACTACGTACCCTGCTTATCTGGCAGAAATAGCCCCACCCTAGCGTTTCCAATCGTTATTTCTATCTATCGATCGTGCCAAGGAATAGAACCAAAATGTTACAATTTATACATGTTTCTCTACTCCTACTGCTATAAAAGACTCAGTTGGTGATGGTGGTGTGTCTGCCATCCGTCGTATCTAACCATTAGATCTGCATCTAACGGCTGTGAGGTAAGTTGTGGCTTTTTTGCAACAATAGCCCACTTCTTTGCTCCAATTTGCAGAAAACCCCTTATTATCTTGAAAGCAACCACATCCCTCCCTCACCTCATCAAAACAGTCTGAGAAATATACATATACTCCTATAAAAGACTCAGTTGGTGATGGTGGCGTGTCTGCCATCCGTCGTTTATAACCATTAGATCTGCATCTAACGGGTGTGAGGTATGTTGTGGCATTTTTGCAACAATAGCCCACTTCTCTGCTCCAATTTGCAGAAAACCCCTTATTATCTTCAAAGCAACCACATCCCTCCCTCACCTCATCAAAACAGCCTGAGAAATATATATATCCTATAAAAGACTCAGTTGTTGATGGTCGTGTGTCTGCCATCCGTCGTTTCTGACCATTAGATCTGCATGTAACGGCTGTGAGGTAAGTTGTGGCATTTTTGTAACAATAGCCCACTTCTTTGCTCCAATTTGCAGAAAACCCCTTATTATCTTAAAAGCAACCACATCCCTCCCTCACCTCATCAAAACAGCCTGATAAATATATATATACTCCTATGAAAGACTCAGTTGGTGATGGTGGTGTGTCTGCCATCCGTCGTTTCTGACCATTAGATCTGCATCTAACGGTTGTGATGTAAGTTGTGGCATTTTTGCAACAATAGCCCACTTCTCTGCTCCAATTTGCAGAAAACCCCTTATGATCTTGAAAGCAACCACATCCCTCCCTCACCTCATCAAAACTGCTTGAGAAAAATATTTTGAGTGAAAAGTACTCGCTCCGTTCCTAAATATTTGTATCTCTACATATTTCAATAAGTGACTACATACGGAGCAAAATGAGTGAATCTACACTTCAAAATATGTCTATATAATCCGTATGTGATAGTCCATTTGAAATCTCTAAAAACAAATATTGAGGAAAGGAGGGAGTGATATATTAGGAGTATATCAAAACAAGACTGATTTCTTTCAAGTTTGTGAATAAGTACTACTACTCTACTACTTTGGATCCGTCGCAACGCGCGGGCACATTGCTAGTAAAAGGAAAAGGCCTGCCGCGTTCGCGTCGCACTCCCCCCACACACGCCCGGAAACCGGGAGTACTCCACGGCCCGTCCAGCACGACACATAGCTTAGGGAAGGCGTGTTGCCTAGCATTTTCACTTTCATGTGGGGCCGCCGTTGAGCAAACCGACTATTGGCAAACCGCACCCTGCCCACCGCCGGGTTGGAAAACAGAAACGAGGGGAAGATCTAGCTGTAGCACGGAAACCAAGAAATTTGGTGTCAGATGGGGCTCGTTGATAGAGTAGGAGCATTCCGTACTACTCTACTCCTACTAGTACCAAGTTTGTACTATACAACTAGTACTACCACTATACAACTAGTTGGTACGTGCACGGCAGAACATCATAGGAACAAAAAATGGGAAGATCTTGTTTTGGGTGATTTATCTTTTTTTTCTGTCAACGTAGTATGAGTAATATGATGTACCTTACTAGTAGTTGGTAGTAGTAAGAAACAAATTCCGGGTTTGGCACGAGCTCATACTGCGGGAGCACCACAAGACCTGCCGCATGAGTTACATTTCCCTCTCGGGGCCCACGGGACCGAACTTCAGTGGCTTAGTGCCCGGCCTATGAGTCAATGACATGCGGACCTTAAATGCGGCTGGCCCACATGACATTCTCATGGTGGTGGTGTGGTTTGCGACTCACTAGTTCGAGATGAACCGACCGGTGGTGGCATGGCCGTGGTGAGGGTGCCACAGCTGGGCGTCGGGGTGTTACAAGGCATAGATGGCCACACCGGCGGGTACTACCTATAGTACAGAAGTACTCCAGCCGTTAGACCCAGCGGCTGTGCCAGATGGTCCACGACGTCGGCCTGCGGCATGGCGCCAAGGATCGTCTCCAGACGGTGTTGGAGACCAGCTGGTGGACGGCTGCCGTCGACGCCAACTACGACTCTCAGTTGGACCAGATGATCGTTGCCACCACCAACAAGTTCACCGTCCTCAAGAAGCTCGCGGATGACATCGCCGTACTCCTCCAGCCCGCGCGCCTCGGTTCCTCATTGCCTGCCTCCCTAATCGGCCTCCATGGCCGGAACCTCTTTGAAGAACTGGTGGCCCTGCGACTGCCCGCCGACGCCACGAAGAATGTCCACCTGGAGGTCGCGCTCGCCGCGAGGCGCCTCGCCCTGCAAGAATTCGTCGACCTACACATCCACGTGTATGAGCAAATCATGTACATAGGTATCTACAAGGCCAGTGAGGACGCTACGACGTTGGCCTTCCTCAACCGGCTAGAAGCCTTGGATGCCTTTGCTGAGAAGCACCTCGACCTCGCCACAAAAAGCCGCCGCTCCTTAGCCGCCGGTCGGTGGCCCGGCGCACGAAGTTGAGGAGGAGGAGGTCGTACGTTGATGGATGCATCTTTCTTCTTGCCTTCTGTAACCACCACTGCGATCGCATCATCATCGTGGCCTTAATTCTTTTTCTGTTGTTGCATTCTCGTTCCAGTCAATACCGACATGTGCGATCCCTATGCTTAATTATATGCATCACTGTAACTAGTACTCCATCCGTCAATTTATAAGTTGTGCTTACCTTTTCCATCAACTTCGTGCAACGCGCGGGCATCTTGCTAGAAACACTAGAACATGTCGGACCGCGTGTGACCAAACCGACGATGCGCCAACCTAGCTACTACGTACCCTGCTTATCTGGCGGAAATAGCCCCACCCTAGCGTTTCCAATCGTTATTTCTATCTATCGATCGTGCCAAGGAATAGAACCAAAATGTTACAATTTATACATGTTTCTCTACTCCTACTCCTATAAAAGACTCAGTTGGTGATGGTGGTGTGTCTGCCATCCGTCGTTTCTGACCATTAGATCTGCATCTAACGGCTGTGAGGTAAGTTGTGGCATTTTTGCAACAATAGCCCACTTCTTTGCTCCAATTTGCAGAAAACCCCTTATTATCTTGAAAGCAACCACATCCCTCCCTCACCTCATCAAAACAGCCTGAGAAATATATATATACTCCTATAAAAGACTCAGTTGGTGATGGTGGCGTGTATGCCATCCG
>LR738711.1:446654487-446818989 GCA_902687465.1 Secale cereale | reverse complement strand
GACCATTAGATCTGCATGTAATGGCTGTGAGGTAAGTTATGGCATTTTTGTAACAATAGCCCACTTCTTTGCTCCAATTTGCAGAAAACCCCTTATTATCTTGAAAGCAACCACATCCCTCCCTCACCTCATCAAAACAGCCTGAGAAATATATATATACTCCTATGAAAGACTCAGTTGGTGATGGTGGTGTGTCTACCATCCGTCGTTTCTGACCATTAGATCTGCATCTAACGGTTGTGAGGTAAGTTGTGGCATTTTTGCAACAATAGCCCACTTCTCTGCTCCAATTTGCAGAAAACCCCTTATGATCTTGAAAGCAACCACATCCCTCCCTCACCTCATCAAAACTGCCTGAGAAATATATTTTGAGTGAAAAGTACTCGCTCCGTTCCTAAATATTTGTATTTCTACAGATTTCAATAAGTGACTACATACGGAGCAAAATGAGTGAATCTACACTTCAAAATATGTCTATATAATCCGTATGTGATAGTCCATTTGAAATCTCTAAAAACAAATATTTAGGAAAGGAGGGAGTAATATATTAGGAGTATATCAAAACAAGACTGATTTATTTCAAGTTTGTGAATAAGTACTACTACTCTACTACTTTGGATCCGTCGCAACGCGCGGGCACATTGCTAGTGAAAGGAAAAGGCCTGCCGCGTTCGCGTCGCACTCCCCCCACACACGCCCGGAAACCGGGAGTACTCCACGGCCCGTCCGGCACGACACATAGCTTAGGGAAGGCGTGTTGCCTAGCATTTACACTTTCATGTGGGACCGCCGTTGAGCAAACCGACTATTGGCAAACCGCACCCTGCCCACCGCCGGGTTGGAAAACAGAAACGAGGGGAAGATCTAGCTGTAGCACGGAAACCAAGAAATTTGGTGTCAGATGGGGCTCGTTGATAGAGTAGGAGCATTCCGTACTACTCTACTCCTACTAGTACCAAGTTTGTACTATACAACTAGTACTACCACTATACAACTAGTAGGTACGTGCACGACACAACATCATAGGAACAAAAAATGGGAAGATCTTGTTTTGGGTGATTTATCTTTTTTTCTGTCAACGTAGTATGAATAATATGATGTACCTTACTAGTAGTTGGTAGTAGTAAGAAACAAATTCCGGGTTTGGCACGAGCTCATACTGCGGGAGCACAACAAGGCCTGCCGCAGGAGTTACATTTCCCTCTCGGGGCCCACGGGACCGAACTTCAGTGGCTTAGTGCCCGGCCTATGAGTCAATGACATGCGGACCTTAAATGCGGCTGGCCCACATGACATTCTCATGGTGGTGGTGTGGTTTGCGACTCACTAGTTCGAGATGAACCGGCAGGTGGTGGCATGGCCGTGGTGAGGGTGCCACAGCTGGGCGTCGGGGTGTTACAAGGCGTAGATGGCCACACCGGCGGGTACTACCTATAGTACAGAAGTACTCCAGCTGAGGATTGATGCCCGGGACGAAATGTGTCACAGCCGCTTAATGAAAATTCGATGGTGCGGGACGTGTGGTGTCATGGGTTCATGCGGCGTCGTGGGAATCGCGTGTGGTTGTGGTAGAAACTTGATGCTCGCCGCATTTAAGGTGGCCCACATGTCATGCACACAAAGGCAGAGGGGCTGTGCGGCCGAGAGGGGTGAGGCGCACGTCGGGGGACGTGGTGCCGTGGGTTGGAGCGGCATCGTGGGAATCGCGAGTGGCAGTGGATGAAACGTGATGGTCGTCGTAGTTGAACTTCCATGGACAAGCTATCATGTCTACGGACACATGCATTACATACCGATCACTGGAAGGAGTAGTAGAGAAAGCTAGGCGGATAAATAGTTCCTTATAGTCAAGCAGACCCACGCTACTATTTGTTCCAAAGACATGCATACCATTGAAATAGTCCATCTATATCAATATACATAGAGTGGGAATATTTTTTTACAAGAGAGGAAATAGTTCATCAATCCATAATGCCCTGCTGCTAGTGCATCATCATCTTCTTCTTCTTCTTCTTCTTCTTCTTCTTCTTCTTCTTCTTCTCATTTTCTGTGGGAGACGGCTTCGCAACAAGCTCTCTGGAACTTGCAGCTATCTTGAAACTCACACGGGCATCGAGGGAAGCATATTTTATCTGCTCGTACGTCAAGGGATAATTCTCCCATCCAGACGACCTTAATGCCAGTGTCTCGTCACCCTTTTGAAGATTTGTTCCTAGCAGAAAATTTGCTACGTCGAATAGGGATGGTGTCAGTTTATCACAATCTTCTACAAGAATGTTTATTCTAGTTTGTAGCTCAGCGATGCTTTTCAAATCAAGGTTGTACGGCTCCAACTTCTGTTTGTCCCCCGCAATGGCTGCCCCACAGAAGTATATGTCCTCCCGAGACAAGAAATCATGAAGCTCACCTGGTATGGAGGGTGCGTGTATGATGTGGTACACCAAAACATCATCTTCGAAGCACAGCTGAAGGACGGCGGCGCGTTGGATCTTCCCAGTGGCACACTTCGTGTACTCTGCGTCGAGACTGAGGATATTCATCTCCACCTTTTGAAGGGAGTTGGATACATTGTTGATCCACTTCCGAACAACCCTTGGGTGGTCGGTGACTGTGGCAACTATGCTCAAGGAGCCTTCGACGAGGACATGTTGGACGCTAAAAACCCGCATCTCGATCTCTTTCGCCATTTGGAACCGTTGGTCCGGAGGGCTATGGTTTGGAGAATTAGGATTAGATGGCTAGTCTAACTGAAGAAGATGATTATTTATAGGGGCTTCGGAATTACTCCAGGAGGATGTGATGAGGTTAAAACAGTGTGAATGCAGTGTAGTTTGGATGCAAATGAAGATCAAGGAGTAGTGAAGAAGCCGAGGAAAATCGGTTCTCGATGGAGAAGTAAATGGTAGAAGTGGCCTGCAGGCAGTTGATTAGACGGCTAGGTAGACTAAACGAAAAGGCTACGCGAGTAGGCTGAGGAGTGGGGCATGTCCCTATACGTGTCCATCCTTCCAGCGCTACATGTGCCACTGGCTAGTTTAGGTCACTCTTTTGAATCACCGTGGCGAGACATTTTATGATTCCTTTTTATTTCTGCACCCCTCCTAGCAGGTGGGACCTATGCAAATGAGAATTTGGTTCTGCTCGCAATATGGATGATACCTGGAGGATGAAGTGAACCTAGAGGCATGCTAGCACGGGATTACTACTCATGTTCCTACTACTCCTACTAGTAGTAGTAGTACAACTGTGGTACACTTGATGGTCAAAATACTATTATTCATCCGGTCCTCACAGTGAAGTGACAAGACCCTGCGCCCGAGGTAACACCAGTCCAGGCGGCGTGTCCGGGTTACCAAAGTCAGCCTCACCTTGTGCATTGTGCAGTCACTGTCACCGCCGCTGTATAGCATGCCTTGCCTCGTCTCCCTCTCCCGTAGCACCACTCCATCTCCATCTCCGTCTCGCCGGAGATCCTGAGGTCAGTCTTCATTGTCTCACTGTGCCCTCGCATACCCTCGCCTCGCTCGCCTCCCCCGGTACCACTATTTCCTTGCTAGCCGCTCCAGCATCGACAACCTTCTCCCCCGTAAATCAAGCCCCCTAAAACCCCACCTTCCAAACTCCACCATGGTTGAACGCGAACCACGCGGGATCCATATGAGCCGCGATTGGAGCAATCTCCCCAGTGACGTCCTCGACCTTTGTCGTTCGTGTATGGATATGTTGAGTGCCATGCGGCTGGCTGGATGCTCGAGGGGCTTGCACACGGCCATCATCAAAGCGAGGCCAAAGCTTTTCTAGACACCCTGCTTGCTGCTATCTGGTCTTGCGAGATTGGCTCACCATGATATGGAGGCGTACGTGATGCCCCTCGACTTCAATCCGATCTCCATTAGCCAAAACTTCTTTGCAGGTATGTAGTGGGTCGCCGTACATCATTTCCCTCGACTTCGATCCGATCACCATCGCCCGAAACTTCTTGGCAGGTATGTACTGGGTCGGCATGAACTCCCACTGGATGGCTGCCTTCATAGTAGACTGTAATAAGTTGGTGCTCGTGAACTTCCAGACCTCCCATGAGATTATCCTTCCTCCGTTGGATTATATAGAGTTTTACCATCGCGGTCCTAGTCATCTAGATTACCACGTCAGTTGGACGGACCTTGTTTTGCAGAAGATTGTAATCTGCCAAGTGCCCACATGACATGCAAATTACGCAGACTTCCAGCTAATTGCCTTGTTCGACCGCTAACTCGCCTATCTTTAAGCCGATGCCTTCTTTAGCTGGAGACAACTCAGCTCGTAGTGGATCATCATCAAAGCTGATACACACTTCTGTGATGCTATTGAACACAATGGCATCATCTACGCGATCGACAAAGCAGATGGCACAACGTATTACTGGGACGGCGCGTGTAAGTTGTTTCCGTCTCATGTTAATGATGACGCCATGACACTGTTAGAACTTTTTGTGATGATTGGCATATCCCTGTGTGAGCATAATTTGAGTAGAACTATGGCAATGTATTAGAGACGCCGTAAATCAGCTATATTTGGAATGAGTTAATTCATGCAATTGTGATCATGTCATTACAGCCAATTTGTACCCCTGAATATTCAAACGACTACGAATATATGGATATTCTCCTTATTTTACAGTAATCTATATACCACTAATAAATATGAGTGTGTATCAATGGCCATGTTAGTTTCCTCATTTTCATGATCTATAAACATGCACCACATTGTTGGTTTCATCTAACCATACATTAGGGAAGTAAATGTGCATATGGAGAACTCTATATTTGGAAGTAGGGAAATCCTCTAATGCTTACCATGTGTACATACCTATATTCGCCCTTCGGCAATCAATGGCTAGAATAATATCCTCACAAAAAATTTGCCCACAGAACACGAGTATATAACAATGCATGGTATGTTAGTTACCTTGAAGAATTTGTTTGTGAGGACAGTACATGATTCCATAACATGCATGACATGGTAGTTTCCTGTGAAGAATCGATTGCGAGATAACATGAGTATAACCATGCATGACACTTCTATATTTTCGAACCCAGTATACATTTCCCTGTATTTTCCTCCCAGTTCCAACAGGGACATATCAATGTTGTTTCTTGCATTATCCTACTCATACTCTGAACAATGCTGATCTTACATTAACAATGCATGTCCTTTTTGATATGATGCAGTGTCCCTACAGTTACTGCCCTTTGTAATCACACCACCTTTGCCAAAACCAGGGAAGCAGAACTGGTTGCTGGCTCGATCAGACGACGGCAAAAGACTGATGATCATTTGGACACATGAGCCGAAAAAGTTATATTTCAAGACCCCCACTGTATACAAGCACCATGAAATACGTGAGTATCTGGACAGTGGCTGTTACGTCTATGAGCAGGGTACCAGCTTGTTGGGGCCTTTAGGATTTTCTAGCTGGTGGCGGGTAAACAGCATTGGTTCACACTCTCTGTTTCTCAGACTCAATTATCCGATTAACCAGGTGATCACCGTTGGAAAGGACCTTGATGGCAGAGAGGCTCTGTTTGATATGGAAAATTGTGTCTACACGGCGAGCCCTAGGAGTTCAGGAGTAAACTCCCCCGATTGTGAATGATATAGCCTGTAGCCAAAAGAAGCTGAGAATGACAAAGGCATCTGGATTAACTTTGATCCTTGGATGTCTCAATTACGACAGGCGGTGATGTGGTTCAAGCCTTCAGGTTGATAGGTAATTGGGCTGTTGCATCGAAAGGGTGGAGTACTGGTGTCTCCGCATCATTGGTCGCTGAAGCGGAGCTGCAAATTATGATGGTGTTGGATCATCTCTTCGAATGACTTTGTTGTCTTTGCTGCTTGTTCTGGATGGGTAGTTCTTTCTTTTGTTATGCATATTCCTTGTCATTTGGTCATCCTCGTCTATGTCACTCTTACTATGTAATACTTGGCTCTGTTTAGAATGTCATTCTCGTCTGGATCACGAGAGTCTGAGCACTGCAGATGGGTGCGTTTTGGTGGTGTAGCAAGACTTCATATGAACTATCATGTCTTGTTGTTTATGTTAGTAGTAGTCACTAGTCAGTGTATGAATGTTGTATATATCGTTGTTTCGAACTGTTTATTGTCTCGAACTACTGGTGGGCTAAATGAGGGCATCACCATTCTCTAGTGTTCAGAGTGTATCTCCTTTTTTTAAGTTATATAATTTGAGCTCAGTGTCTTTTCGATGATGTACACTTGTTTGGCCCAGTGAGGTGTCGTTGAATATGGGCCGAGTAGGAACGCAATGCCAAACAGGTCAATTATGACTCTCAGGCCGGGCTCTCAAAAGATCCTCACAAAAAGGCCGGGCTCTCCAAAAAATAATGAATAAGGACTCTTAGGCAGACATGTGGGCGCCACCGGTGTTTTCGTGCACTTGCGCGCAGAGAGCATATTGGCGTGTGTTCGAAATTTAAGCTACCTTTTCATCCCCAATCGCCCGTCCCTCCACCACCTCTGGAATCTCGATTCCTACTCCAGTTCCCCCAAATCCCCCTCCTGTACTCCTTGTACTCAAGCTCACCGTCATGTCTCCGGTCAACGCGGATCTCTGAGCCGGAGATCCTGAGGTCCGTCCTGCCTTCGGTCGCTGCGTGCTGTCGCTCAACAGTGGCATGGCGGCGCTTGACGACCAGTTTGCCGACAATGTGCTGATGGTAACCATCAACGGCAACCGGCCTCCTGTCTCGCCGGACGAGCTTGTCAAAGCTCTTGGCATTGCGCACGGAATCCAAATAAGTGACTTGCTCGTCGAAGTCTGTCCGCCATCGGCTGATTTCTTCATCAGGTTCTGGACAACTTTCGACTGCAGTCATGTGTTCGAATCTTCCCGACTTTTGTTCTGCGATGGCACGCTGGTGAGCTTTGATCGGTGGCACCCAGGATGGGGCTTGGTGCCCTCTGAGCTTGAGTTTTTAACAAAGCTTACCTTCCACGACATGCCTCGACGTGCTTGGAACAGCGAGTCCATGAATGTGCTTATCAGCGACCTTGGAGGTGAGCTCGTAAGTATGTTTGTTCCTCCAAACAGCTGGGCTGTGACGGTTATGGCATGGATGAAGAAGCCGTCCACCATACTGAAGGTGATTGGTGTTGAGATACTGGTGCAGGAACCGGGGTTGTACTATTCGTCGCCACCAAGGCCGCCGCGGACCACATTAAGGATGTACCTGTATCGAGTGTTCGTGCATGTCGAAGAAGTGGTCAATCCATCAATCGAAGTCCTGCCGCAGCCGCTGGTGCTAGGGTCCATCGACGACATCCATTACAGGAGTCAATGTCAGGCTTCCCCCTGTTGCTCGGAATGATGGATGGCACAGGGCCTACTGCATCGCGTGGCGGAGGCCACTGCTTCTTTGAGAGAAGAGGCAGGGCTGGCTGCCTGGATGTGCTCTAATTTGAGGTAACAACTGAATCTTGTCAGATACTAGTTAAATCCGAGCTATGGGTGTGAAGCACTGATGTGCCAGTACATTTGATTGTTACCTGTTCTGATTTTGTATCTGAACTTTTTTTAGAAAGGGTTGTACGTCAACTTAATGTGCTAGCAGAACTTATTGTGTTGTCTGTCTGTTTTCTTTGCGCATAATTCAAGATATTTCCCTGTCATTGATAAAGACGATGAACCGTAATGTACGAGTTCATTGGTTTCAACATAGCCCTACCCGTAGCGATCCACTGCTTCCATCCTGATTGTGCCGCCTGCGTGAAATTTTTGTATGCAAGTTCAGTGTGCTATGATGTTCTATATGATTGTGTCAACTATATAAGTTTTTACTGAGCATTGGCAATGCATATGGCTGAAAGATGTATTTGCGAGCATCGACCGATGGGTCTCTCTCTCTCTCTCTCTCTCTCTCTCTCTCTCTCTCTCACACACACACACACACACACACACACATGCACACACGCACAAGTGGGACCCGTTGAATTATTTCTTTGCTCGTGACAGCTTTTAATTAGGTTCCACAATAATCTAACTTTTTTCTTATGATATTAATTGAGCTCAGTGACTTCAAAAAGTTGTACAAAAGCCTTGTTTGGGCCTTTCCGGCATTGCTGAATGTGGGCTTAGTAGCCATGTTAGGTTGTACTGTACTACACATGCCTTTTTTTCAACATCAGCAATGCAACTGGGCCGACAGTCGTACACAATATCCGGGTCAACTTGTTATTCTTCGCCCCGCTGGGCTGCAAACTTTCCTAGGAGGTATGCATTAGGTTTAACAAGAAAATGGACTTTAACAAATAATAAATGGGATGTAATTATAATAACTGGCAGTAACTATAGAAAATGCACCAAATGCGTAATTAGTTTTAAAAATATATTATTTTCGGAATTTGAAAATTTTAATTTCATTACTTACCGCGCGCACAATAATTCGTTGGATTTTAACGTAATACAACTTTATTTTGAAATTATATTTAATCTGACTAGAAATTTCGGATAAAAATATTTCGGATCCCATAAAAATGTGGGAATTTTTTTGAATTCTGTTTTGAGGGGTTGGTTGAAATTATTAATCGTTGTCGTAGCTAGAAAATGGGTTGTACTTTCAACAAACTGTAAATGGGTTGTAGTAAATTCCATTAGAATTTAAAAAATGGGATGTACATTCTTACAAATCACAAATGGGCTATATGTTCTCTTCCACACACTTGTGGGCCTTCTAAGTTGACGTGTCCCCTAAAATAAAACTAAGTTGACGCGTATGCAAGGCTTTGTCAACAACACACGGTTTTGGTAGCTGTGGCCATTGGATGTCCATCCAAAATATGTCGTGCTTCTTCTTCAATCTCAGATATTCTTCCTTCAGCCGCCCAAAAAATGATTCCTCCCCCTGACATCTGGGGCGCACCGTTTCGGAGGCTGACCTGTGGGCCAACTATGTTGACGCGTACCAAGGGATTTGTCAACTTAGTCAATATAAACGATTCTAGCTGCAGTGACCATACGATGTCCATCCAACGGCCGTAGTGCTTCTTCAACCTGTGGTCCTCTTGCTCCAGCCGCCCAAAGCAGCGCTGGTCGTGCCGTGTGCTCCTGCCTCCCATGGCCGGCTGTGATGCCGCGGAGGCCTCACCGCCCCCTACTACTCCCACCGCTGGCCATGCCATCCCTCTACTAACCCACACCCCCTGTTATTCCGCGGCGACGGCAGCCTCACACCATAGCTGAACCAGTGAACCCTCGTACTCCTCTCCGCGCGGGCTTCCACTGCCACGTCTTCCCCGGCTCCGCGTCGTTCCCATCCTAGGCCTCGCCATCGTCCACCACCCTGGTGATGAGGACATCAATACCATTTGTACACCCATAGCCCCTACTGTTACATATACTGGACCAATTACTAGAGCTCGCGCACACCAATTAAATTACCAGGTACTTTCGTTTCTTGGTAATGATTCTAATGTTCATGAGAATATGATGCTGCCTAAATTGGATACATTTCTTTTGCTTACAAATGAAGGGCCTAGCTTGGAGAAGGATATACATTGGAGCAAGAACACGCATGGAGTTGATGGCATGCGCAAGGGGATCAAGAACGGAGTTACAAGTGATGATTTCAGGACTTCGAAGCCACCATAAGGAGTGCATGAAGCCTTGGACGAAATATACAAGATGCCACTTCATAAATTTCGTCTAGAGGCTATTCTAGGTGCTGCGTCACCTTATTATTGGGCCAGGCCCATGTATTTTCGAAATACTTAAGTATAGGCTGTTTTTAGAGTCCGTATGTGTGGGGAAACAAGAGTTAGGGTTGGTTTCGGAACCCTCCTCCAAGGGCCACGAAATCCCCCCCTCTTCCTCCATATATACAACCCTTAGGGCATCGTTTCGACTTCGTGGTCAGGTTGATCGTGCTCCGGTGTGGTCAATAACCTCTCGGAGTTGGTTTAGCGATTGCTAAGGCGCGACGTCCTTGCATGTTCGTAGTCGGATCGTCAAAGTCGACTTCCTCCAAAACGATAGCCACCATCTCATCGAAAGATGGGACACCTTTGCCTCTATCAACTGGTATCAGATTTCCAGGTTGCTCGGTGAGATTTTACAGTTTTTCGTAGTTTAGATTGAGTATGTTCTTCATACCTATAGTCCACGAAAAAGCCAACAAAAATTAGGGTTAGTTCATCTTATCCGAACCAATCTGAGCCTTTGCATAATCTTTTCTGTATTTGCTTTGTTGAATTTGCGGTTGCATCGTCATGTCAAGATGCTGGTCTTAGCGTCTAGTCCTTTAGAGTTTCAATTTCTGTTCAAAGGTTGCCACGTCGCCGTCGCCATATATCACCACCGCAACATCATCATCGTTGCTGCCATATACCACCACCGCACCAACTTCATCACCGCTGCCATATACCACCACCACATATTCACCGCCAATCCGAGTCCATATAAGCCACCACATATCCGCCACCATCACGCCAATCCGAGTCCACCTGCAACATATATCCGCCACCAGTCCAAGTTCCACCAGATTCATCTCCGCCACCAGTCCTATTCCGAGTCCAGTATTTTGTTACTCTATTTTGGATTTCCAGATCACGCCATACTCCGAGTCGTGACAGAGAAGGACTCCCAAACATCCGTGCTACCCGCAGTAGAAAAATAGTTCCAAACTAAAAAAAACTAAGTCTGGAAAATTCTCGCTAGGCAATTTTTAGACCATTTGTAGACTTTTTTGAAAAAAAATTGTTGCGGAGCAAAAAAACAAAAAAAACAGAAGAAAAGAAGTGCAAAAAAAGAGAAAAAAAAAAGAGAAAAAGAATTCAGAGTGTGCTCCTCCCTTGTTTACGTGCCGCGCCGTGATTTTGTTAGTGTTCTAGGCTCGCGTCACTAGCACGGTCTAGCCTAGGACCAGCACAGTACCGTCGTTGAGCGTTTATTCAACTTTGCATCTCTGAATTGATTATCGCTGACCCTTTTTGCTACCATATTATAAGCCTTCCCAGCTCCACATACATCTACATCGTGCGTTTGACTCTCCCTGGTAATCGCTTTATCCAATTTTTGAAAGTTTTGACTACCACGGTTGCCGATCACCACTTGCTGCTGGGTAAGAAATGGTAAGAATTTAAGATTCGCTTGACGGATTTGTGACACCCGCCAGCACCACCACTTGTTAGTAGTCTGTAGGATCATATTCTTGTGTGTTTCTATTGCTGCTAACCATGCCAGGATCACAAGCCGACGAGACTGACTGGGAGAACTTGACGAACAAGGAGCTTCATGATAAGTTTCAGCAAATGATGAGTGGACAGGTGCAAGATGTGCTAAACAGATTTGATGATGCCATGGAGAAGACGTTTGAAACAAAGCTCGATAACAAGTTTGCTGAATTGCTTTCGCGTTTTCCAGCACCACCGGCCGCTGCAGCTGTCGCACCTCTACAACAACAACAACAACAACAACAACAACAACAACAACAACAACATCGCCTTCCAAATCAAGTGGGACGAGCACAGCGCGTTCCCCTTGAGCCTGGTCAAACTTCTGGTGCCGCTGTTGATGCTTCTGTAGCTCCTGCTGCAACTGCAGAGGTGGAGGACCATTACGAGGATGAGGTTGACCAAAATCAGAACTACGTGCAACCACCTGCAGCACCACCGCCAGGTCGTCCTAATGCATGTCATCACAATGGTAGGGCTGCACCACCACCTGAGGTACATGACCATCTTCCTAAACTGAAATTGAATATTCCACCATTCGAGGATAGATATGTTCCTGATATATATCTTACTTGGGAGTTAGAAACTGAACAACGTTTTACATGTTTACAATATCCCGAGGAGAGACGTGTTCCTGCTGCTGTTTGTGCTTTCACTAGTTTTGCATGTGTTCGGTGGTCTGAACATTGTAGATTATATCCTATTCCAGCTACTTGGGCTGCTTTGGAAACTACTATGCGTACTCGTTGGGTTCCACCATATTAACAACGTGAATTACTTCAAAAATTGCAGTGCTTAAGACAAGGAAAAAATTCTGTAGAAGAATATTATCAGGAATTACAAACTGGCATGATTAGATGTGGTATTGTTGAGGAGAATGAAGCTATGCTTGCACGTTTTATGGGTGGATTAAATAGAGAGATTCAGACCATTCTAGAGTATAAGGATTATGATAATATCACTCGTTTATTCCATCTTGCTTGTAAAGCTGAACGTGAAGTGCAGGATCGACAGGCATTGGCGCGGACTAACTTTTCTGCAGGTCGACCTTCATCATGGACACCGTGTGCATCCTCTACTTCCACACATTCTACTACATCGACACCTCCATCAGCTGTTACCTCCAGCCGTGATACAAGGAAGCAGGGACAACCACCATTATCTGCCAAGAGCACACCTATCGGGCCTGCACAGAGTACTTCTTCTTCCATGGCATCAACAGGGCACACCAGTGATATTATTTGTCGTCGTTGTAAGGGAAGAGGACATGTTGCGAGAGAATGCAAATCTCAGCGTGTGATGATTGCTACTGAGGATGGTGGATATGAGTCCGCTAGTGATTATGATGAGGAGACTTTGGCTCTTATTACATGTGAAGAACACGGTGGAGACGATTCTGATCATGAGACGCAATACATAGCTCCTGAAGATGCTGACAGGTATGAATGTTTAGTTGCTCAATGTGTTTTGAGTGTGCAGGTTACACAAGCTGAGCAAAATCAGAGGCATAATTTGTTCCATACAAAGGGAGTTGTGAAGGAACGTTCTGTTCACGTGATCATAGATGGAGGGAGTTGCAACAACTTGGCTGGCATGGAGATGGTGGAGAAGCTATCTCTCACCACAAGACCACATCCACATCCTTACTACATCCAATGATTCAACAACAGCGGCAAGGTTAAGGTAACACGTACTGTTCGTGTGCATTTTAGTATCTCTACATATGCTGATTATGTTGATTGTGATGTGGTACCTATATAAGCATGTTCCTTATTACGTGGTAGACCATGGCAATTTGATAAAAAATATGTACACCATGGTCGAACCAATCAGTATACTCCTTGTTCATAAGGATAAAAATATTACTTTGCTTCCTATGACTCCTGATTCCATTTTGAAAGATGATATTAATAGAGCTAATAAAGCAAAACAGGAGAAAAATAAAGGGTGAAAATTAGATTGTGGCAAAAGAATTTGAGCAACAAATGAAGCCTAATAATAAACCATCTACTGTTGCTTCTAAAATTAAATTGAAAAGTGCATTTTTACTTGCCACCAAATCTGATATTGATGAGCTAGATTTTAGCAAATCTGTTTGCTATGCTTTGGTGTGCAAAGAGGCATTATTTTCATTCGAGGACGTGCCTTCCTCTTTGCCCCCTGCTGTCAATAACATTTTGCAGGAGTTTGCTGACGTCTTTCCACAAGACGTGCCACCGGGATTACCACCTATTCGAGGGATTGAGCATCAAACGGACTTAATTTCCGGTGCATCGCTACCCAACTGTGCACCATACCGTACCAATCCAGAGGAGACGAAGAAGATTATGCGTCAAGTACAGGAGCTGCTCGACAAAGGTTATATACGCGAATCGGTTAGTCCTTGTGCTGTTCATATTATACTAGTACCTAAAAAGGATGGTGCGTCGCGTATGTGTGTTGATTGTAGAGGCATTAATAATATTACTATTCGTTATCGTCATCCTATTCCTAGGCTAGATGATATGCTTGATGAATTGAGTGGCTCTACAATATTCTCCATAGTTGATTTGCATAGTGGATACCATCAAATTCGTATGAAATTGGGAGATGAATGGAAAACAACATTTAAAACTAAGTTTTGTTTATATGAGTGGTTAGTCAAGCCTTTTGGGTTAACTAATGCGCCTAGTACTTTCATGAGACTAATGAACGAAGTTTTACGTGCTTTCATTGGATGATTTGTGGTAGTCTATTTTGATGATATACTAATTTATAGCAAATCTTTGGAAGAACATTTGGAACACTTACGTGTTGTTTTTATTGCTCTACGTGATGCACGTTTGTTTGGTAACCTTGGGAAGTGCACCTTTTGCACCGACCGAGTATCTTTTCTTGGCTATGTTGTTACTCCACAGGGAATTGACGTTGATAAAGCCAAGATTGAAGCTATTGAGAGTTGGCCGCAGCCCAAAACGGTCACACAAGTGAGGAGTTTCCTTGGCCTCGCTGGTTTCTATAGGCGTTTTGTGAGAGATTTCGGCACCATTGCTGCACCTCTTAACGAGCTTACAAAGAAGGATGTGCCTTTTGTGTGGGGTACCGCACAAGAAGAAGCCTTCACGGTATTGAAAGATAAGTTGACACATGCTCCTTTACTCCAACTTCCTGATTTTAATAAGACTTTTGAGCTTGAATGTGATGCTAGTGGAATTGGATTAGGAGGTGTGTTATTACAAGATGGCAAACCTGCTGCATACTTTTCTGAAAAACTGAGTGGGCCTAGTCTGAACTATTCTACTTATGATAAAGTATTATATGCTCTTGTTCAGACTTTAGAGACATGGCAACATTATTTATGGCCCAAAGAATTTGTTATACATTCTGATCATGAATCTTTGAAACATATTAAAAGTCAAGCTAAACTGAATCGTAGACATGCTAAATGGGTTGAATTCATAGAGACTTTCCCTTATGTTATTAAACACAAGATAGGAAAAGAAAATGTTATTGCTCATGCATTGTCTCGTCGTTATACTATGCTTTCACAACTTGACTTTAAAATATTTGGTTTGGAGACCATCAAAGATCAATATGTGCATGATGCTGAATTTAAAGATGTATTGCAGAATTGCAAAGAAGGGAGAACATGGAACAAGTTCGTCGTTAATGATGGATTTGTGTTCCGTGCTAACAAGCTATGCATTACAGCTAGCTCTGTTCGTCTTTTGTTGTTGCAGGAGGCGCATGGAGGAGGATTAATGGCACACTTTTGCGTGAAGAAGACGGAGGACATACTTGCTACACATTTCTTTTGGCCAAAGATGAGATGGGATGTTGAATGTTTTGATGCTCGCTGCACTACATGTCAAAAAGCTAAGTCACGACTCAATCCTCATGGTTTATATAGGCCTTTGCCTGTCCCTAGTTTTCCTTGGGAAGATATATCTATGGACTTTGTTTTGGGTTTACCTCGAACAAAGAAGGGGAGGAATAGCATATTTGTTGTCGTGGATAGGTTCTCTAAGATGGCACACTTTATACCATGTCATAAAAGTGATGATGCTGCTAATGTTGCTGATTTGTTCTTTCGTGAAATTATTCGCTTGCATGGTGTGCCAAATACTATTGTTTCAGATCGTGATACTAAATTTCTTAGCCACTTTTGGAGATGTTTATGGGCTAAGTTGGGGACTAAACTGCTTTTTAGTACTACATGTCACCGCCAACTGATGGACAAACTGCAGTAGTCAATAGAACTTTGTCTACTATGCTTAGGCCTGTTTTGAAGAATAATAAGAAAATGTGGGAAGAATGCTTGCCTCATATTGAATTTTCTTATAACCGTTCATTGCATTCTACTACTAAGATGTGCCCTTTTGAAATTGTGTATGGTTTCCTACCTCGTGCACCTATTGATTTGTTGCCTCTTCCATCTTCGGAGAAGGTTAATTTTGATGCTAAAGAACGTGCTGAATTGATTTTAAAAATGCATGAGTTAACTAAGGAAAGAATTGAGCGTATGAATGCTAAATATAAACTTGCTGGAGATAAGGGTAGAAAACATGTTGTGTTTGCACCTGGAGATCTTGTTTGGTTACATTTGCGTAAGGATAGATTTCCTAATTTGCGCAAATCAAAGCTAATGCCACATGCTAATGGTCCTTTTAAGGTGTTAGAGAAAATAAATGATAATGCATATAAACTTGAGCTACCTGTAGATTTTGGGGTTAGTCCCACTTTTAACATTGCAGATTTGAAGCCTTATTTGGGTGAGGAAGATGAGCTTCCGTCGAGGACGACTTCATTTCAAGAAAGGGAGGATGATGTGGACATCAGTACCATTGTTACACCCATAGCCCCTAAGGTTACATATACTGGACCAATTACTAGAGCTCGCGCACGCCAATTAAATTACCAGGTACTTTCGTTTCTTGGTAATGATTCTAATGTTCATGAGAATATAATGCTGCCTAAATTGGATACATTTGTTTAGCTTACAAATGAAGGGCCTAGCTTGGAGAAGGATGAACATTGGAGCAAGAACACGCATGGAGTTGATGGCATGCACAAGGGGATCAAGAACGGAGTTACAAGTGATGATTTCAGGACTTTGAAGCCACCATAAGGAGTGCATGAAGCCTTGGACGAAATATACAAGATGCCACTTCATAAATTTCGTCTAGAGGCTATTCTAGGTGCTGTGTCACCTTATTATTGGGCGAGACCCATGTATTTCCGAAATACTTAAGTATATGTTGTTTTTAGAGTCCGTATGTGTGGGGAAACAAGAGTTAGGGTTGGTTTCGGACCCCTCCTCCAAGGGCCACGAAATTCCCCCCTCTTCCTCCATATATACAGGCCTTAGGGCGTCGTTTAGACTTTGGGTTTTGTTGAGATTAAAAGTTCGCCATTGCTGCAACTTCGCGTACTTCATTTGTGTTCAACGACCAGACAAAGGCGTCACAGAACCCCACCTTGATCAATAAAGCTTTCCTCTTATATTCGCAATATCCAGATTGCAATCTTAGTTTCTTGCTTGTTCTTCGTTTGCCTGCAGGAAACAGACCTTCGTGGTCAGGTTGATCGTGCTCCGGTGTGGTCAATAACCTGTCGGATTTGGTTTAGCGATTCCTAAGGCGCGACGTCCTCGCACGTTCGTAGTAGGATCGTCAAAGTCGACTTCCTCCAAAACGATAGCCACCAGCTCATCGAAAGATGGGACACCTTTGCCACTATCACCTGGTGCTATCGGTGCCGCGTGGTCAACGTAGTCAAGGAACGGCTTCCATCGGACGTGGACTTTATGTGGAGAGGCTGATAGCTGGGTCCACGACGGCAGCAAGGAAGTGCCTCCTTATTACGCGGAAAATAATTGTTCCTCCACCTGACAGCAGGGACCCACCGGACGGGCCACCATATTTCGCGAAAAAAATGTTTCCCCCTGACTGCTAGGACCCAGTGGATGGGCCATCGTATTGCGTGAAAAAAAAACGTTCCCCCCGCTGTCAGCTCGGACCCACTGGAAGCGCCTCCTTATTACGCACAAAAAAAATGAATACTCTCCCTGCTTGTCGAGACCCACTTTGGTGGGAGGCTGACTTGTGGGCCTACTAAGTTCACGGGGACGGAGTGCTTTGTTAAGTTAATCAATATGAATGATTCTAGCTCCAGTGACCGTATGATGTCCATCCAACGGCCGTAGTGCTTCTTCAACCTCTGGTCTTGTTGCTCCAGCCGCCCAAAGAAGCGTCGGTCGTGCCTCATGCTCCTGCCTCCCGTGGCCGGATGTGCTGCCGCAGAGGCCTCATCGCCCCCTACTATTACGACCGCTGGCTAGGCCATCCCTCTACTCACCCACACCCCCTATTATTCTGCAGTGAGGACAGCCTCACACCGCAGCGAACCAGTGAACCCTCGTACTCCTCTATGCGTGGGCATCCACTGCCGCGTCTTCCCCGTCTCTACGTTGTCCCCTTCCTAGGCCTTGCTGTCGTCCACCGCCCTGGTGCTCTCGGCACGGCGTGGTCAATGTGGTAGGAACGGCTTCCATCGGACGTGGACTGTACGTGGAGAGGCTGACAGCTGGGTCCACGGCCGCAGCAAGGAAGTGCCTCCTTATTACGCGCAGAATAATTATTCCTCCACCTAACATCGGGGACCCACCGGACGGGCCACCGTATTTCGCGAAAAAAAAAACGTTTCCCCCTGACTGCTGGGACCCACCAGCTACATCTTCGCACGCAAGGAAGTGCGTCCGGGCAAAAAAAAAATGATTCGCCCCCTGACAGCTGGGACCCACCAGCTACATCTTCACACGCAAGGAAGTGCCTGATAGTCGGGACCCACCTGGTCGAAGCGTACGTACCGTTGTCATTCTGGTCGCGAACGTGTACGTACAAACTGGTCGATGTAGAGGCACGCACGTGTCGTAGCAGAGGTGCGCACGTAGCATGTACACGTATGTACATCAGCCAGTGTGCAAGAAAGAAAATACGGCCACGTACTTACATACGGGCAGGGCCTCGAACACCTACTCGTGCATATGTACGGCCAGGGCTCGTGTACATGGTTGGGTCAGAATGGAGAAACAGCGTCGTTGTCGTGTTCATGGGGAGCCAACTGGCTAGGTCGGAACGGAATGCGTCGTCATGTTCATCGGGAGGGCTTGGACGGAACAGCCGATGGAAACGAGGCCTGGCGTACCACAAAAAGGAGGAAACGGCCTTGTGTTCGACCGGCCATGTTCGAAACGGGATCCTTTTCATCGGGAGGGGTCTGGCGTACCACAAAACGGAGGAAACGAACCTCCTACGGTCGAAACAGGGGTCCTATTGATCGGGAGGGGTGTGGCGTACCGAAAAATGGAGGAAACGGACATGTGTTGGAGCGCTATGGTCGAAACGGGGGTCCTGTTCATCGGGAGAGGTGTGCCGTACCGCAAAACAGAGGAAACAGACTTGTGTTGGAGCGCAAGGATCGAAACGGGGGTCCTGTTCATCGGGAGAGGTGTGGCGTACCGCAAAACAGAGGAAACAGACTTGTGTTGGAGCGCAAGGATCGAAACGGGGGTCTTGTTCATCGGGAGGGGTGTGGTGTACCGCAAAACGGGACTCCACGGGATACTGTTCATCACCACCGTCGAACCCCTCCAGCCTCCACGGGCTACCAGCCTCCACCGCGTGCTACTCCACCGGCTGCTGTTCAACCAGCCCTCTCTACGGGCTCCTATTCAACCACCCCTCCACGGGCTACTATTCATCCAGCCCTCCACCATCTATTGTTCATGCAGCCCTCCACGGGGTGGTCCTATTCATGCAGCTCTCCATGGGGTCCTGTTCATGCAGCCCCAACCGGCTCGATCGAACGGGGTCCTGTTCATGCAGAAGCAAGACCACAGGGTCCTGTTCAGCCACCCCCACCGGGAACTGTTCATCAAAACCCCCCAGCAACACTCACTGTTCATGCGGAGGCAGCATCGATCGGCTTCAGTTAGCAGCAGTAGCGAAGGAATCGCTCGATCGGGTTCAGTTAACAGCCATCGATCGATCGCTTGAGTTCAGTAACGCATAGCCTGCAGTGCAATTGCTCGTGTTCAGTTAGAGCCCAATGCCTCGCTCGGGTTCTGTTAGAGCCCAATGCCTCGCACCCACGCGTGTGCGTGTACGAGAGAAACGTGCATCACTCAGCCCCGACCACCCACCGTAACCGGGAACACCCCGATATTTTCCTCGCCATCGCTTCTACCACGCTTTTTCCGTCATGGACGGCCCAAAGAATGTCATGTAGTTGCGTCTCCGGCCCGCCCAGGACGAAAAGCCCATTTTCTGTCATGAATTTTTGTCATAGAAGTAGGACCCAACCACATCTATGATGATACCATGTTTTGTCACAATTATTATCACAGAAGTGTCATAAGTATGACAGAAAAAAGTTTCATTCAGCCAAAAATGTCACGGATGTGTCTTTTTTTGTAGTGTAGTATGCTGATAAAAAGAGGAAGGAAAGAGAATTCTATATCGGGGACATGGTCTATCTAAAGCTACAACCTTACATGCACATGTCCCTTAGTCTACATAGGCATTTGAAACTGCACTCCAAGTTCTATGGTCCTTTCAGAGTCATGCAAAGAATTGGCAAACATGCTTACAAGCTGTTGTTACCTGAGGGCTGCCAGCTGCATAGCATCTTGCATGTCAGCCAACTTAAGAAGCACATTGGGCCAGGGATGATTCCCTCCCCTCACTTACCTCTAGTGGGAGAAGATGGTATAATTAAAATGGAATCTGAAGCAGTGCTCGAACGAAAATTGATTCCAAGACCAGAAGGCAACATCAGCATTCTCGTTGTCAGATGGCTAGTTAAATGGGTCAATATGCTAGTAGAAGATGCAACTTGGGAGTATTCGGCCTTCATACAGAAAGTTTTTCATTCATTTCAAGCTTGAGGACAAGCTCGGGCTCAACAGGGTGGTATTGTCAGGCCATTTAACAAGAGGTGATTCATAACAGAGAAGATCCCCTGTTCCTGCGTGTCGGATGTGGCGTGGATCGAAGATCTCGCATCCGATGGCTCACAGTGTTGGATACCTATTCGCCAATAGTGCATCATCATCAGTTGTTGATCTTCTATTGGACGGTCGCAGAGTAGTAGAGCGTCGTTGTTCATGATTTGGCATTGCCATGTGCGCTTCTGCCTTTTTCTTCATCTTTCCTCTGCGTCTTAATGGATATAAAGCCACCCACTCTCCCTGAGAGGGGCTATGTTGAATTGTATCGGGTGTAAACCCTAGCCGCCAGAGGCGAGCTAACCACCTTTCCCCTTTTCTATTGAAGAAACCCTAGCCCACATATCTTCTTCTTCTCTGAAATTCCAGTGTTTGAGAGCTAAATTCCTTCATTTAGAGCTCAGGGCTTGACAATTGTGCGACCATTTAACAAGTGGTGATTCATAACAAAGAAGATCCCATGTTCCTACGTGTCGGATGTGGCGTGGACCGAAGATCTCGCATCCAATGGCTCACAGTGCTGGATACCTATTCACCAATGGTTCATCGTCATTAGTCGTTGATCTTCTATCAGACGACCGTAGAGTAGTAGAGCGTCGCTTTTCATGATCTGGCATTGCCATGTGCGCTTCTGCCTTTTTCTTCTTCTTTCCTCTATGTTGTAATGGCTATAAAGCCACCCACTCTCCTTGAGAGGGGCTATGATGAATTGTATCGGGTGTAAACTCTAGCCACCAGAGGCGAGCTAACTACCTTTCCCCTTTTCTACTGAAGAAACCCTAGCCCAAAGCTCTTCTTCTTCTCAGAAATTCCAGTGTTTGAGAGCTAAATTCCTTCATTCAGAGCTCAGGGCTTGACAATTGGTGTCAGGAGCCAGTCTCTCCTTGGCGGTGGTCTGATTTGGGGCGGAGCTGAGGTTGGTTTCGGCTGTAAAATCCCTCTTTGAGCTCTAGTTCGGCGGCGGCAATCAGGTGGCGGCCGGAGTGGCAAAGTTCGGGTACAGTCAATATTTTAGTCTGGTTGCTTGAGATCCCTTCTCAAGCGGTAAAATCCCAGCTCCTGAGATCTGGCCATGTACCATCGGAGGTGGGCGTTGGTGGCGGAGTTGGCGGCGGTCACAAGCTGGTAGTATACCCTCCCTCCCATCCCTATTGTGTGATCTTGTTCCACGAACAGGATGGCGGGCATAGCAGAGTCCACTTCAACGGTTGAATTGCATCTAGATTCCCTGGAATTAGACATCAAGACTCTGCAGCGAGATCGAGAAGAATATATGAAAGAATTTTAGCAGTTCCAAGCAATAGTTAACAGGAATTTTGTTACCATGCAAAAGAACTTCAACAAGATCCAGGAAAATTTCAGGCGCTTACTCTTGGACCCTGAACCAGAGCAAGAAGAGGACTTGGAGAACATGTCGGGTCAGGGCAGTGCTCCACTGAAGGATAATCAAACACACTCTCCGAGGGCAGCTGCAGGAAGACCAAAGCAATTGCAAGCTCCTACACCACCTTCAGTTACTATGCCAGAGAAGGCGGCACCTCATGTTGTGGGTACTGCTATGCTAAAGGATCATGCAAGAAAGGAACTGGATTTAGAGGGAACTCCAAAAGTTCCGTAAAAGCACCCCAACTTTGGCCAAAAGAAAGGGGAACCAAAAAATGCACAGCAAACACATAATGTGGTGCAGTTGGAAGATATGCCAGGGGAAGAGGGATATGATCATAATTACAGAAGAAGATCTACCACACTAGTAGATGGAAGGAGTCCACTGACAGTAAAACCATCAAAGCTCAATATCTCTGAATTTGAAGGACTAGATCTAGAGTCTTGGATTAAAAATCTGGAGCAGTATTTTTCTGTTGTAAGGACACCTATTGAACACAGAAATGAACTAGCTATATCTTACCTCAAGGGACGTGCAATTCAATGGTGGAGAGGCACTGGGTATGCTCCTAGTAATGTACCATGGCACACATTTTGTTCTTACCCGTCTGACAGATTTTCTGTAGACTCTGCGTGTGACATAATCAGCTCATTCCATGATGTCCACCAAACCACCACAATTATAGTTTATGTTGAGAAATTTGAGCAGTTAATGAACATTCTGAGAAGGGAAAATCCTGGAATACCTGATGATTATTTTGTTACAAGCTTCATATATGGTCTAAATCCTTATATCAAAAGTCATGTGGAGTGTTTTAAACCTAAGGACATGCAAAGTACTGTGTGGTATGAAAAGAGAATGGAAAAAGCTCATACACCACCTGTGCTAGTGCAAACAAGAGCTTATGTTCCTCACCCCAAGAGGCAGGTGAATTTTGATCAACCAAGGATGCCAGGTGTAACAACAGTGCCCAATAGGAACACCATCATCCAGCAGGCTAAACAAAATCAAGTGTGCTACAAGTGTAGAGAGCCATGGGTACCAGGTCATAGGCAAGTTTGTAAGATGACTCAAAAAGCTCAAATTCAAGCATTACAAGCACAAGATGTAGATCGTCCTGAAACTATATATGTCACAGACTTTGATGACCCTGAATTGGAACAAGGTGAACCACCTCCTGATGAAACAGCATTACAAGTATCAATGCATGCTGTTATGGATATAGGAGCAGCTAGAAATACATTTATTCTATCTGTAAAAGTTGGAAACACCACTGCCACAGCTCTAGTTGACAGTGGGAGCACTTCTACCTTTGTTTCTCCAAAGATGGCTAGTAAACTACCTGTTGCACTTGTAGCTAATCCTAAGGTGAAGGTAGTAGTGGCTAGTGGAGGTGCATTGTGAAGTGAATCTACAGTTAAGAATTATCCATATGCAATTTAAGATCATCTGTTCTATGACACCATTAGAGTGTTGTAATTAAAGGGGTATGACATGATATTGGGAGTCGACTGGTTAAGGAAATATAGCCCAATTCTAATGGATTTCATTAGAATGAAAATGAAAATCTCAAACACTAAAGGGCAGCTGGTAACTTTCATAGATGAAACTGTGCCCTTAAGCCGTGTAACAGAAGCTAATGAAAATACATATGAGCTACTGGAGCAAGCTGTGTGTGGATTCTTCCTGTTTACTACTTGTGGGACTGACATGGTAGCAACAGCTCAAGAAATTCCTCACGAGTTACAAGCACTTCTGCAACAATATGAGACCTTGTTCCAAGAACCAATAGGACTGCCACCTAGCAGGCCATGTGATCACATAATTCAACTGATGGAAGGGGCAAAAGTGGTCAACCAAAGACCATACAGAGTACCCCATCATCAGGAATAGATCTTAGAAAATATAATTCTGGACTTGCTCAAGAAGGGAATAATTAGACCTAGCACTAGCCCATTTTCTTCTCCTGTCCTATTGGTGAAGAAGAAGGATGTAAATCGGAGACTATGTACTGATTATAGAAGGCTAAATGCAATAACTGTTAAGAACAAATATCCAATACCAGTAATCGAAGATATGTTGGACCAAATGAAAGGAGCTAAATACTTCACTAAAATAGACTTAAGAAATGGATACCATCAAATCAGGATGGTTGAGGAAGACATTCCCAAAACAACATTTTTTATTCATATGGGGCTTTTTGAGTTTCTGGTAATGTCCTTTGGCCTCACCAATGGTCCACCTACCTTCCAAGCCCTCATGAATTTCCTATTTGGGTTTCTCAAATTTGTCATAGTATTCTTTGATGACATTCTGGTCTTCAGTTTCTCCCTGGAAGAACACAAAACACATTTGACAAGGGTGTTTGACATTCTCAAAGAGAACAAGCTATATGCTAAGATGAAAAAAATGTTCCTTTGGCCAAAGGGAAGTGGAGTACTTGGGACACATCATTAATTCTGAAGGAGTATCAACTGAACCCTCAAAATCAAAGCTATTCAAGAGTGGCCTTCCCGTACTTCTGTAATTGAACTGAGAAGTTTTTTGGGTTTAAGTGGTTATTACAGGAGATTTATCCAGGGATATGGCATAATTTGCAGGCCTCTGTTTGATTGCTTAAAGGAAGATGCTTTCTATAGGACAGAAAATCAAGAGCAAGCTTTTCTAGCTCTCAAGAGAAAGCTGATTAGTGCATCAATTTTGGCCCTGCCGGACTTTACAAAACCATTCATACTAGAGACTGATGCTAGTGGATATGGTTTGGGGGCAGTGTTAATGCAAGAAGAAAGACCTATCTCTTATTTCAGTAAAACTATTGGACCTAAGGTAGCTGCATTTTCCACCTATGACAAGGAAGCAATGGCCATAATTGAAGCTGTTAAAAAATGGAGACGCTACTTTTTGGCCACTGCCCTAGTTATTAGAATAGACCAGGAGATCCTCAAATATATTCAGGAGCAGAAAATTACTGAAGGCATTCGACACAAGTTGTTGCCCAAGTTATTGGGATATAACTTCACAATTGAATATAGAAGAGGGAAAGAAAACAAAGCTACTGATGTGCTTTCCAGAGTAAAGCACATAGTATCTTCCTTGACTGCTGGGGCTGCTGCTCCTACTTGGGTGAAAGAAGTGATCAAAAGTTACCAACAAGATATCAAAGTAAAGGAATTGATTGCTGAATGTACAGTTTACAAAGAGAATACTACAGCATATTCCTTCAAAGATGGCATACTGAGGTACCACAATGAAATTGTGGTTGGATCTGTCACATCTCTGAGAAAGGAAATCTAGAAAACCTTTCATAGCTCAGAATTAGGTGGACATTCAGGAGAAAGAGCAACCTACCAAAGAGTAAAACTGGTATTTCATTGGCAGGGTTTGAAACAGGATGTCATGGAGTTTGTTAAAACATGTCATGTGTGCCAGCTTAATAAAGCTGAACATTCACCCTATCCTGGCCTTCTAGAACCCCTTCCAATCCCATACTTTTCTTGGGCCCACATAAGCATGGACTTTGTGGAAGTATTGCCCACCTTTGAGCACACGAATGTGATCCTTGTTGTTTTGGATCGATTCACCAACTATTCCCATTTTATAGCAATGAAGCATCCTCTCATAGTGCAGTCGGTAGCAAGGGCTTTCTCTCACAATATATTCAAATTTCATGGCATGCCTTTGGTGATAGTGATAGACAAGGACAATTTTTTTACCAGCCACCTCTGGCAGCAATTATTCAAAGCCTTCAAGATCAAGCTCCACATGAGCACAAGTTATCATCCCTAGTCTGATGGCCAAACTGAAAGGGTCAATCAATGCCTAGAAAACTACTTGATGTGTATGTGTTTTCAGCAACCAAGGAAATGGCACGGATGGTTGGCTCTTGCTAGTGGTACAATACTTGTTTCCATACAACATTGCAAATGACACCATTTCAGGCTCTCTATGGTTTCCCTCTCCTATGGTAGCTAAGTCTAGACTGCCTGATTCTATATGTGAGGACAGTGATAATCTCCTGCAGAACAGAGAATTGGCACTGGAAGTGATTAAGCATAATTTACTCAAGGCACGGGCTAGAATGAAGAAGTATGCTGATAAAAAGAGGAAGGAAAGAGAATTCTCTGTTGGGGACATGGTCTATCTGAAGCTACAACCTTACGGGCACACGTCCCTCAGTCTACATAGGCATTTGAAACTGCACTCCAAGTTCTATGGTCCTTTCAGAGTCATGCAAAGAATTGGCAAACATGCTTACAAGCTGCTGTTACTTGAGGGCAGCCAACTGCATAGCACCTTCCATGTCAGCCAACTTAAGAAGCACATTGGGGCAACGGTGATTCCCTCCCCTCAGTTACCTCTAGTGGGAGGAGATGGTATAACTAAAATGGAACCTGAAGCAGTGCTCGAACGAAAATTGATTCCAAGACCACACACAACATCAGCATTCCCATTGTTAGATGGCTAGTTAAATGGGTCAATATGCTAGTAGAAGATGCAACTTGGGAGGATTCGGCCTTCATACAGAAGGTTTTTCCTTCATTTTAAGCTTGAGGACAAGCTCAGGCTCAATAGAGGGGGTATTGTCAGGCCGTTTGACAAGTGGTGATTCGTAACAGAGAAGATCCCCTGTTCCTGTGTCTCAGATGTGGCGTGGACCGATGATCTCGCATCCGATGGCTCACAGTGCTAGATACCTGTTCCCCAATGGTGCACCGTCATCAGTCGTTGATTCTCCTTCGGACGGCGTAGAGTAGTAGAGCGTCACAATTCATGATCTACCATTGCCATGTGTGCTTCTGCCTTTTTCTTCTTCTTTCCTCATCGTTGTAATGGCTATAAAGCCACCCACTCTCCTCGAGAGGGGCTATGTTGAATTGTATCGGGTGTAACCCTAGCCGCCAAAGGTGGGCTAACTACCTTTCCCCTTTTCTATTGAAGAAACCCTAGCTCAAATCTCTTCCTCTTCTCCTCTGAAACTCAAGTGTTTCAGAGCTAAATTGTTAGGAGCTAGGGTTCTGCCGGTTCTAGGGCAGAGATTGTAGGGAAATGATGGAGGAGGACGAGGGCGAGGGCGCAGTGGCCAGCAACTCGGCGCCGTCCTTGCGCGGTGGAGGCGGTGGCCGTGGCAGGAGGGAGATGGCGCAGGGAAGGAGGCGGCTAGGGTTAGGTCTCCTGGCTCCCTAAGGAAGCAGAGGAATTATGATTGCTTGTTGCTTAACTTCAAACGAGTCCTTACATGAGTTTATATAGTCCTCCTAATAAGATAATTAGGCTAAGCCCGTAATAGCGACAAGATAGACTTGACCACAACTAACTGAGCTAAGCCCCTAATATGCCGGTCATAACATTTCTCCCCGCCTGCACAAACAGCTCGTCCTCGAGCTGGAAGATGGGGAAGCTCTTGAGGAACTCCTCGAGGTGATCAATCATCGTCAAACACCTCCGCGGCAGATGGGGCGGGCAGGTCGTCGAGCCCGGTGGTGGCAGCGTCCTCCTCAATGTAGTCCGCAGCCTCTAGGTAGAAGAGTCGTGGGCAGACGTGGACGGGCACGTAGGACTCATCGCAGTTGAAGCACAACCCTTGGCAGCGACGCTCGAGTTGCTCGGCCGGCATGAGCCGGCAGAACGGGCGCACTACGGTCATGGTGAGGGGTGCCGCGAAAGCCTGAGCAGGCCGACCCTGCGCGGGAACATCCGACCAGGGTGGCAGCCCAGCGGCCCGGGACGGTGACGCCTGCTGGATGGCCACCGCGCGGCGCTTGAACACGCGGGCGTAGTACATGGCCGTCTAGAGGTCCTGGGGTCCCCGTAGCTCCACGCCCACGCGGATATGATCCGGCAGACTGCCAACAAAGAGCTCGGCCTGCTGGCGAGCCGTCATGCCAGGCGCGTGGCATGCCAGGTCCTGAAAGCGGTTGGTGAAGTCCTGCACCGTAGAGGTGAAGGGGAGACGACCGAGTTCCGCCAGTCGGCTCCCGCATATCGGTGGCCCGAAGGGAAGGAGGCATAGCTCACGAAAGCACTCCCATGGGGGCATGCCACCCTCGTCTTGCTCGAGCACGTAGTACCACGTATGTACGGTACCCCGAAGGTGATATGAGGCGAGCCAAGTGCGCTGCCCGCGGAAGAACTGCTCGCACTGGTTGAGCCAGTTGAGGGGGTCCTCTGTCCCGTTGTAGGTGGCAAAGTCAATCTTAGTGAATCGTGGCAGTGTTTGGGTATGACCGCCATGGCCATACGGCTCGGCGGTGAGGAGCAGCGAGGAGGGTGGCGCCTGGTCGGTGGGGACCGGGGATCCCCCGCGGAACGGTGGGTC
Source organism: Secale cereale (assembly GCA_902687465.1). Lineage (NCBI taxonomy): Eukaryota > Viridiplantae > Streptophyta > Magnoliopsida > Poales > Poaceae > Secale > Secale cereale. Next base: position 446,791,077 of record LR738711.1, on the reverse strand, counting down.
GGCGCGGCCTGCGTAGGCAGCTCTAGAGCCGGACGGATCGCCGGGCTATAGGGTGGGCGCCGGTTGGTCCCCGGCCATGGTATAGACCGGCGGCTGCGACGACCCGGATAGCCAGGTCAAGAGCAGTGACGGTGACGGTGGGAAGTGGACATGCTGGATCGGGACACCTCCCGGCGTGGTCGAGGCCGGTCCGGTGCTGAACGGTGGAGGGCCGTGTAGCGGGGGCGGGGCGATGGGCACAAGGGGCACCGCGAGGGTTGGCGGTGGCCACTGCGGGATGGTGGCGGGCAGCGGCTGCAGCTGTAGCTATGGCAGCAGCAGCCCAGCGTATGCCACGGAGGCCTCCGCGGGTGGCGGGTACCACGGCAGGGCCGGTGGCGATGATCGGCGGAGTCGGTGGCGGCGGCCCGTACGGGCTGGCTAGGTACAACCGCATCCCCAGGACCGCTGTGACTAGGTCATTGAGGACCCTGGTGACCTGCTCCGGAGTGAAGACGGCGGCCAGGGGCATGGTGGAGGGATGCATCTCGGCGGTGATGGCAGCGGCGATGGAGTCCAGCTACGCGGATGGGGCCGACAGCGGTGTGGATGGGGAGATCAGCGGCGCGGTGGTGATGGTCGGTGGCGCTGTGATGGCGGTTGATAGCGGGAGCGACGGGATGGGCGGCGGCGAAGACATGATCGGAACCGAGCTACATGATACCAAGGTGTTAGGAGCTAGGGTTCTGTCGGTTCTAGGGCGGAGATTGTAGGGAAATGATGGAGGAGGAGGAGGAGGGCGAGGGCGCGGAGGCCGGCGGCTGGGCGCCTTCCTTGTGCGGTGGAGGCAGCGGCTGTGGCAGGAGGGAGATGGCGCAGAGAAGGAGGAGGCTAGGGTTAGGTCCCCCGGCTCCCTAAGGAAGCGGAGCAATTATGATTGTTTCTTGCTTAACTTCAAACGAGTTCTTAATGAGTTTATATAATCCTCCTACTAAGATAATTAGGCTAAGCCCCTAATAACGACAAGATAGACTGGGCCACAACTAACTGAGATAAGCCCCTAATATGCCGGTCATAACATAAACTCCTTCATTCAGAGCTCAGGGCTTGACAGAAGATTGCACTGAGATCCCATGGCCAGCCAAGCTTCAGAAACATTTCTCTGACCTACAAGGAATAAAATATCAAGTCGGACAGAAAAGATAAATAAGAAATAAGAAAATGAGATTATCTGAATTGTTCATTCAAGTCATCATAATTTCTCCAAGCTGAGTGGCCAGCTGTACCACCTTTACTTCTTTTTGATTCCTTTAGAGTAAAAGAAAAAACAAAATTGTAAGAATAATACATTCTCCTGCAAGGACAATCTAGTTGTCTTTCAAACTGCATAATCACCTTCTGCAGAACCTAATAGATAGGTTCAATGACAATGTTTAGGAATGATCCCTCCTCTTCAAACCCAGGTGGTGGTTGAAAATAACTTTCTTCAACCATTTCATTCAACTATTTTGCCATCTACCAAATTAATAAACTCCCATGAATTGCCAATTTTTGTGTATAATAATTTTTTAGCTGAATGGATGTAAGACTCATGATAAACAATACTAGTCCACCTTCATTTTTATGATTGTCTCGTAAAGTGGTACTATTCAAAGAGACAAGCTTATAAATTTTAATTGGGCCATGATGTCATACTCATATTCTTGGTAACTGCTCAGTGATTAAAGCCATTTCTTTACAACCTTGAGGTGAAGGAACTGCCCGAAATGAAATAGCTCATATTTGTTAAAATCAGTAGCAGCGGGACAAGAGGCATGCCAGTTAAATAACTGGTTCATGTCCTGATCTCCAAGATCAAGGATGAAGCCGAGCAGTGGGCACGAGCTGGAGCCCGTGGCCTTCGTGTCATCCTGCCGTCCACCTGGGATGTGCACTAGTTTCACTGTTTTTCATTTGTACTTGACCTCCTAGGAGGATTGTACCAAACTCTACCTTTTTAATGCAATGAAACGCAAAGGTCCATATCTTGCACTAGTTCTAGGAGTCACAAACCCTCTTCTTGGTAATACAAGGGACAAGGTAATCAAATGCTTTCATGGACATCATTATGTGTGTGCTTCACTCTATGTCTATGGATATCCTTGTATGTTCCTTGTGGACTAACCCATGTAGGTATTGAAAGTGCAACTAACTCCAATGGATTGCTCCAAATGATCTACATCAACATTGAGCATCCACATCTTCAACACCTACATGAAGTCATCATCGACAAAACCCAAGGTTAGTTCATCCCTCTAAGGGGGGATACACATCTAGGGGGAGCTTTACTCTTGAGCTAAAGCAACTCTAATGATGTGAACACAACAATGCTTTATGTAAAAATGGTAACCGCACTTGTGCATAAGCGATGAGTATGACCTATGATCAAATGTTCTCATTTGACTCCTAAGTCAATATACTCATATATGGATGACCTAGTCATCGGCAATTGCTTGATAGATGCTAGAGTGTTTGCGCATGCTTTGCCACATGTTCTATTTGCCATCTTATTGTGTGAGCATGTTGGTTGCATATTTTTCCCATTCGAGGACATCCATTGGTTGCTTTGATTGTTTCGCTTTTTCCTTTGCCAAATGGATGGACAAGAATGCCTAAGTACTTCCTCTAGCTATCTATGCTTTTCTCGTCTCAAACTCTATTCATGCTACATCACAAAGTTTGAACAAGTCGAATTCTGACCCAGCGGATGAGGAGCACTCGGTGTCACCGATCCGTCAAGGGCTTAACTTCCAAAACCTCTTAATACATCTCGGTCAGACCGATCCATCCCATTCGGTCTCATCGAGCTCATTAAGTTGATCTAGATTTTTCACCTCGGTGCAACCGATTAGAACAGTTCGGTCACACCAAGTTGTAGTAGCTGCTTGCGATTCTGCATCTCGGTGCCACCGAGTAGTTCCACCCGGTCACACCGACAGTGACTCGGTATATATATATCCACGGGTTGAATATTGGAAATTCCTTCAAACCCTCAACCGCGGTTGCCCAGCTCTGCCACCCCCTTGGTCCTCGGATCGTCTCCGTCGTTGCCAGCGTCCTCATGACGCTGGTCTCTGCCACCGTTAACGGAAATCTCCACCAGTGTTGTCTCCGTAGCGAGTTCATCGCCAAGTTAGGGTACGGACTCGAGCCCTTTGTGCTATCTTTAACTCCGATGCTTGCACAAGGATTAATGCCATGTTTCTAGCCATGATTGTGATTGTTCTATCCACTCAAAACTTCCTTTATAATAGATTCGATGCAAAAAATTAGGGTTAGGTTTACGCAGAATTCATCTCGGACCGACCAATCTGAAGAAATCGGTCTCACCGGTTTGGCCCAGGCCATTGCACATGTACTACTCGGTCTGACCGAAGTGTATTAATCGGTGTGACCGAGTTCACTTTCTCTGTGAAACCCTAGCATCTCGGAGTTCCCGAATTTCATTTCGGTCTAACTGAAATTGGATGTTTAGATTCTGTTGTTGCTTCGGTGGCACCGAGTTATTCATATCTCAGACATGTATCCTTTTTTAGCTTCATGTTCTTAAACATATTTAGCATGGATGAAAGTTGAAAATTACTCCCTCCGTCCGGAAATACTTGTCATCAAAATGAATAAAAGGGGATGTATCTAGATATATTTTAGTTCTAGATACATCCCTTTTTATTCATTTCGATGACAAATATTTTCGGACGGAGGGAGTATGAATCTACACATAATTCTTAGCATTTTTCATACATGACATATTTTATTTGGATGCATGGATCTATAGTTATTGACAATTCAAAATGATGGCATTCCTGTAATTATGCATGCACTGGAAAATAACTAAATCCACAGGCAGGAAAAAAACATGCATGGGCCTGAAGCATTAGAGTGCTGCGGGCAGAAGTGGAATCGGGCCCAAGTGTGCGTGTGTGCAAAAGAAAAGAAAACGGGTCAAAACTGGGGTGCCTGGGTTTCGAACCTAGCACCTACAACAATACTACAAGTTAAGTAGAGCTCAATATGCAACGAGTTGCATATTGACGGAATACCACATTCACATATTTAGTTTGATCTCGTTTAAGCAAACAACAAGTTTAAATGTTGGTTAATATGGCAAGAGGTGCAACACAAATTAAACTCCACTACCTAAGCAATTTAAATGGGGCCGGAACCAACAAACAAGAATTCCAGAAAATCCCCATATGCAATTATTGATTTTGGTACTATTCTTCTTAAAAACATATTTTAAAGTTATTAAACAACAAAAGTAAATGCATCAAGTTCATCTATACATTTTTCTACCACATTTACATATAAAGTTTATTAAATTTGGAGCTACGATTATGTAGTTATGAACTAAACCATTTAACAAGTCAATTAAGCAAATTAATACGAACAGCAATTTAAACATTTTTATCATGGATGAAAGTTGCATATTATGAATCTACACATAATTCTAAGCATTTTTCATATATGACATATTTTATTTGGATACATGGATCTATAGTTATTAACAATTCAAAATGATAGCATTCATGTAATTAAACAGAGAGCGCTTACCAGCTCGCCTAGAAGGTGTTCCTAATAGATAAAGGACTTGACAAGATAAGAACAAGGACATAGTTGGTTAAGGTCAAATTGATGAAAAAGATGTTGCACCCGTGGGGATTTGATCTCTGGTCGCCTGGGTGCCAAGGAGTTGGACTAACCAGTAGGACGAGAGGACCCTTTCAAATAAATAACAGACAAAGTCTAACTGAACCAGACGTTCAAGCGAACTTGACTGAACATAACATAAACAAGTTGAAAAAGAAATAGGGCAAGCAAAAGAAATAGGAGAGCGCCTAGGATTCGAACCCTAAACCAACAGATGGAGGGGTAGAGTACTAGTCAGCTAGGCTAATGTAGTATTTGTGGCATAAAATGGTTCTGGAGCTACATCACACATGAAGTTAGAGTTTATCTGAACCAAACTGAAGAACAAAGACAGAGACAAATTGCTAGATTTACCGCCGTGGCTGGGCAAGCATGGTAGCGTGTGCGTGAGGATGCGCCTTTGTGCAGTGGGGAGTATGCGCGAGTGTGTGTGTGGAAGACTGGGCATGTGTGAGGCCAAGCCTCGCTGGACATGGTTACGACCACGGCTCCAAAGTATGGTGAGGCAGGAGGCATACAACGAGCTCTAGCGGCCTTATACAACCACGGCTGCAACTACAAAACCACGGCGGGCATGCGGAAGAGGGACGTTGGTGCGCTTTGAGGTGAGGTCGCGCAAGATGCTTGGGTGCGCGGGAAGACTCGAGGACGAGTTGGAGGTCGCCTTGGTCATGACGGCGGCAAGACAAAGCAGGGCCACGGCTCGCAATCAAGCGCAGCCGTGCGCATGTGCAGATGCATGTGCGTGGAGGTGTGCCAACGATGGTGCAGCAAAAGGGGCGGCATGTGTGTAGAGGATGCGTGTGTGTGTGGCTATGGCGGCCAGAGCTTCAGCTTCGTAGGACAGCGTCTACGGGAGCATATCATACGAGAGAGGAGGGCTAGAAGGAGGAGAGCGTCACCTTGGGGGTGCTGCTGGAATCGTACAGGGTCGACGGAGATCGGAGACGGTGGGAGGATGCACTGATCGAGGCGGGGCTCCTGGCTCCATGAAGAAGAAGAAGACGACGCGGCGGTGACGTAGTGGAGGCGACCTAGGGAGAGGAAGACGTCTGAACGGATGTATTCAACGTCGAGGAAGAAAATGGACACGTCGGCGACGACCTTGGTGGCCTCCCGCCACGCAAGCAACGACGAAGCTCTCGGTGGTGCTCTCTGTTCTCTGTTCTTGAGGAAGAAGGGAAAATAGAGGGGAGGAAGGGAGATGGCGGCCCTTGCTTTATAGGGGTGTGGCTTCCGTCGGCCTCAACGTCCATGAGGGAGCTCACGACGCTGGAGCTTGCACTTCTCTGAAGAAAAAGTGACGGCAAGGCAACAGAGTAGGTGACCGTGAAGGGAAGGAAAATGGGCCGGCCTGGGTAGAAAAGCAGATGGGCTATAGCCCAGGTAAGAGCCCTTCTCCCTCTCTAATCTCTGTTGAAATAAATAAACAGGTAGAAAAAGGGAAAAGACCAAGGTGCATTGGGAAGAAATATGAAGATATAAAGATGGTTCTGAACTCTTGGGATTATGGAAGATTTTAATAAATTGGTTTGGGTATTTTTAGAGGTAGAAAAATAATTCCAATTTGAATTAAATTCAAACGTGAGCTATTTTTAAACCCAACCAAAACAACTCAAAATGGGATTAGATTTGGCAGAGAGGTTGAGTACATGGTCTAAAATAGATAGGAAAAGATTGAACATTTATGGAGGAAGAAAAGATGCCACTTGCAAAAAAAGAAGGAAGGAGGAGGTGAGGTGATGTGCATGGGACAAAAGCATAGGTAACCAAAAATATCTAACATGGTGCAAGCACAACAACATGAATACCACAAGGCGTGTGATGAGCATGGAGAATGCATAATGACAACAGGCACAAATGTAATATGACAAAGATGGGCATGGCACTGCAATATAACCAAATGACGAACATGATGCAAGAAGCAAAATATGACAATGGCACCCATCATGATTATGGCAACAACATAGGGAAAAGAAATATGCAAACGAATTATGATAATGCAACAAACACAATAAACACATGCCAACAACTAAAATAAATGGAAGGCATCGGGAGCATCGGTCTTGTGGTGTCAAACATGGTCACCACTTTCCAAGCGCTATCATGGACTAGCAATGGTTCGAGCAGTCCTGGATATGGAACCCATTCTGGCTTGGATTGTTGGCACGATTGTACGTACTGCCGTACTTGCTCTTTCATCTTAGCCCAGGCAAAGGATCTTCTGGGATCTTCTGATGCGTCTATAAGTAACTGGAAACTCCGAGTGTCCCCCTATTGCGCTGTCATGAAAAGCGGTAAGTATTTTTTGTTGCTGAGTAGGTGCACCTCCCAGCCAAATACGACCATGGAATCAAAGTATACCCTTCTCCAGAGTGAATCTCTTCTTTGGGTCAGGCCGTTTCGCTAACTATGATATGATCTTGGCTGCTTGAGGATTTGTGGGGTAACTGTTGACCACTTCATCGACCAAGCTGGTTGACATACTGAAATAGCAGACAAACTAGTTTCAGAGGGATCACGATGTGACAATGCATCTACCGCACTGTTAGTTGTACCAGGTCTGTAACATATTCTGTACCGCAAACCGAGCAACTTTGTAAACGCCTTTTGTTGCCAAGGTGTTGTGAGCCGCTGGGCGTCCAGGTGTGTCAAGTTCCTTTGGTCTGTTCTGATGGTAAATTCTTCAGTTGCAGATATGGCCTCTATTGGTGAATTTCCTTCGCCCCTGTGTTTTGGAGATTGTTGTCAGAAACAGTGAGGGACTAATTTGTTTGCTAGTGCACACACAGAGAAATAGTCCCTAGATTATCGAGAAGATTGCCATAATCTGCGGAAAGGTTTGCGACCGAAAGATATGCTACCGAAATGTTTGCTACCAAAAGGTATGCTAATGAAAGGTTTGCTTCTGAAAGGTATGCTACCAAAAGGTTTTCTACTGAAAGGTTTGCTTCCGAAAGGTATGCTACCGAAAGGTTTGCTTCCAAAAGGTATGCTACCGAAAGGTTTCTATCCCGAAAGGATTGCTACAGAAGAGATTGCTATAATCTCCTGAAGAGATTGCTACAGATAATATTGCTATAATCTTCCGAGAAGTTTGTAGATGAAGATTGATATGTTTCAAGAAGCTTATTATGGAGAAGATTGCCACTTCCGAGAAGTTTGCTATAAACTTCCTCGAAAGTTATCTTCGCTGCAGACAATATTGAGATGTATCGAAGAGTTTGTTATCGGGAAGAATGATATATTCTTTCAGAAAGTTCAAAGAACTTCACCAAGAAACATCTACGTTGCAGAAAAGAGAAGGATAAGTTTCGAGAAGAAAACATACTGAAAATATTGTGTGCCAGAGATGATCCTGAAAGCATTGCTGACGCAAAGCAATTTTTCATTCGGTGTGAAGGCTGCAGTTATAAATAGCCACCCCACGCCGGCGTTGTCCGGTGGCTGCTCCGCTTGAGATTATGAGATGTTTGATTGAGCACCCCTTTCCAAGAGATTTGAGTTTAAAATCCACTAAGAAAAAAATCGTGCCAAAACTTAAATAGTGGTTGAGCATCACAGTAGATCCGAGGTGAGAGTTCTTGTGCCTATTACTCTTGACAGCTGTATACTCTGTTGGCGGATAGGTGTCGACTCGAGTGATGAAGAGTTGTTGTCTTCACCGAGCAAAGTCTTCAGAGACCAAGAGTGGTTGTGGTTCTCGAAGAAGAATTCTGTTGGAGGTTTGGAGATTGCCGAAAATAATCTACCACGAGTGAGATCAACGGAAGTTCGAGGAACTTCATGTTGAGGAGAATAGGATGGAGAGAGTTTATCTCCTGTGTTGAATCATAAGTCCCTCCAACCAGACGTAGCTCTTTTGCAGAAGAGTGAACTGGTCTACCAAACCATCTGTCCTCATCGAGCACTGTTGGTCATTTCTATCCTACTACATTTCCTTTGGTAGTTAATTTTTAGTGCTCTTTGTTGTCGATAGATATCTATCTGTGTACTGCGATTCTTTTTCATCCAAGCAATCCTTTCAGTATTGTGACCATATTGTGTTGCATATATGCTTTCGATGTACTTAAGGTTGTTTGTTAGAATTTTCATATGGTACTACTAAGTCATTGTGCTAAGTCTTGCTCTCATGAACATTTCGCAATAGTGTGCATGATCTGTATCTGTTATGTGTGCAATTGCTTCAAGTATGCAATTCTATCTATGCTGATAATTATGTATCTGTGATGGTATTGTTTCATAGAACTATATCCTCTCAGTTGTGTTTCCATAGCAGTTCTGTTTCAGAAATAGTTTTGTTTCAGGAATAGTTTTGTTTCCGGAACAATTTTGTTTCGGAACTAATTTTTCTTCAGGAATATTTTTCTTTCATAGAACTAAAACTACTTAGTTGATTACCCGATAGGCTGTGTTGAGATTATTCAACATTTCGAAAGAAATTTTGAATCTCCCATTTACCCTCTCAGGTCTATATAATCTGGTCCTTACAGCCTCCACTATTCGATAGCCATAAGAATGACCGTAGATTCTTTTTCGTACGTGGATAATCTCAGGGTTTTAGGACCCAATGGTTTACTCATAGAAGCTATCGGTGGCCCCCTTGTTGCAGCATGCACCAACACCGTAATCACATGCATCTGTGTCAATTGTAAATGGTTTACTGAAGTCTGGCAACTTCAGAACTGTGATAGATATCAATTTTTGTTTAAGCAATTTGCATGCCTGGTTTGTATCAGAGGTCCTTACAAATGGTTGATTCTTTTTTAGCTTGCTGAAGAGTGGTCTTGCAATGATTCCAAAACGGTGAACATATTTTATGTAATAACCTCCAAGGCCCAGAAAATTACGAACTTGTTTTGTTTGGTGGTGTTGGCCACTGCCTGATTCTCTGAATCTTCCCCCGGTCTGTGGAAACACCTGTAGCATCGACCACATGGCCAAGGTAGGCAATATGCGGCTGTCCAAATAAACATTTTGTTTCACTTGCCACCGATCTCTCCTTAGTAACTGCAACACTTATCTGAGGTGTATCACATGTTCAGATAGTGTCTTGCTAAGCACTAAAATATCGTCAAAGAACACTATAACACACACACACACACAAAGTGGTAGGCTGAGTGTGTTGTTCATTGCTCCTAGAAATGTGGCTGGACCTGTAGCCAATCCAAAAGGGAGCACTTGATATTCCCAATGATCAGAATGAGTTTGGAACGCGGTCTTGAACTCTTCTCCTTCAGCCAGCCTTATCCGATGAAACCCAACGCAGAGATCTAACTTCGAAAACCACTTTCATCCATTCAATTCGTCTGACAGTTCATCGATCACATGGACGGGGTATTTGCTGACCACTTTCATAGAGTTCAAGCATCTGTAGTTCACACATAGGTGCCATGTGCCATCTTTTTTCTTAATTAATAATGCTAGAGAGGAGAAGGGGATTAGTCTACGCTGAATGATGCATGCATCCAATAGCTCTTGCACTTGTCTTTCTATCATGGTTTTCTACTCTGGTTTGTGTTTGTAGGGTCCGAGGTTTATAGGTTGAGCACCTAGCATAAGTGGAATCATGTGATCACGCTCTCTTCGTGGTGGCAGGGTTTCAGGTTTTTCGAATACATCATGAAACTGTTCCAGAACTCTCAGAATGGCAGGTGGTATTGGTGCATCAGTGGTGTTTCATTGAGAGCATTTAGATGAATACCACATGTCCTACAAAACCCTGTTTACATTCATTGATTAGTTCATGCGTAGATATGGCCGAGCAGATTGGGTGTTATGATAAACTAGCATGTCCCTGAAGTGTGACTTGGCCTTTGTCAGTGGAGACGATCATATGTTGCGAGTCCCAGTTGATGTGCATGTCACTGTGTTGGCGCAACCAGGCCATGCCTAATATGGCATCATACGCCCCCAACTTTATAATCTTGAAATATGTGACAAATGGGTGCCCTTGAGTTGTGCATGAGCATCTAGGAACATAAGAGTTCAATTGAATTATAGCACCGACAACTTTTTTGACTCGACAGGCTTTGGGCAACACATCAGCACCTTGCAACTTAGTAGCTAATGTAATATCCACAAATGAAGTTGAGCTTCTAGAATAGACAACTAGAAGTACTTCTTGTCCTTGGATCCATGCATGAAGTTGTAGGACACCAGGATTGCTTGAGCCATCCACTTCCTGACGAGAAATATTGCATAAATTTTCTTCATCAGTGGAAGGGGACATTGGTGGTGTTTCTGAAGGTAATTCTCCAGGACTAAACACAGACAATAATTCTTCGATGATGTGCATTTGTATTGTTGTCGGGCAGACATGATCCTCGCCCCAACGTTTGCCACACTTGAAACATATCCCTTGGCTCTACAAAATGCTCGAAGTGCGGCCAATTTGCTGTTATTGTCATTAATTGCACGAGTTGAATATGTGCCTCGATGATCTTCAGCAATTTACATAGTTGCAGCTTGGTGTGGGAAGAAACTGGGGTACTGCATTGTGCTGATGAGCTCGGACTGTCTCTCCTATGTATAGCGACGAGGCACGAGTTCTCTCGTCGTCGGCCACTTCCTCCTGAAGTAGGGCCAGCAAGCATGCTGTGTCGAGATCCGGTGGTCGTTGGACCAGACCATTGATTGAATATTCGCGCGTAGGCCCTCCACAAATCGGGTAAGAAAGAAATATGGGTGAGTGTTCTCTGAATATGAAACTAGGTGATTCATCAGCGTTTCATAGCGCTCAATAAGATCAGATACAGTAGTAGTTTTCTTGATGGAATAGAACTGACGGATTAACATTTGATTTTTATCCCGACCGAAATGAGTACAAACTAGAGATGTGAATGCATCCCAACCCATGCCCATGATCTTTTTCTGAAGTGAGTGAAGCCATATATCAGCTGGTTCTGAAAAATTCAGAACAACCATGGGAACCCAGTAGGATTGTGGACTGAAAACATTCAAAAATATTGTTCATAGAGAATGCTCCATAGTTGGGAATTGTCGCCCGTGAATGGAGGAAAATTCATGTACGGCGGGGGTTGCCATATGGTCGTGAGCATGGAGGGGCGTAGAGGTAAATCTTGTGTACCCCTAACCGGGAGCGGCACCGGCGATAGCAGAGTCACCGACGGAAGTCCCCCTATCTAATGTTCGTTGTCGTGGCTTGATTGTCCATGGAATGGCTCGCACACGGTGAAGGGTGACTGGTGTGGTGGCGTCGGTCCACTCGACGAGGGCAACATAATGGCTTGGGTTGCAGCTTGGAGGGTTGCTACCTATGTCTCCAACTTGGCGAACCGGGCCTCCAGATCCGGTTTCAAGTGCAACAGATCATCGATCTACTGCGACTGGGTGCGAAGCTTGGGCGTCGAGGCGTTGCATGATGATGGCGGTGTCGAACTTGGAGTCCTGGTGGAGCTTGTCCAAGTATTCCTTCAACGCAGGGTCCATGGAGTAAACGAGGACTTGGCGAGTGTGAACGTAGCGGCGGGTATCCAGGGTGGAATCAGCTGAGAGGAAGGGTAGCGGGTGATCTGTGATACCACGATGTTAGGGGAAAATTCGATATAACTTTTACTCACAGATACACCGTAGTTCCTACAAGTCTCGATATGGTAGGTAGCTAGTTCTTGACAGAGAAGTAGGAAGAAGGAAAAGGAAGCCGACATGTCATCCGTGATCCAATGGATGACGTTTTCGTCTGCTACTTTATGTAGGTTGAGTAGGTGAGGTCTTGCGTGCCTTGCAGCTGCTGACCCAGCCAGCCCCGATGTAGCGCCTGTTGGAGTTTTTCTGCTGCATGAAGTCATTGGTAGCATAGTCGACCGCCACCCTGCCCTCCGCTGCAGGCCAACATCGGTAGCGCAAGCTGGCCTCCACCTCTCCCTGGATCTGCCATAAAGATGAGAAGCACATCCCTTCGGATAGCGCCACTAAGGTACTTATTCTCATGAAGGGTGATTATGGTACGCTGACTCACGAAGGACCGCTGCCGTTGTTGACTTTCTTGATCCATTGCATCACAGGTGCATCATCGATGTCGCCGACCAATCAACAACCTCGATGGTGCCACTTCAGTCTACATCACATGCCATTGATGGCGTCAGATAGTGTGCAAGCGCTGGTGCAGACAAATGAGCGACTTCTACTGGTGCGGCTGTAGTAGCACTGAAAGTGCTAGTTATCGACTAGAGGGGGTAAATAGGTGATTTTTATGAAAGACTTTGAAGTAGTCAATGTATTCGAAGACAGGTAGTTCAAGCAGCAATCAAACAGGATACAACGAAAGATAAACTACACTAGCCATGCATGAGAGTCAAGTACAATACAAATAAGGTACGAAGACAGATAACAACTAGGTAAAGTAGATCATGATAAAGGACTAGTGTGAAGACATGTATGCAATCGGAGTGAATGTCTTCACACAATGTCTTCAAAGTAGGCAAGCAAAGACTTCACGAAGCTAAACAGAAAGTAAATGTGTGAAGTGATAGAACCAGTTGCTCGATGGAGACAGGGATTTGGTAGACCAGTTCTAGTTCCTGTTACAACTGTACGTTTGGCTAGGGAGGCTGAGATTGAACTCACAAGACCACGTCTTCACCTTATTCCCCTTGATCTAAGGTCACTTAGTCCTTGCCCAATCACTCAGGTAAGTCTTCAAGGTAGACTTTCAAACCTTCACAGACTTTGTTCACCAACAATCCACAATGGCTCTTGGATGCTCAGAATGTGGCGCATAACCGACTAGAAGATCACAGTCTTCAAGTGTAATAAGTGTTCACATCACGCGGAACAGAAAGACTTCAGTGATGCCAAACACTCTTTGGGCTCTAGGTGTTTTGGGTTTTGTCCTTGCAAGAATTCTCTCTCAAAGGCTTTAAAGGCGGGTTGCTCTCAAACGACAAAAGTTGTGCACTAATTCTAAGCAGCCACCAATTTATGGTGGAAGGGGGTGGCTATTTATAGCCAGGGCAACCAGACATGATTTGTCCGCTAGGTCATTAGGGAACTAACACGTGTCCAACAATCGGATTTCAAACACACGCGGTAGCATGGCTTGGGCTACAAGCAAAGCTGGCTCATCCAACTTAGAATAAGATTTACTCTAATTTGTCTTCGCTCGAAGACATAGGATCTGGGTTGAGCATCATGTCAGTTTTTTGACTCTGTTCACCTGGACCCAACTTAACAGTCTAGTGGTTCCTATGAATCAAGAAAGAAGAGAAATGAAACTACGAAAGAAACTATGTGTTCGCACTCCATTTTCTTCCAGCGAATGTCTTCGCACGTCATTATCTTCGACATGAATGTCTTCGCGAACCACCAATGTGATGAGGACATCACTAACAAGGTTACACCCACAGCTCCAACTGACACATATACAGGACCAATTACTAGAGCTCGCGCACGCCAATTAAATTACCAGGTACTTTCGTTTCTTGGTAATGATTCTAATGTTCATGAGAATATGATGCTGCCTAAATTGGATACATTTGTCTTGCTTACAAATGAAGGGCCTAGCTTGGACAAGAAGGATGAACATTGGAGCAAGATCAAGCATGGAGATGATGGCATGCGCAAGGGGAACAAGAATGGAGTTACAAGTGATGATTTCAGGACTTTGAAGCCACCATAATGAGTGCGAGAAGCCTTGGACGAAATATACAAGATGCCACTTCATAAATTTCGTCCAGAGGCTATTATAGGTGCCGCGTCACCTTATTATTGGGCCAGGCCCATGTAATTTGGAAATACTTGAGTATAGGCTGTTTTTAGAGTCCGTATGTGTGGGGAAACAAGAGTTAGGGTTGGTTTCGGACCCCTCCACCAAGGGCCACGAAATTCCCCCCTATTTCCCCCATATATACAACCCTTAGGGCGTCGTTTAGACTTTGGGTTTTGTTTAGATTAAAGTTCGCCATAGCTGCAACTTCGCGTAATTCGTTTGTGTTCAACGACCAGACAAAGACGCCACAGAACCCCACTTGATCAATAAAGCTTTCCTCTTGAATTCGCAATATCTAGATTGCAATCTCAGTTTCTTTCTTGTTCTTCATTTACCTGCAGGAAACAGACCTTCGTGGTCAGGTTGATCGTGCTCCGGCGTGGTCAATAACCTCTCGGAGTTGGTTTAGCGATTGCTAAGGCGCGACGTCCACGCACGTTCGTAGTCGGATCGTCCAAGTCGACTTCCTCCAAAACGATAGCCACCATCTCATCGAAAGACGAGACACCTTTGCCTCTATCAAGTGGTATCAGATTTCTAGGTTTCTTGGTGAGATTTTACAGTTTTTCGTAGATTAGATCGAGTCTGTTCTTCATACCTACAGTCCACGAAAAAGCCAATTTTTTTTAGGGTTAGTTCATCATACCCGAACCAGTCTGAGCCATTGCATAATCTTTTTCGTGTTTGCTTAGTTGAATTTGCGGTTGCATCGTCGTGTCAAGTTGTTGGTCTTAGCATCTAGTCTTTTAGAGTTTCGAGTTCCGGTCATAAGTTGTCATGCCGCTGCCGCAACATCTTCATCGCTACTGCCACATACCACCACCGATCCGTATCCATATACCACCACCAATCCATATCCATATACCACCACCGCAGCCATATACCACCACCGCTGCCATATTCTACCACCACATATCCACCACCAGTCCGAGTTCTTTTCGTTTTAGATTGGCTTTCGAGATCCATCTAGTTTCGGTTTCGTATTTCCTTGCCTGAGTAGGTCTCGGAAAAAAATGAGTCCGGAGACCCCCGGGCAGTTCTTAGGCCAAAATTTTGGCAGGTGAATTTTTTTCCCAATCCTATTTTTGGGCTTTTCTAAGTCTTTTGAGAAACATGTCACCGTACTGTTTTTTTACCGCACTTTTTCATCGTCGCTGCCCTGATTCCGAAAAAAAAATCGTCAAAAAACATTTCGTGCCTATCATCTTAGTTTGACTTGGGAACTGTTTTGAGACACTCGCCATTATAATGATTTTCGGCACAAAAAAACAGCGCAAAAAAAGAGGCGATTTTTTTTCAGATTGTGCTTTCCCCTTGATTACGTGCAGCGCCGTGATTTTGTTAGTGTTCTAGGCTCGCGTCTCTAGTACGGTCTAGCCTAGGACCAGCACAGTACCGTCGTTGAGCGTTTATTCAACTTTGCATCTCTGAATTGATTATTGCTGACCCTTTTTGCTACCCATCTTATAAGCCTTCCCAGCTCCATATACATCTACGTCATGCGTTTGACTCTCCCTGGTAATCGATCCAACCTTTGAGTGTTTTGACTACCACGGTTGCCGATCACCACCTGCTGCTGGGTAAGAACTGGTAAGAATTTGAGTTTTGCTTAACGTATTTGTGACGCCCCACCACCACCATTTTCTAGTAGTCTGTAGGATCATATTTTTGTGTGTTTCTATTGCTGCTAACCATGCCAGGATCACAAGTCGACGATACTGACTGGAAGAACATGACAGACAAGGAGTTGCATGATAAATTTCAGCAAATGATGGGTCAACAGGTAGCAGATGTCATGACCAGTTTTGACAACGCACTAGCGAGGATGGATGGCATTGAGAAGTCAATTGACACCAAGTTGGATGCCAAATTCGCTGAAGTGCTTGCTCGTCTACCTCCACCTGCTGCACCATTGCAACAACAACAACCACCTTCACGTCGCGAAATCGCGCTCGCCAAGCGAGCCGTGTCCCTCTTCTGCCTGGCCAACCTGTTGGTGCTACTGTTGATACTTCTGTGGCTCCTGCTGCTACTGAGGAGGAGGACGATTATGCGGGGAATTACGAGGAAGAGGTTGATCAAAATCAGAACTATGTGCAACAACCAGCACCACAACAACCAGGTCGTCCACATGCATATAATCGCAATGGTAGGGCTGCACCATACCCTCAGGTACGCGATCAAAACCATCTCCCTAAACTAAAATTGAATATTCCACCATTTGAGGGTAGATATGTTCCTGATATATATCTTACTTGGGAGTTAGAAACCGAACAACGTTTTACATGTTTAAAATATCCCGAGGAGAGACGTGCTGCTGCTGCTCTTTGTGCTTTCACTAGTTTTGCTTGTGTGTGGTGGTCTGAATATTGTAGATTACATCCGGATAATATTCCAACTACTTGGGCTGCTTTGAAAACTGCTATGCGTACTCGTTGGGTTCCACCATATTATCAACATGAATTACTTCAAAAATTGCAGCGCTTAAGACAAGGAAAAAATTCTATAGAAGAATATTATCAACAATTACAATCTGGCCTGATTAGATGTGGTATTGTTGAGGAGAATGAAGCTATGCTTGCACGTTTTATGGGTGGATTAAATAAAGAGATTCAGACCAATCTAGAGTATAAGGATTATAATAATATCACTCGTTTATTCCATCTTGCTAGTAAAGCTGAACGTGAAGTGCAGGATCAACAGGCATTGGCGCGGACTAACTTTTCTGCAGGTCGACCTTCATCATGGACACCGCGTGCATCCTCTACTTCCACACATTCTACTGCACCGACACCTCCATTAGCTGTTACCTCCAGCCGTGATACAAGGAAGTAGGCACAACCACCATTATGTGCCAAGAGCACACCTACTGGGCCTGCACAGAGTTCTTCTTCCATGGCATCAACAGGGCACACCAGTGATATTATTTGTCGTCGTTGTAAGGGAAGAGGACGTGTTGCGAGAGAATGCAAATCTCAGCGTGTGATGATTGCTACTGAGGATGGTGGATATGAGTCCACTAGTGACTATGATGAGGAGACTTTGGCTCTTATTACACGTGAAGAACACGGTGGAGACGATACTGATCATGAGACGCAATACATGGCTCCTGAAGATGCCGACAGGTATGAATGTTTAGTTGCTCGACGTGTTTTGAGTGTGCAGGTTACATAAGCTGAGCAAAATCAGAGGCATAAATTGTTCCATACAAAGGGAGTTGTGAAGGAACGTTTTGTTCACATGATCATAGATGGAGGGAGTTGCAACAACTTGGCTATCATGGAGATGGTGGAGAAGCTATCTCTCACCACCAGACCTCATCCACATCCTTACTACATCCAATGGTTCAACAACAGCGGAAGGTTAAGGTAACACGTAATGTTCGTGTGCATTTTAGTATCTCTACATATGCTGATTATGTTGATTGTGATGTGGTACCTATGCAAGCATGTTCCTTATTACTTGGTAGACCATGGCAATTTGATAAAAATTCTGTACACCATGGTAGAAACAATCACTATACTCTTGTTCATAAGGATAAAAATATTACTTTGCTTCCTATGACTCCTAATTCCATTTTGAAGGATGATATTAATAGACCTAATAAAGCAAAACAGGAGAAACATAAGAGTGAAAATCAGATTGTGGCAATAGAATTTGAGCAACAAATGAAGCCTAATAATAAACCATCTACTGTTGCTTCTGAAATTAAATTGAAAAGTGCATGTTTACTTGTCACCAAATCTGATATTGATGATCTAGATTTTAGCAAATCTGTTTGCTATGCTTTTGTGTGCAAAGAGGCATTATTTTCATTGGAGGACGTTCCTTCCTCTTTGCCTCCTGCTGTCACTAACATTTTGTAGGAGTTCGCCGACGTTTTTCCACAAGACGTGCCACCGGGATTACCACCTATTCGAGGGATTGAGCATCAGATTGACTTAATTCTCGGTGCATCGCTACCCAACCGCGCACCATACCGTACCAATGCAGAAGAGACGAAGGAGATTATGCATCAAGTATAGGAGCTACTCTACAAAGGTTATATACGCGAATCCCTTAGTCCTTGTGCTGTTCCTATTATTCTAGTGCCGAAAAAGGATGGTACATCGCGTATGTGTGTTGATTGTAGAGGCATTAATAATATTACTATTCGTTATCGTCATCCTATTCCTAGGCTAGATGATATGCTTGATGAATTGAGTGGCTCTACAATATTCTCGAAAGTTGATTTGCGTAGTGGATACCATCAAATTCGTATGAAATTGGGAGATGAATGGAAAACAGCATTTAAAACTATGTTTGGATTATATGAGTGGTTAGTCATGCCTTTTGGGTTAACTAATGCACCTAGTACTTTCATGAGATTAATGAATGAAGTTTTACGTGGTTTCATTGGATGATTTGTGGTAGCATACTTTGATGATATATTGATTTATAGCAGATCTTTGGAGGAACATTTGGGGTACTGCACAGGAAGAAGCATTCACGGTATTGAAAGATAAGTTGACACATGCTCCTTTACTCCAACTTCCTGATTTTAGTAAAACTTTTGAGCTTGAATGTGATGCTAGTGGAATTGGGTTAGGAGGTGTGTTATTACAAAATGGTAAACCTGTTGCATACTTTTCTGAAAAATTGAGTGGGCCTAGTCTGAATTATTCTACTTATGATAAGGAATTATATGCTCTTGTTTGGACTTTGGAAACATGGCAACATTATTTATGGCCCAAAGAATTTGTTATACATTCTGATCATGAATCTTCGAAGCACATTAAAAGTCAAGCAAAACTTATAGACTTTAAAATACAAGAAGGGAAAATAAAATGTTATTGTTGATGCTTTGTCTCGTCATTATACTATGCTTTCACAACTTGACTTTAAAATATTTGGTTTGGAGGCCATCAAAGATCAATATGTGCATGATGCTGAATTTAAAGATGTATTGCAGAATTGTAAAGAAGGGAGAACATGGAACACATTCGTCGTTAATGATGGATTTGTGTTTCGTGCTAACAAGCTATGCATTCCAGCTAGCTCTGTTCGTCTTTTGTTGTTGCAGGAGGCGCATGGAGGAGGATTAATGGGACACTTTGGCGTGAAGAAGACGGAGGACGTACTTGCTACACATTTCTTTTGGCCAAAGATGCGACGGGATGTTGAGCGTTTTGTTGGTCCTTGCACTACATGTCAAAAAGCTAAGTCATGACTCAGTCCTCATGGTTTATATATGCCTTTGCCTGTCCCTAGTGTTCCTTGGGAAGATATATCTATGGACTTTGTTTTGGGTTTACCTCGAACAAAGAAGGGGAGGGATAGCATATTTGTTGTCGTGGATAGATTCTCGAAGATGGCCCACTTTATACCATGTCATAAAAGCGATGATGTTGCTAATGTTGTTGATTTGTTCTTTCGTGAAATTATTCGCTTGCATGGTGTGCCAAATACTATTGTTTCAGATCGTGATACTAAATTTCTTAGCCACTTTTGGAGATGTTTATGGGCTAAGTTGGGGACTAAACTGCTTTTTAGTACTACTTGTCACCCCCAAACTGATGGACAAACTGAAGTAGTCAACAGAACTTTGTCTACTATGCTTAGGGCTATTTTGAAGAATAATAAGAAAATATGGGAAGAATGCTTGCCTCATATTGAATTTCCTTATAATCGTTCGTTGCATTCTACTACTAAGATGTGCCCTTTTGAAATTGTCTATGGTTTCCTACCTCGTGCACCTATTGATTTGTTGCCTCTTCCATCTTCGGAAAAGGTTAATTTTGATGGTAAACAACGTGCTAAATTGATCTTAAAAATGCATGAGTTAACTAAGGAAAATATTGAGCGCATGAATGCTAAATATAAACTTGTTGAAGATAAGGGTAGAAAACATGTTGTCTTTGCACCTGGAGATCTTGTTTGGTTACATTTGCGTAAGGATAGGTTTCCTAATTTGTGCAAGTCAAAGCTAATCCCACATGCTGATGGTCCTTTCAAGGTGTTAGAGAAAATAAATGATAATGCATATAAACTTGAGCTGCCTGCAGATTTTGGGGTTAGTCCCACATTTAACATTGCAGATTTGAAGCCTTACTTGGGTGAGGAAGATGAGCTTCCGTCGAGGACGACTTCAATTCAAGAAGGGGAGGATGATGAGGACATCACTAACAAGGTTACACCCATAGCTCCAACTGACACATATACAGGACCAATTACTAGAGCTCGCGCACGCCAATTAAATTACCAGGTACTTTCGTTTCTTGGTAATGATTCTAATGTTCATGAGAATATGATGCTGCCTAAATTGGATACATTTGTCTTGCTTACAAATGAAGGGCCTAGCTTGGACAAGAAGGATGAACATTGGAGCAAGATCAAGCATGGAGATGATGGCATGCGCAAGGGGAACAAGAATGGAGTTACAAGTGATGATTTCAGGACTTTGAAGCCACCATAATGAGTCGAGAAGCCTTGGACGAAATATACAAGATGCCACTTCATAAATTTCGTCCAGAGGCTATTATAGGTGCTGCATCACCTTATTATTGGGCCAGGCCCATGTAATTTCGAAATACTTGAGTATAGGCTGTTTTTAGAGTCCGTATGTGTGGGGAAACAAGAGTTAGGGTTGGTTTCGGACCCCTCCACCAAGGGCCACGAAATTCCCCCCTCTTTCCCCCATATATACAGCCCTTAGGGCGTCGTTTAGACTTTGGGTTTTGTTTAGATTAAAGTTCGACATAGCTGCAACTTCGCGTACTTCGTTTGTGTTCAACGACCAGACAAAGACGTCATAGAACCCCACTTGATCAATAAAGCTTTCCTCTTGAATTCGCAATATCCAGATTGCAATCTCAGTTTCTTGCTTGTTCTTCATTTACCTGCAGGAAACAGACCTTCGTGGTCAGGTTGATCGTGCTCCGGTGTGGTCAATAACCTCTCGGAGTTGGTTTAGCGATTGCTAAGGCGCGACGTCCATGCACGTTCGTAGTCGGATCGTCCAAGTCGACTTCCTCCAAAACGATAGCCACCATCTCATTGAAAGACGGGACACCTTTGCCTCTATCACAATGTATTCAATGAATTCATATATTTTAGGGGCCATCTTTGATGGGTAAACCGAATCAATAGGGCCTGATGCAGCATCTTGGTGCAGTAAAGCTATTGCTCGTGAAGTGGCATCTCGTCCTCATCAATGACGCGCACGACAACTATTGGGGTGGATGATGAGTAGTCGGAAGCTTTAATAGACGGGGTTGGACGCCACTTAGCTGATTTTGGGGGCTTGAAGTCAAACTTGAAGTGCTTTGTGAAGCCATATGCCATGAGATCATCTTCAGAACAGAGCAGCGTGAGGCTCTTCCAAGCGCGCCGGCGGGCTTCATGTGCAACAAAAGAATTGTTGGTGGAGAGATTGCAGATGCAACTGACATCAACAAGAAGACTTTGCATCTAGCATTTCATCCAATTGTGATGCGTATCATGCTTTTAATGAAGAGACACAAGAATTTCTCTGTCATTTAGTGTACGAGCACGCTTCGAAGCCCGTTGAGGTACTGTGCTGGTGGTCGCATCTATGTTTGCGCGATGACGTAGACGAAGCTGACCTACAAGTGGACCAAGAACAGCATTATTGGGAACATGAGTGGCTTCAAGAGGGGCAGAGAAGCTATGATGAGCAGCATTGTCTTCCCGAAGTGGGTCTTTGACCGGCTGAGGATAAATGGCTTCATGTGACATATCAACATCAGGCAAGAAGACAACATGATTGCGAGCTGAAGCTTGATAGTTGACGGTGTAGCGAAGCTTAGTTAGCAGCTGATGCGGATCATCCTACGGTCATCCCCATGGATCCATCTTCCCAAATGCCAAGTGAACAGATAACACGATCTCGTGCAAGAGCACTCGAAACCGAGGTGACATCTCTCCTTAATTACCTTCCATATGATGCATGTGAGACATGGCTAGTACCTAAGGCGGAGACCCTATGCATGATCAGGTATCGAGAGAGCAGACGTGAAGATGTTACGCCAAGTGAACAGGATGGCGAGGACAAGTTCGAGGATCAAGAGAAGAGGCTGTCAACAAACCTACAGCCACTGGACGTCTGACACCTGAAGCTCCAGCCAGCCCAAGTCCAAGCCAGCATATGCTACAGCAGCCGGACGTCCGACAAGGACCGGACGACCAACGACCTCCAGCGACCAGACGCCCGAGACCCACCGGACGACCGACGACCAGACTATCGAGCTCCTCCGGAAATCCGGTGCCACACCATAGAAGAAAAATACCGGAATTCCAAGACTTCTGGACGTACGAACCCCCGCGAGCCACCGGACGTCCGGTAGCTGTCTGACGTCTGACACCTGTGCGCATAGAATGTGTTGGGCCGAGGCCCATGTACCCTTTCGTCCACTTAGACTATAAATACTCCTCCTACCTCCTCTTACTAGGGTTAGCATTGTGATAGCTCATTTGTGAGATAGAGCTTTGCTCATCCTCTTGGTTCTTCTTGTTCAAGAGACCGCGGCCTCTACGGAGAAGATCCCCCAAGTGGATTCAAGACCTCACGAAGAAGACCTCAAGACCTCCTCACGGAGAATAACTTGTTACCGTGATCGTCCTTCATTGGATTTGGATCTTGTATCACTCTTTGTGTTCCCGGATCTAGCATATGTGTGACCTAATCTTGTTGATTTGAGTGGTTTCCTCTCATTTCTCCCTCGTTTTCCCCTCGTGTTCTTTGTGTTCATCCTCGAGGATCCCTCCAATCATGAAAGATCGGGTTCACCCCGCATCATATGGTATCATGAGCCTAGGTTAATCATGAATTTGGAACTCCCAACCTCTTTTTCTAGCCTAATTTTATTTTGTTTTTCCCAATTTCGAAAATCCCCACAAAAATAGCCATACCAATTTTTTTGTGATCTGCTGATTTGATGAAGTTTTGTTGGATTTGTTCCATGGATTTGCTTTGCCACGAGTAGATCCAGCTTTCCCCCATCTTTTTCCCAATATCCATCCACAAATTCACCCGATTTTGCCCGAATTTTGCCCCTCCATCACGAACCCTAGAGTTCATACCGTGCCCGAAATCACCCAAGCACCAAACGTCCGCCAGCTATCAGACGTCCTATGACTACCGGTCATCCAACGACCATCGGACGCCTAACCGAGCCTGACGAAACTGAATTTTTTTCAGCCATCGATCCCCTTCCACTTCCGCATATGCACTCCCTTACCAATAAACCTTCCGCAAACCACCACTGTTTCCTCAACCGCCATATCTTACCCACTACCAACTTCGACAATTTTGACACGCTTTGTCTTGGACTACTTGAGTTGTGGTTTCTCTGTTTCCTCGGATGTTTAGGCTAACTTGGAACGGAATGACATCGATGACACCACCACTAATCCTCAACAAGGACGGTAACATCGTCGATACCCATGTTGAAAGTGCAAGTTATGGACTAGAGGGGGGTGAATAGGCGATTTTTATGAAAGTCTTCAAAGCACGAGGGTTTTGAAGACAAACGATAGGAATGAACCTATATGCTACACAGCGGAAGACTAAAATAACATGGATCGAGAAGGAAGATATAACTGAAGCTAAACAGATAGTGGTCTTCACTCAGTGAAGACAAATAGAGCAGGCAAAAGAGTAATGGCTTCACGAAGACAAACTGAAATGTAAAAGAGAATAGGGATAGAACCAGATGCTTGATGGAGATAGGGATTTGGTAGACCAGTTCTAGTTGCTGTCTCAACTGTACATCTGGTTAGGGCGGCTAGGTATTCAAACCTGAGGACACACAGTCCCGGACACACAATCCTCACTGTATTCCCCTTGAGCTAAGGACACACAGTCCTCGCCCAATCACTCGTGTAAGTCTTCAAGGTAGACTTCGGAACCTTCACAGACTTCATTCACGGGCAGTCCACAGTCACACTAGGATGCTCTGAACGTGACGCCTAACCGGCTGGAGGAAGCACAGTCCTCAAGTGTATCAAGTCTTCAGGTCACACAAACGGAAAGACTTTAGTGATGCTTAACTCTCTTTGGCTTTGGGTGTTTTGGGTTTTGTCCTCAAAAGGATCTTTTCTCTCAATGGCTGCTGTAACATCCCAAATTTTCATTTTGGAATGTTATACATAGATCATATTGCATAGCATATTTTATTGCATTTGAGTGTTGCGATCCTCGAAATTCTAAGCAACTCAAGGACCCACGGAGAGAGTTGGGGATTTTACCGTTTTCGTATTTGAGTTTTCTCAAATACCGGTATGGTGATCACTTTGGTTTTAATTGTTTTTCTCACTAAAAAATATTTCTTAATAAAATTTACGAGCGGAGATAATATGACTTCTCTAAAATAAAAGAAATATTGGAGGAAAGATGTTAAAATCAATTTTGGTATTTATTCGAATTTATTCGCGATTTTATTTGCATAGGAAAAATACGCGTTTTTCAAAATTGCATTTAGGTCCAGGAAAAATGTTCACTTTGTCCTAAATATTATTAGAGGACGGTGAAAATTTATTTCAGAATTTTTCGAGTCCGTTTAGTATTTTTTTTCGCCCGTTTTGTCGCGTTAGCACTGTTTAAAAAACAACAAAGTGCACCGACATAACTGGGCCGTGTCCGGCTAGGACTCCGCCCGGGGGCATTTATAAGCCCAGCCGGCCGCCCCCAGCCAGCCCACCCGCCCGAGCCGCCTAACCCTAGCCCACCTCAAAAAGTGTGCGCCGACGCCGCCTTTCGCCGTCGCCGCTTGCCGCGGCGCCGCCCGCCGCCATTGCGCCGCACCGTCGCCGCCAGCCCGCCGTCGCACCACCGCCGCCCGCTGCCGCCGGAGTTCACCGCCGCCGACATAGCCGCCGGTTTTTGTGAAAGAACCGCACGGTTTTTTTTCGAAACCCTAGATCTTTTTTTAATAGATCGATTCGATTTTTCTGTCGGTTTAGTTAAGTAGCGGACGTTCGTCCGTTCGTTCGTTTTAACGAACACCTTTCATCTTTTAGTAACAGACAGCGAACGTTCGTTCGTTATCCTGTTCATCCATTTTTCTTTTTAAGTGTTTTCCGCGATTATTTTCGATCGTGATTTCTGCCCTGATCTTCTTTTTAGTTTTTCTTTTCGCTCGTAAGTCGGAATCAGGCGATTTAAGCGCCTAGATCTTCGTCTCGAAGCCCTCTTTCCGTTTAACCAACTTGAACGAGATTTTGCTACTGTAAAATTTGACCTTAGATCAATCTAGTAAACGGATCTTGTTTCTTTCGTAGTTTGAGTTTCGTTGCTCCGTTTGTTTTGATTCTTATTGCAAACCGGAGTTCTTAAGTTGAACTTTCTGGTAAGACCATCTTATTTGGAGTTTTACCCATGCTCCTTTGCTTGATTTCGTATGTATGCTATTGTTTGCTTGCGATAGAATTCCCGAAGTGCAAAGCATGCTACTACGAGTCCCTAGGTTTTGCGAATCATCAGCAAGGCAAGTAACACTTTGACCATACCCTTTATTACCCAGTTTTTATGCATTAGATCAAACCCTCACACATTGCATGAGTAGCATCTCTTAACTTGTGGGTCTGGGAAGTAGATTGTGGTAGAACCTATTACCTACATTATTTTCAAACCCCTGGGAGTTACTTCTACGTTATGCTTAGGTTGTTATGCTATGCTCGTAGACGTGGATTGGGTTTGAGAGTATACATGACAGATGTGAGATTGTTAATTAATGGTTCAACTTAAGGTGGCTACTTTAATACACATCTGGGTGGATTGGTTGCAGGGCACTTGGAAAATCCAGTGTTGTCCTAGGAAATCCCGGAGGAATCGTGTGATTATCCTATGGAATGCCACCCAGGCTCAAAGGGATCACAAAACTATTCATGCTAGAAACTTACGTGTGCAGCCACAATGCCATTATGGGCTCTGGCATAGTATGAGTAAGTTGTGTGAGCTCTTTCAGTGGTGGACTAGCAGATGTAGGGGAAAGTAGGTGTACCGGTCCACCCTGGGTAAAGAGTAAATGCTTCTGAAAGACTGTGTCTCAGTCATCCGTTTCTCAAACACCATGCAGTGCGAGAAATCCAACAGAGGAGATCGAATCTTGTGGGGAAATGTGCGCAAACCTCTGCAGAGTGTACAAACTAATCATGATTAGCCATGTCCCCGATTATGGACATCTTGAGTATCTGGTACTTGAATTATTGGTTGATCTCATCACTCTAAAACTAATTTGCCAGGTTAATGATGACTACTTTAATTGGGATTGAGTTGGAGGAACCTTCTCAATGATGTTTCAACTACCATGATTGTTAAAATAAAAAAGTTATTCCTTTGTTGTAGGGAAAATTGGCTTTACGCAAAAAACTTTAACCTTAGAGCCTCCACCAGCCATATATGCATGTAGTGTTAGCCTTTATTATGTTACTTTCTCTACTGTGTTATCTTGCCAGCATATTCCATGTGCTGGCCCGTTTCGGGCTGCAACATGTTACGTTGCAGACTTTTCAGAAGAGGAGTAAGGTGCGCTAGGTTGTTTGTCGTGCACTCAGCTATGCCATTGGAGTTGATGGACTCCTTTATCTTCCAAGCCTTCCGCTGTTATCGTGTTAGATGGCCTTATGCCATATATTTTTGTAATAAGTTCTCTTTTGAGACATTCGATGTAATAAGTGTGTGATTGCCACTCTGTTATAAATCCTTCAAGTACTGTGTGTGTCAGCATTACCGATCCAGGGATGACACAGAACACAGAGACTTCGGTCCATTCGGATCGCTGTCGCTACAACTTCGGAGGTGGGTTGCTCTCAAACGACAAAAGCCGTGCACTAACTCTGAGCAGCCACCAATTTATGGTGTAGGGGGTGGGCTATTTATAGCCATGAGGCAACCCGACATGATATGTCCGAAATGACCCTTGGTCACTAAGGAACTGACACGTGTCCAACTGTCGGATTTTGAACACACGTGACAACTTTACTTGAACTCCAAGTAAAGCTAACTTATCCATCTCTGGATAAGATTTGCTCTCATTAGTCTTCGCTTGAAGACATAGGTGTTTTGGTTGAGCATCACCTCAGTTGTTCTACTGTGTTCACTTGGACCCGACTTAACAGTACGGTGGTTCCTATGACTCAAGAAGGAATAAAAAGAACTACGAAAGAAACTATGTCTTCGTGTTCTATAGTCTTCAATGAATGTCTTCATAGGTCATTATCTTCATGTGAATGTCTTCACGCACCACCACTGGCTTCAATGTCTTCACACATTTTTAGGGGTCATCTCTGAATGTTAAACCGAATCTGCGAGGGACTATTACCTGTGTTATCCTGCAATTCTCACAAACACGTTAGTCCCTCAACCTCATTTGTCGTCAATACTCCAAAACCAACTAAGGGGCACTAGATGCACTTACAGTCTCCTCCTTTTTGGTGATTGATGACAAACAGGTTGAAGTTTTCGACGGGGATAAAATATGTGACATTATGGATAACACGATCAATGGCTTCATAAAGTTGAGAAGGCTCCCCCTGAAGATGTGCATATAGTAGTTTTGCTTTTGAATGCAAAGGCACATGGCAGGTTTTGCTTTGTGGAGATCTCCTTCAATTTTATGAAGACAAACCATCATGCATACAAAGATGAAGTGAAGATAATGAGATGCATAATGGAAAATGGGCGTCTGCTGAATGATTTCATGCGCATAAGATAGATATCTAACCAAGCAGAAGAAACAGCAACAAATGTAGCTGACGACCATCAAGTTTTAAGTGTTACAACTCAAGAGCCAAATGTTCCAAAACGAGAGTGGTAAGACCTTAGCAAAAATAAAGCACCCAACCCATATATGAACCCTTTTGAAGACTATCAACTCATATGCTTCTCCCCCTTTTGTCAGTAAGGACCAAATAGGTTTGAAGACATAGAGTATCGATGCGTTCCTAGGTGTAGAAGATGTTGGGGCAGCCGGGTTGATGTTGGAGTTTGGTGGTGCAGAGGGGCCTGACACAGAATCGTGATGGAGTGAAGCGATTGCTGGGGAAGTGGTGTCATCTTCTTCATCAACGACTCGAGCAACAACAGTTGCAGCCGAAGATGAATACTCAGAATCTTCAATAGATGGAGTTGGACGCCAAGTCACAGCTTGCGGAGGGCTGGAATCAAACTTGAAGTGCTCAGTGAAGCCATCTGCTCCAAGATCAGCTTTAGAACATAGCAGGGTAAGGCTCTTCCAGGACCGCCGACATGCTTCATGTGCAACAAATGAATTCTTGGTCGCCAAGTTGTGAATGCGATTAACATCTGTGAGAAGACTTTGCATGTGGCGCTTCATCCAGTCATGATGCCTATCTTGCTTCTGGTAAAGTGAAACAAGAAGCTCTCGGTCATTCAGGACACGAGTATGCTTTTTCGGCTGTTGAGCAATGGTGCTTGCAGTGGCATCAATGTTGGCACGATGTGGGAGGCGCGGGTGTCCAGCCAGAGGATAAGTAGGCACATTCGCATTTGGCACATACACACTGTCATCCTGCTGTGTGAAGCTTTGGTGATAAGCATTGTGCAGGTGAAGTGGTTGCTTGGCAGGCTTAGCATAGATGGCTTCATAGGATGCATCAACCTCTGGCAAGAAGACAACATGGTTTCGTGTAGAGGCTTGATAGCTGACAGTTGAACGAAGCTTAATGAGCCTCATGATCCAAGGAGCGTAGAGCTTGAGGCCAAACAGATCAGTGGCCGAGGCGGCCAGTTGGCAAATGAAGAATTCATGAGTGTTGAAGCGAATGCCATTGACAATATGGTAGATCAAAGTCTTCATGATGCCGGTTAGTGCAGCCTCAGATGAGTGTCCTTTGACAGGCCAAAGAGCACGCCTCAAAATATGGTATGTTGTGTGAGGCAAGTACTCAAGGTCTTGGACAAAGCATTCTTTGGGAAGATCAGCATCACGGGGCAGTGGCTTCATCATGCTAATCATTTCGCTCATGTTGTGATGTAGGGTGGAACCCTAATCGGCAGATCTTTCACGTTTGGAGAGTATCCCACGACGAACACGGAGAACACAAGGCGGAAACGGAGGAAAACTCGAGAGGAAACACACAAATCAACACAAAGATGATCACACAAGTGCTAGATCCACGATACACATAGAGATACACGGTCCATAGTCAACGACGGTGGTACAAGGATAGTCTTCTCCCAGAGGAGGTCTTGGTTATCCCGTAGGATCTTCCCCGATGTGGAGGCCTTGAATCCGAGGTGGATCTTCTCCGAAGAGGCGCGCGGTCTCGTGGGAGAGAATCCACACAAAGGTCTGAAATGAGCTATCCAAAAGCTAACCCTAGTACGGAGCTAGGAAATGAGTACTTATAGTCCAAGGGGTAAGTTGGGGGGATACATGGGTGAATACCCTTCAACTGCGCGCAGGCAGGGCGGTAGTTACGGTTCCGGGACCGGTAGTACCGGTCTTGGCTGTTTTACCGGAAGTTCCGGCCTTGCACCGGCCTTGCACCGGTCGATCACAGAAGGTGTAACGGTAGTTGGCCGGTAGTGGACCGGTAGTACCGGTGGACCGGTAGTTGACCGGTAGTACCGGTTTCTCTGCGCTGGGAGAATCCTGGTCCATGCTCTTGGCCTCCGTCTTGCACCGTAACTTCTCCTTGGCACCTAAGCACACAAAGTGTCTCCGTTTGAGGTAGCAGCCATGTCTCTAGGTGGTCAAATGGGAATTCAACAAGGAGAGAGTTAACCTGGGATTCAAGTGCTCTAGCACGAGCACGTGTCATTGGTCCTTGGAGCGCTTGGTGAGGTGATTGATGGTCCATGGGGATGAGCTTGGGATGCTCTGCATCATCTCCCCTCCCTTGGGAAAGATCCGACCTCGGATCGAAATCTTCATCACCATGGAAAGGAGAGAGATCCTTGACATTGAAGGTGTCGCTCACGGAGTACTTGTCTCGTGGGATGTCGATCTTGTAGGCGTTGTCGTTGTAGCGTGCTAGCACCTTGAAAGGTCCGTCGGCGCGAGGTAGTAGTTTGGACATGCGCTTGTGTGGGAAACGATCCTTGCGAAGATGAAGCCAAACAAGATCTCCCGGTTGGAACACCATTGGTGCCTTGTTGACGTTGAGCTTGGTGGCGAGACGGTGTACTTGTCGCTCGATCATTGCCCTTGTATCTTCGTGCACCTTCTTGAGATAGCTTTCTCGTGCAGTTGCGTCCATGTTCGTGCGCTCTTGGAGAGGTAGAGGTAGAATGTCCAATGGGGACAACGGGTTGAAGCCGTAGACGATGTCGAAGGGGGACTTGCCGGTTGTCGAGTGTCTTGCGCGGTTGTAGGCGTACTCGGCGATGGGCAAGCATTGCTCCCATTCCTTGATGTTCCTCTTGATCAACACGCGAAGACGCGTCGAAAGCGTGCGGTTCGTCACCTCTGTTTGGCCGTCCGTTTGGGGATGGTACGCCGAAGAGAAGAGTAACTTGATTCCTAGTTTGGCACATAGGGTTTTCCAAAAGTAGCTCAGGAACTTGACGTCCCGGTCCGACACGATCGTTTTGGGCACGCCGTGTAGACGAATGACCTCCCTACAAAAGAGATTGGCAACGTGTGAAGCATCGTCTATCTTGTTACAAGGAATGAAATGAGCCATTTTAGAGAATCTATCTACCACAACTAACACAGAATCTTTGCCATTTTGAGTCCTAGGCAACCCAAGTACAAAATCCATGCTTATGTCTTCCCATGGATGGTATGGAATAGGAAGAGGCATGTAAAGACCATGAGACTGAGCTTTGGACTTAGCTTTGCGGCATGTAGAACATCGGTTGGTGAGGCGTGAGACGTCACGTAGCATCTTGGGCCAAAAATAGTTCTTAGAGAGGGTAGCAAACGTCTTGTCGCGTCCAAAGTGTCCCATGAGTCCTCCTCCATGCGATTCCTGCAAAAGGAGCAAACGAAGCGAAGACTCGGGAATGCAAAGTTTGTTAGCTCTCATAAGATATCCATCCTTTAGGTAGTAACGTTCCCAAGAAGTGTGAGTCAAGCACCTAGCATAAGCATTTGCAAAGAAAGGATCATGCTCATATAAATCTTTGATGTGCTCAAAGCCAATCACATTCAACTCAAGTTGTGTTACAAGCATGCATTTGCGGGAAAGCGCGTCCGCCACAACATTTTCTTTGCCTTTAATGTACTTGATGTCATAGGGAAAAGACTCAATGAACTCACTCCATTTAGCATGACGCTTGTTCAACTTAGTTTGACCCTTGAGATACTTGAGAGTCTCATGGTCCGTATGAAGAATGATTTCATGAGGTCTAAGATAATGTTCCCAAACACGTAAAACTCTCACCAAGGCATAAAGCTCTTTATCATAAATGGGATAGTTAAGTTGCGCTCTGGATAGCTTCTCGCTAAAGTATGCAATTGGGCGCTTTTCTTGCATGAGCACGCCACCTATGCCGGTACCACTAGCGTCACAATGAATCTCAAAAGGTTTATCAAAGTTTGGTAGGGCTAGAAGTGGTGCGTGCGTGAGCAAGCTTTTAAGCTCATTGAACGCGGTGTCTTGTGAAGGACCCCAAATGAAGGGTGCGTTCTTCTTGCTCAAGGCGTGTAGAGGCATAGCAATAGTGCTAAAGTCCTTCACAAAACGTCGATAGAAACCGGCTAGACCAAGGAAACTACGCACTTGCATGAGATTCGTTGGTTGAGGGCAAGTTTTAATTGCTTCAATTTTAGTTTCATCAACGTGAACACCTTGAGAAGAAACGACAAATCCTAGGAAGACGACCTTGTCAACGCCAAAAGTGCATTTCTCCATATTAGCATATAAGCGCTCTTTCCGAAGGGTTTGTAAAACCATACGGATGTGTGTCACATGGTCCTCTAGCGTCTTGCTAAAAACGAGGATGTCATCAAAGTAGACCACTACAAAGACACCTATGTAGGGTCGAAGACAAAATTGCATAAGACGCATAAATGAACCGGGTGCTTCCGATAAGTCCATTGGCATGAGAAGCCACTCATATAACCCAAACTTGGTTTTGAAAGCCGTTTTCCACTCATCACCCTCTTGAATGCGAATTTGGTAGTAACCACTTTTAAGATCAATTTTTGAAAAGATGGTGGCACCACATAATTCATCAAGCATATCGTCTAACCGTGGGATAGGATAACGGTATCTAACGGTGATAGCATTTATAGGTCGACAATCGGAGCACATGCGAAAACTTCCATCCTTCTTAGGCACGAGAATAACCGGAACGGCACAAGGGCTTAGACTTTCACGTACATGACCTTTGTCGATGAGTTGTTGTACTTGCCGTTGTATCTCCTTGGTTTCCTCGGGGTTGACGCGGTAAGGAGCCTTGTTTGGAAGTGGTGCGCCGGGTATGAGGTCGATGTGGTGTTCTATTCCGCGAAGTGGAGGTAGACCCTACATAGCAAAACACTTGACGGTCTTCTTCTTCATTCACTTGGCGATGCATAGTGACATGCTCAAGTGCTTCCATCTCATCATCGCTCATGGAGTCATAAGATCCGTCATCGTTGATGATCATGGTGCGAACAGCCTTGCATCAAAAGAGATCATATGACATAGCAATACATCATCTTGTGCCCAAGCATCGGCACATCATACACTCATAGGATACTTGTGATAGTTAGTCATTACATTTTGCCTCTTATAGGTCGTGCACAAGTGCGTATCCGCCTATTAAGCAATCGGTTAGCGTCTCTCTAGTGTTGTGCAACACGAGCATTTTCCGTGGATTCCACATTTTCGCTCACCCTTGGTTGCACAACCACATTTATCTATCCGTGCTTGTGTTCCGTGTGCTACTTTGCTAGTGATTTACTTGTTGCATGAGCAAATTGTGAACCATTTTCAACATCATTGAGTCACTTTGACAATTGCATTGAATTTATTGCCACCATCCTAACCAAGCTCCTCTCAAAGCTTTACTTGTGTAGGTGTGAGAATCGACACGAAGTGGTACCAATAGTGCTATTTCCGGGTTACATTATTGAGTGATCATTGATCCATTTTCAACTTCGGTTAAGGTACATTTGGTATTGTCTTCTCCTTTCTCCCACTCACATACTTGCTTGTGATGATGGATAGGCCAAGTACATCTTCCAACCCGATCTTCGACGATCCTCAAGAAGCAAACAACTACGTCACCAAACTACATCTCTTCGGTGTCCAACGAGCTCTACATCAAGAGAGTGAAGCTATGCGCGAGTACATTGGTCAAGTCGCCAAGGACGCACGCCAATTTGAAGCAAGAACAAAAGAATAATTAGACATCATCAACACCAACATGTCAACTCAATTCAACGAGCTCCGGACATTGATAGTCAACCAACGTTCTTCTTCAACATCCTCTCAAAGACGAAGCCGCTCAAGTCGACATTCCGACTCCACGCAAGACTCAAGTACACCTACGTCCAACACTCTTCGTCAAGCCGCACGTCAAGCTCGACATGACAACCGGCAGCCTCTTCATGACAAGAGTTCACAAAAGCTATTCGACGAGCAAGAAAGTCGACGTCGTCAAAACCAAGCTACACTTGAGCAAGCACAAGAACGGCAACAACTACGCCAACAACAACAAGAGCGAGCACGTCAACACCAAGAAGAACTAGATGCCGAGGCTAACCGCCAAGCACAACAACGTCGAGAAGCTCAAGCTATGGAGGTGCAACGAGCATTACAAGATGCACATCGCAATGTGGCAGCCCGCACTCGACACACTCGTCAAGAAGAGGATTTCCTTCGTGATGAGATGCAAGAAAGACGCCACCAAGCAAGAATGCAAGAAGAATATCCTCCTCAAGCGCGACAAGAGCATCAACTTCGACAAGAGCAACATGATATTGCAAACCGCCAAAATCAAGACCGCCCTCCCAATAGGCAAGGAAACAATGAAGAGCATCGCTACGGCAAGCTCAAGTTCACCATGCCAAAGTTTTCCGGAAGCATTGATCCCGAAGACTACCTCTCATGGGCATTGAAGGTTGACAAGATCTTTCGCCTTCACAACTTCGATGAAGAGAAGAAGATCGCAATGGCATCCCTTGAGTTCCAAGACTATGTTCTCATTTGGTTGGAGCAAATCATAAAGAGAAGAGAAGCAAAAGGCGAACCTCCTATCACCACTTGGGCTCAAATGAAGGAAGTCATGAGAGCACGCTTTGTGCCAACACACTACAACCGTGATTTGTTCAAGAAGCTACAACTCCTCAAGCAAGGTACCAAGTCCGTTGAAGAGTACTAGAAGGAGATGGAGATTGCTATGATAAGAGCCAACATCACGGAAGATTAAGAGCAAACAATGGCGAGATTCTTGAATGGACTCAACTATCCCATCAAGAAGATTGCGGACTTCCAACCATACAACAATCTCCTCGAGCTAGTACATCAAGCAACCAAAGAGGAGCGACAAGTTCAAGAGGACTACAAGTACTCCAAGTTCAACTCCAAGAACTTCGGCTCCTACAACCAAGCTTCAACGACTTCGGCTACTCCTCCTACCTCTACCAAGCCATCTACAAACTTCGGCGACAAGCCAAGCTACAAGAATGCGACTACATCGAGTCGTCCACCTTCTACCAACAACTTCAAGCCAAGAGCTTCCTCAACTACAACTCCAACCGAAGACAACAACAAGACGAGCTCCATCAAATGCTTCAAGTGCCAAGGACGAGGCCACAAGTCATTTGAGTGCAAGACCGTTCGCACCATGATCATCAACGATGACGGATCTTATGACTCCATGAGCGATGATGAGATGGAAGCACTTGAGCATGTCGCTATGCATCGCCAAGCGAATGAATAAGAAGACCGTCAAGTGTTTTGCGACAATGACTCAAGCCCCAATCTTGTTATCTCCAAAGTCTTGACACTCCAACACCAACAAGATGACGACCAACGATGTCACATTTTCCATCCAAAGGCCGGCATCAATGGACGCTCCGTCAAGGTTATCATCGATGGAGGAAGTTGTCACAACTTGGCAAGTGAAGAGCTATGCGACAAGCTTCATTTGGTCAAGACGAAGCATCCTCACCCCTACAAGGTCCAGTGGCTCAACGACGCAGGAATTCTTCGAGTCGAGTCTCTTTCAAGATTGGCGCCTACGAGGACACTCTTGAATGTGATGTGATCCCCATGTCCGTGTGCCACCTTATTCTTGGACGTCCATGGCAATATGATCGTGGAGTCACACACAATGGACGGACAAATCACTATAGCTTCAAGATGAAGGGCAAGGAATTCGTGCTCCGACCAATGTCTCCAAGTCAAGTAGCCGCCGACAAGCTTTTACCTACCAACCATCATGGAGAGAATGGTGAGAGAGTGAGCCACCAAAAAGAGAGTGAGAGCCACAAGCCAAATATGAGCGACTCCACGATGAGCGACAAGAAGCAACTAGTCCTATTTGCCACCAAAAGTGAGATGAGAGAAGTGTGTGAGAACCCATCGAGTGTCTTTCACCTTGTGCTTTTATGCAAAGGGGAAGCCAAACCTACTAACACTTCACCACCTCTACCTTTAGTGTTGTCTAATTTGTTGCAGGAATTCTCCACATCGGGGAAGATCTCAAGGGATATCCAAGACCTCCTCCGGGAGAAGACTACCTTTGTACCACCGTGGTTTGACTATGGATCGTGTATCTTGATGTGTATCGTGGATCTAGCCCTTGTGTGATCATCTTTGTGTTGATTTGAGTGTTTCCCCTCGTGTTTTCCTCCGTCTCCTCCTTGTGTTCTCCGTGTTCATCGTGGGATTTCCTTCAATCGTGAAAGATCTGCTGATTAGGGTTCCATCCTACATCAACTCAAGTATCCAAGGCAAAGTGAGACAAAATTGTCAAAATCGAAGGTGTATATGGTGGAGGGCCTAAGCAAACTTTCCAAATTTGACAAAATTTGATGGAGTCTAATGGTGGTAAAACCAAGATGAGCAGCTCGGGCACGTCGCTAGCTTTTCAACGAGCCAAAGAACACTCAAATCGGAGTTCGGGAGTGAAAGTTACGGTCGAAACGGTGAAACTCGGAAGGCTGAAACTGGGTGGGGCGGAAGTACCGCTTGGTCGGCCGGTAGTACCGGTCGTGGTGCTCAGCGGAAGTACCGCTAGTGCCACCGGTAGTACCGCTAGTGTCGGGAAAATTCTCAGATTTGGATGGGGTCGAAATATGGGCGGAAATGGATGATTTCGGGGTCGAAATTGGGTGGATTTAGTGGATGGAAAGTGGGGAAACTTGGGGAAATGCTAGATCCACTCGTGGCACAGCAAATCCATGAAACAAATTCAACAAAATCTCGCCAAATCAACAGATCACAAAAAAAATTTGGGGCTATTTTTGTGGGGAATTTTCGAAATTGGGAAGAACACAACAAAAACAAGCTAGAAAACAAGGTGTGGGGCTCCAAATTCGTGATCAACCTATGCTCTAGATACCATAATGATGTAGGGTGGAACCCTAATCGGCGGATCTTTCACGTTTGGAGAGTATCCCACGACGAACACGGAGAACACAAGGCGGAAACGGAGGAAAACACGAGAGGAAACACACAAATCAATACAAAGATGATCACACAAGTGCTAGATCCACGATACACATAGAGATACACGGTCCATAGTCAATGACGATGGTACCAGGATAGTCTTCTCCCGGAGGAGGTCTTGGTTATCCCGGAGGATCTTCCCGATGTGGAGGTCTTGAATCGAGGTGGATCTTCTCCGAAGAGGCGCGCGGTCTCGTGGGAGAGAATCCACACAAAGGTCTGAAATGAGCTATCCAAAAGCCAACCCTAGTACGGAGTTAGGAAATGAGTACTTATAGTCCAAGGGGTAAGTTGGGGGATACATGGGTGAAAACCCTTCAACTGCGCGCAGGCAGGGCGGTAGTACCGGTTCTGGGACTGGTAGTACCGGTCTTGGCTGTTTTACCGGAAGTTCCGGCCTTGCACCGGCCTTGAACCGGTCGATCACAGAAGGTGTAGCGGTAGTTGGCCGGTAGTGGACCGGTAGTTGGACCGTTAGTTGGCCGGTAGTACCGGTTTCTCTGCGTTGGGAGAATCCTGGTCCATGCTCTTGGCCTCCGTCTTGCACCGTAACTTCTCCTTGGCACCTAAGCACACAAAGTGTCTCCGTTTGAGGTAGCAGTCATGTCTCTAGGTGGTCAATTGGGAATTCAACAAGGAGAGAGTTAACCTGGGATTCAAGTGCTCTAGCACGAGCACGTGTCATTGGTCCTTGGAGCGCTTGGTGAGGTGATTGATGGTCCATGGGGATGAGCTTGGGATGCTCCGCATCATGTTGGGTTCTGCCTTTTTGAAGACGCTTTGAAGCTCTTTCTGATGCAGAGAACAACCTGGTTCATACAACTCACCAGGTGTGGGCAGGGAAGTAAGCTCAAGGAGCATCTGAGCATTAGCTTCATAGTGACTGTCACCTGACATCCACTCAAGGACCCATGTCTTCGGATCCCTGCTGTATCCTCTGATATGCAGAGTGGCATAAAATTGCAGCAGAATCTCTTCATGCCAATGTTCCTTGGTAGTGACAAAGGGAAGCAGACCAACTTCTCTGAAGCAATCAAGAGCTTCCTCAAGGCAGGGCAGTCCAGCAATGGCGTCACAATCAAGACGTTGATGCGGAAAAATCTGGTGCTGATTGTACAGAATGCATGAGTAATAGCTTCGTTGCTGAAAGCTCCAGAACCTATCAGACGAAATCTTGGGCTTCTTATATGGGTTCTTAGCTGAATCAAAGAATGTGTTGTTGGCCCTGAAGCTAAGCACACTGAATGACCCTTGTGTAGATGCGGTGCTGGGAAGCCGAGGCAATCTAGGCTTTGGCTTCAGGGTCTGAGGCCTTCGCGCCACATGATAATCATACTGTGGTCCTGGGGTAGCGGGAAGCTTCAGAAGTGGCCATTTCACTGTGACAAGCACATCGTCTTTATTAAAGGCTTGGGCCATGGTGTAGGGCACATATGAAGTAGAAGGTATGTCAGGAGCAATGACTTCAGGCGCAATGACTTTAGGCGCAATCACTTCAGGGGCATTGACTTCAGGCACAATAACTTCAGGAGTGGCAGTGACTTCTTGCTGCACAGAGGCTTCAGTCATGACAGTGTCATGTGCTTCAGTAGTCACAGAGGTATCAGCCACATGTTCTTCAGGAGCAGTGGCTTCAGGCTGAGTGGCCTCTTGCACGACAGTTTGTTGGTGGACAGGTTCTTGCTTGACGGGCACTTCTTCTTGGGCGGCAGAATCTTGCGAAGGGGGAGAGACTTCACGAATGTTTTCTTTTGCTTCATCGGCTGATGCAGCCGGAATGTCTTTAGCCAGCTTGGCTTCAGATTCATGAGCAGACTCTGAAGGATTGTCATCGGGAAACACTTGACGTGCCACTGAGTTAGAGTTTTTATCTCCATCTTCAGGAATGCTTGACATGGAGGCTTGAGGCCTGAGACCTTTGCAAAGCCTGCAGAATTTTGGCGATGCAATTGGTGAAGCATTTGTGTTGATCGTCTCCATGTCATCTTCTGGTGTTGTTGTCGGAGTCTCAACTACCGGAGTGGTAGCTGGAGACGGCGGAGTGCGAGGAATAACTTCATGTAGGGGTTTTCGGATGTTGCTCTTCCCAGTACTCATCTTGAGTCATTGGCGTCGTGGGACCGCCAATGCTTATGAGTGCACTGCTCGTGGGAGTAGGTGATTGAGCAGGTTGGGGTTCAAGCTGAGGAAGAACTTGATCATCATGCACATTGTCATCATGACCAATGTAATCAGCTGCAGGTGAATCAGCAGTTGGGATCTCTTCAGTATGATGAGCCTCTGTGGAAGCAGGCTCATGTACAACCAGACGTCTTTCTCGGTTGGAGGAGGTAGGGAGGGCAACAGAGATGGGTTCGACCACCAATTGCTCTATGGAGGAAAGGTGAGGCTACTGTGAAGCCTTTGAAGCCAT
Organism: Secale cereale; assembly: GCA_902687465.1. Classification (NCBI taxonomy): domain Eukaryota; kingdom Viridiplantae; phylum Streptophyta; class Magnoliopsida; order Poales; family Poaceae; genus Secale; species Secale cereale. The sequence goes on along the minus strand of LR738711.1, from coordinate 446,751,694 downwards.
GAGCTTTTGCTTCTTCTTGGAGGGAGCAGCAGCAGAGGTATCATGATTCTTGCATTTCATGGCTTCAGCTTCGGCCTGCCTCGTCTTCTTTTGAGCAGAAGTTGCTGAAGGGACCTTTGGCTTCGCGCCAGTCATGCTGCCAGGGAAGACAATGCTTGGTCTATCCTGTCTTGGAGGTTTAGTGTCTTCTACAGCAGGCTTCTTGTTCTTCTTGGGTTTCTTGGCAGCCAGCTTGGGATCAATGCCAGGATGACCAAAAGCTTTTCTCTTTAGAGCTTCATTGTGGGCTTGGACACATTTCTCTGCATAGTGCTTGAGACGGTCTCTTGAGCCCTTTGCCAGTTCACGGCACTTGGCAAATTCAGCCTTGAGGTCAGTCATCATGGTCTTGAAGCCTTGGACTTCTTTGGCATTGAGGCCTGCCATGTGCTTCTTGATAAGGGCCTTTTCATGATCAATTTTGTTTTTTTTCTCAATCACCTTCTGTGCAGCAGTCAGTTCTTGAGCAATGTACCCTTAAAAGGTCACACTGTTGTCAATTGGAAGATTAAGATCATCAAGTGAAATAGAGGTATCTTCAAGCCACTCATCAATGAAGTTGTTGATGATTTCAGCGTCAAAGAGAGGCAGATCATTGAAGATTTAGGCATGTTGCTTGCTCTTAATCAGCATCTCAAAGCATCATCAACAAGATCTTCCTCACTGGATAGATCTATGATGTCATCATGCACAGGATGCTTGTACGAGTGAGTCCTTGGCCATATGGCTTCACAAGCTGCTTGGAGCGTTGAGAGATGCGAGAGTGATCTTCAGACTGCACACTGGATTCATGAGGTACAATCTTTAGAGGCTTCACATTTGAAGCTTTTGGAGCAGCAACAGATTTGGAAGCCTTTGATTTCTTCTTTGGCTTCATGGACTCAGGAACAACTACAGGTTCCGTGTCTTCAGCTGCATCTTCCACAGTTGCCCTTTGACTCTTTAGTAGCAATGCGGGAAAGCAATCCATTGAGGTCATTGAAGGGGCCTACACGATTTTCATTGGCTTCGCGTGAGCCATCAGACCGTAGCCGAGATGGGCCAGGATTGAAGTTGATGCCTTGAGTGGCAGAGTTCTTGGCAAACTTGTAGTTCTCTTCAAACAGTTCATCATCATGACACCACCGAAGACTGGATGGGTTAGCATTTGAAGGCATAGGTCCTCTGACGATGCATGGGAAGAACCTCTTGGCAATAGCTTCAGACTCATTCTTGGGCTGGAGCTTCTTGTAGACGATACCACCCCATGGAGGACGAATGGCATTCTTGGAAGGATACTCTGGGGTAACAAACTTGTAATGAAACCATTGCTTTGCCCAATATCTTCGAAACCATTGGATTCGAGACTTGCAATCTCCGTAGGATTCTTCTGGGTCAGATTTGTACATTTTGAAAAGATGAGGAGGAAGATCTCTGGCGGTGTCAGTATGTCTCTGCCTGCCACCCTTCTTGGATTGTTTCTCTGAAGCCATATGGTTAAGACTGAAAGGCTTCACACTGCAATTTTTCTTCCAGCGACTAGTCAGGCAAGAGCTAGCTTCAGGTGATTCAATGTGACGCTGTAAGAACTCTGCAAATGAATGCAGACTATGAGAACCAAGGGATTCCCCCACGGACATGTACCTGTGACAGAATTATAGATGCGAGGGAAGGGGAAGAGGTCATATGCATTCTCAGAAGATTTTGAAGATTAAACAGGATTGAAGATAGTGACCTCATAGTGGGAAGACATTCACTTATATGGTGTGAGTTGGTTCCAGGTTTGTACGAATCCGGGAATAAGTACAAGTGAGGAATCTAACTAGTAGTGTAGCATAAGTGAATATGTTTGCAACATATGAGAGAAGAATAGATAAAAACGGATCTCAAAAGAACAGAAACGACTTGTGGCAAAGATTTATGAATTTGACGGATCAAAACAACGGTAAAAATAGAGATCTATTTACCGCAAAGAAGAACTGCTTGACGGGAAAAGTGGGATGCCGAGCAAATCGATCTTCCGTGCCCTAACTTGGCAGCGAAAGACACCTACGGCAGCGGCGGAGAGACGAGGTCCACGGCCGGTGTGAAGACGGGGTCGAAGAGGTCGCGACAGCTAAGTGCTTCGTCTCCGGCATCGACTGGAGCTAGCGGTGGCGCTAGGGTTGAGCGAGGTGGCGAGAGGTGGGAGAAGAAAATAATGACCGCGAGGGGTGGAATATTTATAAGGAGGGGCGATGGCGCAGTGCAATTACGCAGGTGCCCCTGGCGGTTCACATTTGGACGGCACGTGGCTGGCATGCATCTTATGGAGAGTTGAGCCACGATCCCACGCGCGCCAGATATGTCGGATAGACGTTTCGGTTCCTCCGAATTTAGGACAAAAAGGGGCATAGCATTAAAAACGTTTTAAATGTTTGTCTCTATATCTCCAGCCGACAAGGACATAGTGAAGACATTCGACAAGTGTCAATAGAATGCATATGAAGAGATAGAGAGAGTTGGAGAGATATAGCATAGAGGGGAACAGGGTCCGATCACATTCACTTAGATCAAAAAGTTTGAAGACGTAGCTATAAGTGAATGATGTAGAGGACAGAATATATATAAACCAATCAAACCAACATTGTGAAGATGAGTTTTGAAGACAAACAAAGTTGAAGACAAACACGGTGTGAAGATAAAGCAGTTATGACGCCAAATGAAATCTTCAGAAAAGTTTGGTGGTGGCGTTACCCACCGTATAGGAAGTATTAGACCAGGAGAAGGCGCACATTTATCGTGGCACTCCAGAGTCAGTTTCCACATTAATGTATTCACACTCAGAGTGTAAGTCTTCATGAATTGAAGGCATGCGTTACTTAGTGTGTTGCACATCTAAGTCGTTAAAATGCATAAGCGTTAGGAGGTGTGTCCAATCACATGACATTTGAGGATTCTAGAATATTTAGCTCACACCGCAGCTTGCAAAACCTTTTCTCATCCAAGGGCTTAGTGAAGATATCTGCCAGTTGCTCTTCAGTGTTGACATGAATGATTTCAATATCCTTCTTAATCACATGATCTCTGAGAAAATGCTGATGAATTTCAATGTGCTTTGTCTTCGAGTGCTAAACTGGATTGTGAGCAATCTTGAGGGCGCTCTCATTATCGCAGTAGAGAGGCACCTTTTCCATGTTGAAGCCATAATCCTCGAGAGTTTGCCACATCCAGAGAAGCTGAGCACAACAAGATCCAGCAGCAATGTATTCAGCTTCAGCTGTGGAAAGGGACACTGAGTTCTGCTTCTTTGAAGATCAACAGACAAGAGATCGTCCAAGAAAGTGACATGTGCCTGAGGTGGACTTGCGATCAACTTTATCACCAGCATAATCAGCATCTGAGAATCTGACTAGATCAAATATAGAGCCCTTGGGGTACCATAATCCTAGTGTGGGGGTGTGAGCCAAATATCGAAGAATTTGCTTCACAGCGAGGTGATGCGATTCCTTTCGTGCCGCTTGGAATCGGGCACACATGCAAACACTAAGTATTATATCAGGCCTATATGCACATAAATAGAGTAAAGAACCAATCATGGAGAGGTATACCTTTTGATCGAACTCTTTACCATTGTCGTCGGAGCCCAATTGACCTTTAGTTGGCTTTGACGTTGTGTACCGTTTGCAATCTTGCATTCCAAACTTCTTCAGGCAATCTTTGAGGTATTTCTCTTGAGATATGAAGATGCCATTCTTTTGTTGGAGAATTTGGAGACCAAGGAAAAACTTTTGTTCAACCATCATAGACATCTGATATTGCTCTTGCAACATGTATCCAAACTCATCGATGTATCTTTTGTCAGTGCATCCAAAGATTATGTCATCCACATAAATCTGACATACGAACAGTTCTCCATCATATGTCTTCGTGAAGAGTGTGGGATCCAATGATCCAGGTTTGAAGCCTTTTCTCTTCAAGAAGTCTTTGAGTGTGTCATACCATGCACGAGGAGCTTGTTTGAGTCCATACAGTGCCTTGTTTAGCTTAAACCATGTCAGGATGCTTTGGGTCTTCAAAGCCTGGAGGTTGCGCAACATACACTTCTTCTTCAATTTTCCCATTCAGGATGCGCTCTTCACATCCACTTGATACAGAAATATGTTATGATGGTTGGCGTATGCTAGCAGTATGCGAATGGCTTCAAGTCTCGCAACATGAGCAAAGGTTTCATCGAAGTCAATCCCTTCTACTTGAGTATAGCCTTAAGCAACGAGACGAGCCTTGTTTCTGACGACTTGACCATTTTCATCTTGTTTGTTGTGGTAGATCCACTTCGTGCCAATGATGTTATGTTTCCTTGGATCGGGACGCTTTACCAATTCACAGACATTATTCAGCTCAAACTGTTGAAGCTCTTCTTGCATTGCTTGAATCCATTCAGATTCCTTAAAGGCTTCATCAACTTTCTTGGGTTCAGATATTGAGACAAATGTAGAGTGACCACGGAAGTTTGCTAACTGAGTTGCTTTTGAGCGAGTGAGTGGACCAGTTGCATTGATGCCATCAAGAATCTTTTCAATTTGAACTTCATTTGCGACTCGTGGATGAGCTGGGCGAAGACTTTGCTCATTCTGTTGATTGTCTTCATGTTCAGTGTTGGCTTCAGGCTGAGCATAGTCTTCGGAGTTGTTGGGTGGAGAGATGATGATTTCATCTTCAGTTGGTTCCTCGGTGGGTATGATTTCGCATGTACCCATTTGTTTGATAGATTCACTTAGAGAGGCTTCATCTAGCACATTTGACAGGTGCTCTCTTTTCGAGCCGTTAGTTTCATCGAACCGCACATCTACGGTTTCAACCACTTTATAGTGAAAGAGATTGAAGACCCGATAGGTGTGCGAGTCCTTTCCGTAACCAAGCATAAAACCTTCATGTGCTTTCGGTGCAAATTTGGAAGTGTGATGCGGATCCTTGATACAGCACTTAGCACCGAAGACTCTGAAATATCTTACGTTTGGCTTCTTCCCAGTCAGTAGTTCATATGATGTTTTCTTGAAGAACTTGTGAAGATTAACTCTGTTGATGATATGACATGTAGTATCAATGGCTTCAGGCCAGAATCTTCTTAGTGTCTCGTATTCATCAAGCATAGTGCGTGCCATCTCAATGAGAGTTCTGTTCTTGCGCTCGACGATACCATTCTACTGAGGTGTGTATGGAGCTGAGAACTCATGCGTAATGCCCAATGTATCAAGATAGGTGTCGAGCCCAGTGTTCTTGAATTCAGTTCCATTGTCACTTCTGATGTTCTTGATCCTGATGCCATAGTTGTTCATGGCCCTATTTGCGAAGCGCCTGAAGACATCCTGCACTTCAGTCTTAAACAGGATTATGTGCACCCAAGTGTATCTAGAGTAGTCATCAACAATCACGAAACCATATAAGCAAGCAGTAGTGGTGAGAGTAGAGTAGTGAGGGGGACCGAATAAATCCATGTGAAGCAGCTCGTAGGGACGTGATGTAGTCATGATTGTGTTCGTGGGGTGCTTGGCCCTAGTCATCTTTCCAGCTTCACAGGCACCACATAGATGATCTTTCTTGAACTTGACACCCTCAATGCCTATGACATGCTTCTTCTTGACAAGAGTGTGTAGGTTCCTCATGCCAGCATGACCAAGTCTTCGATGCCAAAGCCAACACTCTGAAGCTTTTGCAAGAAGACATACATCGAGTTCTCGTCCTGCAGAGAAATCTACCATATACAAATCACCTTTTCGATGTCCTTCGAAGACTAGAGATTTGTCAGATTCCATAAGCACAAGGCAGCGATATTTTCCAAATATCACAATCATATTTAGATCACACAACATGGAGACTGACATTAAGTTGTATCCAAGTGATTCAACAAACATTACTTTGTCCATGTGTTGATCCTTTGAGATAGCAACTCTGCCAAGTCCGAGTACCTTGCTTTTACCAGTGTCAGCGAATGTAATGTGACTTTTGGGAGAAGGACGTAGAGTTGAGTCCATGAGAAGACGTCAATCACCAGTCATGTGGTTAGTGCATCCACTGTCGATTATCCATTCAGTGGCTTCCGAAGCAGTACCCTACAGTTCAGTTAGCGACATAGTCTTCACAAAAAGAAGTGTGAAGCATAAACATTTGACGAACAAGTGGGTTATGGAAGTTTAGATCTTGGTTAGTCATGATAGGAAACTTTTCAAGAAACCATGGGACGAAATACATGGTTAAACCATTTGAACAATTGATCATGCATCCCAAAAGATGTTTATGGTCCCCAGCTTTGGCATCGGAAGATGATTTTCGGCTGGAGATCCTTCCCTGCAAGAGAAGTTAATTTTTCTTAACCACCCACATCTTTAGGGGTGGCTTAGAAGCATTATGTCTAAGTGCAGCATCTGAGAATTTTGGCTTAGGAGCCCTAGCAAATAGCCTTGCAGGAGGTGAATAATACTCATATGAGTAAGCAGAAAAGTTCTTAGTTCTATGAACATAGCGTTCTGATGAAACACGCTCATATTCATAGGTCTGAGTATGATTTCCCTGCAAAACATTGGCGTTAGGGTGACTCTGTTGAGTCTTCAGTCTGTATGAAGCCTTTGGACCATATGAAGCCTTTGATCTAGGGTTTGTCTTCTTCCCAGGTGGTGTCATGATGACATTCAAAGGAAGAATCTCAAGACAACTTTTTGGCACCCAGATCTTCTTCATTGGTGGCCCATTCCTGCAGTTAGTACCAATATATCTGGCAAACACTTCACCATTCTGATTCTTAATCAGTTTATAGTTTGCATGAAATGATTCATCAATAATGATTGGGTTAGCACAAGTGAAGCCAGATAAAGTGGATGGATCTACTGGTGGACCTTTTGCAGCAGCCCATGTGGTTTTGGGATACTGCTTAGGCTTCCAGTAGAACCATCAACATTCATTTTCCTTTCAAACCCAACACCCTCTTTCCTAGGGTTTCAGTTCAGAATCTGTTTCTCTAGGACATCACAAAGTATCTGATGCCCTTGAAGACTTTTGAACATTCCTTTTTCAAGCAATGTCTTCAACCTGGCATTCTCATCAGCAATAGTAGTGGTATCCTCCTTAGAGGGGTTAGTTACCACATCATTAGTTGAAGATATTGCGATAGTAGCAGCAGTAGAACATTCAGCAATAGAGTTAGTGTTATCACGCTCAAGGCATTTTAGACATGGTGGTTCAAATCCTTCCTGAGCGGGACTGATCTATTGAGGATGAAGTGACTCGCTCTCTTTTTGAAGATCTTCATGAGCCACTCTCAATTTCTCAAGTTCTTGCTTCCTTTGAAGATAATCATAGGAAAGCTTTTCATGAGTAGTTGAGAGCGTTTCATGACGACTTTTAAGTTCTTCGCACATAACATGAAGATTTTTAATGTCTTCAATTAAGGACTGAGATCGGGTCATTTCCACGTCCAACAGATCATCGCTTTTGTCTAATAGTTGTTGAACATGTTCCATAGCTTTCTGTTGTTCAGTTGCAATTTTAGCAAGTGTTTTGTAGCTAGGTTTGGATTCACATTCAGAGTCATCTTCACTTGAGGTTTGAAAGTAAGCATCGCGTGAGTTTACCATGGCACCACGTGCCATGAAGCAGAAAGTGGGAGTAGAGTCATCTTCATCCGTGGCATTTGTGTTGGTGACGAGGCCATGGTCTTAAGTGTTGAAGATAGACTTGGCAAAATATGTTGAAGCCAGAGCCAGACTTGACACGCCTGAATCAGACTCCTCTTCGGACTCCACCCCTGCCTCCTCAGAAGCAGACTCCTCCTCTGAATCCATCTCTTTGCCAACAAAAGCACGAGCCTTGCCAGACGAGCTCTTCTTGTGTGATGAAGACTTTGACGAAGACTTGGAAGAAGACTTTGACAACTTCTTTTTCTTCTTGTCATCAGAATCATATTCCTTGCTCTTCTTCTTGTTGTTGTTTTCGTTTTCCCAAAGTGGACACTCGGAGATGTAGTGACCAGGTTTCTTGCACTTGTGGCAAGTTCTCTTCTTGTAGTCACGAGAGGAAGCTTCACCATTTCTTGAGTTGGATCTTGAAAACTTTCCGAAGCTTTTCTTACTTGAGAACCTTTGAAACTTCTTCACAAGCATCGCTAGTTCTCTGCCAATGTATTCAGGATTGTCAGAACTGCAGTCAGATTCTTCTTCAGATGAGGAAACAACCTTTGCCTTCAAGGCGCGAGTTCGGCCGTAGTTGGGTCCATAGATGTCTCTTTTCTAAGATAGCTGAAACTCATGTGTGTTGAGCCTTTCAAGTATGTCAGACGGATCGAGAGTCTTGTAGTCAGGACATTCTTGTATCATCAGGGCTAAGGTATCAAATGAGCTGTCAAGTGATCTCAGGAGTGTCTTGATGATTTCATGCTTTGTGATCTCAGTGGCGCCGAGTGCATGAAGCTCATTGGTAATGTCAGTGAGGCGATCAAATGTGAGCTGGACGTTCTCATTATCGTTTCTCTTGAAGCGGTTGAAGAGGTTGCGAAGAACACTGATCCTTGAGTCTCTTTGGGTTGAGACGCCTTCATTGACCTTGGAGAGCCAGTCCTAGACTAGCTTCGACGTTTCTAGAGCACTCACACGGCCATACTGTCCTTTGGTCAGATGACCATAGATGATATTCTTAGCAGTTGAATCCAGCTGAATGAACTTCTTGACATCAGCAGGAGTGACACCTTCACCGGCCTTGGGAACGCCATTCTTGACGACATACCAGAGGTCGACATCAATAGCTTCAAGACGCATGCGCATCTTATTCTTCCAGCAGGGGTAATTAGTGCCATCGAAGACAGGACATGCAGCGGTGACTTTAATTATCCCTGCAGTCGATATAGCTAAAACTCCAGGTGGTTAAACGAAATCACACAGAACAAGGGAGCACCTTGCTCTGATACCAATTGAAAGTGCAATTTATTGACTAGAGGGGGGTGAATAGGCGATTTTTATGAAAGTCTTCAAAGCACGAGGGTTTTGAAGACAAACGATAGAAATGAACCTATATGCTACACAGCGGAAGACTAAAATAACATGGATCGAGAAGGAAGATATAACTAAAGCTAAACAGATAGTGGTCTTCACTCAGTGAAGACAAACAGAGTAGGCAGATTAGTAATGGCTTCATGAAGACAAACTGAAATGTAAAAGAGAATAGGGATAGAACCAGATGCTTGATGGAGACAGGGATTTGGTAGACCAGTACCAGTTGCTATCTCAACTGTACATCTGGATAGGGCGGCTAGGTATTCAAACCTGAGGACACACAGTCCCGGACACACAGTCCTCACCGTATTCCCCTTGAGCTAAGGACACACAGTCCTCGCCCAATCACTCGGGTAAGTCTTCAAGGTAGACTTCGGAACCTTCACAGACTTCATTCACTGGCAGTCCACAGTCACTCCAGGACACTCTGAACATGATGCCTAACCGGCTGGAGGAAGCACAATCCTCAAGTGTAACAAGTCCTCAGGTCACACAGATAGAAAGACTTCAGTGATGCTTAAATCTCTTTGGCTTTGGGTGTTTTGGGTTTTGTCCTCAAAAGGATCTTTTCTCTCAAAGGCTTCGGAGGTGGGTTGCTCTCAAACAACAAAAGCCGTGCACTAACTCTGAGCAGCCACCAATTTATGGTGTAGGGGTGGGATATTTATAGCCATGAGGCAACCCGACAGGATATGTCCGAAATGACCCTTGGTCACTAAGGAACAGACACGTGTCCAACGGTCGGATTTTGAACACACGCGGCAACTTTACTTGAACTCCAAGTAAAGCTAACTTATCCAGCTCTGGATAAGATTTGCTCTCATTAGTCTTCGCTTGAAGACATAGGTGTTTTGGTTGATCATCACCTCATTTGTTCGACTGTGTTCACTTGGACCCCACTTAACTGTTCGATGGTTCCTATGACTCAAGAAGGAATAAAAAGAACTATGAAAGAAACTATGTATTGGCGTTCTATAGTCTTCAATGAATGTCTTCATAGGTCATTAGCTTTATGTGAATGTCTTCACGCACCACCACTGGCTTCAATGTCTTCACACATTTTTAGGGGTCATCTCTGGAAGTTAAACCGAATCTGTGAGGGACTATTACCTGTGTTATCCTATAATTCTCACAAACACGATAGTCCCTCAACCTCATTTGTCGTCAATACTCCAAAACCATCTAGGGAGCACTAGATGCACTTACACATGTATATCCTACCTTGCAATTGCACTGTCACCCTCATAGACCATTTTGCGTAGCTTTCCTATCAAGACTAGCCATTTGAGTATTGCCGGGCCACGATACTTGTGCACATTAGTGAGAGTCATAGACATTGCATACCATATCATCATATCTTGGTGTGCCACAAGAGTGTTCCGCATACACAATAGCTATCTTGGTAAGAAAATCTTGCATGAGTGGCCAAAGAAAGAGCTCAAAAGAGAGCAAGAGCCAAAAAACTTTTAAGCAAAAGAGCCACCAACAAGCTTATAATGAAAGAGCCAACATCGTGCTTGAAGAATAATATGGTATAGCAACACATCATCTTGTGCTAAAGCACTGGAGCAACATACACATATAGCATAATTGTGATAGAAAGTCGTTACGTTTTGTATCTTATAGGACGTGCACAAGGACGTATCCGCTTATTGAGCAATAAGTTAGCGTCTCTCTAGTGTTGTGCAACAAGAGCATTTTACATGGATTCCACATTTTTTGTTCATCCTTGGTTGCACAACCACACTTATCTATTCGTGAATGTGTTCCCGTGTGCTACTTGTTGCTATTGGTCTACTTGTTGCATTTGCAAATTTGTGAATCATTTTCAACATCATTGAGTCTCGTTAACAATTGCATAAAATTTGTGCCACTATCCTCAGCGAGCTCCTCCAAAGAGTCTACTTGTGTAGGTGTGAGAATCAACAGGAATTGGTACCAATTGTGCTATTTTCGGTTTAAATTACTGAGTGACCATTGATCCATCTTCAACATCGGTCAAGGTACATTTGGTACAGTTCTAACTTTTCTTCCACTCACACATTTGCTTGCGATGATGGATAGGCCAAGTACATCTTCAAACCCACTATTGGATGATCCTCAAGAACAGAACAACTATGTCATGAAGTTTCACTTATTTTTTGTTCTACGAGCTCTACATCAAGAGAATGAAGCTATGCAAGAGCGCATTGAGCTACTTGCCATTGACTTGAGGCATTCCGAAGAACGAACAAAACAATACTTCAAACACATCAATGCCAACGACACTACTCAAATGGACGAGCTATGGACTTTGATGATCAATCGACCTTCTTCCACTTCATCATCACAAAGATGGAGCCGCTCAAGTCGTCATTCTTCTGACTCCCTCTCCGGCTCAAGTATACCTACATCAAACACTCTTCTTCGAGCCGTGTGCCAGGACCGACATGCAAGTCAGAACCCGCTTCATGGTAATGATTCACAAGAGCAACTTGAAGATCAAGAATGTCGACATCATCAAAACCAAGCTATACTTTAGCAACCGCAAGAAAGGCAATGCTTATGCCAACAAGAAGAAGAGCGAGCACACCAACACCATAACGAGCAAGATGCCAAGGAATAACGTCAACAACAACAATGCCGAGAAGCTCAAGCTCTTGAGGCGCAACATGCCCCACATGAAACACATCGCGTTGTTGCCGCACGCAATCGACACACTCGTGAAGACGAATAAGCACTTCGCGATGAAGTTCAAGAAAGGCGATATCAAGCAAGATTACAATGCCAAGTTCCTCCACAAGAACGTTAAGAGCACCAAGCTCGACAAGAAGCACCAGTTCATCAAGAGAAACAACCTCAACAAGAACAACAAGTTCGAGAAGTGCAAGTACACAATGAGAATCAACCACGCCAAGAATAACTTGAGGTTGACAATCCTCCACGGCAAGAACCTCCTCACAATAGGTAAGCAAACAATGAAGAGCATTGCTACGACAAGCTCAAGTTCACAATGCCAAAGTTTTCCGGAAGCACCGATCCCGAAGACTATCTCTCATGGTCATTGAAAGTTGACAAGATCTTTCGCCTCCACAACTATGATGAAGAGAAGATGAACGCGATGGCATCCCTTGAGTTTTAAGACTTTGTTCTTATTTGGTGGGAACACGTGATTGAAAGACGTGAAGCAAAAGGCGAACCACCCATCACCACTTGGAACCAAACGAAGGATGCCATGAGAGTGCGCTTTGTGCCAACACACTAGTACCGCAACTTATTCAAGAAGTTTCAACTCCTCAAGCAAGGCACCAAGTCCGTTGAAGAGTACTACAATGAAATGGAGATTGCCATGATTAGAGCCAACATCACGGAAGATGAAGAGCAAACATCCTCGAGCTAGTGCACCAAGCCACCAAGGTGGAGCGGCAGTACAAGAGGACTACAAATACTCCAAGTTCACTTCAAAGAACTACGGCTCCTACAACCAAGCTCCAACAACTTCGACGCCTCCTAATTCAACCAAACCTCTTCAAGCATAGGAGACAAGCCCACTTACAAGACTTCAACATCATCAAGTCCTCTCCCTCCTACTACGAGAAACTTCAAGCCGAGAGCTTCATCATCTACAAGTCCTACCGAAGACACCTCCAAGACGAGTTCCATCAAATGCTTCAAATGTCATGGACGAGGCCATAAGTCATATGAGTGCAAAAACAATACAGACTATGATCATCATCGACGATGGCTCATACGACTCTATGAGCAATGAAGAAATGGAAGCCCTTGAGCACGTGCCCATGCATCGTCGAGTGAATGAGGATGAAGAAAATCAAGTCTTTTGTGACAATGACCTGAGCCCCAATCTCGTTGCCTCCAAGGTCTTGGCACTTCAACACCAGCAAGACAAGGACCAACATTGCCACATCTTCCATACCAAGGCCGACATCAATGGATGTTCCATCAAAGTTTTCATCGATGGAGGAAGTTGTCACAATTTGGCAAGTGAAGAGCTATGCGACAAGCTACAATTGGTCAAGATGAAGCACTCGCACCCCTACAAGGTCCAATGGTTTAGTGACACCGACACTATTTGAGTTGTGCATGTCGTGCAAGTATCCTTCAAGATAGGCACTTATGAGCACACATTGGAATGCGATGTGGTACCTATGTCTGTTTGCCAACTCCTTCTCGGACGACCTTGGCAATTCGATCACAGAGTCACACACAATGGACGTACCAATCATCAAAATGAAGGGCAAGGAGTTCGTGCTACGTCCTATGTCGCCAAGTCAAGTGGCCGTCGACAAGCAAAAAACCACCCATCATGGAGAGAATGATAAGAGAGTGAGCGACCAAAAGGAGAGTGAGGGCCGCAAGCCTAAATTCAGTGCTTCCACGATGAGCGACAAGAAACACCTAGTGCTATTTTCCACCAAAAGTGAGATGAGAGAAGTGTGTGAGAACCCATCAAGTGTCCTTCACTCTGTGCTCTTATGCAAAGGTGAATCGGAACAACCTAACAACTCACCGCACCTTCCTCTAGTGATGTCTCATTTGTTGCAGGAGTTTCAAGATGTATTCCCCGATGAGCTACCTCCGGGCCTACCTCCTCTTCACGGCATCGAGCACCGCATCGACCTCATCCCTGGATCACCTCTTCCTAAAAAGTACCTTACCGCGTGAACCACAAAGAAACCATGGAGATCCAACGGCAAGTTCAACAACCCATCGATAGTGGTCATGTTCAAGAAAATTTGAGCCCTTGTGCCGTTTCAGTAATCCTTGTCCCCAAGAAAGATGGTACTTACCGAATGTGTTCCGATTGCCGTCCAATCAATGCTATAGCCGTTAGGTATCGTCACCCAATCCCATGCTTAGATGACATGCTAGATGAGCTTAGCGGAGCCACAATCTTCTCCAAGATTGATCTTAAGAGTGGCTACTACCAAATCCGCATACAAGAGGGTGATGAATGGAAAACCGCATTTAAGACCAAATTTGGCTAATATGAATGGCTTGTTATGCCAATGGGCTTATCCGAAGCACCTGGTACTTTCATGAGAGTCATGCATTATGTTCTTAGACCTTACATTGGCATCTTTGTTGTGGTCTACTTTGATGACATCCTCGTGTTTAGCAAATCGCTTCAAGATCATGTGAATCACCTTAGAACCGTCTTGCAAATTCTTTGCAAAGAGCAACTCTATGCTAATATGGAGAAATGCAAATTTGGCGTAGACAACTTGTTTTTCTAGGATTTTTTGTCTCTTCTAAGGGTGTGCATGTAGACGAAACCAAGATCGAAGCTATCAAAACTTGGCCCCAACCCAAAAATTTACAACAAGTGCGGAGTTTTCTTGGTCTAGCCGGATTTTATACACGATTTGTGAAGGACTTTGGCACAATTGCTACACCTTTACATGCTTTGAGTAAGAAGAGTGCACCTTTTGTTTGGGGACCATCAGAAGATACCGCGTTTAATGACCTTAAGAATTTTCTTATGCATGCCCCTTTGCATGCTTTACCCAATTTTGATAAACCCTCTAAGGTACATTGTGATGATAGTGGTAATGGCATATCAGGATGTGTTGATGCAAGAGAAGTGCCCCATAGCATAGTTTAGTGAAAAACTTTCTGGAGCGCAACTTAACTACCCCATCAGTGACAAAGAGCTATATGCTTTAGTGAGAGTCTTGCATGTTTGGGATCAATACCTCCGCCGTCATGAGTAATACTTCACACGGATCATGAAACACTTAAGTATCTTAAGGGTCAAACTAAGTTGAACAAGCATAATGATAAGTTGAGTGAATTCATCAAGTCATTTCCTTATGTTATCAAGTATATCAAGGGCAAGGAGAATGTAGTTGTCGATGCTTTATCTCGCAAATGCAAGCTTGTTACTCAACTTGAGTTGAATGTCATTGGATTTTTTAGCACATCAATGACTTGTATGCGCATGATGCTTACTTTGCAAGTCCTTATGCCAAATGTTTGACGCATACATCTTGGGAACGCTATTACATCAAAGATGATTATCTTATGAGAGCTAACAAACTTTGCATTCCTAAGTCTTCTCTTCATTTCTTACTTTTGCAAGAAGCTCATGGAGGACTTATGGGAAACATTGGACGTGACAAGACATTTGCTACGCTCTCTAAGAACTACTTTTTGCCCAAGATGTTTTGCGACATGTCACGCTTCACTAACCGATGCTATGTCGCAGAGCTAAGTCTAAAGCTCAATCCCACGGTCTTTACATGCCACTTCCTATTCCATATCAACCTTGGGAAGATATTAGTATGGACATTGTGCTTGGTTTGTGTCAGGGATATAACTATTAGGTATAAACCGCCCAGGAGGGGCCGGTTTATTCCTATGATGAAATCACTTCTAAGAATCCCATCGAGACATAAGGATAAGGCGTTTTACTATAGAAGACTAAAAGGCCTAGGGCCCAAAGGGTGTTAGGGCCTATAGACGTAAACCGCCATACGGCGTGTAACATGTATTGTAAGATACGAAAGGTAGAGATCGAGCCGGGCACGTTATGAGCCGGCCTTGGGGTTCTGTAAGCCGGCCGGGCATATCCTGTGTATATAAAGGGACAACCCGGCGGCGGTTCAAGGGACAGAAAAAACAACAACTCGAGACACAGGCAAAGTGGATTTGCTCCCTGGTCCTCGAAACCCTAGCAATACCACAACAAACTAGAAGTAGGCTTTTACCTTCATCGAAGGGGCCGAACTAGTATAAAATCCCTTGCTTCCTTTGTCCTCTGTAACCCCTTTAAGCTAACCCGTAGTGATGGCTCCACGACTAAGTCCTTATGCTAGGACATCTGCCGTGACAAAACTACGACAGTTGGCGGGCTATCGCATGATGGTTTCGAGTTCTTAGAAGGCAGCTTTGAAGGACTCAAGGGCTACGCAGTGGGCCAGATGACTAAGAGCCGTCGCGGCAAGATCTACATCGACAACACAGGCTGGGGCCCGGGGGTCGATTCAATCGAGTACGGGTACAGGGTCCCCTTCGGTAGCATCCACGTTTTCATTGGCAAGATCGGCGAACCGGGCCCTTAGCCGGACATCTGCCCCAACATTGTCGAGTCATCTCAGCGTGCGAGACCTACCCGGGTTCGGACCGCCATGAAGCGTGTCTTTGTGGGAGTTGTCCACGGAGCGGAAACTGAGGATATATCGGAATCTGGTGGTGAGACCGTTGTTTATTCTGGCGATGAGTCATCTACCGGAGATACCGAGTTTTTATACTTACTGCAGGATGGCCGGTCTGGGGGCTGTTCCGATGGCAACTGTATTTCGGACACCCTTGATCCGCCAAGCCGGGTTGCAGTCTTCATGGCTGGATCACAATCTGTGCAGCAATCTTCGACTGTGGCAGCATTAACGTCCGGTCTAGCGACAGTAGCAGCAGCTGGGGCAGGAGGCCCTGTGCAACCGCCGGCTCAAGTCCTGTCCGGTTTATTCGACACTTTGACAGCGTTGTTGACCACGGAGGTCAGCCAGGCTGATAAGGAGCAGCACGACGCAGAAGTTGCTAAAGTAAGGGGTCAGATAGATCAGGCAAAGGTGGACCTGGCAGCTGAGAACACCAGGATGGCAGCGAGACAAGCTGACTTGGATGCTCAGGTGTATCGGCTCATGTTAGATCAAAACGCATCAAATGATGTAATGAGAAGAAGGCGCCAGTCTCGTCTGCCTCCGGTTTATGAGGCAAGGAATCTCATTAATACACCAGGGGCAGGAGCGAGCAATCAGCCGATAGTAAACTGGGCAGAAATACCTGGCACGGGGGCGTCGGTTCAGCCGCACGCAACGAATCATAACATCAGATCATTCCCTCACAATGTGTGCCGACACCTCCCGGTCATTACTCCAACCCCTTGGATAACATAGTTGCAGCTGCTTCACAATTAGCGGCCCTCCCCGTTGAAGGAGAATCCCCTATAGCAGCGGAGGTGCGATGAGCTAGGGAGTTTCTAGAAACGGCTTTGACCCAGCAGCAGGCTTATTCTCACAGCCGCGAGAGGATTCATTTCACCCCCCCGCCCATGCCGGAGTTACAGCAGGCATATGGATGAACCGGCTGTGTCCAGTAGCGCGCGGAACCATAACCCGCCACGGGGGGATAACCCGACAGGTGGAGATGCAAACGCTCAGAATGTGGTAGAAGGGCACACAGCGTCGAGAGGCTCAGTTGGCAGCGCAGTATACAGCCTGTCAGCTTACCCCGGTTCGTCCAACTACCACGATGGAACCAGGAGTTTCTTCCAGCTCTTTGGGAGGGTCGTGTCTCACCCCCGCTTTACGTAATGTACGACTTCCTAAGGATTTCAAAGGACCAGGGAAGGTGCCCAATTATACTGCTGATCTATCCCCTAAGGCATGGGTCGAAAGCTATGAGATGGCAATGGAGATGCTGGATGTGGACGATGCGGCATGTGCTAAGTACTTCACCATGATGCTAGAAGAACGGCTCGTACTTGGTTGAAAAGTTTACCAGCTAATTCCATTGGATCATGGGCCGAGTTACGACGCTGGTTTATCAATAATTTCAAAGATAGCTGCAAGTAGCCCATGTCATTTGTGGACTTATCTGCCTGTGTCCAAGGAGAGAATGAGTCAACAAGTCATTGGGTACGCCGGGTCTCTGAGATCCTGCATTCATCAGACCGCATAAATCCGGACACAGCAATCTTGACATTGGAAGGCAATTGCTGGTTCGAGCCTCAGAAGTTGAAGTTGGGACGGCTCAAACGTCATTCCGATGACATGGGAACACTTATGGCAGCACTAGTGAAATATGACGATTCTGATAGTGCCAAATATCCAGAGTCTAATGACGAGAAGTCAGGAAAGGGAAAGAAGAACGGTAAAGCGCCGCAGTATAATCTGGCGAGTCAAGGATACAGTGGTAAGCGTAAAGCGGATAATAATTCAGATTTTGTGGCTAACACTAGTACACAGAATGATGGCCAGCGTCGCAAGGGTAGGCCGCCCCCACGGGGTGGAGGATCAAACATCAATCTGGAACGCCAGATGAATCTGCCTTGCCCTAGGCACGATACGAAGGAAAAACCAGCCACACACCTCTAGAAGGACTGCTTTATTATGAGGGTGTTCAAAAATTCGGATCGGTTCCAATACGATCATGGACCGTCCGGCGGTTCAGGCCCTGGTTTTAATGGGCCGGGATATCAGGGTGGTGGTTCTGGCTCAGGGTTTTCAGGTAATCAGAATGGACATGGCAGTCATAATGGACACAACAGTCAGGGCAGCCAAGGTGGTTATATTCATCAGGGCAATCATCAGCAACAACAATCAGGTTATCAGAGCAACCCGAAGCAGTTGAGTAGTGGGCAGTATCGCGTCTTCACCACTAGCCTATGTAAGCGTGATTAGAAGGTTTATAAGAGGGTGGTGCACTCTGTTGAACTGGCAGTACCTCATTATTTACGCTGGTCGGAACATCCCATTGTGTGTAGTCATGAGGATCATCCGCCCCGGGTCGATAATCCGGGTCAGCTGGCACTAGTGGTGGCGCCTCAGGTTGTGGGGTATAATTTCACTAAGGAGCTCATGGGCGGAGGGAGCAGCATCAACATCCTGTATTATGAAACCTTCCGTCGCATGGGGCTAACAGATAAGAAGCTCAGACCGTCCAACACTGCTTTCCATGGCGTGGTACCCGGTAAATCGGCGTATCTGGTCGGTAAGATAGACCTGGAGTTTACCTTTGGGGATGAGCAGGACTCTAGGTCAAAGACTTTGACCTTTGAAGTGGTAAAAATCAAGAGCCCGTATCATGCCTTGTTCAGGCGGCCGATTTATGCTAAATTCATGGCCAGGCCCTGTTAGGTTTATCTGTAGCTCAAGATGCAGGGTCATAAGGGCACTATCACAGTGCATGGAAGCCGTAAGATTGCTTTGGAATGTGAAGAGGGTGATGCGGCCTATGTTGAGTCAGTTTCTGCAACGGAGGAGCTGAAGTTCTACAAGGACAAGGTTGGTCCGGCGGATATGTCTCCTTTGAAGAAGCCAACTACAGAGCCTGATCCGGCCTTGAAGTTTAAATCGGCTGATGAGACCAAGCTATTTGATTTTGTTCCTGGCGATTCGTCCAAGCAGTTTAGCATCAGCGCTAACCTAGATCCAAAATAGGAAAGTGTGCTCATCGAGTTCATCCGTGAGAACCGGGACATCTTCACATGGAAACCTTCTGACATGCTGGGTGTACAAAGAGGACTCGCTGAGCACACTCTTAATATTGATCCTAAATTTAAACCGGTCAAGCAGTTTCTCCTCCGCTTCAATGAGGAAAGGCGCAAGGCTATTGGTGAAGAAGTAGCCAGGCTCTTGGCGCCCGGGTTTACTGTTGAAGTGTTTCACCCTGAGTGGTTGGCTAATCCGGTGCTAGTACTCAAGAAGAACGACACTTCGCGTATGTGTGTGGATTACACCGATTTGAACAAGGCTTGTCCAGCTGATCCCTTTGCTCTCCCCCGTATTGATCAAATCATTGATGCTACGGCGGGTTGTGAGTGTTTAAGTTTTCTAGATGCATATTCCGGCTATCATCTGATCAAGATGGCAGTTAAGGACGAGGAGAAGACATCTTTTATAACTCCCTTTGGAGCCTTCTGCTATGTATGTATGCCCTTTGGGCTCAAGAGTGCCCATGTGACTTATCAACATTGCATACAGAATTGTCTTCATACACATGCCCCAGGCGTAACGTTCATGCATATGGGGATGATATTGTGGTAAAATCCAGAAAGGAAAAGACATTGATAGATGACTTGAAAGAAACTTTTGATAATCTCCGGGTTTATAAGATGATGCTTAATCCGGCTAAGTGTGTTTTTGGTGTACCGGCAGGCAAGCTCCTGGGGTTCCTAGTGTCAAACAGGGGAATTGAAGATAATCCAGAGAAGCACAAAGCTATTACATCCTTGGCTAAACCGGCGTGTATCAATGATGTTCAACGTCTGGCAGGTCGCATTGCGGCGCTGAGCCGGTTTATCAGCCGATTGGGGGAGAAGGCCATCCCGCTCTACCCGATGATGAAATAGACAGACAACTTTGTCTGGAGTGATGCTGCTAATGCTGCGTTCGAGGACTTGAAGAAACAGTTGGCGGAGCCGCCCGTCCTTGCTGCTCTGGTTGATAATGAGCCACTGTTACCATATGTTGCCGCTAATGCCCAGGATGTCAGTGTTGCCATTGTAGTGGAGCGCAAGGAGGCTGGGAAGGAATATCCGGTTCAACGGCCGGTTTACTACATCAGCGAGGTGCTCATTGAATCTAAACAGAGATATCTGCTTTGGCAGAAACTGGTATATGGAGTCTTCATGGCAAGCCGGAAGCTTAAGCAATATTTTGAGGGTCATCCCATCACTGTGGTTAGCTCTGGCCCTCTGGGAGTGTAGGATCGAAAGTAGGTCTAGAGGGGGGGTGATTAGACTACTTGACAATATAAAAAATCTGCCTTTAGATCATGCAATGTTTTTGGCAGTTTCACAAACAAGATCAGTTCAAGTAACACCCTACACATGCAATTCTAGAGTTTATGCAGCGGAAAGTAAATTGCACATGTAAAAGAGAGGTGGAGAAGATCAAACGCAGTTTGGTGACACGGAGATTTTTGTCATGGTTCCGATAGGTGGTGCTATCGTACATCCACGTTGATGGAGACTTCAACCCACGGAGGGTAACGGCTGCGCGAGTCCACGGAGGGCTCCACCCACGAAGGGTCCACGAAGAAGCAACCTTGTCTATTCCATCACGGCCTACGCCCACGGAGGACTAGCCTTACTCGGGGTAGATCTTCACGAAGTAGGCGATCTCCTTGCCCTTACAAACTTCTTGGTTCAACTCCACATCACGACGGAGGCTCCCAAGCGACACCTAACCAATCTAGGAGGCACCACCCCCCAAAAGGTAATAGACGGTGTTGATGGTGATGAACTCCTTGCTCTTGTGCTTCAAGTGATAAACTCCCCAACACTCAACTCTCCTCACTGATATGGCTGTGGTGGAAGGAAGATTTGAGTGGAAAGCAACTTGGGAAGGCTAGAGATCAAGTTTCATATGGTAGGAATGGAATGGCTTGATCTCAACACAAGGGTAGGTGGTTCACTTCTCAGAAAGTGTATGGTAGAAGTGGTGGTACTTTCTGATGGCTCTCCTCACGAATGAGGAGGGGGTGGAGGGGTATATATAGCCTCCACACAAAATCCAACCGTTACACACACATTTGACCAATCTCGGTCAGACCGAAGTGAAAACTCGGTTAGACCGAAAGTTCAAATATAGTGAACGTTGGGATTTTCGGTGGGACCGAAAATACCATCTCGGTGAGACCGAAGTGAGTCAAAGGTTAGGGTTTGCCATCTCGGTGAGACCGAAAATATAAACTCGGATATTCCGAATTGATGTTTACTGATCACAGAAGGTTGGCAGCCCTTTTTCGGTGAGACCGAAACTCAGAATCGGTGTGACCGAGAATCTAGGGTTTGGAGAAACAACTGAAGTGGTTCATCTCGGTGGGACTGAGTTGGAGAAATCGGTGTGACCGAGATTACTTATGGGTGTGTGTTAAGTAGTGAATAGTGCTGATAGTTGAGGGAGTTAGATCACCAAGCACTTGAGCAACGAGAACATTAACACAACCTCATCCCCTTTTAATAGTATTGGCTTTCCTATGGACTCAATGTGATCTTTGATCACTAAACCAAAAATGGAGTCTTGAGCTTTTGCCAATGCTTGTCTTAGCATTTTGAGGGGTCCACTTCTTCGGACATTTCCATACCCACATCATCGAACTTTTCTGAAATGATTCTCAAGAGAATATTAGTTCAATGATATATATGTTATTATTAATTACCAAAACCACCCGGGGATTAGTTGCACTTTCAATCTCCCCCTTTTTGGTAATTGATGACAACATATAGATCAAAGCTTCGACAAAAGATATATTCAAAGAATAATATCGTCGCTTTGAGAAGTATGTGATAAACAAGAGCTCCCCCTAAATTTGTGCATTATTTAAATTTGCGTTTGAATGCAAATGCACAATCGATTAGGATTATGGGTCACTCTTCCATGTCACATACATCTTGGTGGAGCGCACAAAATGATAAGAAAGAATAACATGCACTCAATCACCAAGACAAGAGTAAATAGCCATACAATAAGAAATAGCATATGATAAACAATAAGCACACATTAAAGCATAGTATGACTAAGCACTCATTAAGGTAGCATCAAACGTAGTAGCAAGCACACTTAAAGTATCTGGAACCAAAAGAAACCAATGTATCTCAAGGAAAACGGCAAAAGAACGAAAAGACGAAAGAGCACTCTCTCTCTCGAAGCCCTATGATCTATAGCAATTTCTCCCCCTTTGGCAACAAGTTACCAAAAAGTTCGAAAAGGTATAGAGCTAAACGTCACTGCGGGCTCGGCTGGCTGCTCCCGTCTGGGTCGATGTCGGTGTAGAGATAGCTGCGTCGGCGAAGACTTCTGCGGATGTCTGCGCTGGAGGAGTGGATGCTGGAGCTGAAGGAACTGCTGGAGCTGTAGCTGGTGCTGAAGTGGTAGCCCTGGAGTCTGTGACTGGGATAGCTGCAGACCTGGATCCTCTGGGAACCGGAGCAGTCTGGCGATGAGAGTCCTGGACTATATCATCCTGCATAAGCTCTGCCCTCTCCTGCCTAGTCTCCTCCATGTCTGCCTCAAGCTTGTTGACAGACACCTGAATCTCAGTCAGCTTCACGTCTAGAGCGTGGATCTTGTCCTCGACGATCCTCTCAAGGCTCTCCTGAGATTGCTCAATGCTGGCCAGGCGTTGTTCAATTCTCCGGGTTGCTTCAAGAATCTGATCTCCGAAGCTCTTTGGCTTAGCTGCTGCTGCTGCTGCCTCTCTGTCAGCTTTGGCTTTCTTTGCAGCTTCGATCTTGGCTTGCCCTTCAACTGAGGTGGGATCCTCTTCATCCATCACAACTACGTTGTCCTCATGCTCTGGCTGCAGTGGTAAGTGCTTCCTATCCAACATGAATTTGCCCGTGCCAAACTTGGCGTTGATAAGCATCTGTATCTGCGGTGCAAACCCACACGACCTCTTCTGGTCAGCTGCAGTCCTCTTGATGGTCTCTACCATCAAGTCCATCACCTTAAAAGGTGCCTTTTCATCGAGAATGTGCAGCATGTTGATAGAATAGCCTCGTATCATCCGGTGGTCACCTGACTTAGGCATCAAAGTATGCCTCAGGATAGTGTTAGTGGTGGTCAGACCTGCCTGGAGATAATACACTGAGCCGAGTTTCCATCCCTCCAAATCAGCAGCTGGGATCTCCTTGTACATATTCTTCATGGAATCATGACTCTTCTTAGGAATCCCATAGACATCAATGTCGTCCTCTCTCTGCACTGGAGCGTTCAGAAGTTCTGCCCATTCTGCAACAGTTGAAGAAAACCGTTGACCTTCAGTCATCCATGTGATCTTGCCATCGGGGTAGAAATGGGCTGTGGCATAGAACTGCATGATCATCTCGTCGTTCCATGCTGTCAGTTCTTGACCCACAAAGTCAGCAACTCCACATGCAGTAAAGCTCTCATGCACATGGGGAAAGAAGTCCCGATGCTCTCTGCTGTCAATGTACTTCCAGTCAACATACCTGGTGTCAGCAACAATGGGCTTCTTATCCATTAGCACGGTCTCATAGAAATCCTGCTGCTCTTTGGTGTGGAATCTGGGGTCCACAGCAGTCCTTCTTCTTACGGCATATGGATCAGATTGTCTCCATAGCCTGAGACCTTTGTCCTTCCTTGCCTTCATATCCTCAGCTTGAGGATGAGCATAAACAACTCTCTTCCTTTTGGAAGTCTTCTTCACCTTGCTTGGAGCTGGCTCTTCCAAGTTGAGCTTCTTGGCAACTGCAGACTGCTTCACTTTGCTCGTGCCTTTCTTTGGCTGCTGCCCTTGGAGCTCTTTGGCGACCACTTGCCTCTTTGGCTTGGAGGTAACTTCCTCAGCAACAAAATCGGAATCCTCAGAATCAGACGTTCTCTTCTTCCTGGTTCTCGTAGCAGCAGGAGGCAGACCACTAGGGGTGCTCCTCTCACCATCATCACTAGAGCTGCTAGCCTCAGGACTTGTACCTGCCTCTGGAATCTCAGCAAACGGTGATTCGGACCTGTTCTGGCTGTCACTGACATCTGACATGGCTGAAAGACCTGTGAATAGATAAGGTATAGGCAGAGTAGAAGAGTTATCACAACTGCAGAAGTTTTTGCAAAAAAAAATGAGTTAAAAACTTAGTTTTGAGTTTTCACAGAATGTATTTCGGTCAAACCGATTTCAAGTTTCGGTGTAACCGAAGTGTTCAACAGAACCTACACACCACTTTCGGTCAGACCGAAATGGGTTTCGGTCCTACCGAAAACTTAGGGTTTCACAGAAACTTCAATTCGGACATTCCGATTTCCACAACTCGGTCAGACCGAACTATGTAGTGCAATGGTCAGAGACCAAATCGGTCAGTCCGAGTTTCAGGAATCGGCTTCACCGAGATGCATTCCGTGGAAACCTAAACCTAAGAATTTTCCTCGAAACTAGAAGATCTGAACAATGTATTGGGATCATATCAAACGTGGATTGAATCAGGGCAGTCCTATCATGCAAGAATCAGAAGTGGAGCATGAAAGGGATCGGGACACACCCTAACTTGGTGGTGTCCCTCTACGGCGGCAACGGCGGAGAAGATTACCGTTGACGGCGGCGGAGACCTGCGGCGAGGGCGCACAGGTGACGACGGCGACGATCCGTAGACCAGGGCGGCGGCAGCAGGGGTCTTGGAGGGCGAACGTTTGAAAGGAATAGATCGCGCGCAGCCCTCAGTATATATAACCCCGTGCTGTCGGTGGGACCGAGTTGAAAAACTCGGTGTCACCGAGATGCATAATTGCGGTGCAGTTACGCATATCGGTCAGACCGAGATTTTGAACTCGGTTTCACCGAGATGAAACCTAGATCAATCTAAGTGTTTCGGTTGGACCGAGATTGGGAAGCCGGTCAGACCGAAATGGACTTAGAAGGTTTTGGAAGTCAGCCTTAGACGAATCGGTGGTTCCGAGTGCTCCTCACTCGGACTGTCCGAAAAAGACTTGTTCAAAGTTGTGATATAAGCATGAATAGAATTTGAGACAAGATAGCATAGATAGCTAGGGAAGGTGCTTAGGCATTCTTGTCCATCCATTTGGCCAGAAAAAGAAACCAAAACAATCAAAACCACAAATGGATGTCCTTGAATGAATAGAATCATGCATTCAACATGCTCACACAATAAGATAGCAACTGAAATATGTGTCAAACATGCACAACCAATCACTCTAGCTACTAGCACACAATTTGTCGATGACTAGGTCATCTATATATGAGTATATCGACTTAGGAGCCAAATGAGAACATTTGATCATAGGTCATACTCATCGTTTAAGCACAAGTGGGGTTACCACTTTTACATAAAGCATTTATGTGTTCACATCATTTGGAGATGCCTTAGCTCAATTTTTAGAGTAAAGCTCCCCCTAGATATGAGAACCCCTTTTAAAGGGTCAAACTAACCTTGGGTTGTCGTAGAAGACTTCATGTAGATGTTGAAGATGTGGATGCTCAATGTTGATGTAGATCATCATAAGTTGAGAGCTATCCTTGGATTAGGGCACTTTCAATACCTACATGGGTTAGTCCCACAAGGAACAAACAAGAATATCCATGGACATAGAGTGAAGTACACAAAAGATAACGTCCATGAAAGCAATGATTACCTTGTCCCTTGACTTACCAACAAGAGGGTTTGTGACTCCATGAACTAGTGCATGATGTGGAAGTTGATTGCACAAGTTCTTGCCAAAAAGAATATGAGTGAAGTTAGTTGGCGGAGTCACCCTCAAGAACCTACTAGTTCTTCTTCTTTGGGATCCACATCATCTTGATGGGAATCCTTGGTGTTGTAGTTGAGCTTGACGAAGTAGAACTTGATGTGTCCTTGGGAACCCACTTGACCATGGCTTGAGGTGCTTCAATGAATGCATCAATCTCCTCTTGAAGCTTGTCCTTGGCCTTTAGCTTGTGGTCTTGTGGTGGAAGGTCATCTTGAGCTTGTTCCACATTGGAAGAAGTAGGATCATACTTCTCCTTTTGTGAGACAAACTGTGGAGTAGGGTATTGACCTTCTTCCCACTCAACACATTTGGCGTTGAACTTTCGCTCAAAACCAATCCCTTGATTCTTCCGGTGTCTTCCTTGTTTGCGAACAATCTCCTCAAAGTTCTTGCTTCTGGCAAGACTCTTGTAGACACCTTTCTCTATGATTTCCTTCAATAAGCTATTTTCTTGCTCAAGTGTAACTTGGCTTGAAACATTGTTAGTGGAATCAAGAGAACTACTAGAAGCAACAATATTGGATTTAACATTGTTATTGTTACTACTAGAGGAAGAATTTTTCTTATGCTTGTCATGCTTAGTCTTAATAGGTGGCAAGAAATTAGACAAGAGAAGTCGTTTGGCAAGATATGAAGAACTCTTCTTTCGAAGATCGTCATTGATCGCTTTTAGAAACTCATGTTCTTGCTCTAGAGTGAGCTTCTCGAAGCGTAGCTTCTCATGAGATCTTAGGAGCTCTCTATGATCTTCTTGAGTTGTTTCATGAGCTAACTTAAGAGTGTTTAGTTCTTTAGTTAGACGCTCAATTTCCTTCATAGCATTGTCATTCGACTCTTCTCGACTATAAAGACTACTAGCATTTTCATCATTACTAAGCTCACTAGATTTATCATGCAAGAGCTCATCTTCACCAAGTAAGTCATCCTCATCACTATCAAAGTCAATGAACTCAGGGTGTGTTACCTTGGGGCCTTTAGCCATGAAGCATCTTCCAATTCCCTCATTCGGTGAATCAAATAAGTCGTAGGAGTTGGAGTTGGAGGATACGAGTGCAAGTCCGGCAACACCTTCATCTTGACTATAGTCGGAGTCGGAGTGATAGCTTCCATCGGATTGACTGTCAGAGTCGGAGCCGGAGACCCATTCACCAACATGAGCTTGATGTCTTCTTCTTGTGTAGCTCCTTGATGACTTGTCTTTCCTCTCCGAATCCTTGCTTCTCCGAGGAGGTCTTCGTTCATAACGATCATCTCTACTCCTTCTCTCTTTCCGAGGTGACTCATCTCTTGCTCTTCTTCTTGGAGATTCTTCTCTTCTCTTGTGGGGAGCCGTACACTCATTTGAGAAGTGTCCGGGTCTTCCACAATTGTAGCACTTTCGATCACGACTAGAAGATCTTTTTCCATCATATGATCTAGACTTTGAGCTTCTCTCTTTGCCTCTATTCTTGTAGAACTTGTTGAAGTTCCTGACCATTAGGCTTATGTCTTCATTGGAAACTAACTTGTCACTTGAGGTAGTAGGAGCATCACTTGTAGCTTTGTAAGCACCACTTGACTTGTTGTGAAGCTCTTCCTTATCCTTAAGTGTCATCTCATGAGCAACAATCCTTCCAATGACTTCAGTTGGCTTGAGAGTCTTGTAGTTTGGCATCATTTGGATCAAAGTGCACACGGTGTCATACTTTCCATCCAAAGCTCTGAGAATCTTCTTAATGATGAATCGGTCGGTCATTTCTTCGCTTCCTAAGCCAGCAATCTCATTTGTGATGAGAGCAAGCCTAGAGTACATTTCAGCGACTCCTTCACCATCCTTCATCTTGAACTTGTCAAGCTGACCTTGAAGAATATCTAGCTTCGATTCCTTCACAGATTCAGTACCTTCGTGCATTTCAACCAAAGTATCCCAAATCTCCTTAGCATTCTCAAGACGGCTGATTTTGTTGAACTCTTCGGGACACAAGGCATTGAAGAGAATGTCACAAGCTTGAGCATTGTTTTGCAACATCTTCAGTTCTTCGGGTGTAGCTTCGCGATCCGGAACTTTTCCTTCTTCAAAGAAGTCACCTTGCATGCCAACACAAATAATGCCCCATGCGGCTGGGTTATGACCAAGAATATGCATTTTCATTTTATGCTTCCAACTAGCAAAATTTGTACCATCAAAGTAAGGACCTCTACGATAATTACCCTCACTAGACGCCATACTCTCCTAGGTTGTGAAACCAAGCTTATGGAGTCCAATGCAATGGAAACCAAGGCAATGGAGACCAAAGCTCTGATACCACTTGTAGGATCGAAAGTAGGTCTAGAGGGGGGGTGATTAGACTACTTGAAAATATAAAAAATCTGCCTTTAGATCATGCAATGTTTTTGGCAGTTTCACAAACACGATCAGTTCAAGTAACACCCTACACATGCAATTCTAGAGTTTATGCAGCGGAAAGTAAATTGCACATGTAAAAGAGAGGTGGAGAAGATCAAACGAAGTTTGGTGACACGGAGATTTTTGTCGTGGTTCCGATAGGTGGTGCTATCGTACATCCACGTTGATGGAGACTTCAACCCACGGAGGGTAACGGCTGCGCGAGTCCACGGAGGGCTCCACCCACGAAGGGTCCACGAAGAAGCAACCTTGTCTATTCCATCACGGCCTACGCCCACGGAGGACTAGCCTTACTCGGGGTAGATCTTCACGAAGTAGGCGATCTCCTTGCCCTTACAAACTTCTTGGTTCAACTCCACATCACGACGGAGGCTCCCAAGCGACACCTAACCAATCTAGGAGGCACCACCCCCCAAAAGGTAATAGACGGTGTTGATGGTGATGAACTCCTTGCTCTTGTGCTTCAAGTGATAAACTCCCCAACACTCAACTCTCCTCACTGATATGGCTGTGGTGGAAGGAAGATTTGAGTGGAAAGCAACTTGGGAAGGCTAGAGATCAAGTTTCATATGGTAGGAATGGAATGGCTTGATCTCAACACAAGGGTAGGTGGTTCACTTCTCAGAAAGTGTATGATAGAAGTGGTGGTACTTTCTGATGGCTCTCCTCACGAATGAGGAGGGGGTGGAGGGGTATATATAGCCTCCACACAAAATCCAACCGTTACACACACATTTGACCAATCTCGGTCAGACCGAAGTGTAAACTCGGTTAGACCGAAAGTTCAAATATAGTGAACGTTGGGATTTTCGGTGGGACCGAAAATACCATCTCGGTGAGACCGAAGTGAGTCAAAGGTTAGGGTTTGCCATCTCGGTGAGACCGAAAATATAAACTCGGATATTCCGAATTGATGTCAACTGATCACAGAAGGTTGGCAGCCCTTTTTCGGTGAGACCGAAACTCAGAATCGGTGTGACCGAGAATTTAGGGTTTGGAGAAACAACTGAAGTGGTTCATCTCGGTGGGACTGAGTTGGAGAAATCGGTGTGACCGAGATTACTTATGGGTGTGTGTTAAGTAGTGAATAGTGCTGATAGTTGAGGGAGTTAGATCACCAAGCACTTGAGCAACGAGAACATTAACACAACCTCATCCCCTTTTAATAGTATTGGCTTTCCTATGGACTCAATGTGATCTTTGATCACTAAACCAAAAAAGGAGTCTTGAGCTTTTGCCAATGCTTGTCTTAGCATTTTGAGGGGTCCACTTCTTCAGACATTTCCATACCCACATCATCGAACTTTTCTGAAATGATTCTCAAGAGAATGTTAGTTCAATGATATATATGTTGTTATTAATTACCAAAACCACCCGGGGATTAGTTGCACTTTCAATCTCCCCCTTTTTGGTAATTGATGACAACATATAGATCAAAGCTTCGACAAAAGATATAATCAAAGAATAATATCGTCGCTTTGAGAAGTATGTGATAAACAAGAGCTCCCCCTAAATTTGTGCATTATTTAAAATTTGCGTTTGAATGCAAATGCACAATCGATTAGGATTATGGGTCACTCTTCCATATCACATACATCTTGGTGGAGCGCACAAAATGATAAGAAAGAATAACATGCACTCAATCACCAAGACAAGAGTAAATAGCCATACAATAAGAAATAGCATATGATAAACAATAAGCACACATTAAAGCATAGTATGACTAAGCACTCATTAAGGTAGCATCAAACGTAGTAGCAAGCACACTTAAAGTATCTGGAACCAAAAGAAACCAATGTATCTCAAGGAAAACGGCAAAAGAACGAAAAGACGAAAGAGCACTCTCTCTCTCGAAGCCCTATGATCTATAGCAATTTCTCCCCCTTTGGCAACAAGTTACCAAAAAGTTCGAAAAAGGTATAGAGCTAAACGTCACTGCGGGCTCGGCTGGCTGCTCCCGTCTGGGTCGATGTCGGTGTAGAGATAGCTGCGTCGGCGAAGACTTCTGCGGATGTCTGCGCTGGAGGAGTGGATGCTGGAGCTGAAGGAACTGCTGGAGCTGTAGCTGGTGCTGAAGTGGTAGCCCTGGAGTCTGTCACTGGGATAGCTGCAGACCTGGATCCTCTGGGAACCGGAGCAGTCTGGCGATGAGAGTCCTGGACTATATCATCCTGCATAAGCTCTGCCCTCTCCTGCCTAGTCTCTTCCATGTCTGCCTCAAGCTTGTTGACAGACACCTGAATCTCAGTCAGCTTCACGTCTAGGGCGTGGATCTTGTCCTCGACGATCCTCTCAAGGCTCTCCTGAGATTGCTCAATGCTGGCCAGGCGTTGTTCAATTCTCCGGGTTGCTTCAAGAATCTGATCTCCGAAGCTCTTTGGCTTAGCTGCTGCTGCTGCTGCTGCCTCTCTGTCAGCTTTGGCTTTCTTTGCAGCTTCGATCTTGGCTTGCCCTTCAACTGAGGTGGGATCCTCTTCATCCATCACAACTACGTTGTCCTCATGCTCTGGCTGTAGTGGTAAGTGCTTCCTATCCAACATGAATTTGCCCGTGCCAAACTTGGCGTTGATAAGCATCTGTATCTGCGGTGCAAACCCACACGACCTCTTCTGGTCAGCTGCAGTCCTCTTGATGGTCTCTACCATCAAGTCCATCACCTTAAAAGGTGCCTTCTCATCGAGAATGTGCAGCATGTTGATAGAATAGCCTCGTATCATCCGGTGGTCACCTGACTTAGGCATCAAAGTATGCCTCAGGATAGTGTTAGTGGTGGTCAGACCTGCCTGGAGATAATACACTGAGCCGAGTTTCCATCCCTCCAAATCAGCAGCTGGGATCTCCTTGTACATATTCTTCATGGAATCATGACTCTTCTTAGGAATCCCATAGACATCAATGTCGTCCTCTCTCTGCACTGGAGCGTTCAGAAGTTCTGCCCATTCTGCAACAGTTGAAGAAAACCTTTGACCTTCAGTCATCCAGGTGATCTTGCCATCAGGGTAGAAGTGGGCAGTGGCATAGAACTGCATGATCATCTCGTCATTCCAGGCTGTCAGCTCTTGACCCACAAAGTCAGCAACTCCACATGCAGTAAAGCTCTCATGCACATGGGGAAAGAAGTCCCGATGCTCTCTGCTGTCAATATACTTCCAGTCAACATACCTGGTGTCAGCAACAATGGGCTTCTTATCCATTAGCACGGTCTCATAGAAATCCTGCTGCTCTCTGGTGTGGAATCTGGGGTCCACAGCAGTCCTTCTTCTTACGGCATATGGATCAGATTGTCTCCATAGCCTGAGACCTTTGTCCTTCCTTGCCTTCATGTCCTCAGCTTGAGGATGAGCATCATTGTGGAGTGGCAACTTGGGACGGAGCTTGAGCAACACATGCTCTTCATCTGATTCAGAAGGTGGCATCTCACCTTTGTTCTTCTCAGAAGCTGGAATGCTTCTGGTTGTTCTCTTGGGCTTGGCTGGAGCTGCTTTGGAAGGAGCAGGCTTCTTGGGCTTAGAGGAGGCTTGAGCCCGAATAGCATCACCCATGAACTTAGCTTTCTGAGGAGGAGGCTGGGGTGCATCTTCTTCTTCTTCTTCAGCAACCTCTTGAGGTTCAGCATATACAACTCTCTTCCTTTTGGAAGTCTTCTTCACCTTGCTTGGAGCTGGCTCTTCCAAGTTGAGCTTCTTAGCAACTGCTGACTGTTTCACTTTGCTTGTGCCTTTCTTTGGCTGCTGCCCTTGGAGCTCTTTGGCAACCACTTGCCTCTTTGGCTTGGAGGTAACTTCCTCAGCAACAAAGTCGGAATCCTCATCATCAGACGTTCTCTTCTTCCTGGTTCTCGTAGCAGCAGGAGGCAGACCACTAGGGGTACTCCTCTCACCATCATCACTAGAGCTGCTAGCCTCAGGACTTGTACCTGCCTCTGGAATCTCAGCAAACGGTGATTCGGACCTGTTCTGGCTGTCACTGACATCTGACATGGCTGAAAGACCTGTGAATAGATAAGGTGTAGGCAGAGTAGAAGAGTTATCACAACTGCAGAAGTTTTTGCAAAAAAAATGAGTTCAAAAACTTAGTTTTGAGTTTTCACAGAATGTATTTCGGTCAAACCGATTTCAAGTTTCGGTGTAACCGAAGTGTTCAACAGAACCTACACACCACTTTCGGTCAGACCGAAATGGGTTTCGGTCCTACCGAAAATTTAGGGTTTCACAGAAACTTTAATTCGGACATTCCGATTTTCACAACTCGGTCAGACCGAACTATGTAGTGCAATGGTCAGAGACCAAATCGGTCAGTCCGAGTTTCAGGAATCGGCTTCACCGAGATGCATTCCGTGGAAACCTAAACCTAAGAATTTTCCTCGAAACTAAACGATCTGAACAATGTATTGGGATCATATCAAACGTGGATTGAATCAGGGCAGTCCTATCATGCAAGAATCAGAAGTGGAGCATGAAAGGGATCGGGACACACCCTAACTTGGTGGTGTCCCTCTACGGCGGCAACGGCGGAGAAGATTACCGTTGACGGCGGCGGAGACCTGCGGCGAGGGCGCACAGGCGACGAAGGCGACGATCCTTAGATCAGGGCGACGGCAGCAGGGGTCTTGGAGGGCGAACGGTTTGAAAGGAATAGATCACGCGCAGCCCTCAGTATATATAACCCCGTGCTGTCGGTGGGACCGAGTTGAAAAACTCGGTGTCACCGAGATGCATAATTGCAGTGCAGTTACGCATATCGGTCAGACCGAGATTTTGAACTCGGTTTCACCGAGATGAAACCTAGATCAATCTAAGTGTTTCGGTTGGACCGAGATTGAGAAACCGGTCAGACCGAAATGGACTTAGAAGGTTTTGGAAGTCAGCCTTAGACGAATCGGTGGTTCCGAGTGCTCCTCACTTGGACTGTCCGAAAAAGACTTGTTCAAAGTTGTGATATGAGCATGAAAAGAAATTTTGAGACAAGAAAGCATAGATAGCTAGGGAAGGTGCTTAGGCATTCTTGTCCATCCATTTGGCTAGAAGAAGAAACCAAAACAATCAAAACCACAAATGGATGTCCTTGAATGGATAAAATCATGCATTCAACATGCTCACACAATAAGATAGCAAATGAAATATGTGTCAAACATGCACAACCAATCACTCTAGCTACTAGCACACAATTTGTCGATGACTAGGTCATCTATATATGAGTATGTTGACTTAGGAGTCAAATGAGAACATTTGATCATAGGTCATACTCATCGTTTAAGCACAAGTGGGGTTACCACTTTTACATAAAGCATTTATGTGTTCACATCATTAGAAGATGCTTTAGCTCATTTTTTTAGAGCAAAGCTCCCCCTAGATGTGAGAACCCCTTTTAAAGGGTCAAACTAACCTTGGGTTGTCGTAGAAGACTTCATGTAGATGTTGAAGACGTGGATGCTCAATGTTGATGTAGATCATCATGAGTTAGGAGCAATCCTTTGAATTAGGGCACTTTCAATACCTACATGGGTTAGTCCCACAAGGAACAACCAAGAATATCCATAGACATAGAGTGAAGTACACAAAAGATGATGTCCATGAAAGCAATGATTACCTTGTCCCTTGACTTACCAACAAGAGGGTTTGTGACTCCATGAACAAGTGCATGATGTGGAAGTTGATTGCACAAGTTCTTGCCAAAATGAATATGAGTGAAGTTTGTTGGCGGAGTCACCCTCAAGAACCTACTAGTTCTTCTTCTTTGGGATCCACATCATCTTGATGGGAATCCTTGGTGTTGTAGTTGAGCTTGACGAAGTAGAACTTGATGTGTCCTTGGGAATCCACTTGACCATGGCTTGAGGTGCTTCAATGAATGCATCAATCTCCTCTTGAAGCTTGTCCTTGGCCTTTAGCTTGTGGTCTTGTGGTGGAAGGTCATCTTGAGCTTGTTCCACATTGGAAGAAGTAGGATCATACTTCTCCTTTTGTGAAACAAACTGTGGAGTAGGGTATTGACCTTCTTCCCACTCAACACCTTTGGCGTTGAACTTTCGCTCAAAACCAATCCCTTGATTCTTCCGGTGTCTTCCTTGTTTGCGAACAATCTCCTCAAAGTTCTTGCTTCCGGCAAGACTCTTGTAGACACCTTTCTCTATGATTTCCTTCAATAGGCTATTTTCTTGCTCAAGTGTAACTTGGCTTGAAACATTGTTAGTGGAATCAAGAGAACTACTAGAAGCAACAATATTGGATTTAACATTCTTATTGTTACTACTAGAGGAAGAATTTTTCTTATGCTTGTCATGCTTAGTCTTAATAGGTGGCAAGAAATTAGACAAGAGAAGTCATTTGGCAAGATATGAAGACCTCTTCTTTCGAAGATCGTCATTGATCGCTTTTAGAAACTCATGTTCTTGCTCTAGAGTGAGCTTCTCGAAGCGTAGCTTCTCATGAGATCTTAGGAGCTCTCTATGATCTTCTTGAGTTGTTTCATGAGCTAACTTAAGAGTGTTTAATTCTTTAGTTAGACGCTCAATCTCCTTCATAGCATTGTCATTCGACTCTTCTCGACTATAAAGACTACTAGCATTTTCATCATTACTAAGCTCACTAGATTTATCATGCAAGAGCTCATCTTCACCAAGTAAGTCATCCTCATCACTATCAAAGTCAATGAATTCAGGGTGTGTTACCTTGGGGCCTTTAGCCATGAAGCATCTTCCAATTCCCTCATTTGGTGAATCAAATAAGTCGTAGGAGTTGGAGTTGGAGGATACGAGTGCAAGTCCGGCAACACCTTCATCTTGACTGTAGTCGGAGTCGGAGTGATAGCTTCCATCGGATTGATTGTCGGAGTCGGAGCCGGAGACCCATTCACCTACATGAGCTTGATGTCTTCTTCTTGTGTAGCTTCTTGATGACTTGTCTTTCCTCTCCGAATCCTTGCTTCTCCGAGAGGGTCTTCGTTCATAACGATCATCTCTACTCCTTCTCTCTCTCCGAGGTGACTCATCTCTTGCTCTTCTTCTTGGAGATTCTTCTCTTCTCTTGTGAGGAGCCGTACACTCATTTGAGAAGTGTCCGGGTCTTCCACAATTGTAGCAGTTTCGATCATGACTAGAAGATCTCTTTTCATCATATGATCTAGACTTTGAGCTTCTTTCTTTGCCTCTATTCTTGTAGAACTTGTTGAAGTTCTTGACCATTAGGCTTATCTCTTCATTGGAAATTAGCTTGTCACTTGAGGTAGTAGGAGCATCACTTGTAGCTTTGTAAGCACCACTTGACTTGTTGTGAAGCTCTTCCTTATCCTTAAGTGTCATCTCATGAGCAACAATTCTTCCAATGACTTCAGTTGGCTTGAGAGTCTTGTAGTTTGGCATCATTTGGATCAAAGTGCACACGGTGTCATACTTTCCATCCAAAGCTCTGAGAATCTTCTTAATGATGAATCGGTCGGTCATTTCTTCGCTTCCTAAGCCTGCAATCTCATTTGTGATGAGAGCAAGCCTAGAGTACATTTCAGCGACTCCTTCACCATCCTTCATCTTGAACTTGTCAAGTTGACCTTGAAGAATATCTAGCTTTGATTCCTTCACAGATTCAGTACCTTCGTGCATTTCAACCAAAGTATCCCAAATCTCTTTAGCATTCTCAAGACGACTGATTTTGTTGAACTCTTCGGGACACAAAGCGTTGAAGAGAATGTCACAAGCTTGAGCATTGTTTTGCAACATCCGCAACTCTTCGGGTGTAGCTTCGCGATCCGGAACTTTTCCTTCTTCAAAGAAATCACCTTGCATGCCAACACAAATAATGCCCCATGCGGCTGGGTTATGACCAAGAATATGCATTTTCATTTTATGCTTCCAACTAGCAAAATTTGTACCATCAAAGTAAGGACCTCTACGATAATTACCCTCACTAGACGCCATACTCTCCTAGGTTGTGAAACCAAGCTTATGGAGTCCAATGCAATGGAAACCAAGGCAATGGAGACCAAAGCTCTGATACCACTTGTAGGATCGAAAGTAGGTCTAGAGGGGGGGTGATTAGACTACTTGACAATATAAAAAATCTGCCTTTAGATCATGCAAAGTTTTTGGCAGTTTCACAAACAAGATCAAGTCAAGTAACACCCTACACATGCAATTCTAGAGTATATGCAGCGGAAAGTAAATTGCACATGTAAAAAGGAGATGGAGAAGATCAAACGCAGTTTGGTGACACGGAGATTTTTGTCGTGGTTCCGATAGGTGGTGCTATCGTACATCCACGTTGATGGAGACTTCAACCCACGGAGGGTAACGGCTGCGCGAGTCCACGGAGGGCTCCACCCACGAAGGGTCCACGAAGAAGCAACCTTGTCTATTCCATCACGGCCTACGCCCACGGAGGACTAGCCTTACTCGGGGTAGATCTTCACGAAGTAGGCGATCTCCTTGCCCATACAAACTTCTTGGTTCAACTCCACATCATCAAGACGGAGGCTCCCAAGCGACACCTAACCAATCTAGGAGGCACCACCCCCCAAAAGGTAATAGACGGTGTTGATGATGATGAACTCCTTGCTCTTGTGCTTCAAGTGATAAACTCCCCAACACTCAACTCTCCTCACTGATATGGCTGTGGTGGAAGAAAGATTTGAGTGGAAAGCAACTTGGGAAGGCTAGAGATCAAGTTTCATATGGTAGGAATGGAATGGCTTGATCTCAACACAAGGGTAGGTGGTTCACTTCTCAGAAAGTGTATGGTAGGAATGGTAGTACTTTCTGATGGCTCTCCTCACGAATGAGGAGGGGGTGGAGGGGTATATATAGCCTCCACACAAAATCCAACCGTTACACACACATTTGACCAATCTCGGTCAGACCGAAGTGAAAACTCGGTTAGACCGAAAGTTCAAATATAGTGAACGTTGGGATTTTCGGTGGGACCGAAAATACCATCTCGGTGAGACCGAAGCGAGTCAAAGGTTAGGGTTTGCCATCTCGGTGAGACCGAAAATATAAACTCGGATATTCCGAATTGATGTCAACTGATCACAGAAGGTTGGCAGCCCTTTTTCGGTGAGACCGAAACTCAGAATCGGTGTGACCGAGAATTTAGGGTTTGGAGAAACAACTGAAGTGGTTCATCTCGGTGGGACTGAGTTGGAGAAATCGGTGTGACCGAGATTACTTATGGGTGTGTGTTAAGTAGTGAATAGTGCTGATAGTTGAGGGAGTTAGATCACCAAGCACTTGAGCAACGAGAACATTAACACAACCTCATCCCCTTTTAATAGTATTGGCTTTCCTATGGACTCAATGTGATCTTTGATCACTAAACCAAAAAAGGAGTCTTGAGCTTTTGCCAATGCTTGTCTTAGCATTTTGAGGGGTCCACTTCTTCAGACATTTCCATACCCACATCATCGAACTTTTCTGAAATGATTCTCAAGAGAATGTTAGTTCAATGATATATATGTTGTTATTAATTACCAAAACCACCCGGGGATTAGTTGCACTTTCAGGGAGATATAATATAAAACAGAGAAGCAACTGGCCGGGTTGCCAAGTGGGCCATCGAGCTTGGTCCTCACGGGCTAAAATATGTGCCTCGTACGGTAATCAAGTCCCAAGCGCTGGTGGATTTCATCAATGATTGGACGGAGTTACAAGCACCGGAAGAAAAGCCGGATCACACATACTGGACTATTCACTTTGATGGATCCAGGCAATTGGAGGGCTCGGGGGCTGGAGTCGTATTAACTTCCCCGCGAGGTGATAAATTTTGTTATGTTCTTCGTTTAATGTTCCCTTGCACTAACAATGCACCAGAATATTAGGCTCTCCTCCACGGTCTTCGAATGGCTAAAGAGAAGAATTTAAGCCGGGTTAAATGCTTTGGTGATTCGGACCTGGTGGCCCAACAAGTATCTGGTACTTGGGATTCCAAGGACCCGCTCATGGCATCATATCGTCGAGAGGTGGACACTGTTGTTGGACACTTTAAGGGTTATCAGGTGGATCATGTGGACCGGCGAAAGAATGAAGCGACAGATGAATTAAGCCGTCTGGGTTCCCAGCGTAAACCGGTTCCACCTAATGTTTTTCTGGACATTCTGCATAATCTGTCTGTTAAATTACCTTCAGAAGAGGACTTGGCTGTTCCGGATCTAGAGGCTTAGTTGGTAGTGGCGCTTCACGCTATCCCGGATTAGACGGTCCCATACTTGGCGTATATGAACCGAGGTGAGTTACCA
This sequence comes from Secale cereale, assembly GCA_902687465.1. Classification (NCBI taxonomy): domain Eukaryota; kingdom Viridiplantae; phylum Streptophyta; class Magnoliopsida; order Poales; family Poaceae; genus Secale; species Secale cereale. The sequence continues at coordinate 446,713,100 of LR738711.1, read as the reverse complement.
GAGGATGAAGTCTTGGCCAGGCAGATAGCCTGGCGATCCAAGTCAATGACTATTGTCAATGGGGAATTACATCATTGTAGTGTAACAGGGGCGTTTGAACGTTGCGTGTCTCCGAGTGAAGGCTCTGAGATTCTTCGAGAGATACATGAAGGAGATCGTGTTCACCACGCCGGTTCAAAGTCCTTGGTAGCTAAAGATTTTCGTCATGGATTCTATTGGCTGACGGCTCATGCTGATGCGGAGGACTTGGTCAAAAAGTGTGATGCTTGTCAGAAATTCTCACGGCGTGCTCATATACCGGCTCAAGAATTGAGGATGATTCCAATTACTTGGCCGTTCGCGACTTGGGGGCTAGATATGGTTGGGCCCTTTAAGAGATCTCCAGATAAGAATACCCACCTTCTGGTGGCGGTCGATAAGTTTACTAAGTGGGTAGAGGCAGAGCCGATCAGCAAGTGTGCTGCAGCAACGGCTGTTCAATTCATCAAGAAGGTGATTTTCCGGTTTGGCTTTCCACACAGTATTATAACTGATAATGGCACTAATTTCTCCAAGTGGGCTATGAAAGAATTTTGTCAACAAGCGCACATCTGGCTTGACGTATCTTCAGTGGCTCACCCCCAATCCAATGGTCAAGTTGAGAGAGACAATAAAGAGATCTTGAGAGGCATCAAGCCCCGGCTTATGGTTCCCTTACACAGGACGCCGGGTTGTTGGGTGGAGGAGCTACCTTCTGTATTATGTAGCATCAATACCACGCCCAACAGATCTACGGGTTATACGCCTTTTTCATGGTATACGGAGCTGAAGTAGTTCTCCCTAGTGACATCCGTCATGATTCGCCTCGCGTGGCGGCTTACATTGAACCTGATAACGAGAAGGCGCGACAAGAAGCACTGGACCGGTTGGATGAGGAACGTGACATCGCAGCGGCTCAGTAGGTGATTTACCAGCAAGATCTATGTCGATACCATAGTCGCCGAGTTAGAACCAGAACATTTCAAGAAGGCGATCTGGTGCTCCGGCTCATCCAAGACTAGACAGATATGCACAAACTGTCCCCGCCTTGGGAAGGACCCTTTGTGGTCAGCAAGAATCTACACAACGGGTCATACTACCTCATCGATGTTCGAGAGCACAAGGACTCACGCACCGCGGAGTAGGAAACCCAACGGCCGTGGAACATTGCTGATCTTCGGCCTTACTACACCCGAGCCATAGGCTCCTCTTTCTGTACATATATTCACAATGTATATATTATGATTAATATAATAAACCGGCATCCCTGTTAAAGTGGGGCCTCTGCTATTTTTTTTATCACATGGGGGCTTCTGTGTGCAAACGGAGTTCCCATGGCCCTCTTAGACAGGCTATCAAGCCGATATTATCATAAGAGCACAGCTCTGGTTACTTCAGTAATCCAGCTATCAAGCCAACATGATGATAAGGGGCAAAAGAGAGTTTGATGCATAGCACAACTCAAACATAGGCACCCATCGAGCTCAGCTCACAATGTTACTTGGGGGCTCTTGTCGCACAGCAACAAAGAGATTTTAAGGCCCTTGTAATAGGCTATCAAGCCACGGCTTGGAAGCCTGGTGTATACACCTAAAACCCCGGGTTAACCTGCCTGCATCAAGTAAGTCACTCCTTCCAGGTAAACCTGGTATGACCCGTCGAACGATTGACAAGTCAATCTAATATCAGACCCTGAACTTGTCAACGTTAAAACGACGATTGGTTAATGTGAGGTCCATCTTAACAGGATTTGTTAAATGGTTTAACTCAGCGGCCTGGCAGCCCATGAAAAGCATTTGGGGCCTGGTAGCCCGTAAAAAGCCTCGACTACAAGTTTTCAAATGCTTTTATTTGCCGAATTTTTAATCCTTTAAAGAGATTCTTAGTATTCGTCTGATATCTGTCGATTCGGCCTAGTGGTTGATGATAAGTCACCACCATTAAATAAATTGGTGCTTATTAAATGCAGTCTGGTTTGATTATAAAACGCCAGTATCATCTGCAGCTAATCCGGTGTTTATCACAACCCGGTATGGTTTCATCATAAACCGGCGAAATATTACAGGAGTCATCGATACTCACAATTTGGGATGATCACCCTTACTACAAAAGTTGGTAAAGCCAACGATACGATTTGATATCATAGGTATGATATGTATTTTCGTATTTATTTCAAAATACAGCTTGGGTTATAAACCTAGGTCATGTATTTGGGCATTATGACCCGTCCGACGATAAACCACCAGGACACTTTAAATTTTTCTTATGCAGAAACAGATTGAGTAAAGCTAGTCAGAAGAATAAGCAGAAATACTATAAAGCTGCCGGATTAACCAATATTATATAGAGGAAATATGCATGATGGCATAACAGACCAAATGTTTTCAGCTAGCCTATTACAAGGCGTTTTGCAGCCAAAAGAATAGCAGTTGCTCATCAAGGATCATGAGATATTGAAGGTTAAACCAGCCCCGGTTCATGACTCCTCGCCAGCCCGGCCAGACGGCTGCGGATCACCTTGCGTTGTTTCCTCCTCCTCTTATCCACCCAACAGCTGGAAGTCAGTGGTTGCCCAATTGATTCCAGTTAGGGCCTGGAAAACAGCTTCATCGCTTATAAGCTCGGATGGTTCAACATCAGGGGCGTAAGTATGCTTACGGATGGGCGGGATGAGATCCTCCACATCATGAGTCGGCGCATTAACCCGTCTGTTGTCAGCGTCATAAACCGCCTGGTAGTGGGACAGATCAGCTTCTTCGGCTAATTTACTGGCCAAGGGCCGCATTTCTTTTGTTAAAGCTCGAAGATCATCATTGGTGAATTCTTATCCGTCCTCTTTCAAGCTTGGATAACCGTTTACTACGTCAGCCGGATCAAGGTCGGGTACCCATGCCTTCTCCCGGGTTAGTGCAGTTAAAGCACCTGCCCTTGCAACTGATCTCTTCAGCTCTTCAAACCGGGCGGGCAGCATTGACAGCTTCTCCAAGGTTTCCTTGATCAATGTTGGTGGCGGTTTGTTGTGAGCGGCGGTACAAATGATCCGTTGCGCGCCGGTATAAAGTTGATCTATAAGTGTATAGGCAGCCTTCAGCTTCTTCTGCATGTCAGAGCCTAGATGGGCAGTGTGCTTTCCTGCATCAGTGGAACCAGTGTTAAGCCGGAAATTTGTGGGGATGGTATATTCAGAGTTGTGATGAGGGTTCTTACCAAAGACAGCAGTGGTCATAGCGTTTATTTGACGCTTTAGGCCAGATAGCTCTTCGGACACCGGTTTAAGGGTGGCCTCTACATCAACAACTCTTTTCTCCAAAGCAGATTTCTCTGTTTCCCAATCCGCCCGCTCCTTATGGAAGTATCTTTTCAACTTTTTCATGCTTGCCAAAGCGCTGGTCAGTTCATCCTTGGCTTTGGAGGTTGTTGTTTGCTGGAATTTCAGATTCTCTTGAAGCTCAGCGGCTTGAGATTCCTTCTGGTTTATATCAGCCTACAAAGAGATATACACATCGTACATTGGTAAATCATATTGAAAGTCCCAAGCACATAACAAGTTATACACTTGGCACTTGGGGGCTAATGCATATTTGCAGTTATCAGATATTTTTTATCAAAGTCCCAAGCACATAACAAGTTATACACTTGGCACTTGGGGGCTTATGCATAATTGTTCAAAGGAAAGTTACAGACTAAAGTCCTGGTTCATCCAAAAGGGATAAACCTGCCCTTGGGGACTACACAGGCGAAAAGTTATAAATTTGGTATTCTGAAGTCCCTGTTCATCCTAAAGAGATAAACCGGCCCTTGGGGACTACATAGGCGAAAAGCTATAAATTTGGTATTCTGAAGTCCCGGTTCATCTTGAAGAGATAAACCGGCCCTTGGGGGCTATAGTGGAGCTGAGACAAGCTATTGGACTTAGGCAGAAATAATATTGCAGAAATTAAGCAGCAGTTACCTCATATCGTTCCTTCATAAGGTTCACTAAACCGGCTTCATAATCACGGCTTGTATACAACCAGTTCAGATAGCCGGAGTGAAGGTCCTGGGCGCTGAGATGAGCATAGCTTGACAAATCGGCAATCCACTTGCCTTTGTCCATACCAGAAACTTCTTCCTTGGCGTTATGCTTTGACAAAGTGATGGGTTCACCGGGAGTGGTGTGGCCAAAACTGGTAATCGTAACATCATCTGTCGTAGCAGCAGTGGCTCTGGAAGGGCTTGCCGGATTGTTACTGGCCCGAACTGGGCTATTTTGATTATCATCATGGTCCATTGGCGCAGCTTCTTGTTCAGTAAAAATTTCATGATCCGATGGAGGTGGATCGTCACGCAAGGCATCAACATCTTCTTCTGCCGGCTCTGGAGTCTTTTCCGGTTCAGGGTTTATATCATCATTTGCCGGTTTACTCAATTTAGCCTTCTTACTAGGTTTTGGCCTACTGAGAAAGATAAAAGTAAAATTTAGTCAGTGGATTAAAATAGAAGGATTAACAGGAAGATAAAACTCACCCAGGAACAGTTTTGAGAGGAGGAAGCTGTGTGGCTGTCGACTTGCCAGATGACGAACGAGGGGTGTCCTGATAATTTGAATCAGACGGATTAATAGGCTGGCGGAAATGACCCGCTTTGGGATAAAGAGCATCTAGAATATACAAGACCTCTGATCGACGCTTCCTGATCGGAGTATGCGGTAAACCGGTGGATGTAATTACTTGACCGCTGTGCCGAGTTGTGCGGGGAGCTTCATGTTGCTGCTTCTTCAAAATAAAGTTTGGATCCAAGTAAGCTAAAGGGTGAGAAAATCTTACTTTCCGGTTTGCTTGACGGATTTTCTCTGTTGGCAGAGGGTCTGAACCGGAGGAGAGGATAATTACCTCAACACCATCAGCTTGGTTGCCTTCAGCGTTTTCCTAAACATAATCTGTGGCAATAAGATACAAGAAAAGGGGGCCAAGGGCGTCAAGTGCTACCTCTGAGGTTTGTTCATCATCATCAATGTTTAACTCGGACGTTTCAGTAGTTTTCTGCTTGAAAGTCTTCTTGATGACCTTGGTCTTAAGACGGGCTGCCTTTGCCAGTTTATCTTGGGGTTTCCTCTTCCAGAATGGATCATTGCCCTGTCAGGAATTGAGGAGTTTAAAAAAAGGATACTCAACAAGATGGAAATAAAGCAAAAAGTATAAGGAGATTTACCGCTGGCAGTTTATTGGATTCGCAGAAGGGAGCCAACCCAGTTTTGCTGCAGACATCCACCGGTTCATCCAATATTTTCTTGACAAACTCATTGATTTCATTTTCTGTCAGCACAACTTCGGTATGACGTTGAGGGTCTTTGGGATCCCCTGTGTACTCACACATCAAACCGGAACGCCAGCTTAGCTGTAGAATGCTCCAAGAAATCTAGCAATGAACAAAATCGATGCCTGTTAAACCGTTTGCGGTAAAGGCCCGGACCTTTGAAAGATGCGGTGCGTATTGGGATCGCTCCTGAGCACTTAGCCATTGGGGGAATGGATGATTATTGGTAAGCCGATGAGGACGATAACCCGGCAGAGGATTCTCGTCAGCTGGAGATGTATCTTGACAATAAAACCAAGTCTGGTTCCAATATTTAGGATGACTCTGATGCTTGGCGTGAGGAAAACTGACATCTTTCCTTTTTTGAATGGACATCCCGCCAAGTTCGGTGTTAGGTCCATCCGTAAATTCCATGCGGCGGTTCAAATGGAAGAAATCCCTAAACAGCTCCACTGTGGGCTCCTCTTGCAAATAAGCCTCACAGAATACTTGAAAATTGCAAATATTAAACACAGAGTTTGTTCCAATATCTTGAGGGTGGAGTATTAGGACCAAGATGCGATTCTATCCCGATCACGTGACACTTACGTGATTGGGGCACAACCGCATTTCGGGCGCTTAGCAAGATGGATATCATTACATCATACCATTACATACATACATAGGGGATACAACATTACATACAAATCACATGGATACAACATCATCAAAACAAGTATCCGACTACGGATACAAACAATAAAAGCTCAAAGACATCCATCTGCTATCCCAGGCTGCCGACCCGGAACCTAACCCAAGACTGAAGAAGAAGAACTCCAAACAACGAACAACGCTCTCACGTCAAGACATCGGAAACCTGCACCTGCAACTGTTGTTGTAGTATCTGTGAGCCATGAGGACTCAGCAATCCCATAACCATGGGTAACAAGACTATCAAAGCTTAATAGGTAGGAAGAGGTAAAGTGGTGAGGTTGCAGCAGCGGCTAAGCATAAGTATGGTGGCAAACTTACGAGTATAAGAATAAGAAGAGCATCTACGCAAACGGACGCAAAAGTAGTGATCGCTAAAGATCCTAAACTACATACGAGTCAAACATAACCCCACCGTGTTCTCTTCTCAAAGTGAAAAGAGACAGTCACGGTTACTCACGCAGTTGTGTGTTTTACTTTGGATCATCTGTCAAGTTTTCTACAACAGGACATTAACAAATTCCAATCTGCCACATAACCGCGGGCATGGCTTTCGAAATATCATAACCCTGCAGGGGTGTCCCAACTTAGCCCATCACAAGCTCTCACGATTAGCTGAAGTGATAAATATAATATCATCACCCCTTATCTTAGGGAAATCCGATCAGGCTCGGCATCCCGGTGCACAAGACATTTCGACAATGGTAAAACAAGTCCAGCAAGACCTCCCGGCGTGCCCACACCCTGATAGTAGCCGCGCGTATCTCGTCTTAGGCCACGATCGGATGAGCACAGCGTACAGCAGCCAAACCCCAAGTTTCCAAGGGTGGGCGCCGCACACGACTCTATTTGGGACCAACACCATCAGCACTGCCCCCCTGCTATGTAGAAAGAATCCTCGGGTAGCGCTAACTCCCTATGCAATTTAATTAATTAATTAAGTTGTTATTATGAGCAAATTAAAACCAATGTTGGGCCTTGCTGGAGGAGTTTTATTCAAAGACGAACTGTCAAGGGGTCCCATATACCCATCGTGTAAGGAACACAAAATCAAGGAACATAATGCCGGTTTATCGGCGTCTAAGGTGGCATGAGTGGAACAAAACACCGAGCAAAAGGCCAAGCCTTCCACCCATGCCCAGTATATAGGTGTGTTATTATATATATAACATATTGTGATATTCCAACAACAAGTTCCCTCCTGGAACGATCTTCATCTTCACCTGCAACTAACAACGCTATAAGAGGGGCTGAGCAAGCGGGTAACATAGCCAAACAATGGTTTTTCTAGGACGGTGTCAAAGGTTAGAGGATCCATGGCAACAAGGAGGGGCTGACAATAATGATGGGTAGCGCGACATGTAACGATAGCATCGAGACACTAAGCAAAGGCAATGATAGTAAATGTATCCAAGGGTATGGTCATCTTGCCTGAGATCCCGCAAGGAAGAAGAACGGTTCCGTGAAGAAGACGGAGAAAAAGCCTTGAAGAAGAACCACGGGTAGACGATCGAATCCTCACGAACTCACGGAACAAGCACTAACGAGAAGAAGCAAGCAAAACGGTAAACAAACCACTCAAGAACATAACAATATGCACTACCAAGTATGATGCAAAGCAAGTCTACTTATGATGCACAGAAAGTCTACACAGGAAGCACAACATGGCAATGTAGGAAGCACAGCAAAAGCAACACAAGTCTATATGATGCATACATGGCAAGGTATGATGCATGACAAAACTATACAGGAAGCACAGAAAGTCTATACTGGAAGCATAACATGGCAACTTAGGAAACACAGAAAACAACACAGGAAACATGACAATATGCTTGAGCAAGTATGATGCAAACAAGCCTATATATGAAGAACAACAAGTCTATGAAGCATAACATGGCAAGGTATGATGCAAGACAAATCTATACAGGAAGCATGGCTGATGCACTAAGGAAGCACTGAAGATGCACTTAGGAAGCACAGAAAGTCAACATAGGAAGCACAAAGATATAGCACAAGGAGCATGGCAATGTGCAACTAGCAAGATACTTCAAAACATGATAACCAGAGGATATTATGAATCTACATGCAAAACCACCCAAGTTTCATATAAGGAACACTCCAAACGGAGCAACGGGCTAAAAGATACACATGAAACAAGATATAACAACAAGCTGAAAATAACAGCCACATAGCAACTTTGGAGCGTGATATATATAAGCTACAACACTCAAACCTGGCAACAAGAAGCACGAACATGAAGTAGACATATCCTACAGCAAACAAGTCCATTGGAGCATCTCCATAGGAGGCATGAATCAATAGCAACAAGCTATAACATTTTGAACATGACTACAAAATCCTGACAGCAGTAATTTATAGCAACTTTGGAGCAAGAGTTAAATATGATACAGCCACCCAAATAAGCATGTGAAGGCATGAATGGATAGCCAACAACATATACAACAAGGAATCATCAATAGTCCCCCCAAAACTATCATGGATTTGCCTAGAACAACAAGCAAACATGGCATCTGGAAATTACAGATTTCAGACTTAGTGAAATTTCACCAAGTGTTAAAACAGTCACAGCATCATGGCAAGTTTGCAAGCATGTTTAAGTCACCTCAAAGCAAGACATGGCAAGTGGTTTGCACCACAGCAAAGTACACATGATGGTGAATCCAAAACATCTAAGCATGCAACAAGGGGATAACCACATCAATAGCAACGAGCTCCTCAACTAGGCATCTCGTAACAAGTTTAACAACATATCAGCCACTAGCACTTTTGCAACAGAGTTTAACACGACAATATGAACTCAAACAAACATGCTATAGCAACCAACATGTAGAGCATCTCAAGATGAACATGTGGACATATCATTTGCATCATTTGGATAAGCATGCACCAAGTTATCATATCACGAACATGGCAACAAAATAACAAGTAGCAGCAGTTTATATCAAGTAGCACTCTTGCAACAGATATTTAAACATCTAGATGAACTCAAACATGCATGCCACAATGGAACAAAGTGTAGAGCATATCACCACGATCATTTTGACATATCATTCACTCAAAACGGATAAGCACACAAAAAGTTATCACTAGTCAAAGATGCAACATTACTGCAGACAATTAAAAGACTTAGCAGTTTTTTGGAAAAAAACGACGGGCGAGATATACTAAACAGCGCCTAGGGCGAGGATCTGAGGGGCTGCTCACCAAGGGCTTGGCCCAGAATGGGAGGAGGTGGCTGGGCGGCTCGCGGGCGCTGAGGTGGGCCGGCCCGAGGCCCACGCGGTGGCGGAGCAGTTCGGGCGCCCGGCTGGCGCGGCCCAGGTGGCCCAGGCGGGGCGACGGGCTCGGGCGGTCGGTGGAGGCCGGCTCGCCTGGAGGCTGGCGGGCCAGGCCCGCGGCGAGGGGAGGCTGGGCCTCGGCCAGGCGGCTGGGCCGGCTAGAGCCTGGGCTGGCGGCTGGAGCGACCACGAGGGAGGCCGGCTCGGGCGCTGGCTCGAGGGAGGGGCGAGGAGGCCCAGGCGGAGCGGCGTCGGTCAACGCGGCACGGGGCGAGGAGCTCGGGAGCTCACACCCATGGCGGCTGGCAGCGGCTGGCTTCGCTCCGGCGAGGGCGGCAGGGTCCGGCGGCCGGGACCGAAGAAAAAGGAGAGATCCCGACGAGGGGATCCCGGATCTGGCGTCAGAGGAGGCCGGCGGCGAACGAGGAGGCGGGGCGACGGAGGTGCCCGGACTCCGGAGACGGCAAGAAGTGGCGGAGCCGAGCGGGGACGAGGGGAGTGGCGAGGCCTGCGGCGCGTCGGGCGGACGGACGGGACGGGCGGTGGACATGCGGACATTGTCCGGGTGGCGGCGGACAATGTCCGTTGGGGCTAAGGGACGAAATCTGGGCCCTTGATCTCGGATCTGAGGGCTGAAAATAAGAGCGAGGAGTGGATTTCGGGACAGTAAAGCTAGGTGGCGGCTGGAGGTTGATAGGGCACGGAATTTGATGTGGAGGAAGGCTGCCCAAAGTTGACAAGGGGTGTTCATATATGGCCTAGGGGCTAGGGTTTGGGGGTTTGGAGTGGTTTCAGAGCCCTCCGATCGCGATCCGACAGATCCGATCGCGAGGTGAGGTAGGATGGGCCTAGGGGAGGCTAGTGGGCTGTGTTAGAAGTAGTTGGGCTGAGGTGAGAGGAGAGGGAGAGAGTCCCGCGGGGGTTTTCGGAGACCGAAAACATCCGATGAAATAACCGGCGACTAGTGCCGCTATATATATCCGTTGGGCTATCAAACGGACTCTGAATGCGATGAAATTTGGCAGGCGGCCTGTCTACACTGTAATAAGACCACACGCCAAGTTTCAGCCCATTCCGAGAACATTTTTCGGCCACTCACAAAATAAATATTCGGAGGCACCGCGGGCGCGTGCGAGTGTGTCTGGGCTCAGAACGGACAACGGAAAGGACGAGGGGACTCGAACGGATGCAAGTTTTTGAAAACATGCTGATGCAACACACAAGATGACAAGGCAAGGATGCACACGCAAGCAGATGACATAGCACTGACAACGAATAACTGAGTGACACCTGGCGCACCGGTCTCGGGGTGTCACAACACTCCCCTACTAACAAGAGATCTCGTCCCGAGATCTTAGGAACGTGACGGGAGAGGAAAGGAAGAACAAGGTTCTTCGAAGACAAAATAACGAAACCAAAGAACCTTGAGAGGTTGAGCCACTCGAAAGGAAGAAGAATGCAACGAAAAAGAACGAAGTTGCAAGGGCTTCGTTAGACAAGAGGAAGAAGGAATTCGACGAGAATCCAAAAGGTTAAAGGAATAAGAACGAATTCGAAATCACTCCGGTTGATAAGAGATAGAAAGGAATCTCCACAAAGGAATATGGGCAGCACTCCGGCTGAAAATGATAGAAATAGCACATCGTTTGAACAAGAATGGAATAGGACAAGAACTTGAAAAGATGAAACGAAAACATGATGAAATGAACAAGACAATGCCTCTGGAAGAATTGAAATGATGGAATTAAAAGAACGGATGAGAAGATGACAACTTTCATCACGAATGGATTGAAAGAACATCTTCAAGAGAAAGCATTGAACGGAGTTGTTGAGAAAATCAACAACAAAAGAATGAGCTTGTCGTGGACTTATGTAAACATCTCAAGCTTGAGGTGAATCATGCCGCAACCAAAATATTGAATAGGTGAGATGAGGGAAGAAATGCAAAACTTCACTTCAAAAGAATACGGAGAATTATTTGCACTCGAGAGGCAAAAGAATAATGCTTGAGCTACTCCAGACGAATTAGTTGAATATTTGAAGAATGAATTGAATTGCGATGAACCTCCACGAAGGACTCCAGTAACGAAAGGATGATGATATAGAAATGATGGGCGAAAAGAATAAGATTAGAGCCTTGCGATGATTAGTCGGGGTTCCGACGAGATAACCGATAAAAACTTGAACTCCGGGAAGAAAAGTTAAAAGGACTTGGAACTAGAATTTATTCATCACGAATAAACTCCGAAGGAAGGGATAAATCAACTCGATGAAAAGAATAAGAATTATGTCATGCTTATCCTCCATCAATTAAATTGATGAGAAGCCATGGATTCGCATACTTCTTATTCTCGTTGGAATTGATTAAAGAAGGATATATCGCGAACTTGCGAAAATCTTCATGAAACACCGGTAGGAATGGAATGAACGAATGAATTGATATGATAACACCGGAAAGAAATGTTGAGCGAATCACCGGAAGGAATTGAAGCCGAGTGAAGAAAAGAAATGAACCACCGGGAAGAATTAATCAATCGAGTGAAGAACGAGAATGACCACCGTAAGGAATGAAATTGAACGATGCAAGAGGACAAGCTACCGTGAAGAATTGAAAACGAGTGAAAACAGGGGAATGAATCGCCGGAAAGAATAAAGCACTTGAGGAAAATTGAATGACGAGAACAAAGAGATCGTGCACTGATTAAGAATACTTGAGTGAAGCACCAGAAGAATGTGAGACGAACGAAGAGGCATGAATGAAGAATATTTAGAGGACGAAGTTGAAAACTGAGAACGAAGAAATCTTCTGAAATGATGGCCTTCGAAGGAACACAAGAAAATAATTCATGAAAGTACTCCGGAAGGATTAAAAGAAGAAGGTTGAACAAATGATGAAAAGAATTGAAAGCGATCTTGGAGAAGGCATGTGACTGATGGAATCCATACTTACGTCATACTTGAAAAGAATTTAGGAATACTCCGGGAAATATTAGAAGAGTCAGGTAAGATCCTGGGAAAGACCTGTGGGTTATGAGCCCACCGAAGGGAAAACTCCATTGAAAGGACTATTCAGATGAAAATGATGCACCGGACGATTAAAAGACTCAAAGGAGGTGACAACCTCAACTTAATTAGAACACACACGAATATCCTAAGATTTCTTCGGAACTCCGAAATAATTAAACGACGAGAGACGAACGAGCACGAGGAAAACATTTGAGCAGAGGGAAAAGAATATGAACAACACCGAATACTTGAGTTGAATCCACCGGAAAGAAAAGAGATGAAGAATATCCAACGAGAGAAGAACTCATCGTAGAAGAAAGAGAAGGATGATGACGAGCTAGACGAGACTTCACCAGTTGAATAACTGAGGAAAGAATGCAAAGGGTTCACATGAGTAGGATGGATACTCGATTAAGGACTCCGGTCCGAGAAGCAAAAGGGTGGGTGGGTGGGAAAAGAAAGACCACTACGGACGGAAAACAACACCGGTTGAAAAGAACTGAGGATGAACTTGCAAAAGAAGAAGTGGGTTGAATCCACTTGACGAGAGATGCACCAGATGAAAGAACTAACAATGCAACGAACGAAAACTAACCACGCGATCCTAAAAAAAATTTGAAGGGGAAGAGGAACAATTCAAAACACCTACGTCAAGATTCCTCACCAGAGCGACGAAGGGGCAGGGGAGTAAAAAGAATTCCTACTATCCGATATAACTAGACTCCAAAAAAAATTTATGCTAGACTCAACAACGGCCAAGCTACGATCAATCAAGGGGGCTCCTATGGTCGGTTGAGGCTCTGATACCAACTTGTCAGGCCCAAGATGCGATTCTATCCCGATCACGTGACACTTACGTGATTGGGGCACAACCGCATTTCGGGCGCTTAGCAAGATGGATATCATTACATGGTACCATTACATACATACATAGGGGATACAACATTACATACAAATCACATGGATACAACATCATCAAAACAAGTATCCGACTATGGATACAAACAATAAAAGCTCAAAGACATCCATCTGCTATCCCAGGCTGCCGACCCGGAACCTAACCCAAGACTGAAGAAGAAGAACTCCAAACAACGAACAACGCTCTCACGTCAAGACATCGGAAACCTGCACCTGCAACTGTTGTTGTAGTATCTGTGAGCCACGAGGACTCAGCAATCCCATAACCATGGGTAACAAGACTATCAAAGCTTAATAGGTAGGAAGAGGTAAAGTGGTGAGGTTGCAGCAGCGGCTAAGCATAAGTATGGTGGCTAACTTACGAGTATAAGAATAAGAAGAGCATCTACGCAAACGGTCGCAAAAGTAGTGATCGCTAAAGATCCTAAACTACATACGAGTCAAACATAACCCCACCGTGTTCTCTTCTCAAAGTGAAAAGAGACAGTCACGGTTACTCACGCAGTTGTGTGTTTTACTTCGGATCATCTGTCAAGTTTTCTACAACCGGACATTAAGAAATTCCAATCTGGCACATAACCGCGGGCACGGCTTTCGAAATATCCTAACCCTGCAGGGGTGTCCCAACTTAGCCCATCACAAGCTCTCACGATTAGCTGAAGTGATAAATATAATATCATCACCCCTTATCTTAGGGAAATCCGATCAAGCTCGGCATCCCGGTGCACAAGACATTTCGACAATGGTAAAACAAGTCCAGCAAGACCTCCCGGCGTGCCGACACCCTGATAGTAGCCGTGCGTATCTCGTCTCAGGCCACGACCGGATGAGCACAGCGTACAACAGCCAAACCCCAAGTTTCCAAGGGGGGGCGCCTTACACGACTCTGTTTGGGACCAACACCATCAGCACTGCCCCCCTGCTATGTAGAAAGAATCCTCGGGTAGCGCTAACTCCCTATGCAATTTAATTAATTAATTAAGTTGTTATTATGAGCAAATTAAAACCAATGTTGGGCCTTGCTGGAGGAGTTTTATTCAAAGACGAACTGTCAAGGGGTCCCAAATACCCATCGTGTAAGGAACGCAAAATCAAGGAACATAATGCTGGTTTATCGGCGCCTAAGGTGGCATGAGTGGAACAAAACACCGAGCAAAAGGCCAAGCCTTCCACCCATGCCCAGTATATAGGTGTGTTATTATATATATAACATATTGTGATATTCCAACAACAAGTTCCCTCCTGGAACGATCTTCATCTTCACCTGCAACTAACAACGCTATAAGAGGGGCTGAGCAAGCGGGTAACATAGCCAAATAATGGTTTTTCTAGGACGGTGTCAAAGGTTAGAGGTTCCATGGCAACTAGGAGGGGCTGACAATAATGATGGGTAGCGCGACATGTAACGATAGCATCGAGACACTAAGCAAAGGCAATGATAGTAAATGTATCCAAGGGTATGGTCATCTTGCCTGAGATCCCGCAAGGAAGAAGAACGGTTCCGTGAAGAAGACGGAGAAAAAGCCTTGAAGAAGAACCACGGGTAGACGATCGAATCCTCACGAACGCACGGAACAAGCACTAACGAGAAGAAGCAAGCAAAACGGTAAACAAACCACTCAAGAACATAACAATATGCACTACCAAGTATGATGCAAAGCAAGTCTACTTATGATGCACAGAAAGTCTACACAGGAAGCACAACATGGCAATGTAGGAAGCACAGCAAAAGCAACACAAGTCTATATGATGCATACATGGCAAGGTATGATGCATGACAAAACTATACAGGAAGCATAGAAAGTCTATACTGGAAGCATAACATGGCAACTTAGGAAACACAGAAAACAACACAGGAAACATGACAATATGCTTGAGCAAGTATGATGCAAACAAGCCTATATATGAAGAACAACAAGTCTATGAAGCATAACATGGCAAGGTATGATGCAAGACAAATCTATACAGGAAGCATGGCTGATGCACAAAGGAAGCACTGAAGATGCACTTAGGAAGCACAGAAAGTCAACATAGGAAGCACAGAGATATAGCACAAGGAGCATGGCAATGTGCAACTAGCAAGATACTTCAAAACATGATAACCAGAGGATATTATGAATCTACATGCAAAATCACCCAAGTTTCATATAAGGAACACTCCAAACGGAGCAACGGGCTAAAAGATACACATGAAACAAGATATAACAACAAGCTGAAAATAACAGCCACATAGCAACTTTGGAGCATGATATATATAAGCTACAGCACTAAAACATGGCAACAAGAAGCATGAACATGAAGTAGACATATCCTACAGCAAACAAGTCCATTGGAGCATCTCCATAGGAGGCATGAATCATAGGCAACAAGCTATAACATTTTGAACATGACTACAAAATCCTGACAGCAGTAATTTATAGCAACTTTGGAGCAAGAGTTAAATATGATACAACCACCCAAATAAGCATGTGAAGGCATGAATGGATAGCCAACAACATATACAACAAGGAATCATCAATAGTCCCCCCAAAACTATCATGGATTTGCCTAGAACAACAAGCAAACATGGCATCTGGAAATTACAGATTCCAGACTTAGTGAAATTTCACTAAGTGTTAAAACAATCACAGCATCATGGCAAGTTTGCAAGCATGTTTAAGTCACCTCAAAGCAAGACATGGCAAGTGGTTTGCACCACAGCAAAGTACACATGATGGTGAATCCAAAACATCTAAGCATGCAACAAGGGGATAACCACATCAATAGCAACGAGCTCCTCAACTAGGCATCTCGTAACAAGTTTAACAACATATCAGCCACTAGCACTTTTGCAACAGAGTTTAACACGGCAATATGAACTCAAACAAGCATGCTATAGCAACCAACATGTAGAGCATCTCAAGATGAACATGTGGACATATCATTTGCATCATTTGGATAAGCATGCACCAAGTTATCATATCACGAACATGGCAACAAAATAACAAGTAGCAGCAGTTTATATCAAGTAGCACTCTTGCAACAGATATTTAAACATCTAGATGAACTCAAACATGCATGCCACAATGGAACAAAGTGTAGAGCATATCACCACGATCATTTTGACATATCATTCACTCAAAACGGATAAGCACACAAAAAGTTATCACTAGTCAAAGATGCAACATTACTTCAGACAATTAAAAGACTTAGCAGTTTTTTGGAAAAAAAACGACGGGCGAGATATACTAAACAGCGCCTAGGGCGAGGATCTGAGGGGCTGCTCACCAAGGGCTTGGCCCAGAACGGGAGGAGGTGGCTGGGCCGGCTCGCGGGCGCTGAGGTGGGCCGGCCCGAGGCCCACGCGGCGGCGGAGCAGTTCGGGCGCCCGGCTTGCGCGGCCCAGGTGGCCCAGGCAGGGCGACGGGCTCGGGCGGTCGGTGGAGGCCGGCTCGCCTGGATGCTGGCGGGCCAGGCCCGCGGCGAGGGGAGGCTGGGCCTCGGCCAGGCGGCTGGGCCGGCTGGAGCCTGGGCTGGCGGCTCGAGCGACCACGAGGGAGGCCGGCTCGCGGGCGCTGGCTCGAGGGAGGGGCGAGGAGGCCCAGGCGGAGCGGCGTCGGTCAACGCGGCACGGGGCGAGGAGCTCGGGAGCTCACACCCATGGCGGCTGGCAGCGGCTGGCTTCGCTCCGGCGAGGGCGGCAGGGTCCGGCGGCCGGGACCGAAGAAAAAGGAGAGATCCCGACAAGGGGATCCCGGATCTGGCGTCAATGGAGGCCGGCGGCGAACGAGGAGGCGGGGCGACGGAGGTGCCCGGACTCCGGCGGCGGCAAGAAGTGGCGGAGCCGAGCGGGGACGAGGGGAGTGGCGAGGCCTGCGGCGCGTCGGGCGGACGGACGGGCCGGGCGGTGGACATGCGGACATTGTCCGGGTGGCGGCGGACAATGTCCGTTGGGGCTAAGGGACGAAATCTGGGCCCTTGATCTCGGATCTGAGGGCTGAAAATAAGAGGGAGGAGTGGATTTCGGGACAGGAAGGCTAGGTGGCGGCTGGAGGTTGATAGGGCACGGAATTTGATGTGGAGGAAGGCTGCCCAAAATGGACAAGGGGTGTCCATATATGGCCTAGGGGCTAGGGTTTGGGGGTTTGGAGTGGTTTTAGAGCCCTCCGATCGCGATCCGACGGATCCGATCGCGAGGTGATGTAGGATGGGCCTAGGGAGGCTAGTGGGCTGTGTTAGAAGTAGTTGGGCTGAGGTGAGAGGAGAGGGAGAGAGTCCCGCGGGGGTTTTCGGAGACCGAAAACATCCGATGAAATAACCGGCGACTAGTGCCGCTATATATATCCATTGGGCTATCAAACGGACTCCGAATGCGATGAAATTTGGCAGGCGGCCTGTCTACACTGTAATAAGACCACACGCCAAGTTTCAGCCCATTCCGAGAACATTTTTTGGCCACTCACAAAATAAATATTCGGAGGCACCGCGGGCGCGTGCGAGTGTGTCTGGGCTCAGAACGGACAACGGAAAGGACGAGGGGACTCGAACGGATGCAAGTTTTTGAAAACATGCTGATGCAACACACAAGATGACAAGGCAAGGATGCACACGCAAGCAGATGACATAGCACTGACAACGAATAACTGAGTGACACCTGGCGCACCGGTCTCGGGGTGTCACAACACTCCCCTACTAACAAGAGATCTCGTCCCGAGATCTTAGGAACGTGACGGGAGAGGAAAGGAAGAACAAGGTTCTTCGAAGACAATATAACGAAACCAAAGAACCTTGAGAGGTTGAGCCACTCGAAAGGAAGAAGAATGCAACGAAAAAGAACGAAGTTGCAAGGGCTTCATTAGACAAGAGGAAGAAGGAATTCGACGAGAATCCAAAAGGTTAAAGGAATAAGAATGAATTCGAAATCACTCCGGTTGATAAGAGATAGAAAGGAATCTCCACAAAGGAATACGGGCAGCACTCCGGCTGAAAATGATAGAAATAGCACACCGTTTGAACAAGAATGGAATAAGACAAGAACTTGAAAAGATGAAATGAAAACATGATGAAATGAACAAGACAATGCCTCTGGAAGAATTGAAATGATGGAATTAAAAGAACGGATGAGAAGATGACAACTTTCATCACGAATGGATTGAAAGAACATCTTCAAGAGAAAGCATTGAACGGAGTTGTTGACAAAATCAACAACAAAAGAATGAGCTTGTCGTGGACTTATGTAAACATCTCAAGCTTGAGGTGAATCATGCCGCAACCAAAATATTGAATAGGTGAGATGAGGGAAGAAATGCAAAACTCCACTTCAAAAGAATACGGAGAATTATTTGCACTCGAGAGGCAAAAGAATAATGCTTGAGCTGCTCCAGACGAATTAGTTGAATATTTGAAGAATGAATTGAATTGCGATGAACCTCCACGAAGGACTCCGGTAACGAAAGCATGATGATATAGAAATGACGGGCGAAAAGAATAAGATTAGAGCCTTGCGATGATTAGTCGGGGTTCCGACGAGATAACCGATAAAAACTTGAACTCCGGGAAGAAAAGTTAAAAGGACTTGGAACTAGAATTTATTCATCACAAATAAACTCCAAAGGAAGGGATAAATCAACTCGATGAAAAGAATAAGAATTATGTCATGCTTATCCTCCATCAATTAAATTGATGAGAAGCCATGGATTCACATACTTCTTATTCTCGCTAGAATTGATTAAAGAAGGATATATCGCCAACTTGCGAAAATCTTCATGAAACACCGATAGGAATGGAATGAACGAATGAATTGATATGATAACACCGGAAAGAAATGTTGAGCGAATCAACGGAAGGAATTGAAGCCGAGTGAAGAAAAGAAACGAACCATCGGGAAGAATTAATCAATCGAGTGAAGAACGAGAATGACCACCGTAAGGAATGAAATTGAACGATGCAAGAGGACAAGCTACCGTGAAGAATTGAAAACGAGTGAAAACAGGGGAATGAATCGCCGGAAAGAATAAAGCACTTGAGCAAAATTGAATGACGAGAACAAAGAGATCGTGCACTGATTAAGAATACTTGAGTGAAGCACCAGAACAATGTGAGACAAACGAAGAGGCATGAATGAAGAATATTTAGAGGACGAAGTTGAAAACTGAGAACGAAGAAATCTTCTGAAATGATGGCCTTCGAAGGAACACAAGAAAATAATTCATGAAAATACTCCGGAAGGATTAAAAGAAGAAGGTTGAACCAATGATGAAAAGAATTGAAAGCGATCTTGGAGAAGGCATGTGACTGATGGAATCCATACTTATGTCATACTTGAAAAGAATTTAGGAATACTCCAGGAAATATTAGAAGAGTCAGGTAAGATCCTGGGAAAGACCTGTGGGTTATGAGCCCACCGAAGGGAAAACTCCGTTTAAAGGACTATTCAGATGAAAATGATGCACCGGACGATTAAAAGACTCAAAGGAGGTGACAACCTCAACTTAATTAGAACACACACGAATATCCTGAGATTTCTTCGGAACTCCGGAATAATTAAATGACGAGAGACGAACGAGCACGAGGAAAACATTTGAGGAGAGGGAAAAGAATATGAACAACACCGAATACTTGAGTTGAATCCACCGGAAAGAAAAGAGATGAAGAATATCCAACGAGAGAAGAACTCATCATAGAAGAAAGAGAAGGATGATGACGAGCTAGACGAGACTTCACCAGTTGAATA
Source organism: Secale cereale (assembly GCA_902687465.1). Classification (NCBI taxonomy): domain Eukaryota; kingdom Viridiplantae; phylum Streptophyta; class Magnoliopsida; order Poales; family Poaceae; genus Secale; species Secale cereale. The sequence goes on along the minus strand of LR738711.1, from coordinate 446,693,162 downwards.
ACTGAGGAAAGAATGCAAAGGGTTCACATGAGTAGGATGGATACTCGATTAAGGACTCCGGTCCGAGAAGCAAAAGGGTGGGTGGGTGGGAAAAGAAAGACCACTACGGACGGAAAACAACACCGGTTGAAAAGAACTGAGGATGAACTTGCAAAAGAAGAAGAGGGTTGAATCCACTTGACAACAGATTCACCAGATGAAAGAACTAACAACGCAACGAACGAAAACTAACCACGCGATCCTAAAAAAAATTTGAAGGGGAAGAGGAACAATTCAAAACACCTACGTCAAGATTCCTCACCAGAGCGACGAAGGGGCAGGGGAGTAAAAAGAATTCCTACTATCCGATATAACTAGACTCCGAAAAAGTTTTATGCTAGACTCAACAACGTCCAAGCTACGATCAATCAAGGGGGCTCCTATGGTCGGTTGAGGCTCTGATACCAACTTGTCAGGCCCAAGATGCGATTCTATCCCGATCACATGACACTTACGTGATTGGGGCACAACCGCATTTCGGGCGCTTAGCAAGATGGATATCATTACATCGTACCATTACATACATACATAGGGGATACAACATTACATACAAATCACATGGATACAACATCATCAAAACAAGTATCCGACTACGGATACAAACAATAAAAGCTCAAAGACATCCATCTGCTATCCCAGGCTGCCGACCCGGAACCTCACCCAAGACTGAAGAAGAAGAACTCCAAACAACGAACAACGCTCTCACGTCAAGACATCGGAAACCTGCACCTGCAACTGTTGTTGTAGTATCTGTGAGCCACGAGGACTCAGCAATCCCATAACCATGGGTAATAAGACTATCAAAGCTTAATAGGTAGGAAGAGGTAAAGTGGTGAGGTTGCAGCATCGGCTAAGCATAAGTATGGTGGCTAACTTACGAGTACAAGAATAAGAAGAGCATCTGCGCAAACGGTCGCAAAAGTAGTGATCGCTAAAGATCCTAAACTACATACGAGTCAAACATAAACCCACCGTGTTCTCTTCTCAAAGTGAAAAGAGACAGTCACGGTTACTCACACAGTTGTGTGTTTTACTTCGGATCATCTGTCAAGTTTTCTACAACCGGACATTAACAAATTCCAATCTGCCACATAACCGCGGGCATAGCTTTCGAAAGATCATAACCCTGCAGGGGTGTCCCAACTTAGCCCATCACAAGCTCTCACGATTAGCTGAAGTGATAAATATAATATCATCACCCCTTATCTTAGGGAAATCCGATCAGGCTCGGCATCCCGGTGCACAAGACATTTCGACAATAGTAAAACAAGTCCAGCAAGACCTCCCGGCGTGCCGACACCCAGATAGTAGCCGCGCGTATCTCGTCTCAGGCCACGACCGGATGAGCACAACGTACAGCAGCCAAATCCCAAGTTTCCAAGGGGGGCGCCGCACAAGACTCTATTTGGGACCAACACCATCAGCACTGGCCCCCCCTGCTATGTAGAAAGAGTCCTCGGGTAGCGCTAACTCCCTATGCAATTTAATTAATTAATTAAGTTGTTATTATGAGCAAATTAAAACCAATGTTGGGCCTTGTTGGAGGAGTTTTATTCAAAGACGAGCTGTCAAGGGGTCCCATATACCCATCGTGTAAGGAACACAAAATCAAGGAATATAATGCCGGTTTATCGGCGCCTAAGGTGGCATGAGTGGAACAAAACACCGAGCAAAAGGCCAAGCCTTCCACCCATGCCCAGTATATAGGTGTGTTATTATATATATAACATATTGTGATATTCCAACAACAAGTTCCCTCCTGGAACGATCTTTATCTTCACCTGCAACTAACAACGCTATAAGAGGGGCTGAGCAAGCGGGGAACATAGCCAAACAATGGTTTTGCTAGGAAGGTGTCAAAGGTTAGAGGTTCCATGGCAACAAGGAGGGGCTGACAACAATGATGGGTAGCGCGACATGTAACGATAGCATCGATACACTAAGCAAAGGCAATGATAGTAAAGGTATCCAAGGGTATGGTCATCTTGCCTGAGATCCCGCAAGGAAGAAGAACGGTTCCATGAAGAAGACGGAGAAGAAGCCTTGAAGAAGAACCACGGGTAGACGATCGAATCCTCACGAACGCACGGAACAAGCACTAACGAGAAGAAGCAAGCAAAACGGTAAACAAACCACTCAAGAACATAACAATATGCACAACCAAGTATGATGCAAAGCAAGTCTACTTATGATGCACAGAAAGTCTACACAGGAAGCACAACATGGCAATGTAGGAAGCACAGCAAAAGCAACACAAGTCTATATGATGCATACATGGCAAGGTATGATGCATGACAAAACTATACAGGAAGCACAGAAAGTCTATACTGGAAGCATAACATGGCAACTTAGGAAGCACAGAAAACAACACAGGAAACATGACAATATGCTTGAGCAAGTATGATGCAAACAAGCCTATATATGAAGAACAACAAGTCTATGAAGCATAACATGGCAAGGTATGATGCAAGACAAATCTATACAGGAAGCATGGCTGATGCACTAAGGAAGCACTGAAGATGCACTTAGGAAGCACAGAAAGTCAACATAGGAAGCACAGAGATATAACACAAGGAGCATGGCAATGTGCAACTAGCAAGATACTTCAAAACATGATAACCAGAGGATATTATGAATCTACATGCAAAATCACCCAAGTTTCATATAAGGAACACTCCAAACGGAGCAACGGGCTAAAAGATACACATGAAACAAGATATAACAACAAGCTGAAATTAACAGCCACATAGCAACTTTGGAGCATGATATATATAAGCTACAGCACTCAAACATGGCAACAAGAAGCATGAACATGAAGTAGACATATCCTACAGCAAACAAGTCCATTGGAGCATCTCCATAGGAGGCATGGATCAATAGCAACAAGCTATAACATTTTGAACATGACTACAAAATCCTGACAACAGTAATTTATAGCAACTTGGGAGCAAGAGTTAAATATGATACAGCCACCCAAATAAGCATGTGAAGGCATGAATGGATAGCCAACAACATATACAACAAGGAATCATCAATAGTCCCCCCAAAACTATGATGGATTTGCCTAGAACAACAAGCAAACATGGCATCTGGAAATTACAGATTCCAGACTTAGTGAAATATCACTAAGTGTTAAAGAGTAACAACATCATGGCAAGTTTGCAAGCATGTTTAAGTCACCTAAAAGCAAGACATGGAAAGTGGTTTGCACCACAGCAAAGTACACATGATGGTGAATCCAAAACATCTAAGCATCCAACAAGGGGATAACCACATCAATAGCAACGATCTCCTCAACTAGGCATCTCGTAACAAATTTAACAACATATCAGCCACTAGTACTTTTGCAACAGAGTTTAACACGGCAATATGAACTCAAACAAGCATGCTATAGCAACCAACATGTAGAGCATCTCAAGATGAACATGTGGACATATCATTTGCATCATTTGGATAAGCATGCACCAAGTTATCATATCACGAACATGGCAACAAAATAACAACTAGCAGCAGTTTATATCAAGTAGCACTCTTGCAACAGATATTTAAGCATCTAGATGAACTCAAACATGCATGCCACAATGTTACAAAGTGTAGAGCATATCACCACGATCATTTTGACATATCATTCACTCAAAACGGATAAGCACACAAAAAGTTATCACTAGTCAAAGATGCAACATTACTGCAGACAATTAAAAGACTTAGCAGTTTTTTGGAAAAAAAACGACGGGCGAGATATACTAAACAGCGCCTAGGGCGAGGATCTGAGGGGCTGCTCACCAAGGGCTTGGCCCAGAACGGGAGGAGGTGGTTGGGCCGGCTTGCGGGCGAGATATACTAAACAACGCCTAGGGCGAGGATCTGAGGGGCTGCTCCCCGAGGCCCACGCGGCGGCGGAGCAGTTCGGGCGCCCGGCTGGCGCGGCCCAGGTGGCCCAGGCGGGGCGACGGGCTCGGGCGGTCGGTGGAGGCCGGCTCGCCTGGAGGCTGGCGGGCCAGGCCCGCGGCGAGGGGAGGCTGGGCCTCGGCCAGGCGGCTGGGCCGGCTGGAGCCTGGGCTGGCGGCTGGAGCGACCACGAGGGAGGCCGGCTCGCGGGCGCTGGCTCGAGGGAGGGGCGAGGAGGCCCAGGCGGAGCGGCGTCGGTCAACGCGGCACGGGGCGAGGAGCTCGGGAGCTCGCACCCATGGCGGCTGGCGGCGGCTGGCTTCGCTCCGGGGAGGGCGGCAGGGTCCGGCGGCCGGGACCGAAGAAAAAGGAGAGATCCCGACGAGGGGATCCCGGATCTGGCGTCAGAGGAGGCCGGCGGCGAACGAGGAGGCGGGGCGACGGAGGTGCCCGGACTCCGGCGGCGGCAAGAAGTGGCGGAGCCGAGCGGGGAAGAGGGGAGCGGTGAGGCCTGCGGCGCGTCGGGCGGACGGACGGGCCGGGCGGTGGACATGCAGACATTGTCCGGGTGGCGGCGGACAATGTCCGTTGGGGCTAGGGGACGAAATTTGGGCCCTTGATCTCGGATCTGAGGGCTGAAAATAAGAGGGAGGAGTGGATTTCGGGACAGGGAGGCTAGGTGGCGGCTGGAGGTTGAGAGGGCACGGAATTTGATGTGGAGGAAGGCTAGGCTGCCCAAAATGGACAAGGGGTGTCCATATATGGCCTAAGGGCTAGGGTTTGGGGGTTTGGAGTGGTTTTAGAGCCCTCTGATCGCGATCCGACGGATCCGATCGTGAGGTGAGGTAGGATGGGCCTAGGGGAGGCTAGTGGACTGTGTTAGAAGTAGTTGGGCTGAGGTGAGAGGAGAGGGAGAGAGGCCCGCGGGGGTTTTCGAAGACCGAAAACATCCGATGAAATAACCGGCGACTAGTGCCACTATATATATCCGTTGGGCTATCAAACGGACTCCGAATGCGATGAAATTTAGCAGGCGGCCTGTCTACACTATAATGAGACCACACGCCAAGTTTCAGCCCATTCTGAGAACATTTTTCGGCCACTCACAAAATAAATATTCGGAGGCACCGCGGGTGCGTGCGAGTGTGTCTGGGCTCAGAACGGACAACGGAAAGGATGAGGGGACTCGAACGGATGCAAGTTTTCTAAAACATGCTGATGGAACACACAAGATGACAAGGCAAGGATGCACACGCGAGCAGATGACATGGCATTGACAACGAATAACTGACTGACACCTGGCGCACCGGTCTCGGGGTGTCACATGGAGTTGGATGCTAGTCAGTACATCACGGAAGAATTTTTATCCGGGAGGACTAAACCCTCAGGCTAAGTGATGAACAAATACAATTATTTCTCCATCTTTGGGTTCAGGGGTGTGTTCCGGACTAGGAACTCTCCCATGGATAACATCCTTTTTGGCTAAAGCGCCAACCTCAACCATACCGTTCAGTTCCTCTTCGGTAACCCGAGACCAAACCCAGTTGCAGGAAGTAAATTGCTTGGCTTGCTTTGCCATTTCAAAGGAAAAAGCTGACATTACAGATAAGGGCCGGTTTATGGTTTATAATTGGCAGGTATTGAGATATACACAATAATAAATTGTAACTAAGCATTGGAAGTGTTACAAGGACAGCTGCAACAACGGTTTAAGTGGGGCCTAATGTTACCTACCGGGTTATGATTTTTCTAAGGTTAAACCGCCGATGAGGATACGAAAGATGCATGTCTAAAGTTATGGAAAAACAGGTTTCACAAATCAACAGCAGAATTACGGATCCACAACACGTCAATAAATTCAGAAATATTCAGGCTTAAACTGAACACGTACCGTAGCATTTCAAACAAACCTAGATGGGGGATTACTTTAAAAGGATAAGTGTGTTAATGAGCAGAAAGAAGGATTATCACTACAGCCGCGGACAAAAAGTATCAGATCTACACTTAAACCACGATGAAGAACAGGGAGAAACAGCGCGGCCGCTGGGATGAACTCGCAAAGGAAACCCTAATGAGATCTACAGGAGAAGGAAAGGGCTTACCAGAGCTATCGGATGCGGAGGTGCGCTGTAGAAACTCTGTCCCGAACAGGTTGATGCAGCGACCTGGGTTGGAGCGGAGGTGAAGGTCGACGGCGGCGGCAATGCTTGAGCACTAAGGGGGCGCGAGGAAGAAGAAGGGCGAACAGACGAGGGGAAGAAAAAGAAAGGACCCCTCGCCCTATTTACAAGCCAAAATGATAAACGACAGGGGCGGGAATCAAGGAGCCCGAAAAATGGATATGGGACGGTGTTGTCGCCTCGATCTTTGGAGGTTTAATAAATAAAGGTTAAAACAGATACGTGCATTAAATGAATAGGTGACGTCATGGCGGTTTAACACAATCAAGGAAGATGATGTCATGGCGGTTTACAAGGTCATTAGAAGCCACGAAGGACCGAATTTCCCCGAAGTGTTGAAGATTGACATGAATAGGTTCAAATCAATCTGGGGCCTAATGTTAGGGATATAACTATTAGGTATAAACCGCCCAGGAGGGGCCGGTTTATTCCTATGATGAAATCACTTCTAAGAAGCCCATCGAGACAAAAGGATACGGCGTTTTACTATAGAGACTAAAAGGCCTAGGGCCCAAAGGGTGTTAGGGCCTGTAGATGTAAACCGCCATACGGCGTGTAACTCGTATTGTAAGATAAGCAAGGTAGTGACCGAGCCAGGCACGTTATGAGCCGGCCTCGGGGTTCTGTAAGATGGTCGGGCGTATCCTGTGTATATAAAGGGACGACCTGGCAGCGGTTCAAGGGACAGAAAAACAACAACTCGAGACACAGGCAACGCGGATTCGCTCCCTGGTCATCAAAACCCTAGCAATACCACAACAAACTAGAAGTAGGCTTTTACCTTCATCGAAGGGGCTGAACTAGTATAAAATCCCTTGCGTCCTTTGTCCGCTTTAACCCCTTTAAGCTAACCCATAGCAATGGCCCCACTACTAAGTCCTTATGCTAGGACATATGCCGTGACAAAATCATGACAGTTTGCCTAGAACTCAAAATGGAAAGGATGTCGTCTTTGTTGTTGTGGACCTTTTTTCCAAGATGCCACATTTCATTCCATGCAATAAGATAGACGATGCTTCACATGTTGCAAATCTATTTTGTAGGGAAATCTTGCGTTTACATGGAGTAGCCAAGACGATCATCTCGGACCGCGACGTCAAGTTTCTTAGCTACTTTTGGAAGACGCTTTGCGCCAAGCTTGGAATCAAGCTACTATTCTCTTCGGCATACCACCCACAAACCGACGACCAAACGGAGGTGATGAACCGGACGCTATCGACTCTTCTTCGCGAGTTGATAAAGAAGATATCAAGCAATGTGAGCAATGCTTGCCCATCGCCGAGTACGCCTACAACCACGCAAGACATTCTACTACCGGCAAGTCCCCCTTCGAGGTCGTCTACGGTTTCAACCCATTGTCCCCATTGGACATTCTTCCTCTACGTCTATAAGAGTGCATAAACATGGACGCAAGTGCCCGAGCAAGCTATCTCAAGAAGATGCACGAATATACAAGTCACACCATCGAGCGTCAAGTCCAACAACTCGCGCCCAAGATCAACGTCAACAAGCAACCCATGATATTCGACATTGGAGATCTTGTGTGGCTACACCTTCGCAAGGAACGCTTCCCCAACGAGCGCAAGTCCAAGTTACTTCCTCGAGCTGACGGACCCTTCAAGGTGCTTGCACGCTACAACAACAATGCCTACAAAATCGACATCCCTCATGACAAGTACTCAATGAGCGACATCTTCAATGCCAAGGACCTCTATCCCTACCATGGTGATGAAGCTTTTGATCCAAGGTCGGATATTTCCCAGGGGGGAGATGATGCAGAGCATCCTACGGTCATCCCCATGGATCCATCTTTCCAAATGCCAAGTGGACCGATGACACGATCTCGTGCAAGAGCACTTTAAACCGAGGTGACATCTCTCCTTAATGACCTTCCTGATAGAGACGAGGGGCCCGATCTTTCGATGAGATGATAACTATCAATTTGGTGGAGACGACTTTGACGAACCAACTACAAACGTGCACGACGTTGCGCCTTAGCAATCGCTAAACCAATCTCCAGGGGTTACTGACAATGCCAGAAGCACGATCAGCCTGACCACGAAGGTCTATTCCTGCATGCAATCGAAGAACAAGCAAGAATATGATAAAGCAATCTGGATATTGCAAATATAAATGATGTATTGATAAAGGTGGGGATCCGTAAGTGGTCTTGGTCTGGTCGTTGGACACAAACGAAGTACACGAAGTTGCAATGGCTAACTTTTGACTAAACAAATCCCCCAAAGAAAAAGCTACTAGATGGATCTACTTATATAGGAGCAAGGGGTGGTGGCCAAGGAGGTGGGAGGATGTCCCAAGGCAGCCTAAAACTAACCCTAGGTCGTACAAGGCTCATGGGCTCAAGTGGAGGTGATGCGACACCTTTGGACTTGTAGTTTGACTCGGATTCTGCTGCAGCGTCACATTGTTTCGTCGATATCTCAACGCTCCAGACGAATTTGAAGGTGAATCCAATTGGGTTGGAAAGTGTACGCAATCTAGTTTCTAACAAAAAATAATCACCCAATTCGGAGTCCGTATGAAGGAGTTCTTGCCGTTTTGAGTCAGGTATGTGTGTGCAGTCCAAATCTGGATGTAGAACGTGAGAGACTTGGACTCTATCTTCTCTTGGCCCGAAAGTGACGTGATAGAACTTTTTGAACAACACCTAAACTTCTCTGTTCCCCTTATCTTCATATGTGGATTGTACAAATGTCCCATACACCTGGAATTAGACACGGCATAAAAGTCTGTGAAGTATTTTTGTCCTAGATGACATAAATAAATTGTTGCATAGTATGCATTAGAAATCGCCTCACAAATATACATGTATGCAATATTTTTGGTCGTATCCAAGGTAGTCATGTCCTCATCATCCTCCTTTTCTTGAAAATAAAGTCGTCCTCGGTGTTGCTTAATCTGAAATTTGGGTAAGAAAATAGACAAGGTGTACATGTTGTATATGTATATGTCATCCATTTTTACTTCCCTTAATTTTCGCACATATGACACGTGTATAGATGAGCAACTTTCGTAGTTCATAAAATATAAAGCCAAATATTATCACAAGAAGTAGAAGGAATGAAAATATTGCAACTCAGTTTGCAAAAATAAGTGAAGCTCTTATTCATATCAAAAGATTGACAATGTTCATCGTTAAACCATCCTAACATTGGTGAATAAACCTTACTTGCATGAAATTCACAGGCTACAACATGCGTAAATAAGCAAACATGCAATAAGTCATTTGACATAGAATCGACACCAAGATTTGAGGTCATATCAAAATGATTATATATTGGCACAATTATTTTCAAATGTATTTTATCCAAATCTGATTTATTCTCCGATTCACATGATTCTTTTGCATCAACAGTTAATTCAATGGGTACTCAAAATTGTTGGTATTTCAGTTGTTTGATCACATGAAGCATTCATGAAAGTAACATGATTATCTAAACTAGGTGGTGTGCTTAAATCAACAGGTAATTCAATACATGATGTATTCAAGTTAACTAGATATGCATCATCCTCATGTGAAGTTATATCATCATTGATTTTATTGTTACCTTGTCGCAGAGACGTAGCTGATGTACGTACGGACGATGACAATGTACCATACACTTTAGATGATGTCACGCTCACAATTGGAGGTGTGGCTGCTCTAGTAGGTGCAATGGTGGAGGAACCAACTAGTGGTGGTGAGCATGAACTAGAATAGTTGTTGTTGTAGTCACACAATGCATCCTCCTGTATTTGTCTCTCGAAGGTACAAGCACGAACATACATACCAGTAATGCAACGAGGAATATACTGAAATCTTGCACGAATATCATGGTTCAAACCACCAAAAAATCTATTCATTGTATCATCCTCAGATTCTTCTATGTCACAATGATGCATATAAGATTTGAACTCTTGCAGTAAGCATGAACAGTGTTACTGTCTTGTTTTAATTGTTCCAATTTGCAAAGCAATTCACGGCGATAGTAAGGAGGAAAAAAATGTTTTCTCATTACAACCTTCAAACCTTTCCAATTTTGTGGGTTGGTTATCAATTTTTTTTTACAATGCACACTCCACCAAACAGAAGCAAAAGCAGTAAATACTCTAGTGGCAGCTCGTACTCTCTCAAGTTCAGAAAAATGATGGTGACTAAAACCTTTTTCTACTTCAAGCTCCCAAGCTAGATAAATAGCAGGATTAAATCTACCTTCAAATGATGGTAAAGAAATAACCTGACCATGTGCTTGTGTGTGTTGTCCCACGTCTCGTGTTGGTGAAGATGTATCTGTCGTCCAAGAACTTCTGTCTCCGGTACCTGTCATGATTAGTAGAAACAAGAAACAAAATTCTAGAATAATGTTCCTATGAACTACTAGGATGTGGTGGTAAAGCGTTCACAGTAAAGCAAATATCAATATCTTACAAGTTCTTACCATGCAGCAGGTGGTGATAGGCAACCAGCGGTGTCAAATAACTCCAAAGATTGAGTAAAGCGATTGCCAGGTGAACGTAAATATGCACGGTGTAGAAATATGTGGAGCTGGGTTGGCTATATATGGTAGCAAAAGATTAGCAATAATCAATTCAGATATGCAATGTTGAATAAACGCTCAACGACGGTACTGTGCTGGTCCTAGGCTAGACCGGACTAGAGACGCGAGCCTAGAACACTAATAAGGTCACGGTGTAGCATAACTAGCATCAATAAAGATACGAAGTAGCTCTGGACAGGAAGATATAAGTGAAGATCACAACGGTAGTAAAGATAATGATGAAAACAACTGCCAAGCAGAATATACAACAACTCTCTCTCCAACTTTCTTTTTCTTCTTTTTCTTTTCCTTTTTTCTCACACTTTTTTTCTTTTTCTTTCTCACCTCTTTTTTTTTACTTTTTTCTGTCTTTTTTTTTCTTTCTCCCTCTTTCCAAGACAAACTAGATAAGATGCAGATTGGATCAAGCAAAGATGCAAACGACTTCAAGTATGATTGTGACAATGAATGATGGGTAGCACGAGGTGGAAATTGATGGATGAGGTGGTGGACAACGGAATTGATAACGATGCAGCGGCGACGTGACTAATGTGAACAGAACTCGAAACTCTAACGAACTAGACACTAAGACCAGCAATTCGACACGACGATGCAACCGATAATTCAATAATGCAAACAATGAAAAGAAAATTGCACTGGCTTGGAGAAAGGATGAATAGATCTACCTTTTTTTGCGGCTTTTCCTTGGACAATAGGTAAGAAAATATATCTAATCTAGGAATAACTGGAAATTCTCATCGAGCAACCTGAAAACTTAAACCACTTGACAGAGGCGAGGGGCCCGATCTTTCAATGAGATGATAACTATCGATTTGGTGGAGACGACTTTGACGAACCGACTACAAACGTGCACGACGTTGCGCCTTAGCAATCGCTAAACCAATCTCCAGGGGTTACTGACAATGCCAGAAGCACGATCAGCCTGACCACGAAGGTCTATTCCTGCATGTAATCCAAGAACAAGTAAGAATATGATAAAGCAATCTGGATATTGCAAATATAAATGATGTATTGAAAAAGGTGGGGATCCGTAAGCGGTCTTGGTCTGGTCGTTGGACACAAACGAAGTACACGAAGTTGAAGTGGCTAACTTTTGACTAAACAAATCCCCCGAAGAAAAAGCTACTAGATGGATCTACTTATATGAGCTAGGGGTGGTGGCCAAAGAGGTGGGAGGACGTCACAAGGCAGCCTAAAATTAACCCTAGGTCGTACAAGGCTCATGGGCCCAAATGGAGGTGATGCAACACCTTTGGACTTGTAGTTTGACTCGGATTCTGCTGCAGCGTCAGATTGTTTCGTCAATATCTCAACGCTCCAGACGAATTTGAAGGTGAATCCAATTGTGTTGGAAAGCGTACGAAATCTAGTTTCCAACAAAAAAAGAATCACCCAATTCGGAGTCCGTATGAAGGAGTTCTTGCCGTTTTGAATCAGTATGTGTGTGCAGTCCGAATGTGGATGCAGAACGTGAGAGACTTGGACTCTATCTTCTCTTGGCCCAAAAGTGACGTGAGAGAACTTTTTGAACAGCACCTAAACTTCTCTTTTTCCCTTATCTTCATATGTGGATTGTACAAATGTCCCATACACATGGAATTAGACACGACACAAAAGTCTATGAAGTATTTTTGTCCTGGATGACATAAATAAATTGTTGCATAGTTCGCATTAGAAATCACCTCACAAATATACATGTATGCAATATTTTTGGTCGTATCCAAGGTAGTCATGTCCTCATCACTTCCATATGATGCATGTGAGACATGGCTACTACCTAAGGCGGAGACCCTATGCATGATCAGGTATCGAGAGGATGGACGTGAAGATGCTACGCCAAGTGAACAAGACAGCGAGGACATGTTCGAGGATCAGGTGAAGAACCTGTTAGCAAACCTACAGCCACCGGACGACCGGACCATGCTGAACTTTCGACGCCTGAAGCTACCGGACGTCTGATACTCACCGAACGACTGGCGACCGAACGACCGAGCTCCTCCGGAAATCCGGTGCCACACCACATATGAAAAATAGTGGAAGTCTGAGCCTTCCGGACGTTCGGATCCTCGCGAGGCACCGAACGTCCGGTAGCTGTCGGACGTCCGACACCTGTGCGCACAGAATGTGTTGGGCTGAGGCCCATGTACCCTTTCGTCCACTTAGACTATAAATACTCCTCCTACCCCCTCCTTCTACGGTTAGCATTATGATAGCTCATTTGTGAGACAGATCTTTGCTCATCCTCTTGGTTCTTCTCATTCGAGTGACCGCGGCCTCTATGGAGAAGATCCCCCAAGTGAATTTAAGACCTCCTCACGGAGAAGACCTCAGGACCTCCTCACGGAGAAGAACTTGTTACCCTGTATCATCCATTGTTGGATTTGGATCTTGTATCACTCTTTGTGTTCCCGTATCTAGCATGTGTGTGACCTAATCTTGTTAATTTCAATGGTTTCCTCTCGTTTCTCTTGCGTTTTCCCCTCGTGTGCTTCATGTTCATCCTCGGAGATCCCTCCAATCGTGAAAGTTCGGCCTAGATCAGGTTAGCCCCGCATCAACCGTATTATCCATGGAGCGTAAAACTTCTGGCCAAAGAGATCAATGCATGAGGACGCCAGCTCCTTGATGAAGAAATCATGCATGTTGAAGCGAATGCCATTGTGTATATAGAAGACCAATATCTTCGTGGTGCCTTCAAGCTTAGCAGAGGATGAATGCCCTTTGATTGGCCATAGAGTATGCTGCGCAATGTGATAGATGATGCAAGGCAAGTACTCGAGGTCATTGACAAAGAAGGGAGTGGGGTAGTCAACATCATCCGGCAATGGCTTCATCCTGAAGAGCAGCTGACTCTTGTTTGGCTCTGGCTTCTCAAAGATGATTTCTAACTCCTTTTCATAGAGCGAACAACCTGGTTCATGGAGATTACCAGGAGTGGGTTGGGAAGTGAGCTCAAGAAGATTTTTAGCTTTGGCTTCATGATGGATACCGCATGTCATCCACTCAAGGACCCATGTCCTCGTATCCCTATTGTATCCTGAGATATGTAATGTGGCATAGAATTGGAGTAGGAGCTCTTCATTCTAGTGTTCCTTGTCGAGGACAAATGGAAGCTAGCCAACATATCTGAAGCAATCAAGAGCTTCTTCCAAGCAGGGAAAACCGGTCATGGCATCGAAACAGAGGCGTTTGTGACGAAAAATCATGTGCTGATTATAGAGGATGCACATGTAGTAGTTGCATTGCAGATAGCTCCAAAATCTTTCTGAAGACATCCATGGCTTCTTGTTAGGATTTTTGGTCCTGTCAAAGAATGTAATGTGCTGCCTGAAATTGAGTACGCTCACGGGGCTTTCAGTTGTGGCAGCAGTGGGAAGCCTGGGTGATGCGGAGCATCCAAAGGTCATCCCCATGGACCCTTCATCGCCTCACCAAGTGCCCAAAGGACCAATGACTCGAGCCCGTGCAAGAGCTCTCGAGACCAAGGTGACTTCGCTCCTCTCTAGACATCTTTCCGATTCACATGATACATGGCTTCTACCCTCATCAGAAACTCTGTGCATACTCAGGTACTTGGAAGAAGGCCACGGGACGGCTCTGCACAACGGTCAAGACGGCGAGATCGACAAGTGCTTGGGACAAGAAGAAGGAAGGCTGAAGATGCTACAGGCACCGGACGTCCGGCCCACACCGGACGACCGGCGACTTCCAGGCACCGGACGACCGGCGTCCACCGGACGACCGGCGACTCCCAGATGACCGGACGACCGGAAGCCACCGGACGTCTGTGACATCGACCACAGAACCTAAATAGCGGAAATCCGAGGATTACCGGACGTCCGGTCCCTCCTGAACCACCGGACGTCCGGTGACCAGCGGACGTCCGCCCCGACGGCGTCATCTCATGTAATATATACTCGTTGACTTCCATCCTTTCGAGGTAGCTTTTGGATAGCTCATCATAGACCTTAGTGGTTCCTCTCCTACGAGATCGCGGCCTCTTCGGAGAAGATCCACCTCGGATTCAAGACCTCCTTCGTGGAGAAGATCCCAAGGGATAACTCAAGACCTCCTCCGGGAGAAGACTATCTTTGTACCACCGTTGTTGACTATGGATCGTGTGACTTGATGTGTATCGTGGATCTAGCACCTGTGTGACCATATTTGTGTTTGATTTGAGTGTTTCCTCTCGTGTTTTCCTCCGTGATTTCCTTGTGTTCTCCGTGTTCATCGTGGGATAACCTCCTTTTCGTGAAAGATCTGCTGATTAGGGTTCCACCCTACATCATATTATGGTATCATGAGCATAGGTTGATCACGAATTTGGAGCCCCACACCCAGTTTTCTAGTTTGTTTTTGTTGTGTTCTTCCCAATTTCGAAAATTCCCCACAAAAATAGCCCCAAAATTTTTTGTGATCTGTTGATTTGGCAAGATTTTGTTGACCTTGTTCCATGGATTTGCTATGCCACAAGTGGATCTAGCTTTTTCCCCACCTTCTCACCGTTTTTCTTCCGCGAATTCAGGCAGGTTTGACCAATTTGTCCACGGATCCTCCAACCCTAGCCCCAACCTACCGGACGTCCGGAACCTCTCGAGACACCGGACGTCCGCTAAACACCGGACGACCGGCACCCCACCTACAGATACTTTTACCGGATTTCCGGAACTTACCGCACGTCCGACCCCCTTCCAAACACCGGACGACCGACGCCTACCGGACGTCCGACGTACCCTGACGAAGCTGAATTTGTTCAGTTTTGTTCCACCTTCCGCTATCACCTTCCTTTCGTCCAACCACCACTTCTGCAACCACCATCGATTAACCGCTACGATTTGGAACATCTTGTCTTCCTTTGTCTTGGATACTTCAGTTGTGGTTTCACCGTTTCCTTGGATGTTTAGGCTACCTTGGAACGGCAAGACTTCGACAACACCACCGCTCAACTTCGGCAAGGACGGTAACATCGACGACACTTTGTTCATTCTACCTTGCAATTGCATTGTCACCCTATGAACCATCTTTGCGTAGCTTTCCCATTGAGACTAACCATTTGAGTATTGCCGGGCCACGACACTTGTGCACATTAGTGATAGTCATAGATATTGCATACCATATCATCATATCCCCATGTGCCACAAGAGTGATCCGCATACACAATAGCTACCTTGATCCGAGAAGCATGCATAAGTATCCAAAGAAAGAGCTCACAAGCTTTTAAGCAAAAGAGCCAACCAGAGCTTATAAGCAAAACGACAATAGCATCATACGCCTTGCATCAAAAGAGATCATATAACATAGCAATATATCATCTTGTGCTCAAGCATCGGCACGTCATACACTCATAGCATACTTGTGATATATAGTCGTTACGTTTGGCCTCTTATAGGTCGTGCACAAGTGTGTATCCGCCTATTAAGCAATCGGTTAGCGTCTCTCTAGTGTTGTGCAACACGAGCATTTTCCGTGGTTACCACATTTTCGCTCACCCTTGGTTGCACAACCACATTTATTTATCCGTGCGTGTGTTCCGTGTGCTACTTTGCTAGTGATCTACTTGTTGCATGAGCAAATTGTGAACCATTTTCAACATTCTTTGAGTCACTTTGACGATTGCATTGAATTTGTGCCACATCCTAACCAAGCTCCTCTCAAAGCTTTACTTGTGTAGGTGTGAGAATTGACACGAAGTGGTACCAATAGTGCTATTTCCGGGTTACATTATTGAGTGATCATTGATCAATTTTCAACTTCGGTTAAGGTACATTTGGTATTGTCTTCTCCTTTCTCCCACTCACATACTTGCTTGTGATGATGGATAGGCCAAGTACATCTTCAAACCCGATCTTCGACGATCCTCAAGAAGCGAACAACTACGTCACCAAACTACATCTCTTCGGTGTCCAACGAGCTCTACATCAAGAAAGTGAAGCTATGCGCGAGTACATTGGGCAAGTCGCCGAGGACGCGCGCCAATTTGAAGCAAGAACAAAAGAGCAATTCGACATCATCAACACCAACATGTCTACACAATTTGATGAGCTACGGACTTTGATAGTCAATCGACGTTCTTCTTCCACATCTTCTCAAAGACGAATCCGCTCAAGTCGACATACTGACTCCACGGATGGCTCAAGTACCCCTACATCAAACACTCTTCGTCAAGCCGCACGTCAAGCTCGACATGACAACCGGAATCCACTTCATGACAAGAGTTCACAAGAGCTATTTGACGAGCAAGAAAGTCGACATCGCCAAAACCAAGCTACACTTGAGCAAGCACAAGAACGACAACGACTACGCCAACAACAACAAGAGCGAGCACGTCAATACCAAGAAGAACAAGATGCCGAAGCTCATCATCAAGCACAACAACGCCGAGAAGCTCAAGCTCTTGAGGCATAATGAGCATTACGGGATGCACATCGCAATGTGGCAGCTCGCACTTGACACACTCGTCAAGAAGAGGATTTCCTTCGCGATGAGATGCAAGAAAGACACCACCAAGCAAGAATGCAAGAAGAAGCTCCTCCTCAAGCGCGACAAGAGCAACAACCCCAACAAGAACAATAAGCTCGGCAAGTACACCACGACAATGAACATCTACTACGCCAAGAGCAACATGATATTGCCAACCACCAAAATCAAGACCGCCCTCCCAATAGGCAAGGAAACAATGAAGAGCATCGATATGGCAAGCTCAAGTTCACCATGCCAAAGTTTTCCGGAAGCATTGATCCTGAAGACTACCTCTCATGGGCATTGAAGGTTTACAAGATCTTTCGCCTTCACAACTTCGATGAAGAGAAGAAGATCGCAATGGCATCCCTTGAGTTCCAAGACTATGTTCTCATATGGTGGGAGCAAATCATAGAGAGAAGAGAAGCAAAAGGAGAACCTCCTATCACCACTTGGGCTCAAATGAAGGAAGTCATGAGAGCATGCTTTGTGCCTACACACTATAACCGTGACTTGTTCAAGAAGCTACAACTCCTCAAGAAAGGTACCAAGTCCGTTGAAGAGTACTACAAAGAGATGGAGATTGCCATGATAAGAGCTAACATCACGGAAGATGAAGAGCAAACAATGGTGAGATTCTTGAATGGACTCAACTATCCTATCAAGAAGATTGCGGACTTCCAACCATACAACAATCTCCTCGAGCTAGTACATCAAGCAACCAAAGCGGAGCGACAAGTTCAAGAGGACTACAAGTACTCCAAGTTCAACTCCAAGAACTTCGGCTCCTACAACCAAGCTTCAACGACTTCGGCTACTCCTCCTACCTCTACCAAGACATCTACAAACTTCGGTGACAAGTCAAGCTACAAGAACACATCTACCTCGAGTCGTCCACCTTCTACCAACAACTTCAAGCCAAGAGCTTCATCAACTACAAATCCAACCGAAGACAACTCCAAGACGAGCTCCATCAAATGTTTCAAGTGCCAAGGGTGAGGCCACAAGTCATTTGAGTGCAAGACCGTTTGCACCATGATCATCAACGATGATGGATCTTATGACTCAATGAGCGACGATGAGATGGAAGCCCTTGAGCATGTAGCTATGCATCGCCAAGTGAACGAAGAAGAAGACCATCAAGTGTTTTGCGACAATGACTCAAGTCCCAATCTTGTTGTCTCCAAGGTCTTGACACTCCAACACCAACAAGATGAATACCAACGATGTCATATCTTCCATACCAAGGCCGACATTAATGGATGCTCCGTCAATGTTATCATTGATGGATGAAGTTGTCATAACTTGGCAAGCGAAGAGCTATGCGACAAGCTTCAATTGGTCAAGACGAAGCATCCTCACCCTTACAAGGTACAATGGCTCAACGACGCCGGAATTCTTCGAGTCGAGCACACCGTGCAAGTCTCTTTCAAGATAGGCGCCTACGAGGACACTCTTGAATGTGATGTGATCCCCATGTCCGTGTGCCACCTTATTCTTGGACGTCCATGGCAATATGATCGTGGAGTCACACACAATGGACAGACAAATCACTATAGCTTCAAGATGAAGGGCAAGGAATTCGTGCTCCGACCAATGTCTCCAAGTCAAGTAGCCGCCGACAAGCACTTACCTACCAACCATCGTGGAGAGAATGGTGAGAGAGTGAGCCACCAAAAGGAGAGTGAGAGCCACAAGCCAAATATGAGCGACTCTACGATGAACGACAAGAAGCAACTAGTGCTATTTGCCACCAAAAGTGAGATGAGAGAAGTGTGTGAGAACCCATCGAGCGTCTTTCACCTTGTGCTTCTATGCAAAGGGGAAGCCGAACCTACTAACACTTCGCCACCTCTACCTTTAGTGTTGTCTCAATTGTTGCAGGAATTCTCGGAAGTCTTTCCCGATGAGCTACCTCTGGGTCTACCTCCACTTCGCGCAATCGAACACCGCATCGACCTCATACCCGGCGCACCACTTCCAAACAGGGCTCCTTACCGCGTCAACCCCGAGGAAACAAAGGAAATACAACGGCAAGTACAACAACTCATCGACAAAGGTCATGTACGTGAAAGCGTATGCCCTTGTGCCGTTCCGGTTATTCTCGTGCCTAAGAAAGATGGAAGTTTTCGCATGTGCTCCGATTGCCGCCCCATGAATGCTATCACCGTTAGATATCGTTATCCTATTCCACGTTTAGACGACATGCTTGATGAATTATGTGGTGCCACCATCTTTTCAAAAATTGATCTTAAAAGTGGTTACTACCAAATTCGCATTCAAGAGGGTGATGAGTGGAAAACGGCTTTCAAAACCAAATTTGGGTTATATGAGTGGCTTGTTATGCCAATGGGTTTATCGGAAGCACCCGGTTCATTTATGCGTTTAATGCATTTTTGTCTACGACCCTACATAGGTGTCTTTGTAGTGGTTTACTTTGACGACATCCTTGTTTTTAGCAAGACGCTAGAGGACCATGTGACACACATCCGTATGGTTTTACAAACCCTTCGGAAAGAGTGCTTATATGCTAATATGGAGAAATGCACTTTTTGCGTTGACAAGGTCGTCTTCCTAAGATTTGTCGTTTCTTCACAAGGTGTTCACGTTGATGAAACTAAAATTGAAGCAATCAAAACTTGGCCTCAACCAACGAATCTCATGCAAGTGCGTAGTTTCCTTGGTCTAGCCGGTTTCTACCGACGTTTTGTGAAGGACTTTAGCACTATTGCTATGCCTCTACACGCTTTGAGCAAGAAGAACGCACCCTTCATTTGGGGTCCTTCGCAAGACACCGCGTTCAATGAGCTAAAAAGCTTGCTTACACACGCACCACTTCTAGCCCTACCAAACTTTGATAAATCGTTTGAGATTCATTGTGACGCTAGTGGTACCGGCATAGGTGGCGTGCTCATGCAAGAAAAGCGCCCAATTGCTTACTTTAGCGAGAAGCTATCCAGAGCACAACTTAACTACCCCATTTATGACAAAGAGCTTCATGCCTTGGTGAGAGTTTTACGTGTTTGGGAACATTATCTTAGACCTCATGAATTCATTCTTCATACGGACCATGAGACTCTCAAGTATCTCAAGGGTCAAACTAAGTTGAACAAGCGTCATGCTAAATGGTGTGAGTTCATTGAGTCTTTTCCCTATGTCATCAAGTACATCAAAGGCAAAGAAAATGTTGTGGCGGACGTGCTTTCCCGCAAATGCATGCTTGTTACGCAACTTGAGTTGAATGTTATTGGCTTTGAGCACATAAAAGATTTATATGAGCATGATCCTTTCTTTGCAAATCCATACGCTAAGTGTTTGACTCACACTTCTTAGGAACGTTACTACATAAAGGATGGATATCTTATGAGAGCAAACAAACTTTGCATTCCCGAGTCTTCGCTTCGTTTGCTCGTTTTGCAGGAATCGCATGGAGGAGGACTCATGGGACACTTTGGACGAGACAAGACTTTCGCTACGCTCTCCAAGAACTACTTTTGGCCCAAGATGCTCCGTGACGTCTCACGCCTCACCAACCGATGTTCTACATGCCGCAAAGCTAAGTCCAAAGCTCGATCTCATGGTCTTTACATGCCACTTCCTATTCGATACCATCCATGGGAAGCCATAAGCATGGATTTTGTACTTGGTTTGCCTAGGACTCAAAATGGCAAAGATTCCGTGCTTGTTGTGGTAGATAGATTCTCTAAAATGGCTCATTTTATTCCTTGTAACAAGATCGACGATGCTTCACATGTTGCAAATCTATTTTGTAGGGAGATAATTCATCTACACGGCGTGCCCCAAACGATCGTATCGGACCGGGACCTCAAGTTCTTGAGCTACTTTTGGAAAACTCTATGCGCCAAACTCGGAATCAAGCTACTCTTCTCTTCGGCATACCATCCACAAACCGACGGCCAAACGGAGGTGATGAATCCCACGCTTTCGACGCTCCTCCGTGTGTTGATCAAGAAGAACATCAAGGAATGGGAGCAATGCTTGCCCATCGCCGAGTACGCCTACAACCGCGCAAGACATTCGACTACCGGCAAGTCTCCCTTCGAGGTCGTCTACGGCTTCAACCCGTTGTCCCCATTGGACATCCTACCTCTACCTCTACAAGAGCGCATCAACATGGATGCAAGTGCACGAGCAAGCTATCTCAAGAAGGTGCACGAAGATACAAGGGCAATGATCGAGCGACAAGTCCATCATCTCGCCACCAAGCTCAACGTCAACAAGGCACCAATGGTGTTCTAACTGGGAGATCTTGTTTGGCTTCATCTTTGCAAGGATCGTTTCCCACACGAGCGCAAGTCCAAACTACTACCTCGCGCCGACGGGCCCTTCAAGGTGCTAGCACGCTACAACAACAACGCCTACAAGATCGACATCCCACGAGACAAGTACTCCGTGAGCGATACTTTCAACATCAAGGACCTATCTCCTTTCCATGGTGATGAAGATTTCGATCCGAGGTCGGATCTTTCCCAAGGGAGGGGAGATGATGCGGAGCATCCAAAGGTCATCCCCATGGACCGTTCATCGCCTCACCAAGTGCCCAAAGGACCAATGACTCGAGCCCGTGCAAGAGCTCTCGAGACCAAGGTGACTTCGCTCCTCTCTAGACATCTTTCCGATTCACATGATACATGGCTTCTACCCTCATCAGAAACTCTGTGCATACTCAGGTACTTGGAAGAAGGCCACGGGACGGCTCTGCACAGTGGTCCAGATGGCGAGATCGACAAGTGCTTGGGACAAGAAGAAGGAAGGCTGAAGATGCTACAGGCACCGGAAGTCCGGCCCACACCAGACGACCGGCGACTTCCAGGCACCGGACGACCGGCGACTCCCAGACGACCGGACGACCGGAAGCCACCGGATGTCCGTGACATCGACCACAGAACCTAAATAGCGGAAATCCGAGGATTACCGGACGTCCGGTCCCTCCTGAACCACCGGACGTCCGGTGACCAGCGGACGTCCGCCCCGACGGCGTCATCTCATGTAATATATACTCATTAACTTCCATCCTTTCGAGGTAGCTTTTGGATAGCTCATCATAGACCTTAGTGGTTCCTCTCCTACGAGACCGCGGCCTCTTCGGAGAAGATCCACCTCGTATTCAAGACCTCCTTCATGGAGAAGATCCCAACGGATAACTCAAGACCTCCTCCGGGAGAAGACTATCTTTGTACCACCGTTGTTGACTATGGATCGTTTGACTTGATGTGTATTGTGGATCTAGCACCCGTGTGACCATATTTGTGTTTGATTTGAGTGTTTCCACTTGTGTTTTCCTCCATGATTTCCTTGTCTTCTCCGTGTTCATCATGGGATAACCTCCTTTTCGTGAAAGATCTGCCAATTAGGGTTCCACCCTACATCACTGGGCATTCTGGCCATTGGCCTTTGTGTTTGAGGCCTATGGTCCACATAGTAGCCCATGATCTTGTGGTGGTGTAAGAATAGGCCACCCGACACTAACAAGTTCTCCTTCATGATTGAAAGCCCTCACCATGGTATGCGGAATAGGTGCAAAAGTGGATGGTTGACTATCTTTAGTGGCAGTATTGGCTTCAAGGTGCAGAGTGGGTTCATGCTACGGATTGGCTTGAGCCGTGATGACATCATTGTTTCAGACACAATGGCAGCAGCAGTAGTAGATTCAGCCATAGGCGATGCAGCTACATGGACATCAGGTGCAACTTGGTCAGCAGTAGGAATCACAACATGTTCTTCCGCAGTTTCTTCTTCTTGGTTGTCATCGGCTGATGCAGCTAGAGTGTCTTCAGTCTGTTTGACTTCGGACTCTTATATGTCTCCAATGTATCTATAATTTTTTATTGTTCCATGCTATTATATTATCTACTTTGGATGTTATATATGCATTAATATGCTATTTCATATCATTTTTGGGACTAACATATTAACCTAGTGCCCACTGCTAGTTTCTGTTTTTCCTTGCTTTTGTCTTTTACAGAAAATCAATACCAAATGGAGTCTAGATGGAACGAAACTTTTTGAGGATATTTCTTGGGCCATAAGACACCTACGAAGCTTTGGGAAGAGGCAAGAAGACCCACAAGGCGGCCACAAGCCGCCAGGTCATGCCCTAGGGGGGGCTACGGCTTGTCGGTCCCCAGTGGCTGTCCAAACCCTAATCTCAGCTCTATTAATACTCAAATACCCCCCTACGTCAGAGGGCACACCAAAAATACTTCTCCGCTGCCGCAAGCTTCTGTCTTCAAGAGATCCCATCTAGGGACCTTTTTCGGTACTCCGCCAGAGGGGGATTTGATCACGAAGGGCTTCTACATCAACCTTACTTCCCTACCGATGATGTGTGAGTAGTTTACCACAAACCTACGGGTCCATAGCTAGTAGCTAGATGCCTTCTTCTCTCTCTTTGAACTTCAATAAAATGTTCTCCTTGATGTTCTTGGAGATCTATTCAATGTAATCTTCTTTTGCAGTGCGTTTGTTGAGATCCGATGAATTGTGGATTTATGATTAGATTATCGATGAATATTATTTGAGTCTTCTCTGAACTATTTTATGCATGATTAACATAGCTTTGTATTTGTTGGGGCCCTGTGACTGGGGATACCCATGCCCGTCTGCCTGTGGCCCAGTGCCTGGCTCCATCGACGGCCCGACGTAGCCCAGCACCAAGATTTCGCGAGCAAGACCGCGCCTCCTAAGGGGCGGACATCTCTAGGCTCGGCAGCTGACCTCATGAGGCACGGGTGATGTGGGCCATGACGAAGAGGGTCAAAAGGGCATCACCGGGCGCAGGGGAGGACAGTTTCCCCTTTGGTGCTAAGGAGGCAAGGACGTATGCGGGTTCCCAAGGAATCCCCCAAAGGTTTCCATTCTGGTGCAACAAGACCAAGACCACGGGCTTGGCAGGATGGAGGTCATCGCTGAGCCCACCTGCGCGTCATGACCAGAAGCTTTGCAGACAAACACCATCTTTAGTTAGGATAGGATGTATTACTGCCCCCCTTCAAAATTGGTCATTGTGGTATCCCTTCCCGCCTAAGCAACGAGGGAAGAGGACCGGGCCAGTATAAGTATAGGCCAACCTCCACCATCTAGGGAGAGACAGATTGAATCCAGAGAGAGAAATAGATAGAGCCCTGATCCTTCACGAGGCCGCTCCTCTTTGTACTAGTTCATACTCATTCGCCATGCAAGGCAATCCACCACAAAGCACGAGTAGGGTCTTACACCACAAGGTGGCCCTAACCTGTGTAAATCATCGTGTTCCTTTCTTCCCCTTGGTGCTCGCTCAAACACGATGAAGCATGGCCTTCATGTGATGAGCAGCTGATTATAGCCTAGCAGAGTCCTTCACTCAT
Source organism: Secale cereale (assembly GCA_902687465.1). NCBI lineage: Eukaryota > Viridiplantae > Streptophyta > Magnoliopsida > Poales > Poaceae > Secale > Secale cereale. The sequence goes on along the minus strand of LR738711.1, from coordinate 446,668,670 downwards.
GCCCCAGTGTTCGAACCTTTCTAGGGACCGCGGATCCCCGATTCCGACATTTGGTGCACCAGGTAGGGGCGTGTGATGAAGCTCATCTACTCCGCTCCAAGCCGTGCTCCAATTCCGCTGTGACGCTTCTATGGCAGACGATGCTCGCCCCGCTGTCCCCCGGAGCACCACAGGTGATGCAGAGCATCCCACGATCATCCCCATGTTCACTTCGACAGGACCTCAAGTACCCACCATTGGACACAAGGTTGACTCGCTCCTCTCCGAACCTTCACTTTCCACTTGTGAGACATGGCTACTACCTCAAACATATGTGCTATGCATGACCATGAACCAAGAGGAAGACCATGGAGCAGCTAAGGAGCAAGTACGATTGAAGGAGAGAAGCATACGCGAAGACAGAGAAGAATCGGAGCAAGACAGAAGATGCCCGGATCATCCGGACCCCTAGCCGGATGATCCGGACCAAGCCCGGATGATCCGGACCGACACCCGGACGATCCAGGTAATATGCCCCGAGGCACCCGAAGCTTTCCCACCAAGCCGGACAATCTGGACCAGGCCTCGGATCATCCGGACGGAGCCGGACATCCGGACCAGGCCCCGGATCATCCGGGCCATCTGCTGCACGTCGACACCTCCGGACGATCCAGACGGTCACCCGGATCATCCGAACTCCAGACACCCGGATCATCCGAGCCACCATCCAGATCATCCGGACCCCACCTGTGCGCGTGACTTGGGCCGAGCCCATGTACCCCTTCGCCCCTCACTTACCCCTTCGTGGCTTAGACTATAAATAGACCCCCTCCTCCTCCATTTGAGGGTTAGCTTAGGTTTAGCTCATTTGAGACATCCACTAGTGGTCCATCTCCTTGGGAGTGACTGCGGCGCCTCCTCGGAGAAGATCCACACGGATTCAAGACCTCCTTCACGGAGAAGATCCCGTGGGATTCCCCAAGGCCTCCTCACGGAGAAGAACCGGTTACCCTTTGTATCGTCCCTTGATGATCATGGATCTTGTATCTCTTTTTGTTTCGAGGATCTAGCATATGTGTGACTTGTTCTTGTTGGTTTGAGTGTTTCTCTCGTGTTTCCCCTCGTGTCCCCCCTCATGTTCTTCGTGGGATCCCCTCCATTTCGTGAAAGATCGGCCTAGAACGGGTTGACCCCGCATCATATGGTATCATGAGCCTTGGTTCATCACGAATTTGGAGCCTTCCCACCGTTTTCTAGCCTTGTATTGTTGTGTTCTTCCCCAAATTCGAAAATTCCCCACCAAAAATAACACCAAATTTTTTTGTGATACGTTGGTTTGATGATATTTTGTTGATTTTGATCCATGGATTCGCTTGGTTTCAAGTGGATCTAGCATCTCTACAACTTTCCCCACTTTCCATCCACGAAATCCTCTCAATTTTGAGCCCAAAATTATCCATTTCCGCCCCCAAATTCATCCCTGAGAGGAAATCCCGAGTGGAGTTGACCCGCCCGGATCATCCGGATGAAGTCCCGGATCACCCGAACACCTCCCGGATGAGCTGGACAATCTCCCGGACATCCGTGTAATTCGCACACCCCGAATACCCGTACTGGAGCTGACAAACCTGGATCATCCGGACGTTCTCCCGGATCATCCGTACATTACCCCGGATGAGCTGGACTTTCTCCCGGATGTCCAGGTAACCCTGAAACTATCGTGGCTGAAATTTTGTTTTGGCCATAACTAATTCAACCGGAGTCCGTTTTCGCCGTTCTTTAGCTCGTTTTGAAGCTAGACATCCCCCATACCACAAAAATACTACCATCATCATTTGAATCCATCAAATTTTGTCAAATTTGGCAAGTTTGCCTAGGCCGTCAACCATATCATCTGCATAGCCACCATAGCCTTCTGAAACCTAACCCATTTTGTCCACCATAGCATTTGTGGTTGCTTGAGTAGTGATTTGAGTCTCCTAAGGTGTTTAGGCTACTTAGGGACGTTTGCTTCTTCATCAACCACCACCACCACTTCCGCATACACATTGCCCACTATATATTTCCACCACCCAAACCTAACCCAATTTTGTTTGAGCTTATTTGAGTTGTGGCTTGTGTCTCCTAAGGTGTTTCGGTTACTTAGGGACGGTCACAATAACTCCGACACACATAACCCATCATTCCCCTTCCGCTTTGCCAAGTGCATATCCACCATTGCTTTCCCGCTACCATCATTTGACATTTGTCCTTGAGATTTTGAGTTGTGGTTTTTCCGTTTCCTAAGGTGTTTCGGCTAATTAGGAATGGGTCTACATCAAGAACACCGCCTCTCATCATCGACTCGGATGGTAACCTCGACGACATCATTGTATTTCCCCCTTGCAATTGCATTGTTAACCCCTAGCCCATTTTGCGTCACTTGCCTATCGAGACTAGCCTTTGAGTATTGCCGGCAACGTTACTTGTGCACAGTAGTGATCATCGATCTGCCCTTCCATTGCATACATACCATATCATCTTGGTATTATCATATCATCTCTTGTGTCACAAGATTGTTCCCGCATATACACAATTTTCTATCTTGGTTTGTGCATTTCGCATCGTGGCCATATCAAAAAAGAAAAGAGAATAAGCTTTTAAGCAAAAAGAGAAAGACAAAGAAGCTTGTAAGCAAGAGCCATAGCATCATACCACATTGCATATAGGATTGCCATATCCGATCATCTTGGATCATCTTGTGCTAAAAGCATCGGAACATCATACACATAGCATACTTGGGATAGAAACTTGATACATTTTGCATCTCATAAGTTGTGCACAAGTGTCGTATCCGCCTATTGAGCAATCGTGCTAGCGTCTCTCTTGAGTTGTGCAACACGAGCGTTTTCTGTGGATTCCACATTTTGTGCTCATTCCTTGGTTGCACGACCCCATTTATCTATCCGTGTGTGTGTTTCCGTGTGCCACCCATATTGCTATTGGTCCACTTGTTTCACTTGCGAATTTGTGAATCTCTTTCAACTTTATTGACTCTTGCTAACATTTTGCATCAAATTTTTGTGCCACTATCCTCACCGAGCTCCACCATAAGCTTTACTTGTGTAGGTGTGAGAAACCGACAAGAATTGGTACCAATTGTTCTATTTCCTTGTTGCAAATTTGAGTGATCATTGATCCATCTTCAACATCGGTCAAGGTACATTTGGTATAGTTCTTCTCTTTCTCCCATTCATACTTGCTAGCGTCTTGTGATGGATAGGCAAAGCATTTCACCTCCGGTCTTCGACATCGACGGCGGGAACAAATGCATCCACGAGCAAACCATCGGACTACAACGAGCAATGCAAGAGCGCTTGGGCAACATCGACATCGAACTACGACACTTCGAGACAAGGACAATGGCTTCCTTCGACGACATGTGCGACTCCTTCAACAAACAAATGGCGGAGCTCCGACACTTGGTGGTCGATTACAAGTCTTCTTCCCCTTTGTCACCCTCTCGGCGGCGACGTTCATGTCACAAGTCTTCGGAGCGCAAACATGATGCAAGTGCAAGTCTTCCACGTCCACACCGCCATGGCGACCATCGACATCGTCATGAAGGGCAAGTCACCCCCAAGCATCATGTGCACGACGACGACGAACGACATCTACCAAGAGCTCAAGCACGACAACGACATCATCATCATGAAGATGCTCGACAAGCGCATACCTACAAGTTCAAGAGCAAAAGAGAAGACCGCGAGACAAGCACCACCAAGAAAAAGCTACGACTACAACCACCACTTCGGCATCTTCGCCAAGTGCTATCAAGGCATCTTCGCCTTCGGACGTACGGCATCTTTGCCTACTTCCCATGAGTTCGCCTACATCGATGTCTTCATCATCAAGGCGGTCATCTACGAGCGACGGCGACAAGACGGTCGAGCATGGGCCATCCCCTTCAACCAAGGCAACGAGCATGAACCTCTTCGACACCATGAAGACGATGCCCATATTAGACTCCTACTCCGGGTCAGGCTACGCGAGCAAGCATGAGACCTTCTCTTTGACCTCGGAGGAGCGTGATGGTTTGCCACACCCTACGGCATTCATCTTTGGAGGCGTTACGGATGAGGAAGTTGAGCATGGAGACTATTGCACCTACACCTCTTCGACATCCACATATGACGAGATGCCCCAATTCCCATGTAGGGAAGGCAACGGGGCCCCATACCCGCCAAACCCATGGGGATTTCATCTATTAGGGGGTGGGGATGGGTGAAAAACATCCCCATGGGGATATTTACCAAACTAATTTATTCCCCATAGGGTACAATGGGGATGGGGATGATATCCTATTCCCCAGACCCAATACCCATCGGGGACCCGGTTAGTAACTATGACACTACGGTCAACCTTAAAATATTCACAAACAAACTTGCAAAAACAAAAAAAGCTCTGAAAAAAAACCTTAAACCTATCTCCCGTCCTCATCTCAGCTGCCACCATGACCAAGAAGTTAGTACGACCTAGAGATGCATTAGCAGGACAAGGACAACGCCATTTATGTATGTTAATTATAGGGTGTCATATTATGTATATGAGTATTTTATTATGGGGATGGGGACCCTAATGGGGCCCCGTTCCCCAGTGGGTCAAGGGTATGGGGAAATTTCATCCCCAGTCATGTAAATGGGGATGGGGATGGGATGATAGGGAATAGATGGGGATGGGGATGTTGTAGGTATCCCCATAGGGGATTGTCCCCATTGCCATCCCTATTCCCATATGAGGAGAGCCACCACCACATGAGTGATACGAGTGACTCCACCATATGTGACATTGAGAGTATTTCCTTTGAGAGGATGAGAGTGACCACTACTAGCCCCATACATGAGAGCATGCCACTTCTCCCATGTGAGGTCCAGAGCCATTTGAGTGACTCCACCAACCATACGAGTGAGAGCATCCATGAGGGAGTGAGTGAGCCAAAACACTTACTGAGTGAGGTAGTTGATAGGGCATGTGAGGCCACTATGATTTCTAACGACTTAACCTCTACTTGGAGTGTGTTTTCTTCGGTGCAAGGTCTCCTACAAGAGGACATGCCTACCCTCGACGAGTCCGTCCCTCCAATGGACAACCCGATGGCCATGGTGGAGGAAGATGCACCACCCACATGGTCCCATCATGATGAAGAAGAGCAGAATTGGATCTTGAGCACCTCACCTACAACGCATGAGCGGCACACCAAAGGTGAAATAGGTGAAGGTGATGCTCTTGTCCCACTAGTGGACTATCTTGAGAATGATTGCTTGCATGATGTTGACACACCTATTCCCATGCTTCATGCTAGTGCGAACTCATCATGTCATGACTTACCTATTTATGATGAATATGATGATGAGCATGTTGAGTTGCCTAGTTGTGATGCTATGCTTCATAGGATATCATGTGAAAATTCTTTTGGTCACATCATGTTTGATAACCCTCTAAACTTGTCATATGCTATGAGTGAGATCTCCCATATTGCATCATTTCAATCTCAACATAGTAACTATGCATGCCCCATTAAAGTAAATCCCATTTGCACTTGTGGCATAGATGACAAGATGATGGTCATTGGCTTTTGTTTTTCATGCGATGATATTGCCATGCTTCCTTTACATGATTTGCGAAATTCATACACTATTCCATGCCATGAACACATTGTTCCAAATATGCATTGTTTTGGATGTTGTCAATATTCTCCAAGTGATATTCCCACTAATTCTCATGAGGAGACCCCCATAGTTTCCTCATACATACTAGGAGATCTTGATGCATTCCATACTTTGCATAGTTCCCATAATTGTGTGCACCATATGCATTCCATGAATAACAATGCTCTACATATTTCTTGTGATGCATTACACAATTCGAGTCTCCATTATGCCATACATAAGAAAAAACCTCTCATGATGGATGACATGTTCCTATATCACGCATCTCATTTATTTGAGCATTGGATATTATGTGCTAACCAACATATACATGTGCGCATCATGATGGATGATGTGTACATCTACCACGCACACACGATTTTTCCTTTGTCTTTGTTTGGTGTAGGTACTCATGAACATTTGTCAACCTCACAATCCCATGAGTTGACAAAACGAGCTCTTGAGAGCAACGATGATTTGGGATTCCACGGATTATCCTTACCACCGTTCTCTTCACGCCACTACGCGCATCTCTTTTACTTGGCTCTCGCACGACTATGGGCTATCTACCACTTGTCACCTTATGCCCATTCTATCGTGTTCACTTTGCATGTTGTACCTCTTGCTATGACTTTGCCATGCAATTGTGACCCTTGCTTTCCTTTACATATGATTCACCATTATGCTACTTCTATGTGTATTTGCATGCTTGGAGGAGATACTAGTAGCTATTGCCAAGATTTCTTTGTGCCCTATGATATTGTTGATTCTTGTGTTGGGAGAGTCATGATGTTCCATTGCTATTTACATAGGACTTCTTACCACCACAATGATGAGACTTTGCTCATATCCTGCTTTCATGCTTGTGCTATGCCATGTGCATTATTCATGCCTACTATTTGCACACATGACATGCTTGCCATGATGACCTCTAGTACGTTGCATCTTCGCACTACTAGTTTGTTTGACTCGATCGCTATGATTGCTTGCTATGTTGCATCACCCATGTTCCACTCTTACTTGCTTTCTTGGGTTGATGACATATATGTTCATGCCATTCACATGATTCACATTGGTCATTGTCACTTGTCTCCATTAGTTGCATCTATCATATTCACTTGTATTGAGTGCAACAATGCTATATTTGTTGATCTTGGAGACTTGGACACCATACTTGTGATGCATGCTTGTTTGTTTGAGCTTCATGCCTTTGGTTGTTATCGCATCATATGCTTATATGTCATGCCACATTACCTTGTCCTTTCTTATGATAAGCATGATGACTACACTTGTTGGGTATCTTACCATACGAATGATAGGTTTTGCAAGTCCACTTACCTCATTTGTTTTTCCGAGTGTTTGTCATGTTCTTTCATTTTGAAGGATTCACAAGGCGGTGTCATCATGCGACAATTTGATCATGCGAAGGCATACACGATGTGCAACACCAACATTTGCAAGAACTTTCATAAGGTGAATTCCTTCTTTGTGAGCCATCCTCACTTATGCATATTGGATGGGCCATGCTTTCATTGTTGTTTCCTTCTTGTTGTCTACATGACACATCTATGGGATGGAGGACCGACATTGAAGATGGACCCTTTGGATGCACCTTCAGAACTCCACTCATGCCACAACATTGAGCATTGGTATATCACCACTCCTTTGGCACATTGCAACAAAACCTCCATATGTGTTGATTGTGTGCCCACATGACATGCTCCATGGACATTTCATACCCATGACAATTTTGCATCTTATGCATGGATTGACTCACATTATGATTGCCTCGTTGCATCTTGTATTCCCATGTCATCCATGATATATGAGCTTGTGCATTTCCTTAGCAAATTTGTTGTCCTCTTTCTTGATGACATATTCATACATCATGATCATATTGCCCAACATCAATTGCATGATCACATAGTCATATTGAGCACCCATTGCCATGTTCATGCTCTTGATACACCGTCCCATTATGACATCATTTTGCAGAATGGTTGCATTGATCAATCTCACAACACCTTTGTGTGCACCACGAATGAATTTGCTCACATGAATGCTCTACATGTAATTGTACATCTTTTAGATAAGGTTCTTGTGCCTTGCCACACCCAAATTTGTCACAAGGACTCATTCTTACCTGATGGACACTTTGTGTGCGCTAACCATTGTATTTCCAAGTGTTCTTTGTGTTTGCTCATTTTGCATGTACCACATAACGGAGACACCTTGGCGTACTTGGATTGCGCCATGCCCTCAACTTCGTCCAACTACAAGTCCGTTCACAACAACCGCTGCCATGGTGATGAGATTTTTGATCCGAGGTCGAACCTTTCCCAAGGGGGGGGGGAGATGATGCAAAGCATCCCACGATCATCCCCATGTTCACTTCGACAGGACCTCAAGTACCCACCATTGGACACAAGGTTGACTCGCTCCTCTCCGAACCTTCACTTTCCACTTGTGAGACATGGCTACTACCTCAAACATATGTGCTATGCATGACCAGGAACCAAGAGGAAGACCATGGAGCAGCTAAGGAGCAAGTACTATCGAAGGAGAGAAGCATACGCGAAGACGGAGAAGAATCGGAGCAAGACAGAAGATGCCCGGATCATCCGGATCCCTAGCCTGACGATCCGGACCAAGCCCGGATGATCCGGACCGACACCCGGACGATCCGGGTAATATGCCCCGAGACACCCGAAGCTTGCCCGCGAAGCCTGACAATCTGGACCAGGCCCCGGATCATCCGTACGGAGCCGGACATCCGGACCAGGCCACGGATCATCCGGGCCATCTGCTGCGCGTCGACACCTCCGGACGATCCGGACAGTCACCTGGATCATCCGAACCCCAGACACCCGGATCATCCGGGCCACCATCCGGATCATCTGGACCCCGCCTGTGCGCGTGACTTGGGCCGAGCCCAAGTACCCCTTCGCCCGTCACTTACCCCATCGTGGCTTAGACTATAAATAGACCCCCTCCTCCTCCATTTGAGGGTTAGCTTAGGTTTAGCTCATTTGAGACATCCACTAGTGGTCCATCTCCTTGGGAGTGACTGCGGCGCCTCCACGGAGAAGATCCACACGGATTCAAGACCTCCTTCACGGAGAAGATCCCGTGGGATTCCCCAAGGCCTCCTCACGGAGAAGAACCAGTTACCCTTTGTATCGTCCCTTGTTGATCATGGATCTTGTATCTCTTTTTGTTTCGAGGATCTAGCATATGTGTGACTTGTTCTTGTTGGTTTGAGTGTTTCTCTCGTGTTTCCCCTCGTGTCCCCCCTCGTGTTCTTCGTGGGATCCCCTCCAGTTCGTGAAAGATCGGCCTAGAACGGGTTAACCCCGCATCAACAGGTTGCCTAGGCTTCACTCTCGTCTTGTGCCGAGTGAAGTGGTCGGCGAAGTTTAGGTCGGTGTTGCCCTCGTGCTACGACAACGTGGCTGACCCCGGAGAGTTCCTCAAGTTGTAGGCCGAGAGAGTCCTGCCATGGCCAACTGGTTTCCTATGTCCCTCGTGAGTGCCCCAGCTCTTGGTTCTTCAGCCTCCCGGAGGCCTCGGTCTCTTCTCGGAAAGAGCTTCGTAGTCAGTTCGTTGTGCATTTCATGGTTCTTGGACCCCACGTGGTCACGTGCATCCTCGCCGGATCCCGGACGCCTATGTGTGGGCATCACGCCAAGCAACTCTTCCGCCAGGCGAGCGCTATAAAGCCTCGGCCAGAGGCTCGCGGTACCACACGCGACCCAAGCTCGCCATCACCTTCGACTCCAGGGACCACCCCAAATCTGCAACCAGCACAGGTGTGCTCCCGATGCTATGCACGCCCACCATCAGCAGTGTGTCGATCACCAAGACCCTCATAGACGATGGTGCTGGCCTCAACTTCCTCTTCATGGAGATGTTAGAGACGCCCTAGGTGCCTTGTGACCAGCTCAAGCCCACGAGGCCATTCTTCGGGGTGACCAGCGACACCGCCACTCCCCTGGGGCAGGTGCGCCTCCTAGTCACCTTTGGCACCCGTGACAACTATCACACCGAGCTGATCGACTTCGACGTGGCCCTCATCGTCCTCCCTTTTAATGCCATCTTGGGGTACCCTACGCTCGCCAAGTTCATGCGGCCACCCATCCGGGCTACAACATCATCAAGATGCCGGGTAGTGGCAGCATCATCATAGTGGCTGGGGACACGGAAGACATGGTCCGAACCCTCAAGCTCGCGTACGGGGCCACGGCAATCTCGCGCCCTGGTGCAGAAGATATCTCAGGAGCCCAGGAGGCTGCTCTAGTAAGAAAGAAGTAGTTGTTCTCCCAATACCGCGTCGAGACGAAGAGGGTGTCGGTCGACGTCGACGGCACAGGCGCCACCTCCACCATCGGCCCCTGGAGCAGGAGGACGCGTTGGTCGCTTACCTCTGAGCAAACAAGGACGTGTTCGCGTGGAAAGCGTCGGTTTTGGCCAGTGATGAGGACATCAATACCATTGTTACACCCACAACCCTTGCTGTTATACATACGGGACCAATTACTAGAGCTCGCGCACGCCAATTAAATTACCAGGTACTTTCGTTTCTTGGTAATGATTCTAATGTTCATGAGAATATGATGTTGTCTAAATGGGATACATTCGTTTTGCTTACAAATGAAGGGCCTAGCTTGGACAAGGAGGATGAACATTGGAGCAAAACAAGCATGGACATGATGGCATGCGCAAGGGGAACAAGAACGGAGTTTCAAGAGATGATTCCAGGACTTTGAGGCCACCATAATGAGTGCATGAAGGTTTGGACGAAATATACAAGATGCCACTTCACAAATTTCTTCCAGGCCTATTATAGGTGCCTCATCACCTTATTATTGGGCCAGGCCCATGTAATTTGAAAATACTTAAGTATAGGCTATTTTTAGAGTCCGTATGCGTGGGGAAACAAAGTTAGGGTTGGTTTTGGACCCCTCCTACATGGGGTCACGAAATTCCCCCTACTCCTCCATATATACATCCCTTAGGGCGTTGTTTATACTTTGGGTTTTTTTAGATTAAAGTTCGCCATAGCTACAACTTCGCATACTTCGTTTGTGTTAAACAACCAAACAAAGACATCACAGAACCCCACCTTGATCAATAAAGCTTCCCTCTTATATTCACAATATCCAGATTGCAATCTCAGTTTCTTGCTTGTTCTTCATTTGCTTGCAGGAAATAGACCCTTGCGGTCAGGTTGGTCGTGCTTCAGTGTGGTCAATAACCTCTTGGAGTTGGTTTAGCGATTTCCAAGGCGCGACGTCTTCCCACGTTTGTAGTCCGATCGTCAAAGTCTACTCCTCCTAAAATGATAATCACCATCTCACCGAAAGACGGGACACCTTTGCCTCTATCAAGTGGTATCAGATTTCCAGGTTGCTCGGTGAGATTTTGCGGCTTTTCGTAGTTTAGATCAAGTATGTTTTTCATACCTAGAGTCCACGAAAAAGCTAAAAAAATTAGGGTTAGTTCATCATATCCGAACCGCTCTGAGCCTTTGCATAATTTTAAGTCTTTTTCTTTGTTGAATTTGCTGTTGCATCGTCGTTCCGAGATGCTGGTCTTAGCATCTAGTTACCTTAGAGTTTGTAGTTCTCGTCACAGGTTTTCATGTCGCCGCTGCACCATCTTCATCGCAACCGCCATATACCATCACCAAATATCCGCTCCTAATCCGAGTCCATATATGCCGCCACATATCCGCCGCCATCACACCAACCCGGGTCCAGCTCCAACATACATCCGCCAACAGTAGGAGTTCCACCATATATATATCCGCCACCAGTCCGAGTTCCACCAGATTCATCTCTGCCACCAGTTCTAGTCTGAGCCCAATATTTGTTCCTTTGTTTTTGGGTTCAGGATCACGCGATACAACATGTCATGGCCAAGTCAAACTTCCCAACTTACCAGCCACCCGCAGAAGAAAAATAGTTCCAGTTAAAAAAACTAAGCCTGGAAAATTCTGGCTAGGCAGTTTTTAGACCATTTGTAGACTTTTTCAAAAAAAAATTGTTGCGGAGCAAAAAACGAGGGAAAAAAGTGCGAAAAGGGAAAAAATTCAGAGTGTGCTCCTCCCTTGTTTACGTGCAACGCCGTGATTTTGTTAGTGTTCTAGGCTCGCGTCTCTAGTACAGTCTAGCCTAGGACTAGCACAGTACCATTGTTGAGCGTTTATTCACCTTTGCATCTTTGAATTGCTTATTGATGACATTTTTGCTACCATATCATAAGCCTTCCTAGCTCCATATACTTCTACATCATGCGATTGACACCACCTGGCAATCGCTTTGTCCAAGCTTTGAGAGTCTTTATTACAACGGTTGCCGACCACCACCTGCTGCTGGGTAAGAACTAGTAAGAGGTTGAGATTCGCTTGCCGGATTTGTGATTAGACACCCCATCACCACCACTTTCTAGTAGTTTGTACAATCATATTCTTGTGTGTTTCTGTTGCTGCTAAACATGGCAGGATCAGAAGCCGATGAGACTGGCTAGGAGAACATGATGAACAACGAGTTGCATGATAAGTTTCAGCAAATGATGATTGGCTAGGTGGGAGATGTGCTAAACATATTTGAAGAGGCCATGGAGAAGTCGTTCCAAACAAAGCTAGATAAAAAGTTTAATGAATTGCTCACGCGTCTTCCACAACCACCACCGGTTGCACCTACCGCACCACTCCAACGACAACAACAACACCCCCTTCCAAATATGTTCGGATGAGCGAAGTGTATTCCTCTTGAGGATGGCCAAACTTCTGGTGCTGTTGTACCTACCGTTGATGCTTCTTTGGCGCCTGCTACTGCTGCTGCTGGTGCCGAGGAGGATGATGATTATGCGGGCGATTACGTGGATGAGGTAGATCAAAATTAGAACTACGTGCAACCACCACCACTAGGTAGTCCACATGCATATAATCGCAACGGTAGAGCTACACCACCACCTCAGGTATGAGATACTAACCATCTCCCTAAATAAAATTGAATATTCCACCATTTGAGGGTAGATATGTTCCTGATATATATCTTACTTGGGAATTAGAAACTGAACAACGTTTTACATGTTTACAATATCCCGAGAAGAGATGTGTTGCTGCTGCTCTTTGTGCTTTCACTAGTTTTGATTGTGTGTGGTGGTCTGAACAAGGTAGATTATATCCGAATAATATTCTAACTACTTGGGATGCTTTGAAAACTACTATGCGCACTCGTTGGGTTCCACCATATTATCAACATGAATTACTACAAAAATTACAGCGTTTAAGACAAAGGAAATATCCTATAGAGGAATATTACCAGGCATTACAAACTGGCATGATAAGATGTGGTATTGTTGAGGATAATGAAGCTATGCTTGCATGTTTTATGGGTGTATTAAATAGAGAGATTCAGACCATTTTAGAGTATAAGGAGTATGTCGCGGGAATACCACGACCACCTATAGGACAAGGGTCCCTTTTTGGTTCGCCGGGGGGATGGACATGTTGCACAAAGAGCGGAGAGCGTGGCGCAACACGATATAGAACACACGGGCAGTTTAACCCAGGTTCGGGCCCCTGCGAGGCATAAAACCCTACTCCTGCTTTGGTGGATTGATGGTGGAATTGTGGAAAACTGAGCACGACGCTCTTGCCTGGCAGGGTTGCCTCGGGGCGAGAGCGGTCACGCGCATATGAGTGTGGGGGTTCGAATGGCCGAAGAATTTCTACGGTTGCCATGTGCCTCCTTTTATAGGTTAAGGGGTCAGCACAGTGGCAAACAGTGCTATCATACCTAACTCTGCGGGCTGATAGGGCGCACTAAATGCACCGCTTAGCGTCACATCATAGCTCGCCCGACAGGCCTTGCCGAGCCATTTTGCCAGCTTCACGTCTGCTAGCTTGACACGTCGCAGGACGGGTGTCATTTGTAGGTTCTTTCCGTAGGAAGTGGCCGCCATGTGGCAGGGGGCTGCCATCGAGCTACTTAGGAGCTTTGACACCGAACTGATTGACGCCGGGCATCAATGTGAGGTGCTGGCTTGCCTCCGTGAGCCCTTGGCAGGCCTACCGGGGCGCTGTTGGCGGCTTGTTTCTGGGGTGATCCCACCCCGCCAGGCTCTCGTGCCCGGCAAGGAGGGCTCTTCTTCTGGTGGTATCTTGCCTTGTCAGCTGGTCTTGGTTGTCTTGATCCCTTCGACCAACTTTCTGGTTCTTTGAAGGATTGATCCCTTTGAGTCTTGATCTGGTGTTGGCGTGGTAAAATTGCTCCTAAGCCTGTGCACAGTCTGGGGCAACGTACCCAGGGTTCATTGCACCGACAGTAGCCCAGAGCCTGGCACGGTAGTGCCGCTGGGCGTCGCCGAGGTAGGCTCCAACTAGTGTAGAGGCAGAGGGGTAGGAAGGGCTTTCCTCCCTTGAGATCTTTTTTGCTTATCCATGATCTTGAGCCCGGGCCGGTTTCCGCATCTCCTCCACGCCATGTAATGCCAATCTCGGTGGGGGGG
>LR738711.1:446622710-446654402 GCA_902687465.1 Secale cereale | reverse complement strand
GGGCCATTATCCGCGAAGCATCCGCCCCCACCTTCACAGGGAGGAAACTGCCACCCCACTACCCCTCCTGCTTCGAAAACTCCAGCCACGTGGTCGGCATGCATTGCACACGGTTGGTGGCGGTTACGGAGGGCGCAGAAGTGAGTGCTGTGCAGGGAGTCCGGTGCCGCGGATTGGCGTAGTGGGTCGGCCTTGATTTCCCGAGCCATTAATAGCGTGAGGGAAGCCAGATTGGCCGAACAGGGCGGTTGTCCCTGCATGCGAACTTTGTCTTTCCCCGCCCCACCCGCCTATAAAAGGGGAAGGGAAATGGTGTTCGCGTACACTCTTCACTTCTCCTCATCTCTGAAGTAGTTCTTGCTTACCATGGCAAGGGGGCGCGGTTCCGGCCCCGCTGAAGTGGCGACGAGAACTTCTGCTCGACAGCGCCTCCCTTCCCCCTCTGATGATGCGGGGGCAAACCCCGCTGGTACAGGAGGCGGGAGGGGGCGAGGTCGAGGTCTTCACGGAGCTCGGGCCCGAGGAGGACGAGGCGGTGTTCCGGTTGCACCCCCGCTAGTTGGCCCTCCCTTGATGGAAGGGCATGTTGGGGACTAGCCTATGGAATTCGTCATCAGCCTGTACAAGCCCCCATGCGACTGCCTCCGCCTCTGTACTCCGTTCGCGAGGGCGATGTAGCTCGAACAACCACGATCACCAAGGTTGCGTATGAGGGGCTGCAGAAACGACAGCATACGGGTCGATGTCGACTTCCCAGCTCCCCATGTCATGTACTTTCGTCGAGGCTGGAAAACCTTTGCTCGTTCCCATAGCTTGTTGGAGGGGAACGTCCAGCACTTCAAATTAATGGAGGATGGTTTCCTCTCTGTCAAGGTCTTCGGGAGCTCGGGTGCTCGCTTAGGGTGCTGCATGGAGAGCTCAACCAACGACGAAAGCTCCTCCTCGAGCGATAGTGATGAGGAGTATAGTGACGGCGACGGCGATGACGACGACCGTGAGGGCGATGACTCTGACTCTGGTTGAGTGTCGGTCGCATCGTCTTCGTCGGGTCGCGACGCCACCATCCGCACTTCTAGCAGTCTTCCAGCTGGACCCCGCCAGGCTTCCTCGCGGGCTGTAGCTTCGCCAGCCTCGCCATGTCCTGCTGGCTTTGGTGGTGGTGCTTGGCGGGCCACCTCCACCGATCTCTTCGCCATCACCTTCATCTGCACCCTCCGACCCCTGGTCGGGCTACCTCTCCTTGAGCACGACGGGGTCAGGCTGGGCTTCTGTCTGGCCTCTCTTTGCACCTTCTTCTCCTCCTACCGCAGTGCCTAGGAGGAGAGGAATGACAAAAGGCATAAAGGTGCACTTATCTTTTTTCAATCTTAATCCTGTAGGCACTTGCCAAATTTTAATTCAAATAAATGTACTCCCTTTATCCGTGTTTGTGTCCTGTAAGATTTGTACTTGTTGATCGGCATATTAATGAAAAAGATAAATCCTATCACGGACTTGTGCATGTAATGTGTCCATGCAGAGGTGGGCTGCCTTTATACTTTCAAGTAAACAAGTTTCCCCCCGGCAGGCTACCTTGCCGGTACCCTAATTCTTGTTTCCGCGGAGCCAGGATTGCTGGGCATAAGATGTGAAGAAGGACTAGCCCCTCGCCAACCTTTTTTCAACAAAGGCCACTGCAACCATCCTGACCTAAGCAGCGTTCAAGTCAAAGGATGGGAGCACCTATATTTTGAAAAGGCAACAAGGTTTTCTTATGCACAAGTCCTTACAGACCACGTATGGATAAAAGGAAAGAACTTATCTGTCTGGCTTGCCGGAGATTGCAATGTTGGCTTTTCTTCTCATCTTCTCTTGGGGACCCAAGTCTATGATAGGAACCTATGGTTTATGCAGATGAGGATGATGCCAAATGCAATCGTATCTACATGAACATGAGATGCTCATGATATGCTTGTGCATGCATGCAACTTGTTGGGGGCCCCCTATCAGCGCTTCGTTTATTTCTCTATTGCTGAGGGTTCGCGCCTCGCTTTGTACAAGGGGTTACATGCAACTGAGGCAAGGCCTGTACAAAAGGGTGGTTGCCGGGCAGGGCTCGATAGTCGCGCCTTACGGGTATTACTTGCGGAGATACTCAATGTTCCATGAGTTTGGCAATTGAATTCCATCTCCGGTCTACAGACGGATTGCGCCAGGTCTGGTGACTCGTACCACCCTATAAGTGCCTTCCCACTTCGGTGATAACTTGTGTGTACCCTTGACAGACTGAATGCGCCTAAGAACAAGGTCGCCTTCCACAAAACACCGGGCGTGAACCCTGCGGCTGTGATAGCGACGCAGGGCTTACTGATAGCGTGCAACATGTGTAGAAGCCCAGAGACAGTTCTCCTCGAGAAGCACAGCGTCGTCACGCTGGTGCTGATCATGCGCTATTTCATCGTAGTAAAGTACTTGAGGAGACCCGTAATGAGTTCCGTGGGGATAACTACTTCTGCCCCATAGAGAAGGGAGAAAGGAGTCTGTCTGGTAGCTCAGTTCGGTGTCATTCTGAGGGACTAGAGAACCACCGGGATCTCATCTATTCATCGCCTGCTGCACTTCTGCAGCTTATCAAATGTTCTTGTTTTGAGGCCCTGGAGCACTTCAGCGCCCTCTCAGCTTGTCCATTGCTTCCGTGATTTGCAATAGAGGAAAATGAGATCTTCCTTCCAAAGGAATGAACATATTGCATGAAGGCGCGGCTCGTGAACTAGGTGCCGTTGTCGGTGATGATCCATGCAGGGACTCCGAAGCAGCACACCAATCCTTTCAAGGACTTGATAGCTGACTGAGCAGTTACCTTTCTCATGGCATCTACTTCCGGCCACTTTGTAAACTTGTCTATAGCAACGAACAAGATTTCAAAGCCCCCGGATGCTCGGGGGAAAGGGCCGAGGATATCGAGCCCCTAGAACAAAACGGCCATGACAAAGGGATTGTCTGAAGAGCTTGGGCAGGCAGATGGATGTTCTTGGAATGGAACTGGCATGCCTCACACTTGGTGACTAGCTTGACCGCATCTTGGAGGGCTGTGGGCCAATAGAATCCTTGCCGAAAGGCTTTCCCAACCAATGCCCTTGATCTAATGTGGGAGCCACACATGCCTTTGTGTATCTCTGCCAGCAGTTCCTTTCCTCCTTCCCGGTAAATGCACTTCAATTTCACACAGTTGGGCATTCTTTTGTACAGAGTGTCATCGACAAACTGGTAAATACTGGCCCTTCGGGCTACTCTTTCAGCTTCTTCTTGCTCTTTGGGAAGTTCTCTGGTTTGGAGGAAGTGGACTATGTGCCTTGCCCAAGTTGGAGCCTAGGGCTCAGCAACAAGGACTAGTGGCACCTCTAGATTTGATGGGGCGTGTTCCTCGACCACTGGGACCTGAGTCCCGGCAAGCGAATGGGAGTTGTTTCCGGCAAGGTCCCTCCCAGGTGCCCAGAGGGCTCTACCGGGAGAGGCTTACCAGAGTCCAATTTCCTCCTTTTTGGGGCCATTGTTGCCAGTGATACGAAGGGCTGAGAGATGATCAGCAATGTTGTTTCCTGCACGGGGCACGTGCTGATGTAGGGTGGAACCCTAATCGGCAGATCTTTCACGAAAGGAGGTTATGCCACGATGAACACGGAGAACACAAGGAAGATACGCAGGAAAACACGAGGGGAAACACTCAAATCAGCACAAATACGGTCACACAGGTGCTAGATCCACGATACATATCAAGATACACGATCCATAGTCAACAACGATGGTACAAAGATAGTCTCCTCCCGGAGGAGGTCTTGAATTATCCCTTGGGATCTTCTCCACGAAGGAGGTCTTGAATCCGAGGTGGATCTTCTCCGAAGAGGCCGCGGTCTCGTAGGAGAGGAACCACTAACGTCTATGATGAGCTATCCCAAAAGCTGCCTTGAAAGGATGGAAGTCAACGAATACTTACTACACGGGGTGTCGCCGTCGGGTCGGACGTCCGAGGGTTACCGGATGTCTGGTCGCTCGGGAAGGGCCGGAGGTCCGGTAAGTCCCGGATTTCCGATATTTTCTCCGATTTCGGTTCTATGAAGGGTGTCACGGACATCTGGGGGCTTCCGGTCGTCCGGTCTTCTCGGAGTCGCCAGTCATCTGGTGAACGCCGGTCGTCCGGTGGCTGGGAGTGACCGGTCGTCCGGTGTGGACCGGACGTCCGGTGCCTGTAGCTTCTTCAGCCGTACTTCTTCTTGTTCCCAGCACTTGTCGATCCCGCCGTCTTGTCCGCTGTGCAGAGCTGTCCCGTGGCCTTCATCCAAGCACCTGAGTAGGCATAGAGTTTCTGATGAGGGTAGAAGCAATGTCTCATGCGAATCGGGAGGATGTAGAGAAAGGAGTGAAGTCACCTCGGTCTCGAGAGCTCTTGCACGGGCTCGAGTCATTAGTCCTTTGGGCACTTGGTGAGGCGATGGAGGATCCATGGGGATGACCATGGGATGCTCCGCATCATCTCCCCTCCCTTGTAAAAGATCCGACCTCGGATCGAAATCTGCATCCCCATGGTAGGGGGATAGATCCTTGACGTGGAAGGCATCGCTCACGTTGTACTTGTCTCGTGGGATGTCGATCTTGTAGGCGTTGTCGTTGTAGCGTGCTAGCACCTTGAAGGGTCCATCGGCGCGAGGTAGTAGTTTGAACTTGCGCTCGTGTGGGAAATGGTCCTTGCGAAGATGGAGCCAAACAAGATCTCCCGGTTGGAACACCATTGGTGCCTGGTTGACGTTGAGCTTGGTGGTGAGACGATGGACTTGTCGCTCGATCATTGTCCTTGTATCTTCGTGCACCTTCTTGAGATAGCTTTCTCGTGCACTTGCGTCCATGTTGATGCGCTCTTGTAGAGGTAGAGGTAGGATGTCCAATGGGGACAAGGGGTTGAAGCCGTAGACGACCTCGAAAGGGGACTTGCCGGTAGTGGAATGTCTTGCGCGGTTGTAGGCGTACTTGGCGATGGGCAAGCACTTCTCCCATTCCTTGATGTTCTTCTTGATCAACACGCGAAGAAGCGTCGAAAGTGTGCGGTTCGTCACCTCCGTTTGGCCGTCGGTTTGTGGATGATATGCCGAAGAGAAGAGTAGCTTGATGCCGAGTTTGACGCATAGAGTCTTCCAAAAGTAGCTCAAGAACTTGATGTCCCGATCCGACACAATCGTCCTGGGTATTCCATGTAGACGAATGATCTCCCTACAAAAGAGATTTGCGACA
This sequence comes from Secale cereale, assembly GCA_902687465.1. NCBI lineage: Eukaryota > Viridiplantae > Streptophyta > Magnoliopsida > Poales > Poaceae > Secale > Secale cereale. The sequence continues at coordinate 446,649,140 of LR738711.1, read as the reverse complement.
TGTGAAGCATCATCGATCTTGTTACAAGGAATGAAATGAGCCATTTTAGAGAATCTATCCACGACAACAAACACAGAATCTTTGCCATTTTGAGTCCTAGACAATCCAAGTACAAAGTCCATGCTTATGTCTTCCCATGCATGGTATGGAATAGGAAGTGGCATGTAAAGACCATAAGATTAAGATTTTGACTTAGCTTTGCGGCATGTAGAACAGCGGTTGGTGAGGCGTGAGACGTCACGTAGCATCCTGGGTCAAAAGTAGTTCTTTGAGAGCGTAGCAAATGTCTTGTCGCGTCCAAAGTGTCCAATGAGTCCTCCTCCATGAGATTCCTGCAAAAGGAGCAAACGAAGCGAAGACTCGGGAATGCAAAGTTTGTTAGCTCTCATAAGATATCCATCCTTTATGTAGTAACGTTCCCAAGACGTGTGAGTCAAACACTTAGCATAAGGAGTTGCAAAGAAAGGATCATGCTCATATAAATCTTTTATGTGCTCAAAGCCAATAACATTCAACTCAAGTTGTGTAACAAGCATGCATTTGCCTGAAAGCGCATCTGCCACAACATTCTCTTTGCCTTTGATGTACTTGATGACATAAGGAAATGACTCAATGAACTCACTCCACTTAGCATGACGCTTGTTCAACTTAGTTTGACTCTTGAGATACTTGAGAGTCTCATGGTCCGTATGAAGAATGAGTTCATGGGGTCTGAGATAATGTTCCAAACACGTAAAACTCTCACCAAGGCATAGAGTTCTTTATCATAGATGGGATAGTTAAGTTGCGCTCCGGATAGCTTCTCGCTAAAGTATGCAATTGGGCGCTTTCCTTGCATGAGCACGCCACCTATGCCGGTACCACTAGCATCACAATGAATCTCAAACGGTTTATCAAAGTTTGGTAAGGGTAGAAGCGGTGCGTGCGTAAGCAAGCTTTTTAGCTCATTGAACGCGGTGTCTTGCGAAGGACCCCAAATGAAGGGTGCGTTCTTCTTGCTCAAGGCGTGTAGAGGCATAGCGATAGTGCTAAAGTCCTTCACAAAACGTCGGTAGAAACCGGCTAGACCAAGGAAACTACGCACTTGCATGAGATTCGTTGGTCGAGGCCAAGTTTTAATTGCTTCAATTTTAGTTTCATCAAAACGTGAACACCTTGTGAAGAAACGACAAATCCTAGGAAGACGACCTTGTCAACGCCAAAAGTGCATTTCTCCATATTAGCATATAAGCGCTCTTTCCGAAGGGTCTGTAAAACCATACGGATCTATGTCACATGGTCCTCAAGCGACTTGCTAAAAACGAGGATGTCATCAAAGTAGACCACTACAAAGACGCCTATGTAGGGTCGGAGACAAAAATGCATAAGACGCATAAATGAACCGGGTCCTTCCGATAAAACCATTGGCATAACAATCCACTCATATAACCCAAACTTGGTTTTGAAAGCCGTTTTCCACTCATCACCCTCTTGAATGCGAATTTGGTAGTAACCACTTTTAAGATCAATTTTCGAAAAGATGGTGGCACCACAGAATTCATCAAGCATGTCGTCTAAGCGTGGGATAGGATAACGATATCCAACGGTGATAGCATTTATAGGTCGACAATCGAAGCACATGCGAAAACTTCCATCTTTCTTAGGCACGAGAATAACCGAAACGGCACAAGGGCTTAAGCTTTCACGTACATGACCTTTGTCGATGAGTTGTTGTACTTGCCGTTGTATCTCCTTGGTTTCCTCGGGGTTGACGCAGTAAGGAGCCTTGTTTGTAAGTGGTGCGTCGGGTATGAGGTCGATGCGGTGTTCGATTCCGCGAAGTGGAGGAAGACCCAGAGGTAGTTCATCGGGAAAGACGTCTGAGAATTCCTGCAACAATTGAGACAACACTAAAGGTAGATGTGGTGAAGTGTTAGTAGGTTTGGCTTCCCCTTTGCATAAAAGCACAAGGTGAAAGACACTCGATGGGTTCTCATACACTTCTCTCATCTCACTTTTGGTGGCAAATAGCACTAGTTGCTTCTTGTCGCTCATCGTGGAGTCGCTCATATTTGGCGTGTGGCTCTCACTCTCCTTTTGGTGGCTCACTCTATCACCATTCTCTCCACGATGGTTGGTAGGTAAGTTCTTGTCGGCGGCTACTTGACTTGGAGACATTGGTCGTAGCACGAATTACTTGCCCTTCATCTTGAAGCTATAGTGATTGGTCCGTCCATTGTGTGTGACTCCACGATCATATTGCCATGGTCGTCCAAGAATAAGGTGGCACACGGACATGGGGATCACATCACACTCAAGTGTGTCCTCGTAGGCGCCTATCTTGAAGGAGACTTGCACGGTGTGCTCGACTCGAAGAATTCCGGCGTCGTTGAGCCATTGGACCTTGTAGGGGTGTGATACGTCCAAAACGTATCGATAATTTCTGCTTGGTCCATGCCTCTTTTGGGTGATATTGCTATGATATTTATACACTTCCATACACTTTTGATCATATTTGGACTAACCTGTTAACTCAGTGCACCCCAGTGCCAGTTTCTGTTTTCGGCTGTTTTTGTATTTCAGGTTTTCACGTTACGAGAACTGCCAGGAAAAATCCAGAAAAATTATATAAAAAATCAGCGTTCCAGAAACTACCATGCGCCCGTAGTACAGCCGGGGGGGGGCCACCAGGGCTCCAGGCGCCCTGGCGGCGCGCCCCCCTGGGCCGCGCCGGGGGGGTGCCTGGGCCCCCCGAGGCTCCGCTGATGCCCCCCTTTGGCATATATTTAAAGCGTCTCCCGAAACCCTCGAGACGGGAACTCTTTTTCGCGATCTCATCTCTGTTCCGCCGCCGCCGCCGCTTCCAAGATCGGGAGCACCAGGAGAACTCTTCCCGGCACCCTGCCGGAGGGGAGGATCACCACCGGGAGCTTCTCCACCACCATGGACGCCTCCCGGATGAGTTGTGAGTAGTCTCCCTTGGACCATGGGTCCATGACCAGTAGCTATGTGATGTTCTCCTCCCGTTCTTGTGCTTCACTAATTAGTCCTCGTGAGCTACCCTACATGATCGAGGCACATATGTAATCCTTATGATGTTGCAATGATGAGTTTGCTGGGATCCGATGGATTATGAGATTATGTTCAGATTGTGCTTGAGTAATATATTTGATCTACCTCTTTTATATTTATGTTCGTAAGTAATTCTTGCATGTTCTCCGTTGTTATTTATTGCTTTGGCCAAGTAATAGGTAGTGACTCCAAGAGGGAACGTTATGCTCGATTGTGGGTTCATGCCCCTCGATGACTAGTTTGAGTGACAGAAACATGAGTCTAGGGGATGTGCTGTTTCCACAAGGGGGAAAACAACGGTGCTTGTGCCCGCGGGTGCAAGGACTGTTTACTTTACGCTAGGTTCTTTTAATGCAGTTGTCTGTTGCTTTGAGTTTACACTATGGGTGGGGCTCGCAACTTAATACCAGCAAGATATTCTGGATAGATATCTCAAGGTGGATGATTAGTAGTAGATGCAGATGGATTTCGGTCTACTTACCTCGGCGTACCGCCCATGCTTTGAACCTCAACCTTTCTTGCAATGTAGTCAGCATTGGTTTGCGCACATGGTCCTGTCAATTGCCCAGCTGTAATTCGTTTACCTCACATAGCTGTTTTATCGTCTTTTGGGAGAGAGACATCACTAGTGAACATCATGAGACTCCGGTCCATATTACCATCATTGATCACATCCGCTATTTACTTTCTGCTTTTACTTACTATTGCATTATATCTATCACTACTATCACTTGCGTTTGATCCTTTGTAAACTACAAGGCCGGAGGGATTGACAACCTCTCTGTACTCGTTGGGAGCAAAGTTATTTGTATCTGTGTGCAGGTCCACGTTGATTGCTAATATCTGGCGCCGTTAGCAGTTGACACCTTCTTGTTGAAACTAGGAGTCTCAGGGAAAACGATCCTTGGTATTGCCAAGGGAAAACTTCTGCTACACTGCATCTCAAACCTTCCACTTGGGGTAACCAACGAGGGGTGAGAAGCCACCTAGCAAAGCAATTTCTGGCGCCGTTGCCGGGGACTCCACTCTTCAGGATAGGGAAGTTGCACGCTATCTTTTACCTTTGCTTTTAGACTTGTTAGTTTACCTTTCAGTTTTTGCTTTAGTATCTTTTATCGAAAATCACAAAAATAGTTATCTCATTCTTTAGTTGTCATTATGTCGGGTCCTTTTGTCTTTGACGAGGCAGAAGTTCTCACCTTTAAACAAAGAGGTGGGGAAAGTCTGAAAGATGCTTGGTATAGAATTAATGATTCTCAAAAAAGAGCGACCAAGAAGCAACCTACTACTATCTTGCTTAGAAATTTTTATGTTGGAATTACTTCTTGGAATAGATTTATTCTAGATACTGCTATCAATGGGAATTTTCTAGAGGCCCCAGTTTGGGAGTCTCTTAGTATTATTGAAAATCTTGTTGGGAATCCCCCTGTTGTTAGCATTCAAGAGGACATCACTCTAGCTCACATTATGAAAAAACTTGAAAAGATAGAGTTAGAGATGCCAAGGGAATTTGAATAGGCTTGATAGCTCCATGCATAAAATTTTCAAATCTTTGGAGACCATCAAATCCCATGACTTGGACTCTTCTAGGGTAGATAAGATTGAGGAAATATTTGATACTCTAGGAACTACTTTATCCTCGATCAAAACCAAAAAGGTAGAAACTCCGGCAAAGAGGGAGCCTAAGTTCGTTCACGTTCCAAAGGCTTCCCGTTCTAAAAATAATCCATCTATTGCCAAAGGGGTTGAAACTGTAAAGACTTTGGAAGAAACACCTCTCTTTGATGAATTTATAAATGAATCTTCCCTTGACTTTTATCCTTTTGGTCTTCTCCCTAGAAGTATCTCTATGAGGCCTTTATTTGAAAGTCCTCTTAAGACTAGTTGTATTATTGAAGAGCTTTTTGATGATCTTGATGATGGTTCAATTGATACAACTTGATCTCTATGCATTATGCCTAGCTTAAAGGCATAAAAGAAAGCGCTTTTGGGAGGCAGCCCAATGAATAAAATTTATTTTGCTTTTGTTGTGTCTTGATGTTGTTTACTACAGTAGCATCATCATTGTATCTTTGCTTTTCAATTTTGTGCCAAGTATAGCCTCTGATTGCAAGAAAGTTCAAAAGTTGTGAGGTGCTATCCAGGAAACAGATTCTGTCCTTGGATAGAAAAATTCGTATAAAATCACCAGATCATCTTTTTGGTCTGAATTTTTTCGACAGCGTGCTCTATATAATTGTCTTTCGTGCGTCTGTTTTGAGTTTTTTGATTAGAGTTGAAGAAGTGCCCCGAACAAATCATTTACTACCTGCTGTTCTGTTTTTCACATATTCTGTCCTGTTTTGCCTTTCCTTCATTTTGCAAACCTAGAGCTTGCTTTTTCTTTGCAAAAACCTTTTGGCATTCTTGAGAAACAGTAGACCTTCAAGAATATCTTTATTTCCAGCAAGGTACAATTATTTTATTATGGGTACTAACCTCGCTAATCAGATTATGATGAGTTATGTATGAAGGGAGTTTTCAAGTGTGCGAGGGAAGATGATAAAAAGATTCAGAAGTGTCAAACGCTCAAGCTTGGGGATGCCCCCGTGCACCCCCAAGAAATATTCAAGGAGACTCAAGCGTCTAAACTTGGGGATGCCCCTGTGCATCCCCTTCTCCATCGACATTATCAGTTCGTTTTTTGTTCCACTATATTTTTATCACTTCATGTGTTATGTGCTATGCTTGGAGCGTCTTGCTTTTTAGTTTTCTTTAGCTTTTCATAACGAGTCGGAACTCAGCTTTCTTTATGTGGGAGAGAAACACGCTCCACTTCTACCTAGAACATAACATAGAATTTTCATTTCTATCTTTGCTGTGTGTGTTCTTTGTCTTTCAATAGCTACTATCATGTTCTGCTCTTAGTATTCATGCTTATCTTTTAAAGAGCTTTTGTTTAGTTGGTTGCTTGAACTCTCTTTAGTTATCATGCTTATCTTATTAAGAGAGTTTGCTTCCGTTGCATTGGTTGATATGTCTATGATAAAGATGCTACGTGCATAATGGCGCTTAGTAGTTCATGTTTTCTTATGGTTAGTCTCAAATAGCTGGGGGGTTTCCAATGTGTTATTGGAGTACCAACATGATTTGTTTTCCTATGATGTGGTATGGTTTAGTAATATCTTCCTTCGAGAATTTATTTTGATTGACTTGGCGTATGCTCACGCATATTTAAGACTGTAAAGAAAGTCTGTCAAGCCTTGATGATCTTTTGTTTCTGAGTAGCGATATAACTTCCATGCCTGATTCAATGTTGCTTTGTCGCTCTGCATGATTATGACCGTCATAGCTCTCTTAGTTGGTCGCTCCCAGTCTTTTGCTAACCTTCGCCTGTACTAAGCGGACTGACTGCTTGTGCATCCACATCCTTTTAATCCAGTTATGCCATATGAGTCCACCATATCTTCCTACATGGTATTTACCTGCCATTCCTAACGGAGACTTGCATGTGCCATCTCGAAATTATTCAAAGAAAAAAAGCATTCTTATTTTGTGCCTCTGTTGTAAGTTCATGAGGAAGTAGTGGTTAATTCATGATCTTTTTAAGTTGGACAAGCTTCACCCCGGGATTGCATGTATAATGTGCAAACCCATAATACGAGAAGGAACTAGCATTGAGTGCGCCCGGCTCAAAATTAATATAACAAACAAACCCTCCTTCACGCTTTGTTCATGAGAAATCAGAAAACTTTGGCAGTGATAAACAAAGGAGATTAAGAGGATGTGATCGTCCTCATTCGGGAGCCGTTCCTCGAAACTTGTCCATCTCAAAGAGTGATTGAGTTGTCTGCTAGCATTCGTTGACGAAACATGCATAATCAAAAAAATAATTATTACCTCTGTTTTTAAAGCCAAGAGCTCTGGTACATGTTTTGTCTTTGTTTCCGATTACGGGTTTTCAACCTTGCCAACAAAAGCCACGGTTCGAGAGTCTCCACCTTCTTTTAAAAGCACCAACTACTGAGAGCATGATTGTCATTCTGAGTGTAATGTGCATTGTCCCAAAGTAGCATTGTCTTTTGCATGATTGTGATATCGTTTATTATGAAATCATTGTATCTAGTCATCACTTAAACCTTAAAGGTGCCCCTGCATTTATGTTTTGCTTCACTAAAGGGGGCATGCTAGATATCACTTTATCATATTTGCACATCATGTTCATTACAAATCTATTTGATGTTTTAATATCATATTGTAAAACTTTCAGTTCTTTGTGATTTTCTCATGAGGCAACTTAATTACTACAGATTCATTGTCTCAGTAAGATTTTGTCATATGACTATGAAAAAGTCCTATATGGTTAATAGCATGTCACCACAGAAATTATTCTTGTTATCATTTACCTACTCGAGGACAAGCAGGAATTAAGCTTGGGGATGTTGATACGTCCAAAACGTATCGATAATTTCTGCTTGCTCCATGCCTCTTTTGGGTGATATTGCTATGATATTTATACACTTCCATACACTTTTGATCATATTTGGACTAACCTATTAACTAAGTGCACCCCAGTGCCAGTTTCTGTTTTCGGCTGTTTTTGTATTTCTGGTTTTCACGTTACGAGAACTGCCAGGAAAAATCCAAAAAAATTATATAAAAAATCAGCGTTCCAGAAACTACCGTGCGCCCGAAGTACAGCCGGGGGGGGGGGCACCAGGGCTCCAGGCGCCCTGGCGGCGCCCCCCCCCCTGGGCCGTGCCGGGGGGCGCCTGGGCCCCCCGAGGCTCCCCTGATGCCCCCCTTTGGCATATATTTAAAGCGTCTCCCGAAACCCTCGAGACGGGAACTCTTTTTCGCGATCTCATCTCTGTTCCGCTGCCGCCGCCGCTTCCAAGATCGGGAGCACCAGGAGAACTCTTCCTGGCACCCTGCCGGAGGGGAGGATCACCACCGGGAGCTTCTCCACCACCATGGACGCCTCCCGGATGAGTTGTGAGTAGTCTCCCTTGGACCATGGGTCCATGACCAGTAGCTATGTGATGTTCTCCTCCCGTTCTTGTGCTTCACTAATTAGTCCTCGTGAGCTGCCCTACATGATCGAGGCACATATGTAATCCTTATGCTGTTGCTATGATGAGTTTGCTGGGATCCGATGGATTATGAGATTATGTTCAGATTGTGCTTGAGTAATATATTTGATCTACCTCTTTTATATTTATGTTCGTAAGTAATTCTTGCATGTTCTCCGTTGTTATTTATTGCTTTGGCCAAGTAATAGGTAGTGACTCCAAGAGGGAACGTTATGCTCGATTGTGGGTTCATGCCCCTCGATGACTAGTTTGAGTGACAAAAACATGAGTCTAGGGGATGTGCTGTTGCCACAAGGGGGAAAACAACGGTGCTTGTGCCCACGGGTGCAAGGACTGTTTACTTTACGCAAGGTTCTTTTAATGCAGTTGTCTGTTGCTTTGAGTTTACACTATGGGTGGGGCTCGCAACTTAATACCAGCGAGATGTTCTGGATAGATATCTCAAGGTGGATGATTAGTAGTAGATGCAGATGGATTTCGGTCTACTTACCTCGGCGTACCGCCCATGCTTTGAACCTCAACCTTTCTTGCAATGTAGTCAGCATTGGTTTGCGCACATGGTCCTGTCAATTGCCCAGCTGTAATTCGTTTACCTCACATAGCTGTTTTATCGTCTTTTGGGAGAGAGACATCACTAGTGAACATCATGAGACTCCGGTCCATATTACCATCATTGATCACATCCGCTATTTACTTTCTGCTTTTACTTAATATTGCATTATATCTATCACTACTATCACTTGCGTTTGATCCTTTGTAAACTACAAGGCCGGAGGGATTGACAACCTCTCTGTACTCGTTGGGAGCAAAGTTATTTGTATTTGTGTGCAGGTCCATGTTGATTGCTAATATCTGGCACCATTAGCAGTTGACACCTTCTTGTTGAAACTGGGAGTCTCAGGGAAAACGATCCTTGGTATTGCCAAGGGAAAACTTCTGCTACACTGCATCTCAAACCTTCCACTTGGGGTAACCAACGAGGGATGAGAAGCCACCTAGCAGGGTGAGGATGCTTCGTCTTGACCAATTGAAGCTTGTCGCATAGCTCTTCGCTTGCCAACTTATGACAACTTCCTCCATCAATGATAACCTTGATGGAGCGTCCATTGATGCCGGCCTTGGTATGGAAGATATGACATCGTTGGTCGTCATCTTGTTGGTGTTGGAGTGTTAGGACCTTGGAGACAACAAGATTGGGACTTGAGTCATTGTCGCAAAACACTTGATGGTCTTCTTCTTTCATTCACTTGGCGATTCATAGCTACATGCTCAAGGGCTTCCATCTTATCATCGCTCATTGAGTCATAAGATCCGTCATGGTTGATGATCATGGTGCGAACGGTCTTGCACTCAAATGACTTGTGGCCTCGCCCTTGGCACTTGAAAAATTTGATGGAACTCGTCTTGGAGTTGTCCTCGGTTGGAGTTGTAGATGATGAAGCTCTTAGCTTGAAGTTGTTTGTAGAAGGTGGACGACTTGATGTAGTCGCATTCTTGTAGTTTGACTTGTCACCGAAGTTTGTAGATGGCTTGGTAGAGGTAGGAGGAGTAGCCGAAGTCGTTGAAGCTTGGTTGTAGGAGCCGAAGTTCTTTGAGGTGAGCTTGGAGTACTTGTAGTCCTCTTGAACTTGTCACTCCGCTTTGGTTGCTTGGTGTACTAGCTCGAGGAGATTGGTGTATGGTTGAAAGTCCACAATCTTCTTGATAGGATAGTTGAGTCCATTCAAGAATCTCGCCATTGTTTGCTCTTCATCCTCCGTGATGTTGGTTCTTATCATGGCAATCTCCATCTCCTTGTAGTACTCTTCAACGGACTTGGTACCTTGCTTGAGGAGTTGTAGCTTCTTGAACAAGTCACGGTTGTAGTGTGTTGGCACAAAACGTGCTCTCATGACTTCCTTCATTTGAGCCCAAGTGGTGATAGGAGGTTCGCCTTTTGCTTCTCGTCTCTCTATGATTTGCTCCCACCAAATGAGAACATAGTCTTGGAACTCAAGGGAGGCCATTGCGATCTTCTTCTCTTCATCGAAGTTGTGAAGGCGAAAGATCTTGTCAACCTTCAATGCCCATGAGTCTTCGGGGTCGATGCTTCCGGAAAACTTTGGCATGGTGAACTTAAGCTTGCCATAGCGATGCTCTTCATTGTTTCCTTACCTATTGGGAGGGCGTTCTTGATTGGGTCGATTGACAATATCATGTTGCTCTTGTCGAAGTGGATGTCCATTGTCATGGTGTACTTGCCGAGCTTGTTGTTCTTGTAGAGGTTGATGCTCTTGTCGCGCTTGAGTGGGAACTTCTTCTTGCATTCTTACTTGGTGGTGCCTCTCTTGCATCTCATCGCGAAGGAAATCCTCTTCTTGACGAGTGTGTCGAGTGCGAGCTGCCACATTGCAATGTGAATCACGTAATGCTCGTTGCGCCTCAAGAGCTTGAGCTTCTCGGCGTTGTTGTGCTTGACGATGAGCCTCGGCATCTTGTTCTTCTTGGTATTGACGTGCTCGCTCTTGTTGTAGTTGGCATAGTCGTTGCCGTTCCTGTGCTTGCTCATGTGTAGCTTGGTTTTGACGATGTCGACTTTCTTGCTCTTCGAATAGCTCTTGTGAACTCTTGTCATGAAGTGGATTCCGGTTGTCATGTCGAGCTTGACGTGCGGCTTGACGATGAGTGTTTGATGTAGGGGTACTTGAGCCTTCCGTGGAGTCGGTATTTCGACTTGAGCGGCTTCGTCTATGAGATGATGTGGAAGAAGAATGTCGGTTGACTATCAAGGTCCGGAGCTCGTCAAATTGAGTAGACATGTTGGTGTTGATAACGTCGAATTGCTCTCTTGTTCTTGCTTCAAATTGGCGCGCGTCCTCGGCGACTTGACCAATGTACTCGCGCATAGCTTCACTTTCTTGATGGAGAGCTCGTTGGACACCGAAGAGATCTAGTTTGGTGACATAGTTGTTCGCTTCTTGAGGATCGTCGAAGATCGGGTTCGAAGATGTACTTGGCCTATTCATCATCACAAGCAAGTATGTGAGTGGGAGAAAGGAGAAGACAATACCAAATGTACTTTAACCGAAGTTGAAAATGGATCAATGATCACTCAATAATGTAACCCGGAAATAGCACTATTGGTACCACTTCGTGTCGATTCTCACACCTACACAAGTAAATCTCTGAGAGGAGCTTGGTTAGGATGGTGGTATAAATTCAATGCAATTGTCAAAGTGACTCAAAGATGTTGAAAATGGTTCACAATTTTTTCATGCAACAAGTAGATCACTAGCAAAGTAGCACACGGAACACACGCACGGATAGATAAATGTGGTTGTGCAACCAAGGGTGAGCGAAAATGTGGAATCCACGGAACTCGTGTTGCACAACGCTAGAGAGACGCTAACCTATTGCTTAATAGGCGGATATGCACTTGTGCACGACCTATAAGAGGCAAAACGTAACGACTATCTATCACAAGTATGCTATGAGTGTGTGATGTGCCGAATGCTTGAGCACAAGATGGTATTGCTATCTCATATGATCTCCTTTGATGCAAGGCGTATGATGCTATTTTCCTTTTGCTTATAAGCTTTGGTTGGCTTTTTTTTTGCTTAAAAGCTTGTGAGCTCTTTCTTTGGGCACTTATGCATGCTTTTCGAATCAAGGTAGCTATTGTGTATGCGGATCACTCTTGTGTCACACGGAGATATGATGATGTAGTATGCAATATCTATGACTATCACTAATGTGTACAAGTGTCGTGGCCCGACATACTCAAGTGGCTAGTCTCAATGGGAAAGCTATGCAAAGATGGTCCATAGGGTGACAATGCAATAGCAAGCTAGGATGAACAAGGTGTCGTCGATGTTACCGTCCTTGCCGAAGTTGAGCGGTGGTATTGTGGACGTCGTGCCGTTCCAAGGTAGCCTAAACATCCATGGAAATGGTGAAACCACAACTCAAGTATCCAAGGCAAAGGTAGACAAAATGTTCAAAATCGTAGCGGTTAAGCGATGGTGGTTGCGGAAGGTGGGACAAAACTGAAGAAATTCAGTGTTGTCAGGGTTCGTCGGACGTTCGGTAGGTCGCCGGACGTCCGGTAAGTCTCAGAAATCCGGTAAATAGTACTGTATATGGGGTGCCGGTCGTTCGGTGGATAATGGATGTCCGGTGCTTCGCGGGGTGCCGGACGTCCGGTAAGTCGTCGGTCGTCTGGTAGGTCTGGGCTAGGGTTCGTGGATCCGTGGTCAAATTGGTCAACCTTGGCCGAATTTGCGGAGGAAAATCGGTGAAAAGGAGGGGAAAAGCTAGATCCACTCGTGGCACAGAAAATCCATGGAACAAATTCAACAAAATCTTGCCAAATCAACAGATCAAAAAATTTTGGGGCTATTTTTGTGGGGAATTTTTGAAATGGGGAAGAACACAACAAAAACAAGCTAGAAAACAAGGTGTGGGGCTCCAAAATCGTGATCAACCTATGCTCATGATACCATAATATGATGTAGGGTGGAACCCTAATCGGCTGATCTTTCACGAAAGGAGGTTATCCCACGATGAACACGGAGAACGCAAGGAAGATACGGACGAAAACACGAGGGGAAACACTCAAATCAACACAAATACTAATAGAGGCAAAGGTGTCCCGTCTTTCGATGAGATGGTGGCTATCATTTTGGAGGAAGTCGACTTTGACGATCCTAATACGAACGTGCGAGGACGTCGCACCTTAGAAATCGCTAAACCAACTCCGAGAGGTTATTGACCACGCCGGAGCACGATCAACCTGACCCCGAAGGTCTGTATCCTGCAGGCAAACGAAGAACAAGCAAGAAACTGAGATTGCAATCTGGATATTGCGAATTCAGGAGGAAAGCTTTATTGATCAAGTGGGCATCTGTGACGTCCTTGTCTGGTCGTTGAACACAAACGAAGTACGCGAAGTTGCAGCTATGGCAAACTTTAATCTAAACAAACCCCAAAGTCTAAACGACGCTCTAAGGGCTGTATATATGGGGGAAAGAGGGTGGGAATTTCGTGGCCCTTGGTGGAGGGGTCCGAAACCAACCCTAACTCTTGTTTCCCCACACATACAGACTCTAAAAATAGCCTATACTCAAGTATTTCGAAATTACATGGGCCTGGCCCAATAATAAGCTGACGCAGCACCTATAATAGCCTCTGGACGAAATTTATGAAGTGGCATCTTGTATATTTCGTCCAAGGCTTCACTCAATCATTATGGTGGCTTCAAAGTCCTGAAATCATCACTTGTAACTCCATTCTTGTTCCCCATGCGCATGCCATCATCTCCATGCTTGATCTTGCTCCAATCTTCATCCTTCTTGTCCAAGCTAGGCCCTTCATTTGTAAGCACGACAAATGTATCCAATTTAGGCAGCATCATATTCTCATGAACATTAGATTCATTACCAAGAAACGAAAGTACTTGGTAATTTAATTGGCGTGCGCGAGCTCTAGTAATTGGTCCTGTATATGTGTCAGTTGAAACTGTGGGTGTAACCTTGTTAGTGATGTCCTCATCATCCTCCCCTTCTTGAATTGAAGTCGTCCTCGACGGAAGCTCATCTTCCTCACCCAAGTAAGGCTTCAAATCTGCAATGTTCAATGTGGGACTAACCCCAAAATCTGCACGCAACTTAAGTTTATATGCATTATCATTTATTTTCTCTAACACCTTGAAAGGACCATCATCACGTGGCATTAGCTTTGACTTGCGCAAATTAGGAAACCTATCCTTACGCAACTGTAACCAAACAAGATCTCCAGGTGCAAAGACAACACGTTTTCTACCCTTATGTCCAACAAGTTTATATTTAGCATTCATGCGCTCAATATTTTCCTTAGTTAACTCATGCATTTTTAAGATAAATTCAGTACGTTGTTTAGCATCAAAATTAACCTTCTCCGAATATGGAAGAGGCAACAAATCAATAGGTGCACGAGGTAGGAAACCATAGACAGTTTCAAAAGGGCACATCTTAGTAGTAGAATGCAACGAACGATTATAAGCAAATTCAATTTGAGGCAAGCATTCTTCCCACATATTGTTATTATTCTTCAAAACAGCCCTAGGCATAGTAGACAAAGTTCTGTTGACTACTTCAGTTTGACCATCAGTTTGGGGGTGACAAGTAGTACTAAAAAGCAGTTTAGTCCCCAACTTAGCCCATAAACATCTCCAAAAGTGGCTAAGAAATTTAGTATCACGATCTGAAACAATAGTATTTGGCACACCATGCAAGCGAATAATTTCACGAAATAACAAGTCGGCAACATTAGCAGCATCATCGCTTTTATGACATGGTATAAAGTGTGCCATCTTCGAGAACCTATCCATGACAACAAATATGCTATCCCTCCCCTTCTTTGTTTGAGGTAAACCCAAAACAAAGTCCATAGATATCTTCCCAAGGAACACTAGGAACAGGCAAAGGCATATAGAAACCATGAGGATTGAGTCGTGACTTAGCTTTTTGACATGTAGTGCAGCGACCAACAAAACGCTCAACATCCCGTCGCATCTTTGGCCAAAAGAAATGTGTAGCAAGTACGTCCTCCATCTTCTCACGCCAAAGTGTCCCATTAATCCTCCTCCATGCGCCTCCTGCAACAACAAAAGACGAACAGAGCTAGTTAGAATGCATAGCTTGTTAGCATGATACACAAATCCATCATTAACGATGAACTTGTTCCATGTTCTCCCTTCTTTACAATTCTGTAATACATCTTTAAATTCAGCATCATGACATATTGATCTTTGATGGTCTCCAAACCAAATATTTTAAAGTCAAGTTGTGAAAGCATAGTATAACGATGAGACAATGCATCAGCAATAACATTTTCTTTTCCCTTCTTGTGTTTAATAACATAAGGGAAAGTCTCTATGAATTCAACCCATTTAGCATGTCTACGGTTCAGTTTTGCTTGACTTTTAATGTGCTTCAAAGATTCATGATCAGAATGTATAACAAATTCTTTGGGTCATAAATAATGTTGCCATGTTTCCAAAGTCCGAACAAGAGCATATAATTCCTTATCATAAGTAGAATAATTCAGACTAGGCCAACTCAATTTTTCAGAAAAGTAATCAACTGGTTTACCATCTTGTAATAACACACCTCCTAACCCAATTCCACTAGCATTACATTCAAGCTCAAAAGTCTTATTAAAATCAGGAAGTTGGAGTGAAGGAGCATGTGTCAACTTATCTTTCAATACCATGAATGCTTCTTCCTGTGCAGTACCCCAAACAAAAGGCACATCCTTCTTTGTAAGCTCATTAAGAGGTGCAGCAATGGTGGTGAAATCTCTCACAAAATGCCGATAGAAACCAGCGAGGCCAAGGAAACTCCTCACGTGTGTGACTGTTTTGGGCTGCGGCCAACTCTCAATAGCTTCAATCTTGGCTTTATCAACCTCAATTCCCTGTGGAGTAACAACATAGCCAAGAAAAGAGACTCGGTCGTTGCAAAAGGTGCACTTTCCAAGGTTACCAAACAAACGTGCATCACGTAGAGCAATAAAAACAGCACGTAAATGTTCCAAATGTTCCTCCAAAGATCTGCTAAAAATCAATATATCATCAAAGTATACTACCACAAATCTTCCAATGAAAGCACGTAAAACTTCATTCATTAATCTCCTGAAAGTATTAGGTGCATTAGTTAACCCAAAAGGCATGACTAACCACTCATATAATCCAAACTTAGTTTTAAATGTTGTTTTCCATTCATCTCCCAATTTCATACGAATTTGATGGTATCCACTACGCAAATCAACTTTGGAGAATATTGAGCCACTCAATTCATCAAGCATATCATCTAGCCTAGGAACAGGATGACGATAACGAATAGTAATATTATTAATGCCTCTACAATCAACACACATACGCGATGTACCATCCTTTTTCGGCACTAGAATAATAGGAACAGCACAAGGACTAAGGGATTCGCGTATATAACCTTTCTCGAGTAGCTCCTGTACTTAACGCATATCTCCTTCGTCTCTTCTGGATTGGTACGGTATGGTGCGCGGTTGGGTAGCGATGCACCAGGAATTAAGTCAATCTGATGCTCAATCCCTCGAATAGGTGGTAATCCCGGTGGCACGTCTTGTGGAAAAACGTCGGCGAACTCCTGCAAAATGTTAGTGACAGCAGGAGGCAAAGAGGAAGGCACGTCCTCGAATGAAAATAATGCCTCTTTGCACACAAAAGCATAGCAAACAGATTTGCTAAAATCTAGCTCATCAATATCAGATTTGGTGGCAAGTAAACATGCATTTTTCAATTTAATTTCAGAAGCAATAGTCGATTGTTTATTATTAGGCTTCATTTGTTGCTCAAATTCTTTTGCCACAATCTGATTTTCACTATTATTTTTCTCCTGTTTTTCTTTATTAGCTCTATTAATATCATCTTTCAAAATGGAATCAGGAGTCATAGGAAGCAAAGTAATATTTTTATCCTTATGAACAAGAGTATAGTGATCGTTTCGACCATGGTGTACAGATTTTTTTTATCAAATTGCCATGGTCTACCAAGTAATAAGGAACATGCTTGCATAGGTACCACATCACAATCAACATAATCATCATATGTAGAGATACTAAAATGCACACGAACAGTACGTGTTACCTTAACCTTGCCGCTGTTGTTGAACCATTGGATGTAGTAAGGATGTGGATGTGGTCTTGTGGTGAGAGATAGCTTCTCCACCATCTCCATGCTAGCCAAGTTGTTGCAACTCCCTCCATCTATGATCACGCGAACATAACGTTCCTGCACAACTCCCTTTGTATGGAACAAATTATGCCTCTGATTTTGCTCAGCTTGTGTAACCTGCACACTCAAAACACGTTGAGCAACTAAACATTCATACCTGTCAGCATCTTCAGGAGCCATGTATTGCGTCTCATGATCAGAATCGTCTCCACCATGTTCTTCACGTGTAATAAGAGCCAAAGTCTCCTCATCATAGTCACTAGAGGATTCATATCCACCATCCTCAGTAGCAATCATCACACGCTGAGATTTGCATTCTCTCGCAAAATGTCCTCTTCCCTTACAACGAGGACAAATAATATCACTGGTGTGCCCTGTTGATGCCATGGAAGAAGAAGAACACTGTGCAAGCCCAATAGGTGTGCTCTTGGTAGATAATGGTGGTTGTGCCTGCTTCCTTGTATCACGGCTGGAGGTAACAGCTGATGGAGGTGTCGGTGTAGTAGAATGTGTGGATGTAGAGGATGCACGCGGTGTCCATGATGAAGGTCGACCTGCAGAAAAATTAGTCCGCGCCAATGCCTGTCGATCCTGCACTTCACGTTCAGCTTTACAAGCAAGATGGAATAAACGAGTGATATTATTATAAGCCTTATACTCTAGAATGGTCTGAATCTCATTATTTAATCCACCCATAAAACATGCAAGCATAGCTTCATTCTCCTCAACAATACCACATCTAATCAGGCCAGTTTGTAATTGCTAATAATATTCTTCTACAGAATTTTTTCCTTGTCTTAAGCGCTGCAATTTTTGAAGTAATTCACGTTGATAATATGGTGGAACCCAACGAGTACACATAGCAGTTTTCAAAGCAGCCCAAGTAGTTGGAATATTATCCGGATGTAATCTACAATATTCAGACCACCACACACAAGCAAAACTAGTGAAAGCACAAAGAGCAACAGCAACACGTCTCTCGGGATATTTTAAACATGTAAAATGTTGTTCGGTTTCTAACTCCCAAGTAAGATATATATCAGGAACATATCTACCCTCAAATGGTGGAATATTCAATTTTAGTTTAGGGAGATGGTCATGATCGCGTACCTAAGGGTATGGTGCAGCCCTACCATTGCGATTATATGCATGTGGACGACCTGGTTGTTGTGGTGCTGGTTGTTGCACGTAATTTTGATTTTGATCAACCTCTTCCTCGTAATCCCCTGCGTAATCGTCCTCCTCCTCAGCAGCAGCAGGAGCCACAGAAGTATCAACAGCGGCACCAACAGGTTGGCCAGGCAGAAGAGGGACACGGCTCGCTTTGCGGAGGGCGATTTCGCAACGTGAAGGTGGTTGTTGTTGTTGTTGCAACGGTGCAGCAGGTGGTGGTAGACGCGCAAGCACTTCAGCGAATTTGGCATCCAACATGGTGTCAATTGACTTCTCAATGCCATCCATCCTCGCAAGTGCGTTGTCAAAACTGGTCATGACATCTGCTACCTGTTGACCCATCATTTGCTGAAATTTATCATGCAACTCCTTGTTTGTCATGTTCTGCTAGTCAGTCTCATCGACTTGTGACCCTGGCATGGTTAGCAGCAATAGAAACACACAAAAATATGATCCTACAGACTACTAGAAAATGGTGCCAAAATTTTGGCCTAAAAACTGCCCTGGGGTCTCCGAACTCTTTTTTTTCCGAGACCTACTCAGGCAAGGAAACACGAAACCGAAACTAGATGGATCTCAATAGCCATTCTAAAATGAAAAGAACTCGGATTGGTGGTGGATATGTGGTGGTAGAATATGGCAGCGGTGGTGGTATATGGCAGCCGTGGTGGTATATGGATACAGATTGGTGGTCGTATATGGATACGAATCAGTGGTGGTATGTGGCAGTAACGATGAAGATGTTGCGGCGGCGGCGTGACAACTTATGACCAGAACTCGAAACTCTAAAAGACTAGACGCTAAGACCAGCAACTTGACACGACGATGCAACCGCAAATTCAAGTAAGCAAACACGGAAAAGATTATGCAATGGCTGAGACTGGTTCGGATATGATGAACTAACCCTAATTTTTTTTGGCTTTTTCGTGGACTGTAGGTATGAAGAACATACTCGATCTAATGTACGAAAAACTGTAAAATCTCACCGTGCAACCTGGAAATCTGATACCACTTGATAGAGGCAAATGTGTCCCGTCTTTCGATGAGATGGTGGCTATCGTTTTGGAGGAAGTCGATTTTGACGATCCGACTACGAACGTGCGAGGACGTCGCGCCTTAGCAATCGCTAAACCAACTCCGAGAGGTTATTGACCACGCCGTAGCACGATCAACCTGACCACGAAGGTCTGTTTCCTGCAGGCAAACGAAGAACAAGCAAGAAACTGAGATTGCAATCTGGATATTGCGAATTTAAGAGGAAAGCTTTATTGATCAACTGGGGTTCTGTGACGTCCTTGTCTGGTCGTTGAACACAAACGAAGTACGCGAAGTTGCAGCTATGGCGAACATTAATCTAAACAAAACCCTAAGTCTAAATGACGCCCTAAGGGCTGTATATATGGGAGAAAGAGGGGGGAATTTCGTGGCCCTTGGTGGAGGGGTCCAAAACCAACCCCAACTCTTGTTTCCCCACACATAGGGACTCTAAAAACAGCCTGTACTCGAGTATTTCGAAATTACATGGGCCTGGCCCAATAATAAGGTGACGCATCACCTATAATAGCCTCTGGACGAAATTTATGAAGTGGCATCTTGTATATTTCGTCCAAGGCTTCATGCAAACATTATGGTGGCTTCAAAGTCCTGAAATCATCACTTGTAACTCCATTCTTGTTCCCCATGCGCATGCCATCATCTCCATGCTTGATCTTGCTCCAATGTTCATCCTTCTTGTCCAAGCTAGGCCCTTCATTTGTAAGCAAGACAAATGTATCCAATTTAGGCAGCATCATATTCTCATGAACATTAGATTCATTACCAAGAAACGAAAGTACCTGGTAATTTAATTGGCGTGTGAGAGCTCTAGTAATTGGTCCTGTATATTTGTTAGTTGAAGCTGTGGGTGTAACCTTGTTAGTGATGTCCTCATCAAATACGGTCACACAGGTGCTAGATCCACGATACATATAAAGATGCACGATCCATAGTCAACAACGGTGGTTCAAAGATAGTCTTCTCCCGAAGGAGGTCTTGAATTATCCCTTGGGATCTTCTCCATGAAGGAGGTCTTGAATCCGAGGTGGATCTTCTCCGAAGAGGCCGCGGTCTCGTAGGAGAGGAACCACTAAGGTCTATGATGAGCTATCCCAAAAGCTGCCTCGAAAGGATGGAAGTCAACGAGTATATATTACACGGGGTGTCGCCGTTGGGTCGGACGTCCGAGGGTTACCGGATGTCCGGTCGCTCGGGAAGGGCCGGACGTCCGGTAAGTCCCGGATTTCCGGTATTTTCTCCAATTTCTGTTCTGTGAAGGGTGTCACGGACATCCGGGGGCTTGCGGTCATCCGATCTTCTGGGAGTCGCCGGTCGTCCGGTGAACGCTGGTCGTCCGGTGCCTGGAAGTGACCGGTCGTTCGGTGTGGACTGGACGTCCGGTGCCTGTAGCTTCTTTAGCCGTACTTCTTCTTGTTCCTAGCACTTGTCGATCCCGCTGTCTTGTCCGCTGTGCAGAGCTGTCCCGTGGCCTTCATCCAAGCACCTGAGTAGGCATAGAGGTTCTGATGAGGGTAGAAGCCATGTCTCATGCGAATCGGGAGGATGTAGATAAAGGAGTGAAGTCACCTCGGTCTCGAGAGCTCTTGCACAGGCTCGAGTCATTGGTCCTTGGGGCACTTGGTGAGGCGATGGAGGGTCCATGGGGATGACGATGGGATGCTCCGCATCACGTGCTATGTTTGGAATCCATCAAAGTGCTCCTCTGACCTTCTCACTTCCTCAACGTATGCCTCCATCAATGGGCTTTGATAATCTTTGTTGACTTGCCTGTCTCCTCTGATGATAAGCTTCTTGATTCCCAACTCTGTGGCAATCATGTGCCTCGCAAGAAGTCCTTCAGACTGTTGTATTGTTGATTGCCTCCTCCCGGGGAAAATGCATTTGGACCACGTACTTCAAGTGCTCCTCGGAAGGAGCAACGAGAAGCACGCCAGCTCCCTCACCTTGTGGGGAGAAAGCACCATCAAAATACATGATCCAATCTTGGGGTGATTCCTAGCCGGGGATAACTGTCTCTAGCACCTCCTCATCAGGGGTTGGCTTCCATTCTGAAATAAACTCCACCAATGCCCTGCTCTGTATTGTTGAGATTCTTTCAAACTTCAGGCCAAAGCTAGATAACTCCAATGCCCACTCCACTATCTTGCCGGTAGCCTCTAGGTTCCGAGTATCCTTTGCAATGGAAAGCGTGTAACAACCGTGATCTCATGGGCTTGGAAGTAGTGGCATGGTTTCCTTGAGGCCATGACTAAGCCAAAAATCAACTTTTGCACACCAGAGTACTTGGATCTAGCCCCCTACAATAGGGAGCTGACAAAGTACAATGGGCGCTGGACCACTTTCTTCCTTGCCGCGTACTTGGGGCTGTTACCGCTGCCGTGCTCTTCTTCGCTCTGATCCATATCTGACATTGTTGAGCTGTCCTCATATTCCTTTCCAAAAGGGGCACAAACTGAGGCCATTTCCTCATCGACTTCCCGCTGCGTCACCAATGCTGCACTAACCCCTTGATTTTTTGCCGTCAAGTATAGCAGCAATGGCTCTTGGGGCTTAGGAGCAACCAGGGTAGGCACAGAGGATAAGTAGGTCTTCAAATCTTGTAGTGCCATATCCACTTTCGGGGTCCACCTCATTGGTCCTGCCTTCTTCAAGATCTTAAGGAACGGTAAGGCACGCTCGACAGACTTGGAGATGAATCTGCTGAGTGCAGCAATGCACCCTGTCAAACATCTGACATCCTTGACTGTCCTTGGGGCTTGAACCTACTCGATAGCCTTGATCTTATCTGGGTTGGCCTCTATACCCCAATGGGACACAAAGAAACCAAGTAGCTTGCCGGAGGGAACACCAAACACACACTTCACTGGGTTCAGCTTCAAGTTGATCTTGCGCAGATTGGCAAATGTTTCTTCCAAATCTTACATAAGGGTTTATCTGTCCTTGGTTTTTACCACAATATCATCCATATGAGCTTCAACATTCCTGTGTAGTTGTGATTCAAAACCAATCTGGACTGCTCTGGCAAAAGTGGACCAGACACACTTCAACCCAAAGGGCATGCGCACAAAGCAGTACATGCTACACGGGTGATGAATGAGGTCTTCTCTTCGTCTTCCTTAGACATGAAAATCTGATGGTACCCAGAATATGCATCCAAGAAAGAGAGAAGATCATGACCTGAGGTGGGGTCCACGATCTGGTCGATGCGCGGCAAGGGAAATGGGTCCTTCGGGCAGGCCTTGTTTAGATCAGTGAAGTCACAACCTCTGTTTTCCGTTGGCCTTGCATTCGACCACTGGGTTTGCTAACCATGTTGGATGCAACACTCCTTTGACTAAACCAGCAGCTTCAAGCTTCTTGATCTCCTCGGCAATGAATTGCCGCCGTTCCAAAGCTTGCTTCCGGACCTTCTGCTTGATGGGCCTCGCATGTGGGCAGACAACAAGGTGGTGCTCGATTACCTACCTGGGAACACCAGGGATGTCACATGGTTGCCAAGCAAATACATCGACATTCGCCCACAGGAAGGAAACGAGCGCACTTTCCTATTTGTTATCAGGGCTGGCACTGATAGTAAAGGTACCATCAGTGCCAGCCAGCCCTACCGAGACCTTCTTCACAGCAGGTGCAACAACCTTGGACCTTTTGCTGTTGGAGCTTTCCGGCAAGTCAGCAACACGTGCAGCGCACCGGAGAGGTACACTTCTCGGGCTCCTCATCGGGGCTCTTACCGGCTTTCTCCTTTTTCTTACTCTCCTTGGCGGGACCAGTGATCTCCGCGGCCTCTGCGGCAACTGCATCCCTGTACATCTTATCCATGCATATGAGTACATCCTTCTCGTCTGACGGAATATAAAGGACCACTACAGGAAATAGGTAATTTGCCGTCTACCACGGCGGACGGAAAAGGAATGAACGGCGGACGGCAAAGGTCTTTGCCGTCCGCCGCGGACGGCAAAAGGCCCCGGCAAAGTAAGGTCCGGCAAACAGCTATTGTGCCATCTACTTCGATTGTCTGACGGCAAAGGGTCCTTTGACATCTGCAGCTGACGGCAAAGAAAGCAGACGGCAATAAATGCGATGTTACTCCGTTAGGTGGTTACCGGCAGGCCTTTGCCGTCTGCCGCTGACGGCAAAGCCTTTGCCGTCAGTCACTGACCAAATTGGTCAGCCTCCCAGGAGGCACAGTTGCCTGCCACGTGGTCTCTTTGCCGTCCGCTGCTAATGGCAAAGGACCCTTTGCCGTCGGTGGCCGACGGCAAAGAGACTGCATATTGGCTCTTTTTTTCTCTTTTTTTCGATTCCAAAATTTTTCACAGCAAATATGTATGACATATATAGATATACTCCCTCCGTTCCTAAATATTTGTCTTTCTATACATTTCAAATGGTTACAACATACGGATGTATGTAGACATATTTGAGAGTGTAGATTCACTCATTTTGCTTCGTATGTAGTCACTTGTTGAAATCTCTAGAAAGACAAATATTTCAGAATGGAGGGAGTATTTCATAGAGCTATTTAATAGCAATCCACATATAGTTCCATCCTTACATATTACAAAAGTTTCACATTTGTTCATCCAACACCGTTATCCATCCATCCATATAACAAGTTCCAACCAAGCAAGTTCATTGATACAAAATAAAAGCACAAATGGAAAATAAGCACTCCATCCATGCAAGCTTCCGTGAATTAAATCAAATCTGCAAAATTATAAACAAGATGTTAGAAGAAGAATAAAATGAAGAAGAAGAAGATTATAAGAAGTAAGCACACTTAAGTAAAATGGAGCTAACGTAGAAGAAAATGAAGAAGAAGAAGAAGAAGAAGAAGAAGAAGAAGAAGAAGAAGAAGAAGAAGAAGAAGAAGAAGAAGAAGAAGACAATAAGCTTATTATGTAAACTTGGTCATTTTGTGCTAACATAAGTAATTTTGGAGTTCACCTATAGGTAACTAAGCATATTAGAGCTAACTTATGTCATTTTGGAGAAGAACAAGAATAAGAAGAATAAGAATAAGAAGAAGAAGAAGAAGAAGAAGAAGAAGAAGAAGAAGAAGAAGAAGAAGAAGAAGAAGAAGAAGAAGAAGAAGAAGAAGAAGAAGAAGAAGAAGAAGAAGAAGAAGACTATAAGCTTATTATGTAAACTTGGTCATTTTGTGCTAACATAAGTAATTTTGGAGCTAATATATAGGAAACTAAGCATAGTAGAGATAACTTAGCATATTAGAGCTAACATAGGTAACTAAGCATATTAGAGCTAACATAGGTAACTAAGCATATTGGAGGAAACAAAGCTAAGTATATATACATCATTTTGGAGATCAAACATACCTGACATAGTTCAGTTGACATTGTTCTTCTCCTTCTCCTTCATCAGCCTGATGCGCCAAGAGCGGCGAGGCGGTGGAGGCAGTGGGATGTAGTCTTCTACCACAATTGGCGTGGTCATGTCGCCCAGCTGTGGGGTCACCGGCGCCACCACCATCGCAAGGTCATTGTCAGGCACCACCACCATTGCGAGGTCATCTGCAGCCACCACCATCTCTTGCCCATGGTCAGCCACCACCATCGCTAGGTCATCCTCATCCTGATGCCCACTCTTCTCCTCTTCTTCCCCACTCCAGTCCGGATCATCCTCCTTGTTCTCTGTGCTGCAGCCAGAATCGCTGCTACTTTTTCTACAGCCAGAATCATTGGTGCTTTGGCTACAACCAGAATCGATGCTGCTTTGGCTGTAGCCAGTGTCGCTGCTGCTGCTCCCATTGCCTGCCCAAATGCAACAATGACCGTTAACAACTGATGCGAGACGAAGCCAAATGTGTAGAGGAAAAAGAAGAGGCAGAACATACTGGCACCATCGTCGTCAGCTTAGTGCATGCGACACATAGTCGCGTTGAACACCTTCACGATGAGCATGGTGGCATCCGCGTCATATCTGAAGAGAAGGAAGTACCCCTGCCGCAGGTCATAGGCACGGTAGAACTTCTCCCAGCCACGACACAGGTACATGTGGCCCTCCTAGATCACCAAATCCACGTCCCACAGCCTGCGAAACCCGCTGCCGGCCTATCGCAGCTTCACATTATTTGGCGGATCTTCACCCATCATGTTCATAAAAGTGTCAGGCAGCCTCTGCAGTTTGGGACAATGAGTGATGTAGCAAACAACAGAGTTATCATAATGAGATGGGTGAAGGGGAGATCTCTCCTTTTATATACCTGCCTCGTGGATGATACTGAAGTCCCAAGTATGATACTGAAGAACTCGAAAGCATCCAACTCGTACTTCGGTGTGCCAGAGCGGAGTCTGCGGTTGCGGCTTACCCCCATCTCTGATAAGCAGCAGAAGAGACCAATTAGTACCCTTACAACATTATCATACAACATTATAACATAAGAAATTTTGAGCAGAAGATAATCAACTACACCAATTTAGCATTTCTCATTCAAAAAACAATGCACTCGTGGACATATGATGGCTCTAGTTGAATTTATTAGTAGCACTAGTCGTCAAAAATGTTGACTTTAATTGAATTCCAAATAATAACTATTTTAACTTCTTTGGGTCAGCAAACTAGGCACCTAGCTAGCACTATAAAAACATTCAACTAAAGAAAAGAAAGAAACTGCAAAACATGGCGGAACCCTAAGTAAGAAAGTATAAAAATGTGTCTTTTTCTTCTTCTTCCCCTCTTCTTCCTTTTCTTCTTCTTCCTCTTCTTCCTTTTCTTCTTCTTCTTCTTCTTCTTCTTCTTCTTCTTCTTCTTCTTCTTCTTCTTCTTCTTCTTCTTCTTCTTCTTCTTCTTCTTCTTCTTCTTCTTCTTCATCTCCTTCTTCTTCTTTTTCTTCTTCTTTTTCTTCTTCTTCTTGTTCTTCTTCTTTTTCTTATTCTTTTTCTCCTCCTCCTCTTCTTCTTCCTTTCCCTTTCCCTCTTCTTTGCTCCTCCTCCTTGAACTCAGAGACTCCTCCTTGGACCAACCCATCTCCCACCCTACCACCACGTGTGTTTTTCTTCTAAAACTAAACTAAACTAAGTTGGCGGGGGGAGGTTTTCCTTCCCTTCGTCTCTTCCTCTTCTTCTTCTTCTTCTTCTTCTAAAACTAAACTGAACTAAAATAAACTAAAACTAAACTGAAAATAAAACTAAACTAAAATTAAAACTAAAACAAAAACTAAAACTAAAACAAAAACTAAACTAAAAAAACTAAACTAAAAAAGGGGGGAAGAACTCACTTGCAGGGGATCACCGGTGGAGGAGGCGCGGGGCGGCCGGTGGATGGGAGGACAGCAGCTGGGGGAGGAGGCAGGGCGGCTGGGAGAGGGGGCGGCGGCTGGCGAGGAGG